>NW_004624753.1:19793109-19831195 GCF_000247695.1 Heterocephalus glaber | reverse complement strand
AAATAGGACACACATGTGTAAATACCGAATAGTTTCTCTGGTGTGAGAAACTGAAAGTGTAAATAAGGATTAAAATGAGTAAAATGAATAATTGATAATTTGAAATAGGAAGAAAAGGTCCAAAGGAATAGGGGAGGTGGGAGGGGAAGAGGAAAGGAAAAATTATGAGAAAAGGAAAAAATGGAAAGAAAGTCTTTGTAAATAAGGAAGGGTGGAAGGGGTGAAGGGAGCACAGGGAATGGGGAAAAAATAAGAACCAAGATACATCATGTACAGGCACAAGTACCCACTGATAAATGTATACATATTGCATACCTAAAATGTATCAATAAAAGAATTTAAGCCAAAAAAAAAAACACAATAGATCAATAGTTTCCAAGCTTTTGAAGCAAAAGAAATTGGGGCCTAGAATTCTATATGCAGTTATATCCATAAAATGAAGTAAAACTAAAGACCCTTCAAGTTTGCAAGAATTCAGAGTATACACCTTCCACATGGCCCCTGCCCCTTGGCTTCTCATGGAGTCACCTGGAAGCTTTCAGAGCAGAGGAAGTCATCCAGGAAAGATCCAGAGAAGCCAGAATTCTCACCTTCGCTGAGGGATAGGCAGAGATTGGCTCCAACGTTGCAATAGAAATAAAAACAAATAATTTTAAATTGAGAAATTAGCCTGCATCTTTCACAGTAGCCTGGAAATATAGTTCTAGAGTTGATTAATGAAGACACAGCATTAAAGGCACAGTTACCTGGCTAGCCTCCACCCGAGGGTGTCAGCAGAAATAGTTAGCTTTGGGCACGTACCTGCAGGTGAGGATGCAGGTGGGGAACCGTGGTATTTCATATGACTACAATCTTATTGAATTTAAAGAATTTATAATATATATTACTTCAATAAAAAGAGAATGAAAACTTTCAAAATTCTGCTTTGTAGGGTTGTAAGCATTTGTGGTTTTCTTGCTGGCTGTCAGCTGAGAGCCATCCCAGCTTCTAGAGTGGCCCTTTCCTCTAACTTTAAAACCAGCCCGACAGAGCTGGTCCCTCCCATGCTTGGATGACTCCTCCTCTGTCTCATCTTTCTGACCTCCTCTCTCTGCTCTGACAAGGGGGACTGTCTGCTAAGGACAGATGTGATCAGGTCGGGGCCACCAAAACAGGATGGGATAACTTCCCCATCTCAAGCTCTCTGCCTTAGTCGCATCTGCCAAGTTCGTTTTATAATGGGAAGCAACATACTCACAGGTTCTTGGAATTAGAGTTTGGACATTTCTGGGGGCATGAAGGGTGCTATTCTGCCTATCGCATAGATTATATGATGTTTATACACTAGAGTAAGCTCAAACTAGCACTTAAATTAGTACTTCATGGACTCAAACTAGTACTTCAGAGGGTTTTAAACACATTGTACATAATCTATAGAATTCTCATTATATTTATTACAGATTAGACTTTATTCTATACTTTATGCCCTTTTAGATCATCCAGTTTTTACTATAGGGTCATATAATTATATGTAATCACTTAACATTTATGGATTATTTAAAATGTCACCATGAGAAGAATTCTTCATCATCATTTTTAGTTCAAATTTTCTCCTTGTTTTTTTCTTCAGGAAAAAAAAATACTACCGATTGAACGTACCCAAAAACCAAAAATCCAAAATGCTCCAAAATATGAAATTCTTAAAGAACCAACATGATAGCACAACTGGAAAACTCCACACCTGACTCTATGTAACAGGTCACAGTCAAAATCCAGGTAAACCAAAAATACTGTATAAAATCATGCTTGGGCTATGCATTTAAGGTGTATATGAAACTTAAATGTTTTTATGTTCAGATTGAGTCCATCCCCAAGATATCGCATATATATGCAACTATTCAAAATCTGAAATGCAGCACTTCTGGTTCCAAGCGTTTTGGAGAAGGGATACTCAAGCTGATGACCCACTGAGAGAAAATACAAGCAGTCTTACAGATTTGAGGCACTCGTCAGCTTGATTCTTTCACAATTCCTCTAATTCTCCAAAATTTATCATTTAAAAATCGTTCTATTGGGCCGGGGATTTAGCTCAGTTGTTTCGCTGCCTGCTGCACAAGGGCAAGGACCCGAGTTCGATCCCCGGTACCAAATAAATAAATAAATAAATATCGCTCTATTTTCTACCTTTGCTCCTTTGGGTAATACTTACAACCCCTTTTTCACTTTCTTTTTAAAAATAAAAGTATTACTCTTTCATTCATCCCTCCCCCACTATTTTAAAATATGTTCTTTACTATCGGAGACGTCTATTCTTTGTAGAAAGTTAAACGGGTCCCTGAGAGTTAAGAGTAGAGTGCCATTTGCTGCATCCATTTAATCTGAAACTCAGGATAATGTTCCAAGCCATGGCATCTGGCTCCTTGGCCGTCTCATCCGCCAGCACCAGCCGTCACTGTGGAGCTCTGGGCTTCTCACGGGGTTAGCTGTTGTGCGGCTGTTTCCCCTCCTCAGTGCAGCATAATACATGTTGGTTTTCAAATATTCCTTGGAATAATTCCTGTTTTTTCTCTATTTATATTTTGTTGAAATACACAGGAGATTTGATTCTAGAGTCTGCCTTCCTACTCATGCCTTTAGAGAGGTGAAAACATACTCTATCCATTTTCAGTACAATCTCAGTATGAGTTTAATATACTGTCCTTTCCCAATAAAAGTAAAACGAGATTTCTACTCATTTTGTTCTAAGGATGTTTGTTTATGTGCAGCTACAGCCTTTTAATAATAGTAGGCAAATTAAATGAGAGCATTCTTCTGTTAAATAATATTTTTAAATATACAAGTTATTTACATAACTTTTCTAATCTGGTGTTACTGTCAGCACATAAAAAACATAATAGCATGTTTTGGTAAATGTTCTCTTTATCTTTCTCATGAATTCATTTGCTAACTATGGTTGTTAAATTGCTAGCTAACCATCAATGTCAAAAGCATTGATCTAATGTGTTCATTTTCAACTTAATTCTGATATTCTCTAGGCAACCTCATTACTCTAATGGTGTGATGACTCAGAATAAGACATACTGTAGAATCATACACTTTAAACTGAGATGGAATTTAGAAATTATTTGATGTTTCCATTTATTTTACAGACAATGAAACTCAGAGCTGGTAAAGTTATGTGCTGAAAGTCACACAAATTAGTGGCAGAACACAGCTCAGAAGTCAATTCTTCTAGGTCCTGGTCCAGTTTGCATTCTCAGTCCTGTGCTGCCTAACTGCAGTCCGTGTGCACAGTCTGAGTCTTAACTCTGTTTTCTCTCTGAATTCAATTATTTACCTGACCTAACCCCTCCTTCTGTCCACTACTTCATCACCAGGCTACTCTCTTCCTCTATTCTGTCTGCCTCTCAGCTTCCAGTTCTCCTACTTGAATCTGAGAGAATTCTGCATACAAAATGGGCCATCTTTAACCTTCTCTGGAGAATGATTACCAATCTGTGAGGACCCAAAACAACAGTGACAGATGACATCTTTGAGGGATGAGAAAAGTACTACGGGACTCAGAACGTTCAGGAATTGAGAAAACTCAGTGTTTGGAATCATATGCATCTGGAGATGTAGACTGTCTTAAAAGAAAGAATGGTACATAAGCAGAATTTCCCATACTATTTTGCATCTCACCCTGGGAATGCTGCATACAAAAATCTGTCTCCACATTCTGCCCTCTCTTACCCTAAGATGCTGTGTATGAAGGATATCTCACTGTATTCTGCATTCTAAACTAATGATCCAAGTCCAGCCTTTAATCTGCATGTCAGCTTGGTTCTTCTCTTTGAAACAGGTTATTATTATCTATTGCCTATGCAGTGGCTTTGATGAGTTCTATATCTCACTTATTTTCCTATTCAGGGTGTAGCACCTTTAATTTCTATTTCTTCAGTTTCCTTAATTGAAAGTTTTCCATTTGATTTGGAAGGTGATTAATTGTTTCATTAGGTAGCTGTGCCCAGGGAACAAGACAAAAATATTTCTCTGCAGGCTAGGTGTCACTGAACAAATTAGGTCAGAAGCCATCAAACTGGCACAGTCCCACAAACAGATGTATACACTGATAAATTCATTGTGTCAGGAGACCACCAAGCGATGACTCAACACTCTTCAGTTCCCTCCAGTATTAAGCTGTAAAGTGAGGATTGTGCACTGCTGCACAAGAGACCCATGGTATCTCTTGAAATGCTTGTAAACACAGTACATAGTTAGTAACCAAAAAAGAACTTGAAAGGGAATTCTGCTGAAAATAACACAGTAATGTCTTTGTTAAGGGAGAAACCATGTGTCTCTGTCTAAAGAGAGAAAAGGAATGCTCAAATATTGCTAAAAGCAAAATCCTCCAAAAAATTAGTGCAAAAAATGTTTTCTTATTGACTCCACAGAAAGTATACATAATATAATATAAATTAAGGATATAAGAAGTAAAATAATTCATTTGGGTAAACAATATGGTGTTAATGGGGGAAACAGGCAATAGCAAAGCTTGTGTCACCCTTGCTGGCTAAGAGTGTATAATATAAAACAGTGCCAAAAGCATAAATGTAAAAGAATTCAATCTGATTTTTGTAAGGAAGATTTTTATAACATTTTTGTTTATTTTACAATTTGGGAATGTTTTCAAGTAATACTACAGAGCTGCTGAATGTCTTTAGGGAAAACCAGTATGAAAAATGGTTTTAAAAATGCATGTGAAAAAGGGAAAAGGACAGAAATCTAATGCATGATGCAGCATTGCTCTTAGAGTTAAGGCTTAATGAAATAAATGAAACACATCTGACAAAAGTCTCAGGACCCATTCAGACCTCTCTTCTTCTGAATATGAATCATTATCCTAGAATTTGGGTTAAGTTGAGGCCATTATATCGGGTACTCAGGAGTCCCTCTAGGCATAAAGCAGAAGAGGCTTGATAGTGCAGACAGGTCTGCAGGCCATCCTAGACTCCCAATTATCTTCCAAACACGGCCTTAGAAACCAGCTCTGTTCTTCGTAATTTAAACCAGAATCAGTCTAACTTTCAGGAGGCAGAGATGGAACAAGTTTTACCTTACAACAGGTCATTCTCTAGAATAAGTTTCTACAAAGGGACTTGCTTTATCCATTTATTTGTGTCACAGCTGAATAAATGACAGTGAAATTCCACAGCCTGAATATAAATAAGCCTGTAGTTCAACTGCCTGTTATTTAGTCAAACTTTAGTAGGGGTTTTAAAAACTGCAGTGAATGCACATTCCAATCAATACATTTGAATCCATCAGGCAACTCCAAAGTACAATGATCAGACAGTGTTTTTACCTGACAATATGCAGGCTGTCTCATAAAATTCTCTAATTTTATATTAAAACAAAGGGGAGAATGATGTAGGGAAGGCTGACCTAAAAATTATTAAATAAATTCAAGAAACACTGCTAAAAAGTGAGAGAAAGAAGAAAAATCTTTACTCTCAAAGGAAAGCCAAGATAAATCACTGTCATGTTTTTCTTCCTATGTAAAATAAGCATTAAATAAAATACCATTTCTGCTCTTATACTTACTGTTGCAAATTACATGTTACTACACTGACCTTTTAAAACAATACAGAATTTTTTCTTAGGGTTTCTTTTCTTCTTTTTGTCAAACTTAATCCTTCTCACATCCAACCCATTTGATTTCATCTAATAGACCTGCATCAAGAAACATGCTGAGAATACAAAGCACAAATAAGATTTCAGTATAATCTAGACAATGACTAATGACATATGCTCTGAGCCATACAAATAACCTATCGGACCAAAATAGAAATAACCATAACTTCTAGTGAGTCCTCAACAGTTATACACATTCCCTCTTGGCGTTTGTCACAAGTCACAAGACTAGAAGTACTTGCCTGCAACCCGTACCGCATAAAATGAGTTGTTTTGGTCAGAGAGTCAAAGCTATTTGCTTAGGTTGAGCAAAACTGCCTCATGTGCCAAGGCCACAGTTTGTCCAACCATTTTCAGAAGTGCATTTAGACTCACTAATGTCCCTATGGATCCCCTCCAGTGAATTAGACCCAAGTTAATGGGAGCCATTAAATCTTTAGTTGAGACTCTTTAACTGAGCTTCTCCAAGATGTTTCTTTCTTAGGTGCCTTTTGAGATTTTTCATTTGTTCCATCAGAGTCGCTTTGAATTAAAACCATTGCTCCTCCGTGAAGTGCACAGTAAAGCAAAATCACCTGACAACATTCAGAGGTTAAGTGAGTACGATTCGCAGGTGATCTTGTGCACCGCTGTATGGAAATACAGTTGGCCGCGATGTCTGATCTGCTGCAGTGTCAGTTCTGAGTGACGCTCAAGGAGATGGAAGAATGGGCCCGATGTAAACTCAGTGCCTGGTCTTCTCCCTGTTAACTTGCTATGAACCACGACTGAATAAAGTAATGAAGAGTTTACAGAGAGCCCCAGGAAACCAATCTCCAATTTTGCAACCAGCAGGCTTTGACTTCCCTGCAGCCCTTTGCTAATTTTGTCTGAAAGCAGACTTGGATACTAAATGCCATTCCTGCTTTTTGATCAGACAGACTTTTCTAATCCCCATATACTTGCCCATTAGTCTTTTCATAGGACCCATTTTATTTCTCTCCTTAGTTGTTAGCTAAAAATTCCTAAAATGAGAAATGAAATTTTAACCACTTTGAAACTTAAAAACATTGAAAAAAACTGGTCACATATATGACACACAGGAGGCAAAAAACTAAACATAAGAGAATTGTCTAAAATTTATTTGTGACAAAACTAAGCAAAAATGTGTAAAACAATTACATGTGGTTTATTTGTATGTTCTAAAATAGATTGCTTTTAATGTCATTCAATGAGTACTAACTCATTGATCATAATTTTTGACTTATATTAAGTCGAAATTCAATTTTTAAAAAACTGTCATATACTCAACAAAACTTCCAAAAATCAGCATATGATTTGAATAGTTTTCTGATAATCAAAAATGTGTACCTGATAGTGTTACTTTCGTGCCACCATAGGTGCCCTGGCCATAACTTCAAACACAATGGAATACTTGTTGCTGACTAGACAATCTGCTTAAGAAATATTTGGTTTCTTAAACATACTACTTAACATGGGCACATCCTTCTCTATTTTCAAGATATTTGTCCAATTTCTTCTTGTTAGAGAAGCACCAAAGTACAATTAATTTCTCTATAGACTCCTTAAAGTTGACTGTGCTCGCCTTCAAAGACGAGATGAAAACTTATAGATTTAAGTTTAATGTCTCAAAGACTGCAGTGTTTGTGAGGTAAGTTAAAAACAGAGCTTCAGTCAGTCAGTATCCATTGATAACTACCAGGCAGATGAATGAGCCACATTTCCTTCAGACAAGGCGAACTAGAAGACATGGTGGGGGATATGAAGAATTTCTCCTTTTATTCTCACATTCTCTAACATCCACCTCTGAAAGCACCTGTAAGCGATCCTTTATCATCAAGATTCTTCGTGGTTACCAAAGGAAAAGTGTGTCAATCGATTTTCAAGTTGTGAGTTGTGCCACTCATTTAGAAAAAAGGAAAAGGGCTCTTTCTTTTACTTTCTTCTTTTTCCCCATTTTAAAGGTGAGGAAGGTAGAACACATCAGGCAGATCCAAATGGCTCCAGACATTCTGGCTGTAACGTTGTTATCTCCAAAATCCCTTTTCACTTGTTCCAGCTGAGTGAAGACTGCAGGCTTCTTGGGGATAAAAATCTAAATGCTTGGATGGCATTGCAAGGCCCACATTCCCATCAGCATTGGCAAAGCGGTCGTTTCTTTTGCATTTTCCTTGTTTGGGCAAGATTCCTGTTTTAAATTATAATACACAAGAAGGCAAGGTTTGTAGACCTCAAAGCCTGTGTATTTAAAATAACCTTTCACAGATTTTAAATTTTTTTCAGTGCTCAAAGTCCCATGCTAGCCCAGAATCCAGCCTAATAAATGCTGACACTCTTGGCTCCATTTAATTAACAACAAGCAAGCTGTGGGAAAGCACAGAGGGCCCCTGAAGCAGGGCAGCGGAGCACTCCAAGTGTGCTGCTGTCAATCAGGGCCTGAGTCCAGCTGGAATCCAGCTTCCAAAGGAGTCCTCGGTATGGGAGTGTTCTAGTAAGGCCTCCACTGCATGCCATCTTCATTGACAATGCTTCCATTTGCTGCATGGTAGCTGCCTGCACATTTTACATAATGACATGGGAATCTCTCTGGAAGACACATGTGCTCTTCATGCACTGTCTCACTCAAATCTCAGACACATGTTTGTCTGGTTTTGACTAAGAGCACTGAGGCTCAACAATCAAAATGGATTTAACCAAAAGCCACAGAGGCACAGCCTACATTTCAGAGCAGGTTGTCCAGCTCCACGTGAATGGTTCTTTCATTTTTACAATAGCTACTCAGAGAGTTCATGCACTGGGATGCAGGACTGTGTCCAGCACAGGACAGTGGTGAGCCCCACGCACACGTAACCCTGGCAGCCCTGAGCATGGTTTTATCTCCTTGCACAGAACTTAAGAGGCACAGAGATTTTTATAATAGCTTTCCCGGAAGCCATTACAATAAGCCACAGTACATGAAAACAGCAAAGTGCCTTGATACTACATGATACTCTCCCACATCACACAGCATGTGACTCCAATAGATGCCAGTGGAAGACTTCCTATTCGAATTGTTCTATATCTTCTGAACTAATAATAAAATCAGCAAATACAAATTGGTTATTTTCAAGAGAGGCATATTGGATGCTAACAATTGATATCACTTGTTAAAAAGTACTACAGTATTAGAATACAAAAAATGAGGGAATGATCTCCAAGGGTGAAGTTACCCCCTATTATGGGTGCAATACCCAAAGTGTCATGAGATCAGTTCAGCACTATTTCCTGGGGAAGGAAAACTCAGCTTTCAACCAGAATGCTATGGCTTTTTGCATCATTTCACTCCATGAAACTACATCTCTGCCTCTCACAACACATGGATAAGTAAGAGAGTAAATAACTAGAATTTGGGTGGTTCTTACATTTGTACTAGAAATAATAATAGGTACACTGTGTCCTTGGTATTATTTTAGGTAATTTTGCATGTAGTCAGGTAAACAAGAGTTAAATTTAAACATGTGGCATTCAAAAACACATTTAACAAGCTTTAATTAGTATTTCCTATGCCAGATAGGAGGGAGAATATATATTCATAAGACAGATCATATTCACCTGAAGATACCATTTTACACAATCACATGGCAAGGTAGGGAATGAAGGAAATTCATTGGTGAATGAAGACACTGATCCCTAAATGGAAATGAAGTCTGTGTAAATAGGGAAGGGTGGAGGGGGTGAAGGGCACACAGGTAATGGGGAAAAAATAAGAACCAAGATACATCATGTACAGGTACAAGTACCCAATGACAAATGTAAACATATTATATACCTAAAATGTACCAATAAAAGAATTTAAGAAGAAAAAAAAGACACTGATCTCTGCATCCTGTATCTTTCTGAAGCACTGATTCAGCAGCAATTCAAGAACTTGATGAAAGTCACAGCATCTTGAGTTAGAACTTCCCTTCATATTCACATGGAGCAACATGCCTAGGGCAGGCTCAGGTCAACTAAGGCACCAAAAATACAAGTTCCTTGAAGAGTTATAGGAAATAGAACAGAACGGAACCACTGTTCTTCAATAATTCTGAAAGAATACATAGTCCAAATAAGCGTATAAGGATACGGTAAAGAAATCATTTCAATCAGTGCTCTCAATATTCACACACAAAATACCTTCACCCCACTGGTACAGTTAGCAGAAATCACTATGAAAATGTGTCCTAGGGTGACTGAAAGGTCAAGGGCCAGAGATAGACTGCATTTCTAGGTAAATTCCAAATATTACACAGAAATGTAGTTTGTAAAATCGAGTTGGCATGTCCGTCTGACCAGATGAAATTGAACAAAAAGACAAAAGATGCACTTACTCATAATTTTAGGTTTTCCTACTTTTCATACTATAGTCTATTTTTTATGTAACTTTAAAAAGAGCATGTTTTATACACAAATCCTCTTCCGCTAATTGAAAATGTATTTTGAAGGAAATGCATCACTGAAACAGTTTATTCATTTCCAGTAACAGATTCGATGACATTTGCAGAAATAGCTCTCCATTATCTACATTGTATTACTTGGTAAATTTACCAGAAAGAAGGGGATGGAAAAATATGAAAACACAAAATGTGAAAATAATGAAACTTTAATGTAGCACAAATACTGACAGATGCAAAGCCACAAAGAGTCATTAGATTCTTCCCAGTCCATCTCTTTTTATCTCTCTCATCCCTTCACTATCAATTATCCCTAGTGTTGTTCTTTTCCCTGCTAGACCCATAGAAACAACAATAACTTATGCAACTTGCTTGCTATGTATCTCTCTGTCTAAACAGATCTCTAGCATTGCAAGTACAACCCTCAAATCTTATGATATGGGATTTCCCTAAGTTAAAAACATCATAGCCATTCTATCAGAGATTTGTAGTTATGATAGTAGTTATGGTGTTTATTCTTACATTCATCAATTAAAAAGGGTAATATATTTTGCTATAAGTTGGGTAACTGACTCATTGGAAATTTTTCCATTGTTTTTTAGACTCAATATATTGAAATAAGAGCTGTATTGGTCTTTTTATCATGGATTGATAAATATGAAAAGAACCCTAAGGTGTGCTCATTTGTCATTGTCAACTACATGTAGTCACATAAATACACTTTTTAAAAGTTATGCTAGAATCTCCTGATGTGATCAGCTTTATTTAAAGTAATAAGAACTAGTAGATCTTTAGGGCCTAGTTTTAAAATCTGATAGCTGGCAAAGGTAGTCATTTACAGAAAACGCTTAAAGCTATTAGCAGCAAATACATCAACCCAAAGCCTCTTTCTTTTTTTTTTTTTTTGGTACTAGGGATCAAACTCGGGTCCTTGCGGTTGCAAGAAGGCAGGTGGTGGAACCACTGAGCTAAATCCCCGGCCCCCTAAAGCCTCTTTTCTTAGAGTCTCTGAAGAGCCTGGTTTCTGATATTGCAGATATCACTTCCAGTTCTACAGAACCACAAGAAAAGTAGAGGAAAGACCAGTAAAAATAAGTGGTTGGTCCTATTATTTAATTAACTTGCTACTAAAGAATAGTAATAATGAAATGCTTTACTTTCTGGTAGACCTGGCTCAGGAAGGTACACAGATACATAAAAAATGAACACTGAACAGAAGCAGGGATTACACAAAGGAAACATCAGAAGTTTTCTTCATTTTTATCCTCTCTCTGAAGATGTCACTAACTGAAACATGTGCTTCCTGGAAGGGACGAGCCTGACAACACCCCCCAATTGTAAGATCTCCCAAGGAGAAATGTTTAAGAAAACGTGTCTCAGACTTGATCTCAGTTCAAGCACACATCTACTGTAATTTCAGGGAATTTAATTAAATCCTCCCTAAAACTGAACAATGAAGTTATATGAAAGGTTTAGATTCTAAGATCAGAGACAAAAAACCCTAATTGTAAAATCCATGCTTAGAAATTCTTGTGTAATTTCCTCTTTCATGCTTTTTAATCATTTTATACAATTTTTTTCTTAATGATGTGACAAAGCTTTCCTGGCCTATGAGGTAATATTTTGGTTTTGTCAATGGTCAGTTATTCCTAAAATTATACGTGCATTTCATCCCTTTCACCAAAATCCACTGGCTGCTTCAGACTGTTCTGAGAGGTTTATAAATTCCAACTTGCACAACTTTCTAGGCAAAACCTTCACCACCACCTTGAACAAATTTATAGGGAAAAATTCCAACTTACACAATTCCAGCTTTGAGTTCCAAAATTCTAAATTCCAACATGCATAATTTCATGGGAAAAACTCCACCACAATCACATAGCCTCCCTCCCTGTCCTGTAAGCCCACAGACTTGAATTTCCCCTCTTGTAGGGTTACTTTGGTTTGTCTGTTTTGTGCTAGCTTGCACACCACCAGCTGTCTTAAACAGCAGTAGGAAATTTATCATACAGATGTGAGACTCGTGAAACTCATGGACAGTTAGGTCTTCTGAGGGCACAGAATCAACAACAGTAAAGTGTCAGAAAATAAAATCACTCTCCTTTACTTTTGGGGACTTCATGGTTTTATGTTTGCTTGCTCTGTATAATCTATCTATCCTTTCTTCCTCTGAAACTAGATTTCCTTCTTTCTAATGAGCAAATACTATTCTTTGTGTAGTAGAAGTATCTTCTCGGAAGATTTTGGAAAAGAGTTTATCTGAAATGGAAATCTCAATCCTTAAAACTGAAGTTGACTCCTGGCTCAGAAACTCAGTTTCCAAAATAGAGAAGAATGTTGGCTGCGCCTACACTTGGCTTGCCCATGCAATGACAGTGAAGGCTCAGAGGGTGGGCACTGTGTGACAGAAAATGGTTATGAAGGTTCGATCACACCAATGGAAATAATTTTTCAAAGAAAAGGATGGGAGGTGAGGCAGATGCCCCCAAATATCTACAACACAGTCGTGTCAAAATAACATATTGAGTAGTTAGGAATACTTACAGGAATTTCTCTAGGTTTAATTACCTAAGAAGAAATAGATCCGATGATCACAAGGGAAACATTATACTTAAATATTAAAATTTAAAAATTAAAATTTGATTTTGTGATTTCTTTCGAAGTGATCAACCAACACAGTACAGTCTGAGCTTTTGTGTGCTGAAGCCTCGTTACCAGGTGGCGGTAACCGGGCCTTTGCAAAGCGACTGGGTCACAAGGTCAGAACCGTCACAATGAGGTCAGCATCCCTTCTGAAAGTCTCCAGAGAGTCATCTCACCTCTGTGATTTGAGGACACAGGGAGAAGTGCCACTCGAGAGCAAGGAGGTGGCCTTCACCAGACCGGAGGCTGCACCTCATCCTGAACTCCCAGGCTCAAGCTTCAAGAAGCAAATGACTGTTGTTCATAAGCACAGCTGCCCACTTCAGGGCTCTCTATCACAGCAGCCGGAGACCAAGACACAGAGCACCCGACCCACAGAGCACCTGATGTAGGGTAGCAGAACAGCAGAGAGAAAGTCTTTTAAAATTACCTAAATGACTTCTTGAGAAACTTCCTGTGAAGCAACATTTAAATATAGCCTGGTTTTGTTTATGCTAACATAACTTAGTGCACTTCTTTGCTAATGACAATATTGGTTTTAAAATCCAAAGCAGGCAATCAGAAATAATAGCCTGTTTCTGAAACAAAATATGAATCTTTAAACACCCCAAATGTGTAATAGTAAGTTGTCTAGCATGCTTGCAGAAAAATACTTCACTTCTGATAAATAGTCACAAGAATGTAGGATTACATTTTTTTTATTTATGACAACAGTTTTTTACCATGTGAATGGGCTGCTGAATATCTAGAAATTACATTTTCATATAAATTGCACTTTTCAAAAAAATCACGATTTATCCATTTAAATAAATCAGGAAAACACTAGGAAATTCAATGTATGCATTAGGTTTATTCCCTCCAGTTATGAATGTTGCAGAATTTGCTTAAACAGTTAATATTTTCCCGGAGATAAACCATTTCTGAATATAAGAAAAACCCAAGCGATATGGCATTAACCCTTCTTTATCCATGGCTCTGAAAAGTAGGGAGATGCTTCAAATGTTTTAACAGGTCAGATAATTTTTTAATTGAATCTTGCAATAATTCTTTAATGATGAATTTTAAAATAGTGTTTTACACTAAATAAGAATGTGTTAGTTTCATAGAATATTCATTATGTTTATACAACTAGCATAATACTCTGGAAATTTTCCATTCTTTCATTTCTGTCTGTGATGACAACTGCACAACAATCATAAAAGATCTTAGAGACCTAGGAATAGAAGCCACTGATGCAAAAATTTAGGGCACACTGCATGCTGTTCACTGTGCTAAGTTTTTCATATTCACAGGGCTAAAGTAAAGCAGTTTTTCTTTTTATTAATGGGAACCCAATGACATCAGATTTCCCTTTCTCTTAAGACTTTGTTCCCAATCTTCCCTTCTAGAACCTAGAATCTGTTTCCCCAAGTAGACAAACTTGGCCAGCTCTGGATCTGATCCCTGAAAATAGAATGGAAAGATACCAGTTCTCCTAATAGAAGTCAGGCAAGGCAGGTGTTTGTTGCCTCAACTCTGCCTTTCATTGAGCAGGGCACTAATGAGATTCTTAACTGAGACATCCAGATGCCACCAAGTCCACCCACAAAGCCAGAGAGGAATATTTTCAATGCCACAACTTGTTAATTTGGAATATTTTATTTATTTTTAGGGTAAATGAAGAGAAATGAAGCAAAAATAGTAACTTCCTATTTTTATGGCTTTCAATTTAATTTCTGAACAGATCTATAGCACTTACAATGTAAAATATCTTTTTTTAATTCTTGCATTTTTTGTAATGTTTGACATACTTAGAATATTTTCATTTTAATAGGATATTTCAGTCTTAATGAAGCAGTTAGAATGACCTCTTCTTAAGCTTAGAAAAAATATTCATACCATATTGTCAACTGACCTAGTTATCATCTTCTTATCTTTCAAAGACTAATTTCCTGACAATTTGGATTAAATTTCTATTGCATAATTACCAAGAACCTCAGGAATCTCTATCCTTTGTAGTCTTAATAAGACTTTTAATTTTTCTTAATTACTTATTGGTCCACAAGGATTAAGATACAGAATACCTGCCCTGTATGTCCAAACACTTTCATCTCTGTATTTTGATGTTACAGAACTTCTGAGATTTTTAGGTGTGTATAGGTATCAATGACAGACAACCCAGATGCCAAAGACATACCACATAGCTGATTTGGTTCTTTTTCCTATACCAAACCACAGTTGGATTTATCCATTTGTAAATCTTTTATTGCTCTTTAAACAAATACATATTGATTCAGGCACAGTGCTTAAAGCCAGAAAAGTATAAAATCAAACAATATGGAAAAATAAAGTGAGTTGTTTTTCATCTTTTTTTGCAATAATCTACTAACTAGATTTCCTAAATCTATTCTTTCTTTCCTTCAAACTCACCTCTACACGAAGCATAAATCTGATCATTGTGCCTCCCCTGACAGGTAAATGGAGAGTTACTAATAGACAGGCAAAAAATTTCAGTTAAGTAAGATGAATAAGCTCAGAGAGATCTTCTGTATAACATTGTAGCCACAGTCAGCAATAATATATTATACAGTTAAAAATATATTGAGACAGATCTCATGTTAAGTGTTCTTACTATAATAAAAAAAAATGTTAACATATGTCCAAAAGTAAGTAAATGAATAAAATCCCAAGCATTTATAAAACAGTAGCAACAATAAAAACAAGTAAACAACTGTGGACATATTGTATATTAGAGTAAGAAAAATTATAACTTGAGCTCCCCAGAAATTTCATTGCAACTGTGATATCCTTTAGAGTAAAATGATTGACAAGTCAATTATTTAATTAGAATTAAAATAAAACATAAGTCTGATTATGAAGCTTCTGCTCAAAGTATTTAATAGTTTTCTATGATACTCTAGGAAGACCTAGCCTTTTAAAAGGCCTATAAATTCTAATATAATCTGATTTTTACCTACCCCTTCCAAGTTTCCTGGAATAGGTCTTGTAATACTCATGACTACAATACGTAATTTTTTTTTCTTGGTACCAGGGATCGAACTCGGGTCCTTGTGCTTACAAGGCAGGCGGTGGAACCACTGAGCTAAATCCCCAGCCCTGTAATATGTAATTTTCCAATATCTGACTCTCCCACCAGTGTGTAACCTCCAAGAAGGCATAAATTATTCTGCTTCTATTTATAATTTTACTCCCATCACTTCACAAAGGCCCTAATAAATAGAAATATATTTGTTTGTCCGATGAATCAATCAATATATGTCAGTCTTTTCTAATATACAGGTTAGTAAAATCACTATTTCTTGTTTCTGCATTTAACATGGCAACAATTTAGAAGATATTAGTATGACAATAACTTTGAAGAAATTTAATATGCCAATAACCTAACAGCCTGAACAATTTATTTTCATAAGTCAGCTAATGGAAAATAACTTTTCAAGTTATTGACCATAGTGTTTGAATATCTTTGCAATGTTTTTTTTTTACTATGACATAATTGAACATAGAAACAAGACTGACCATAATCCAACTTTTAGACATCTGGAACAGACATGGAGGTTAAAGAATAAGATGCAGCCACTGCCAAGTAATATCTATATATAGCCAATAAGAAGCCAGGCACTAGTGTTTGGTCAGCATCAAAACAATCCAAAACTACAAGAACACAATGCCAACAAAAAGCCTTGCAACTGGAGAATACATATTAAAGAAAAGATGTAATAAAAAAAACAACTAGAACCAGAGAGGGAGTTGTGATTTCCCATGGAATTCCAGTGATTATTTCTGTACATCACATCCTGGGTAAAATTATCTGATAGGAGACCTTGGGATCAACATAGAAGCTAAGGAGTCAGCTCCAGATCATCAAAGACTTTTGTGACAATGAAAGTTAAATCCTTTAATATGGAGACCAAAAAACCCACAATTTTTTGTGCAGTGTTTTTATAGCTGCCAGAATATATAAATATATATTTAATCATTGTGTTGATGAGAAAGAAAATCAATTTTAAACTTCTTGTTTCAAAACCCTGCTAATATATTTGTGTGTAGGTTGAATAATGGGTAACCAAAATGCAGCATTCTAATCTCCAGAACCTGTGAGCATTACCTTACATGACAAGAAGAAACTTTGCAGCTGTAATTCAGTTAAGGATTTAGAGATGAGGTAATTGCCCTGAGTTACGCAGATGGGCCCAAAATACAATCATATGTGTCCTTATAAGAGTGAAGAAGAGGAAGATTTTACTACAGATACAAAAGGAGAAGGGAACTGTTTGGAGGCAGAGATTGGAGGGATGAAACCACAAGCAAAGCATTCCTGGCAGACACCAGAAGCTAGAAGAGGCAAAATTCAGACTCTGGACTGGAGGCTCCAGAGGAAAACCATCCTGGAATAGGCCCTGTGGAAATGATATCAGACTTCCAGCCTCCAGAAGTCTAAGGGATTAAATTACCACAGATTTGGAGGTGACTTGTTATAGCAATCACAGGAAGCTGATACAACTTATTAAACTTGTGTTTCAGCTTCCCATGCAAGAATAAACAACTGAGCTGCACCGCTCCTCCATTTTGTCAACTATAAATAGTGTCCTCCTTTACCAGTGAGTCAGCAACTTTAGAAACTTAAGTTAGGACACCCAAGAAATCTTTGAACTTTCATAGTAGCATCATTAGACATTAATCACAATTGTATGATGGCTCAGACCTCAGAAACAACTCTTCAAGAAAGTGTTAAAGCACAATAAAACAAAGGAAACCCTCAGATTGCCTAATACCTTCTTGTTACACAAAATAATCACCAGAGCACTGAAAACCACAGCTACTATACTAGAAAGTGATTTTAAGTTTTTACACTAATATTTTATGCATGGACATTAGGAGGAAATACATAATTAGTAATAAGCCTCCTGGCTTCCCTGCAATCGAGAGACACACCTATGAGTGCTAACTTGCTGAAGCAGGCAGGGGAGAAAGTACTTTTGGGAAGATGGCAGAGTGGGAAGCAGCAATAAATCAGCCTCTCCAATATACAGAATCCAGACACTTGGAAATAACCACTTGGGAAAGAAAAGAAGGAGGGAGGTAGATCCCTGGAACCCAGGAAAGATCTGAAGGAAAAATTGGAGCCTACAGAAAAATTGAAGAGACAGACCACAACACAGAAAAAGGAAGGGGCAATATGGATTTTCCCCCTGCCTTCCACCTCATGGCAAGAAAAATGAAGATCTAATCTACAGAGACACAGTGAAAGCAGATGACTCCAGAGGCCTCTAGGGAGAAATGCACCAGTGGAACAAAACAGTGGATGCCATGCACCACAAAAACTTGTGAGTGACTCCAGTCCAAGCATTTGCCATATCCCCTGGAGAGAGTGTCTGGTTGGACATCATGTTAGGGAGGGGCAAACTGAACCTGGGACTCAGGTTTATGACCACCAAACCAGCACTCCTATAAGTCCTGAAGGGTATTCTAGAAAGAGATAATGAAGACAACAATTCCAAGAATCACAATAGAATGAATCCACCAGGCAAAGCAAGCAATTAAATAGTATAGAAAGAAAGGGAACCAACAACAAGAAAATAATACAATGACAAGGATAAGTCAATACCTATCAGTTATAACCATCAATGTGAATGGTCTCAATTCACAAATAAAAAAAAAATAGATTGGCAGGTTGGGTCAAGAAACAAGATCCAAAAATATGCTGCATACAAGAAACACATTTAACCCAAAAAGAAACTCATAACCTGAAAGTCAAAGAATGGAAAACAATACTCCATGCAACAGGAACACAGAAAAAAAAGCAGGAGTATCTATTCTATTTGCAGACTATGTGGATTTCAAGCCAAGATTGATCAGAAGCGACAATGCAGGTTATTACATACTTATCAAGGGAACAATTCAAGAAGAAGAGATAGTAATCGTGAACATATATGTACCAAATACTGGATCTTAGCAAAACAAACTACCAGCAGAATGAAGAGACAACTCAGAGTGTGGAAAAAATCTTTACCAGCTGCTCCTCAGACAAAGGACTAATATCTAGAATATATAAAGAACTCAAAAGATCAGGCCCCCTAAATTTAAAGACCCAGACCAAAAATGGCTATCTGTAATGAATAGACACTTCTCAGATGAAGAAGTATAAACATCAAATAAATATATGAAAAAATGTTCAACATCACCAGTCATTTAAGTGCAAATTAAAACACTGATATTCCATTTCACTTCAGAAAGAATGGCTATTATCAAGAAATCAACCAATAACAAATGCTGCCAAGGCTGTGGGAAAAAGTCACTATTTTTTATTGCTGGTGGGATTGTAAACTGGTATAACCAGGATGGAAATCATATAGAGAGTCCTTAAAAAAACTAAAACTAGAGGTTCCATTTGACCCAGTTATTTCCCTTTTAGGTGGCTTCCCAAAAGAGTTAAAAGCATCATACCATAGTGATATAGCACAGCCATATTTATAGCAGCACAATTGATAACACTTAAATCTTGGAATATGCCCATCAACAGATGAATAGATAAAGAAAATACAGTTTTATACACAACAGAGTACTGCTGTGCCATAAAGAAGGCTAATTGAGACCTTTTTAGGTAAATGGATGCACATCAAGACCATCATTTTAAGTTAAATATATCATCAGACACACAAGTTTAAATAATGTATTGTTTGTCTTGTGTAAGAAATCCAGAGGGTAAATAAGGAACAAAATGGAGGATAGATACTAGGAAGAACATTTTCAAATAGAAAAGGAACAAGGGAGGGTTGAGGAGGAAGGGAAGGAAGGGAAAAGGGATTACAAAAGAGAATGGAAGGAGAAAATGGAATCAAAGGTTTTGTAAATGGGAAGGAGAGGAAGGTTTGAAAGGAGGGGAGGGGAGTGGTAAAAAAAAGAATTAGGATCCATTATGTACAGGTACAGATTCCCTATGATGCATGTGATCATTATGCATGGCAAACATGTACTAATAAAACATTTTAAAATAATTTAATTAATATTTTGAAAGCAGAGGAGAAAGGCCTGCTCCCTTCCATCCACTGTGGACAGATGAGGACTTCAGTCAGCCCCACACCCATCCTTGGGGTGGAAGCAATGGTCCAAGGAGTCTCGATCACATTCTCCAGAAGCCAGACTCATCAAGGGAAATGAAACCTGCACTGAAAGCATCTTTCCTAGGCCTGAGGTTGGACAAAGGGAAATCAGCACACCAGTATCACTTATTTTTTTCTTTCTTTTTCATTATCATATGTTTATAATACATAATAATTACACTCATCATTCCCCTCCCTCCCTGTCCTCTCACCCCCAGATCCCTTCCCATCTCCACAAAGTCTGCCTTGCTGTTTCCTATCATCTATCTTTTATTTGGCTCTTAAAATTGTTTAATTTGGGTTTCTTATATAAGAGAAACCATGTAATATTTAACCTTCCATGTCTGATTTACTTTACTGAGTTTTATGGTCTCAAGGTCAAATCATCCTACAAATGACTCAAATTTATCCTTCTTCATGGCTAAGAAGTACTCCATTGCATGAATACATATATACCATATTTTCTTTATCTGTTCAACTGTTGATGGGCTTATAAGTCACTTCTAAGATCTTACAAGTTATGCTACTATAAACATGGATATGCATATATCACTGTAATATGATGTCTTTTACTTTTTCAGGAATATACTCAGAACAGGTACAGCTGGGTCAAGTGGATTTCTATTTTTAGTTCTTTGGATCTTCATACTTATTGTCATAGTGGTTGTACTAGTTTACATTCCCACCAGCAATATAGAAGTATTCCTTTCCCCCCACAACCTCACCAGTGTTTGTTGTTTTGGGGTTCTTGATGATAATTAGTCTTACTGGAATAAAGTGAATCTCAGTGTCATTTCCATTTGCATTTCTCTAATAGCCAAAAATGTGGAACATTGTACTTATTCTTTTGAGATGTGTCTATTTGTTTCAATTGCCTATTTTTAAGTAGGTCTTTTATCTTGTGGAGTCTAATTTTTTAGTTCTTTATGTATTCTATATATTACTGTTTTGTATGAGAAGTAACCGAAAATTTTTTTCCATTCTGTATGTTGTCTCTACTCTTGGTTGTCTCTTGCCTAGGAATTAACCTATCCAAGGAAGTGAAAGACCTCTATAATAAGAACTATAATACTCTTTGAAAGAGAGAGATTGAAGAGGGCATTAGAAAATGGGAAACATCTTCTGTTGTTGACAATGTCAAAATGTCCATATTGCCAAAAATGAGGTAGAAGTTTAATGAAATTCTAATCAAATTACCAAGAGTATTCTCAACAGAACTAGTAAAACAATCCTACAAGTTATGTGGAACCAGAAGAGACTCAGAATGGCAAAGGAAATCCTGGGCAACAAGAATAAAGCAGGAAGCATCACAATCCCAAATTCCAAGTTACGGTACACTACTAAGTTACAGTGATAAAAACAGCCAAGTGCTGGCACAAAACAAACATGGTGATCAGTGCAACAGAATTGAGGACACAGAACCATCCCCAGCACATTAAGCCATCTGGTCTTTGACAAGGGGCCCGAAAATGTACACTGGAGAAAAGACAGCCTCTTTAGCTAACGATGCTGGGAAAGCTGGCTATCCACATGCAGAAGAATGAATTCAGATCCACATCTTTCATCCTGGACTAAAATAAAATCAGAATTGACCAAAGAATTAGTAAAACAGGAACACTTAATCTTCTGGAAGATGAAACAGGTAAAACTGTGGAAGACTCAGGCAGACAAGCACTTTCTGACCAGAACCCCAATGGCTCAAGAAATAACACCAAGAATCACTAACTGGGATTATATCAGATTAAACCCTTCTACAAAGCAAATGTATCATGTTTTTATTTGATGACTTTAAAGACAAATAGGCTTAATGTTTAAAAACTGCTAGACATAGATTTTGTTCAATTTGATTGAAATATAATGATGTGCTATGAAAAATTATGACAAATTAGTCCCAACACCAACATATTTCACCACCTGAGGTGTTATGATTTTCTCCAGGACTGATTCTTTGCTTTATTATTTTTACTTTGACATGGTGCTTCCCAAAGTGATGCTTCGCACACATCATTTTTTTCTAAATTTACACCATAGCCAATCAGAACAATCAAACAGAAGCAGTCACTGTTAAGGCAATTCACAAATGTCATATCTAACTGTCACATTTAGAGAAGCATTAAAAGAAAGGCTTGGAAAGGTAAAGACTGTGTATTCAGAAATGCAGAGAATTTAAAATCCAGCAAAGTTCTTCCTAATATGTAATTAATTACTTGAGGCAAAACAGTATAATTGACAGAAGAATAACTTCTCCATCTCTTTTGCTTTGCCCTGGATGGCTTGCATCTAGTTATTCTGATAGGTGACTACCACCAACAGTTTCATATTTTCTCCTTCATGTTAAAGTGATAGCTTGGCCATAGCACCAAAAGAAATTAAAACTTAATTACTTATAAGCTATCAGCCGAAAAGCATATTCTTCAAAACAGTTGAAAACTCTTCTTCAAAGCTTATCAGCACTAGGCCAAGGACATGTCACCAATTGTGTGTTCACACAACATGTTACACTAGTTCCAAAAGCCAACAATAAAATTATTCTTCAACTTGAGAAATGATTCCAAGGAGAAATATCATAACTGGCTGTTATTCTTTCTTATCAAGAGACAAAACAAGAGAGAATTTCTTTATAGGCTTATTCCTAGCATCTGTGTGATATTGTCTACATCCAGCATTAGTAACCAAACAAAGAAATGTCTTTAATTAGTACAGGCGTTACAACTGTGGACGTGCAAAACCGTGTTTAGAAATTCTAGTAGGAGAAAATACGAACTTCTATAAGCCTTGTGCAAAGAAATGTCCTATTCTATGAAGAACAGTAATCCTTCTTGATCAAGTGAAGTATTTCAAATAAAACACACACTGAGTGAAGAGCAGTAAAAGAGGCACTCACCTCACCAATTATATTAGTAAGAAGAAGAGAATCTGGTCACCAATGAGATGATAGAAGTCAGTTCACCTAGCACCTTAGCACTTGTAAACAGGCAAACCCTGATTATAGTGGTGATAACTATAGTTAACATTTATTCAGTGCTCAAAATGCAGCAAGGAATAGAGGGTCCAAAGAGGAGAAAGTGGACTAAGGCAATGATGAAGAGTTAAACTGCATGGTAGAAAGTTCAGCTGAAGAAAGATCTGTCTTTAGCAGTCCTGCCTCTGTGTCAAGATCACTTGCATGAAAAGTGGCCAGCCCCATAGTCCTGTGGACAGTAAGTACTGGGAATGCACTACAATGGATGAATCCAACAACTACCCAGCTCAGATACTGGGGGCTTAAATGATAGTGAAAAGGTTCCAGTCAACCCATAGGCCAGATATACAAAAGCTCTTAAGACCTGCTGCCAAGATCAGTGTCTCCCCACCCCTGCCCACACAAAGACATTCTGCAGTAGAATGGAAAACTGATCAGAGGCTTGAATGTCAACAAAAGGACAGAAAGATCTTTGTACTGGGGGAAAAACCTGTTTAGCCTACTTTATTCACTATGTCCCATTTGCTTAAAACCACACTGTGGTGCATTATAATCCTTGTTTTATAAAGGAAAAATGCAAATGATAGGATCAAGAACAGCTAAGTGACAAGTTGCTATCAGGAACTTCTGGAAAAGCCAAATTAGGAGGATCCCAAGGTTGAAGCCTATCAGTCTCAAAATAGGAATATGAAAAGGAGCTGGGGACATAGCTTGGTGGTAGAATGCTTGTCTGAGTCCCTGGATTTAATTTCCAGCATTATGTATGTGTGTGTGTAGTAAAATTACATACATATAATTTGTTACTCTTCTTTTTCCATATATTGTATCCAACTCTCTTCCTAGATTATGAAATGAAAAAAAATCTTGTTGAACCTGATATTCTAACTGATTTCCTCTAGACTGAACCAGCACACACTGAAAATCTAAACAAGCAATGCAATAAGGTACTTAGCGGCACATTTCTCTCACCTTGAGATAACTCCCAGTACAAGGTAAGAGCAGTGCTAGTAGCAACTCTGTAAGCCAACAATAGTTTACACTGTGGTCAGCATGGTCAAGATGGCCTGGGCATTCTCGGCTTCCTCTTACAGCAGTAGTTCTTTTTCTTCCTCAGTGTAACCAGAAGGTTTCACTTTCTCATCATCAGAATTTCTCCACTAGAAGGAAAGACCAATTTACACTAATGTGCCACCAAATAATAGGTTTAAGTTTTAAATTTAAATTTTAAAAAACAAGTCAAATAAATGATGTGAAAGTAACAGAATAATTGTAACCATGTGCTGGTGGGAGAAGCAGCTGTGAATTGGAGGGAAGTTAAAAATGAAGGTGGGCAAGAAAGAAGTCAGAGCCCTTTATGATGCCCCCCAAATCTCTCTTCACAGTTTCTATATCACTACACACAGTTCACTGCAAAGATGCAACACATAAAAGGACCCAGGCAAAGAACTAGAACTTGAGTAATATTTGCATTGTATTCAAAATAGCACCTAAAAAGCCAAGGTGAAATGTTCAAATATGGACCTAATTCCCACACATATGCTGACAGGAGAGCCTTGCATTTACATAAGAATTCAAGCATCTTCATTGAATGGAGGGACGAATGAAGACAAATTAATTGTTAAGGATACATTATAACTATAGCCATTATTAAATGGTAAGGGTGTGAAGGTCACAACTCCCAAGCCTTCCTGGCAAACCCAGAGTTGCTTCAAGCAAGTGGATTCCTCTATGCTGAGCAACACCCACCTGGAAAGGCCATACTGAGATGGAATTCACTGAGGCTTTGATAGAGGTGGAACCATTGGACTTTGGGTGAATTTGTAAATAGAATTAATAGTTCTGTAATTACTTTCAATAGGTACACACGGTGCTCATTAATAGGTTCTTGCCCAAGTGAGTTTTATGTTTATGTTAGTGATATATCATTAGTGTATATACATTACTAGTACGTGTATTAATATGTATAATGAATATATAAATGCACACACGTGGGAGTATGCATAATTAGATAGATCACTAGTAGATATTAGGAATCTACTAGGCCAGGAGGAAAATAACAGGAAATAGAGTGGAATGTGCACACAAACCTACCCAGAATAATAAATGATGATTCACAAATTTTGAGCATTACCAATGAAGTCATTAAAATTCAATAACAATACCACTATGTTTTGAGACAGAAGTGATAAAAATCCAAATCTGAAGTTGCCTACAAAAAACAGAGGCAGAAAAGAGCAAAATCTTTTAGACAAGCTCCCTTTTCCAAATGTAAGAAAAGCAGAGGGCAAATGGATGGAAAGTAGATGTCGCCAAACCCAAGACATGACAGAAATTTCAACATTAATGTCAGAGTAGAGGCTATGAGTTCAGGTGATGCTGAAGAACTGTGGAGTTGTGAGAGAATTTATAAGAATGCTAATATAACCAAAGTTAGAAGCCTGTGTGAATTTCAGAGGAAAAATATATTTGGTTACTAACTTTCCACACAAATCCCTCATGATTCACCTGTGACTGCTTTGAACTTTATTACAAGTAGCATTTTCTGATATTTTCTAAACTTGAGATCTTTGAAGTATTCCTTTAATTATCCTAGCTGAAGCAAGATGATGTTTTAAGACCTTTACATTCTCAGCAACAAGTACCAACCTACTTTAGAATTTTGGAAAGGAATTTGAATTACTATATTAAAGAGAGTTATGAAAATGTCTAATTTTCAGTTAGCAATGGTTTTCAGGTATCTTGTATCCTTTATCTGAGAGGGCCAAAAAAATTTTCTCAAATTGCTGATTGACCCAGAAATCAAAGCTAGATCTCACAAGGATTTTTAAAAATTAAGTAGAATAGAGGGCTTGTAGGAAGAGCACTGTTTTAAGAGTTAGGAGGCCAGGATTCAAACCTCCTCTCTGGAAAATAACCAGTTATATGATCTGATCAGATCTGTGAAGCTATCACAGCTTTCTGAATTTCCTTATTCCCCATAAAGTTAGTTTAGATGAGCAACTGAGTAGTAGTTCTCAAAATGTGCAATACTGCCTCCAGAGAGTATCCTGGGAAGCTGCAGGGTTGTTTTAAATTGTCGCGATGACTTTAGGTGTTACTGAATTTGGGAACAGGGATAACAAATAATCTGCAGTGCTCAAGACATTTGACACTATGAAGGATACTTCCACATATCACAGATTTGACGTGTCCCAGGAGACATGCTCATACAGGTGCAAACTCTATGTTTGTTAATGTTTATGTTATGTTCGCCTAAGCCTATAGGCTAATTTTATACAATATTAGTAACATACACATACAGGTATATGTATGTCTTAGTCTGTTTCAGGTGCTATAACAAAATACTTTAAGTGCTGCATAAGCAATAGAAATTTATTTCTTACATTCTAGACCACTCTAAAGCATCAGCACCTCAGCTCCACCTCAGCTCATCAGGCATTAGGTTCTCATAAAAGCCCACAACCCAGACCCTAGACCCTTGGCCTGTGCAGTTCACACCAGGGCTCAGCTCCTCTGAGAAGCTGATGTCATGCTGATTGACAGGAGGCAGAGCTGGGGAAGGAGCTGAGAGGGGGAAGCAGCTGTAAA
The DNA here is from genome assembly GCF_000247695.1 of Heterocephalus glaber. The sequence goes on along the minus strand of NW_004624753.1, from coordinate 19,804,838 downwards.
TGCAGAGAAAGCTTCTCCGGCAGCCTTCCTGCTGTCCTCCTGCTGTGAGGCCCCTTCCTGAAGGGCCTCAAAACAGCCAAGGTCCTGGCCCAGGGGCTGGGGCCCCACTCTAGATGCTTAGAATTCCAAATCAACATCTGCCCAGACACCGTGTCCGGTGAAGGTCTTGTCCTCATGGTGCCTGGTAGCTGTGTCCTCGGAGGGCAGATTCCGGCAGCCTCATTTATAAAGGGAACAAATCTTAATGAGGGGGGAAATTCATCAAGAAGATCATAGTCATATATGTGTGTGTGCGCGCGCGCGCTCACGCGCATGTGTGTGTGGCCATTTTCTGATCAAATCCTGTATCTTTTCTTCTATTTTCTTAGGATTTAATTTTAATATCTGTGTCTAATATCTATATCACTTGTGGATCTGCTTCCATTGTCTGTTTTCCTTTGGTCTCATTTGTCAGTAGCCCTGATCAATGCTCACTGAATGCTGAACATTAGGCATGAAATTTTGTAGAAATGCTAAATGCTATTATTTCTCTTTTTAGCACTGTCTTAGGATGTAAATTAGTCACTGTGTTAATTCAAGGCAAGGCCTCAGTTTTGTAAGGCCTGGTCTGTCCCAGTTATCTCAGCATCGGGACTTACAGCCTGGGCCCCTCCTCCTGGGCAGGTCCTCATCTCTCACTTCCGTTCCCTACCACCAACTCCCAAAAATTCGGCTTAGTTTCTTCCCATCTGGCAGTCCATTTCTCCTCATCCTTTTCACCCATCTGGTACAGAGCATCTTCCCTGCTAAGATCCTGGCTGCACAGTGATGCTGAAATGCTTCTGAACAGTCTCTATCTTCTCCCCACCTGGCTTACGGAAGGAGGATTCAATTGACACAATTCAGTCCATCATGGCTGTACGTGAAAGTCTGACGTGGTTTAATAATGGACAGAATTTGCTTGGAAAACAACCATTGTGTAAGTTGAGTATTATAATTTGTTTTGTTCAGAAATTTTCTAAAATGTCAGAAAATTGCCTTGCCTATAACAACAGTGGTAGCTGAGCCACCAGTTCTTCACATTTACATCAGTCTGCATTTACTGCTAGTGCACTAAGGGTGATTCCGTACTTAGGTGTGTTTATATTTATATAGTGTTATTTTCAAAATGTGTAATAGAAAGAAAGCTTTCCTTCCCCTAAATCCAGAGTGATTAACTGAATATAAATACAGGTAGCTAAACATATTACTTTGTGCTCTTATGTAGTTGTGTCTGAACAGCTATGAGTTGAAAGCCGTAGAATAACATCTTCAGCCCTCGGCTCTCACCTTTTTCCCCAAGCCCCCCATACTTAACTGGCTATAGAAACATGTAGGTTCCTATAATGCTAATCACACCGAGCACCCTAAAATCCAAAAATCCAAAATTTCAAATGCTACAAAATATGAACCCTTTTAAGTGGCAACATAATGCCATAGCAGAAAATTTCACACCTGATCTTATGTGCTGGGTCAATCAAAAAGCAATTGCACTAAAAATATTGTACAATAGCAACTTCAGGCTGTGTTATAAGGTATATATGAAGGACAAATGAATTTCATGTTTGGACATGGATCCTATCCCTAACATATCTGATTATGTAAATGCAAACATTCCAAAATCAGGAAAAAAATCTGAACTCCAAAGCACTCCTGGTCCCAACCATTTCAGATAAGAGATGTTTAACCTGTACTGAGCCAGAATAAGGAACAGAATTCTCCCTGGACTTTGGCCTGCATTGCCCAGTGCTTCAGTTCTCACCTGAAAAATGTTTTGACATGACAAATACTACAGAGAGCTGCAGTGGCACATGCTGCATGTCCACGTTTCAGATGCAATGACAAAGGTGCTAAGTTTTCTTTAGGACTAGAAGGAAGTATCTGGGCTTGACATCTGAAAAGCCCAGCTCCAGAAAACTGTCTTCCATGGCAAGGATGCCCAGGGAAAGCTCCAACAAGCAGGACAGATATCTATTCAGGCCAGCCATAAAGTATATCATCCCCGTCTCAAAAAAGTATAAGGCTAGAGATCCCTGGGAAAGGGAGGGCAGTGGGAAAGAGTCTATGAAATCCAGCAACACATCCTTTGAGAGGAAGAACCAGCATTTGAATATCTGCCAAAGTGATGGACTCAATTCCAGATTCTAATGGCAGCAATCAAGTAAGACTTTTTTCTTCTTCTAGTTCCTTCTCCTGAGCATAGAGGAGCCAGAAGCAGCAGCTAACAAGTGGAGGAAGGAGGATAAAATCAGGGAAGAAACACACCATGCCTTACTCCCCCCACCCCCACTGCTGCAGATTATGAAACCAGGATTATGACTGTACTGGGATTGGAGGAAACCAGGGTGAGCAGGAGAAAAGAAGCTTTTATTTGGATTAGACAAGTCATCATCATACTAAAAATGAGACTATTTTATACTTCAAAGTGATAGAAAAAGCCAAGAAATTTGCCTGAGATCTTATTCAGGTCTTTGAAAGAGACTCAACATACAAAACTAATGATGATGGGGGAAACACAGCTATTTCCCACATGTATATCATTGAGTAGAGTCCCTCTTACACACTCGGGAGGAGGCCTTGCCTACTAGGAAGCATGACAACTGTTAGTCACGTAACTGTTTCTCCTATTATTGAATATATTACAGAGGCTCAATGAGTTTGGGGTTTGAAAAGATTATGAATCTGTCGTAATTTAAGAAATAATTGCCACAAGGTAAACCTATAAACCTATTCTCCCCCTATATGTTAAAATATATTCAATGCATAAGTGTACCCAAATTGCAAAAGTAGCAAAATGCCATTAGACTAGAAGGGGATTTTTCTTGCAATGCAACCTAAATCAGAGAAGCAATTATGAGCTGAATGTGGAATTATTCTAATCTCCAAAAGAACTAGAATCGTCAGTGACAGCCCTTTCATGATAGGACATAAAAACTTCTTACACATGGGGAGTCCCAGATGTATGAAAAATCAAGACACAAGATAAAAATAACCTCAGAACACCAGCCTCGCTACAAATGTATTACAGAAATTCTTATTGTCTCTCTCAAGCAAAAGAGTAAGATGAGCATTGGAATTATGTTGCTTATTATTAGATAAGAAAACTTTTAAATGGAATTTTTCAGTGAAATGCCAAGTAACATACAACTTTCACACCCAAGTCAAGAATTACAGTACATGCACCCACTGATTTAACTGAATGATGTCAGAAAGTACTGACCCATCATAACATTCTTTGAAAACAGAGTACAATGCCAGTAGGAAGTGTCCTCGTGCCCAGATTCAGTTTCTTCTCAGACCTGCACACGATACTCTCTGTGTACTTCAGGATGAAGATCATATCGGACAGACATGGAGAACTCATCACATATAGCACCATAAGCCCAGGGCCTGACAGACAGGTGAACAAGAGCATCTATGGGGACAGAATGGAGTCATAACAAAGCAGTGACAATAAGTGATGGAAAAGTACATCTAACTTTGAGAGAAGAGAGCCACTAACACTAAGCAATTTACTTAAAATTTGAATGAAAGTATATGACATCCCCCACTTCTTAGCAAATGGAAACAACTCTAAATTTTGGGAAAATCTGTCAGATGGTAAAAGCCTAGGAATAGATTCTCTTTGCCTATTAGCCACTAAAAATCCTGTTATATATTTCTCTATTTAGGAAAAGATATTTTATTAATTCGTTTTCTAACAATAATGGCATTTGTGCTTGATATGCTAATATTATCAGAGAGTTGAAAGTAATAAAAGTGTGAAGCTGGGGAAATGGAAACAACAGTTATAGTAAGAGATTTAATGCTTATTTAAATACACTATCTTTATACTTTTTAGAATATACTGTAGTCTTTATAAGACATGGAATTCTTTAGATATGTAACCTTTATAAGTGGAAGGAAAAACAGATATTGAGATTCTCCTTTAAACGTATTATTTTACAAATAAAAAATGTTGAAGCAAAAAGTGAGATTTTCTGGGTCATAGAGTTAATTAGTGGCATTTGTTCATCATTTGTTTAGTCACACATATTTGAGTGCCTGTAAATTTAAGGAAGTACATTTAAGGACAGTATAGAATATCAAAATGATTAAAAAAAAAAAAAAACCCAGGCTAGGCTGATATGATCCTGGGTGCAAGGAGTGATGATAGGTGTCAGCCCACATAAATGTAATACCAATTTTATCCTGTCGCGTTTGCTAGAGTGTATACAGTATCTTACAGGAGATTCGAGCTATGGAAAATCAGGGGCCAGAGAAAAGAATTCAGAAAAGACAAATCTGGAACTAGGTAGCGGAGGCTGAAGAAGTCAGAAACACAATCATTGGCTTGAGTGGGACATTCGTTTGGCCTGGCTTGGTGGGATCAACAAGGTGCATAATAAAGCTATAAAGTTAAGCAAAATTCTTACTGTGAAAAGTCTAGAGCTCCCTGAGCAGACAGATTAGCTGTATTTTGCTAAAAAGTGAGAGCACTCATAGGAGTGCTAAGTAAGATTATCAGGTCATTTCATTATTCAAGATGCAGACTGGAAGGGCCCGATGGTCACACACAGAGACAGCGGCAGAGGAAGGTAGCGGCAGAGGAAGGTAGCGGCAGAGGAAGGTAGCTGCACAGGTCCCCAAGTGATCCTGGCCACCAGGCAAGGTCTGAACTAGAGAAGAAAAGGGGGAGTCACCGCTGACTCTGACAATGTCGGTGCCAATGATGGGAAAAATTCCACGGAGAAAAAAAGGGTCTGGTATGGAAGAGGAGTTCAATCTGGAATATACTAACACCAGAGTCCAAATTTCACGTCAGGCGTTTGGTCTCTATAGGCCTGTGCTCTCTCTCCTATATCACCCTAACTTCCCTAAGGGTGAACTTAGAAATAATTAATTACCTAATAGCTACCACAATTAATTTGTTCCTAGTTGTTCATTAGAAACTAGATCTTACATATCTTCCAAGGTTTTTAATATTAGCCATTTTTAAATTTTATTTAAAGTAGTTTCATTTTCTCAGCAGGAATTTTAATGCTACATAGCCAGATGTGGGGGTACAACCCTGTAATCCTCACACTCTGTGGGCTGAGGTACCCAGACCAAGAGCTTGAGCCCAGCCTGGGCTACTTAGCAAGTTAGTGAGACCTTGTCTCAAAATAAAAAAGTAAAAAAGAGGGGAGGGTGATGTAGCTCATGTGTAGGCCCTGGGCTTAATCCCCAGTACCCCCTCCAAAAGAAAAAAGCTTTCTATAACAAACATTTGTACAGTGCTTACAATGGTCTGTGTATTATTGCAAACACTTCAAACTCCATATCAATCATTAGTATCCTCATCATACAAACAAGTAAACTGAGGCCCATGAAATTAAGTCATCTGCCTAGAAACCTAGCTGCTCCCCAGATGCTGGGCTCATGGTGATCCAGGCAGTGTGGACTCCGGTTCCCAGCTCCCACCTTCTCAGCCTTGGCCTCCTGCCCAGTCCAGAGCCTGGGGAGGCCAGGCTGCTCTCGTTCTACAGCTCAGTTAGGAGCCTACAGTAACCCATAACTGGTAACGGAGCCTCCCCACAGTCCCTCCCTGCCTCCTCAGAGGCTGCCTCAGGGCTTCCCCCCGACCAGCACTGTCCCTTCTCCTGGGCAACGCCCTCTTTGCCTACCTTCTCCCTCTTTCCAGAACACACATAGAGAACAGACTCTAAACCAGGGCTGAGGGAATGGAAATGAAGTTTGCTTCCAGAGTCTTCCTCCCTTCACATGAGTAGTCCTCTACCTTAAACAGACATTTTAAATACCTTGCTGTAACATTTGGCTTCTGCTGGTGCACTTTGCTGGACCCCCATAAACAAGGCCATGACAGCTGAGGTGTCACACTTAGCCCACCCTGACTTCTCATTTCTACCCCCTCTCCCAGCAGCACTCCAAGAGCTCTTCACTCAAAAGAGAGTGTCAGGGGCATTTAATTAATTCCACACCAACTTTAGAATGAGTGCCATACATCTAAATTTTATTACTTTCCCTTGTGGTTTACAGAGGAAAGGTGTGGCTATGAAACAGCAAGCTCATTAACAAAGATACATTATTAAGAATCTATTGAAAACTGTATGACACTATCGACTATGGGTTATTCCGTTTTACATACTGTGCATGTCAGATAGCTTCAAATCATCTCTAGAGCTGGCAATAATTCCTTAATGGGCTACAGCTTGATCTTCTGATGACAGGAGCAATTACTTCTCTACCTCTCAAATCTCCATGCTGCAACAGAAGAACAAATTGAACTTTCAGAGCAAGTAGCCCATAACACTTCTCAGCAGTATTGAGCTTTACTTCTTAGGTTGTTTTGGTTTTCTTATTTTTATTTCTCCTGTACAACACAAGCTCACAGCACCTATGTGGCTTTGGTGATACATGATTAATGGTGCAGTGCTTGCTAATCTAGTATTTTTAATCTTCCCTTTCTCTTAAAAAAAAAAAAAAAGGTTTCCTTGACTATCTTACCCTCCTTTTCACAGGTACTGAAGTTTGAGAAGTTACAATGGTAGATTACATTTGTAAATGCTGTAAAATACCCAGGACCCATCCATGATATAATTACAGGCACTCATGGAGCGTAGAGATAAGTAAGACAGTGTTGTCCTGCCCCTGTCCCTGGAACAGACTCTTGGACTACAGATCACAGCAGAGAAGAACCAAAACGCATAATCATGAGCAGTTTAGAGAACTTCATGTCCACTAATTATTTAATCCGATCACCTCCCCCAAAGAATACTTCGTAATGTGCCGACCTTAAGATTCGGTTGTCCTGCTGAGCCCCACTCCCTCTATCCAGTGCACATGGTAAGTCATTTGCTAGTAACAGGAAAGAAGCCAATCTGTTTCTCATCCAAGGCTTCTGCACCAGAAATAAATATCTGGCTATTTGGTGAAAGAGAGGGATGACTGTAGATGCAGGCCTTGGCTAGAGATAAGCCTGGGACAAAGGCAGCTCAGAAAGGAGACAATGCTGTCAATCCTGCTAGCTCATGCACTAATCAGCTTAGCTTCTACCACAACAGATAATTACAGACTTTTCTCAGTGGTAAGTAAAGCAATGTAATTAGCCTCATACTTTTAAAAATCTGGTTAAGAGTCATATGCCTGTTAATCTCACCTTCTGGAATTTCTAGCATTGATTAATAAATTGTAGCTGGTATTAACAGGCATGAAAGATTCCAGTTCCTTGGCTGCAGACTAGACTTTACAGAGACTGATTATATAGAGGGATACGCACAGGATGAGAACATAAAGGAGAAAAAATGCACAAACACAAACAGAAGAGAGGGCAGGACTAACAACACGGAGCAGAGGAGAGACAAAACCATAAGGGTGATAAGAGAAATACTGGTGCATTCACTGGAAAGGAAGGTGAAAACAATTCTTTTAAGAGATATTATTTCTTTAAAATAGGTTAAACCTGGTAAATTCCTATGCAGGGAGGATGTCCACATCATCTAAACATGGGAAGAAATAGGAGACACTACTAAAACTGGCCAGGATGACAAGCATCACTGAACCTACCATCCTGGCTGGCCAGAATGAAGGCTCATCCTATACACAGCAGGAAAAATGGTTGAGCACAGAAACGAAGAAGCATTACTCATAAAAGAGCAAGTATAAGAGAAACAAATTAGGTCTAAATTCATTTTTATAAAGTTTCTTCTACGGTGGACTTCTTATTTTTCCATCTGCAGTAGGGTAAATCTTCACTAAAGTCCTGGGATTTGGCCTACAGAGATAGGGAAAGACATTCAGGGAAATTCTGGGCTATTACATGCTCATGTAGCATGCTTTCTACTTGGACACTGTTACGGACTGAACTGTCCCACAACTACCACCACCACCATGCACAGCCTGAAACCCTGACCCCCAGTGTCATTGTATCAGAGACAGAGCCTGTGCGGGCTAAGTCAGGTTACACATAATCGTAATGGTAGGTCCCCCATCTAACTGCCCTTGTAAAAAGAAAAAAGGAAGAAACACCAGAGATATTTCTCTCCACGCAGAGAAAACTGTCATTTGGAGACAGCACAAGGCAACATCCCTGGCAAGCAAAGAAGAGAGGCCTCAGAGGAAACCAAGCCTAAAGGGGCTGTGATCATTGACTTTTCAGCCTCCACAGCTGTGAGGAAACAAATGTCAGTTGTTTAAGCCACCCAGCTGGTGGTATGTTGTTATGGCAAGCACAGCAAACTAAGACAATCATGAAGCATTAATTTTATCAGAAAGAATAAACATTTAATTCAATAGTGTTTTCTACATCTTTGTTTCTGTCCTTGCTGAGCCTCAGAAATTTACAATGGTATCATGAGCCAGGTGTGAAAATAGAGTCAAACATGGGGCTGGTGGTGACTTGGGGGGCCAGGTGCTTGGAAGGCTGAAACAAAAGGATCCCCTCATCCTAAGAGTTTGAGGTCAGCCTGAGCAGCAGGACCTGTCTCATAAAAAGGGGGTGGTGGCTGTGGATGTAGCTCAGAGGTACAGCACTTGCCTAGTGTGTAGAAGGCCCATCCTAAGTATTGGGAGAAAAAAAATCTATACTTGGGTCATCAGAGGATAATGTTGTGGCTTGTATCTAGAGGTCCGCCCAAAGCCTCCTGTGCTCATAGATGGGACTTTTCAGAGCTGGCTGGATCTAAGGTATGTGATACTGGGATTAAGTGTGTGTGGTATTAAATTAGTCCACTGATTAAAATTAGCATAGTTCTGGGTGTGGCTGAATGGATTTACTGAAGACAGGCCTCCTCATGGCACCATGTGGATGGCACCACCCAAAAGGCTTATATCCTAGATGGGATAAAAGGGAAAGGCAGGCCTGCTGATTACTGCCTTCTGCCTGCCACACCATGAACTGTTTCTCCTCTCTGATGTCCCTCTGCTGTGCCATCCTGCCTTAGAACCAGCTGACTATGGGCTGAATCTGTAGGGAACAGAGAAAGGGAACATTACTAGAACCCCTGCAGTAAGTCCTAGTCGACTGCGAGCCATGACAGCACAAGGCGAATCAATTAATTAGAAAAAAATGATAGAAAAATGAGAATTAGAGAAGAAGCTGAGGTTTGGGCCTGATCAGTGCTGCTCTGGGTAGCAAAGACAAAAGACCCTGAGCTTGCCACATCTTTATTCAGTACATCAGGAGAAACAAATGTAACAGGTGATTCAGAGGGCAGTGGGCGAAAATCCCAGAACAAAGAGGGACTGTGCAGATGAAGATTTTGTTCCTCCTCAGGATGTCTTCAACTGGTGTAATCCTGCCCTGGAGCATCACAGCATCAAGGACCATTGAGGTCCTAGCTGTGACTGGAGGCAAAAATAGAGTTATGTCTTGACATGCCATGGCTGGCCTGTAGGCAGGAGAACTAGGCCTAATTATAATTTTAATTGTGAAATGATTTTTCCCCAAAATTATGTAGAATTGCTCCTGACATGAATCCTCTACAAACTGTGAGGTAAATAAACCTTCTGGGTGTCAGGAATTTTGTCTCAGCAATGAGAAAAGCATAACAAAGACAGACAGCAAAGCTCTAAAGAGATAGGAAGAAATGTGGAATATGGAGGAGTTAAAATACAAAAAGTAGGACCTTGCTCATCTATTACTACTCAATTTTTCTTAGAGCTAGCCCTGCTTGCCAAAGTACCCCACAGAGAACAAGCACTGGTTTACTGACTTGGGTAAAAATCTTTTGTGAACAGAGTCTATATTAGTCACAAATACCTGAGGAAAACAATTTAGAGGAGGAAAGGCTTATTGTGACTCACGATTTCAGCGGTTTTGGTCCATGGTCAGCTGGCTCCAAGCAGAAACATCAAGGCAGAAGGGTGTGGTGGAGGAGAGCTGCTCACTGCATGTCAGCCAGGAAGCCAGGAAAAGGAAAGAGCCTGAGAAAGCTGTGGACATGGCCCCATGACCTACGTTCTCCAGCCAGGCCCCGTCTCTTTACAGCCCATTCAGCTATGAGCTCATCTGTGGGTTAACCTGCTGATGAGGTTACTGCCCTCACTGTCCAATCACCTTCTGGTGCCTCATAATCCAGCCAAGCTGTCAATCAAGATTAACCACCACAGTCTTCACTGGAGTCAGCAATGCTCCTGAGGAAGGAGCAAATAATCCTAACAGTGAACTGCTGACCTTGGACCTGTGTGCTTTGGTCTCCTTGGCACAGCCCTCCAATGGAGACAGCCCATTATTTTTATGCAGCAGTCAATTTCATCAATGGCATAGAGCCATGCAGCACTAGAGTTCCATATTGCTTCAGGACATCCTGCTTCCTAGGAAGCATTTTAATATTGATCGTCATTATTGTATTTTATCATGTGCCAGCTAGAATGACAAGCTTTAAAATCAATTTGCACTCTAGTACTTAGTAAAGATTTTTAGTTACAGTAATACCCTTTGGATTTTTGGCATCCTCACCCCTTTATTGAAAGGCCAATCTAGATCTATTATTTTATGATCATAAGTGGTTTCATTTCCCTGAAGGAGAATGCCACTTGCTTTAAATGTAAAGTTGAACATGCAAGGTACTTAGGAAATTTAATTTAATAGCTTTAGGTAAACGATCTGTGGAATTAGATATTTGTATCTCTAGCTGTCATTAAAGGCAACCTCTCATAAGTTCATCCAGTATTTCACTTTATATCACAAGTTCCATTAAATTTTCATAAGCAATTTCTTTCAAAGTATACCTAAACCATGAGCAAGGTTGTCTTCTTGAGTAGTTTTACTCAAAAGTGGATTTTCTAGCCATGTTCATCAAAGAAGTCAGAACTGTTTATGAACCTAAAATTAAGAAAAAAAAAATGACCCTATGAGGAAAGGACTTTGGCCATCTATTTACTCTTCAGTCAATGATAACAGAGCCAAATGGTCAGTAATTCAGGCAGGCCTGGACTGGCCACCCAAAATATGCTCATCACAGGTATGAGCACAAAAATTACATATTCAGTAAAATTTGTATTTCCTTGTATTGATATTACATATTCCTCATTAGAGTTTCAAAAATTGCCTGTAGTACTAACATTTAATTTAGAAAATAAGTCTAGATTCACCCATTTATTTCTTCACACAAAGCCTGCATCTATCCCTGAGCATTGTAGTTATACAACACAGTGGAATTATAAGGAATAGATTATTGATTAAAATGGGTTTATGTATAATCCATTACACTAATATTTTTAAATATAAGGAAAATAATCCAATGAAAGTACATCATCTTTCTATACTTTCCGTATAAACTTCCTTTAAACCCAAAAAGAAATTTGGTGTACTTGTTGCCATTAGCAATGGTCTAGATGTTACAAGATACCAAATCTACTCATCCAATTAGGAAAGTTGGGAGCGATGTGGGACTAAGAAAGAAAGGAAGGAAAAGAAAATATTAGATGTCTTATTTTAATTTCTAACACTACATATTTAACGCATAACCTTTGCCTCTGCTCATCAGAAATACAGAAGGTAGGGCCGGGCATTACCTCAGTGGTGCCACGTCTGCTTGGCAAGCACTGAGCTCAATCCCCGATACCACCACTCCCAAAAAGAGAAAGAAAGAAAGAGAAATACAGAAGGTAGAACAGCAATTTAAATAACTTAGAGTAAGCCCATAGGACAGAATATTAGGATCACTAATATAAGGAGTTTGGAGTATATTTAATGTATACTCTGACATATATTTTGTATCACAGGAAAA
>NW_004624753.1:19768906-19792894 GCF_000247695.1 Heterocephalus glaber | reverse complement strand
AATTTTAAATTATTAGTTTTTTAAGTTTATGGGAGAAAATGAACAATTTAAATGATTAAAATATTTTCTCTACAGACAAAGGAAAAATTACTTTTAATTACTCCTTTCTTTGAAAAAGAATGAAAAATTTAAATATATAACTAACCTTTCACATGAGTTATTTCTTAATAGTCAAATAATAACTTTGTTCTTTCAGATATTCAATAAAAGGAATGTAGTTGATACCAAGAGGGCAAAACCTAAGCAAATGAGGCATTTAAATTTCCACTACAAAATTTTTCTAACATCTAAAATTTTCCAAGATTTGATCAAATGGCTTTACCCCATCTCTAAATGCAAAACCTGCAATACTTAAGAAGTGCATGTGTTGTGTGGAGATGAGTGTTATTATCTATGCTGCATTTATTCATGAATCCTTTATTAAACATTTAAAATTATTTTCAAAAGCTTGTACTATGATTTAGATCTAAAATGTCTCCTAAAAATCTCATGTCTTCAGAGCTAGGGCTCTTGAAATGACTACATCATGGAGTACTATACATGTTAGGAGATGGGGTATGGGTGGATGGGCAGGTGGATCACTGGAAGCATGACCTGGAATGGTTCTTGTCCCTGGCTCTGCCCTTTTCTCTCTGCTTCCCAGCTGCCATGCATTAAGCACATTCCTTGCTGCATGCCCTTCTGCCATGATATACCTCTCTTGGAGACAGCCGACCATGTACTAAAGCTTCTAAAACCATGAACCAAAATAAACATGTTATGTTTATATAAGAATGATTACCCAGTTTCACATGCTTAGAGGCAGGGCACTGGGGGATATGACCAGGTCAGGGGGTGTTTTATTCATTAGTGGGTTTAGTCAATGATGAGTTCATGGATAAATGTGCTGTTAGGAAGTGGAGCCTGATTAGAAGAGGTGTGTAACAACTGGGCACCTGTCTTTGGAGGATCTCTCTCTCTCTCTCTCTCTCTCTTTTCTTGGATGCCATGAGATAAGAAGCTTTAAGCAGCTCTCTTCTGCCAAGCCCTTCTGTAATGCTATCACTGCACTGGAGCCAGCTGACTATGGACTGAATACCCAAAGCTGTGAGCCAGATTAAATCTCTCCTCCTTTAATTTATGAGTCAGGTATTTTGTCCCAGTGACAGGAATACTAATACAGAATATTGGTACTGGAGAAATGGGCTTATTGGTTTGATTATACCTGATCATGTGGTTTAGAAGCCTTTGGAACTTATTTATGAAAGAAATTTGGAAAGATTTGAAAATATATATTAGAGAAGCCTTAGAATATTATAAGTGGAGCCTTATGTATGATTCTGGTCAGAATCAGAAGACCAGAATGTTGAAAGGAATGCAGACAGAAATACCAGGCTCAGGAAGTTTCAGTTGGAAACTTCACTGGTAGTTGGACTAAAATCTGTCTATATTACACTGTGGCAGAAAAATTTGTCTTCAGTTTGCCCACATCATGAGACTGTAGGACACTGACAACAGCAATGGACCAATAGATCTAATGAGTAAACTTTCAAGACAGCCCAACATTCAGGCTGTAGCATGGATGGTGCTAGCTGCATTTAGCTGGATGTACAGTGAGAATTACAGACAAAAGGCAGAGCAGAAAAACTTGAAATATTAAATTTGGGCTCAGAAGTAACCATATGTAAATTGGGATCAAAGGACTTGTGGTTACTGAAGAGCTCAGTACCATTAAAAAAGGATCAACTATTTGGCACAGGGCCAAGAAGAAAGATCCCTGGAAGCCATCTCTGGAATCTGAAAATCCCTATCCATCAAAGGCTAAAGAGTGTAAAAGGGTAAAGGCCCTCAAAAGAGTTCATTTTGAGAAGACAGTCCAGGGTTTCCTGCTAATTCAGGGATACCTACTTAATGCACTGCTGCAGTAATGTTTCAAGGTAACTGGGCTACTGTGAAAGCTAGTGGCAGACCTTGGTATCATCTGTGTGTTATTGTTTTTTGAGGCATGCAAAATGAAGTTATGGGGTCATGGAGGTTTCCATCCAAATTTTAAAGGAAGGCCTTGAAGGCCAGGCAATGTGCCCCTGAGACAGTTCAGGTATCCCTCATTTAACAACCTCCCTGTTTAATGACTGTTCTGAGTTATGACTGAGGTACACTGTTCAGACTTACAATCCTCTGCTCAGACTTATAACTCATCTTTCTTTATTGTACAGTTCTATATATTTTGCTTATAGAGCCTCAATGTCTTTTTTACAGTACACCTTATTATATAGTATAGTAATTTTTATAGTACAGTACTGTAGTGTTATGTTCTGTAATACAGTACAGTACTGAATGTAAGAGTTATACCAATAAAAGTAAAGTCATCAAGTTGGAATTCCTTTTAGCCATTCCTCTGTTCTGAATATTGTACTGTATATACTATATAAAATTTCTCATTTAGCAACCACTTCATTTAATGATCTAGTCACAGGAATGGAGCTCAGCCATTAGAGGAGAAATGTCTGTAATTTATGAAGCTATGAGAGTGGAGTCAAAGGTTCAGTGGAGACCCCAGGAAGTTGGAGATGCCAAGAACATGGGGCATCTGCCAAGGGAAGCTCCAGTTGTTGAGAATAGCCCAGCAGAGAAGTCATGTGGCCTGCAACTGGAAAAGCCATAGAGGCAGGATTGCACAAGCTTTTTGGAGCACATGCTTCACCACAGTTTGTTCCAGGTGCTGGACATGGAACTACAGGAGTTTATGTTTGTCTTAATGGTTTCTGACTTGCTCTGGTCCAATTTCCTTCTATCACCCTATTTCTCCCTTTGGAATGGGAATGCTTACCTTGTGTCATTGTATGTTAGACATATTTGACTTTTGATATTTCCTTTTGATTTTTATAGGGCCTCATAGCTAAGAGTTTGCCTTGTGTCTCAGAGGAGATTTTGGACTTTGACATTTCAGCACTGCTGAAACTTGTAGACTTTGGTAGCTCTAGATACACTTTATATAATGAGATGGATGTGAGCCTTTTGGGGTCCAGAAACAAAATATTATGGTTTCTATCTAGAATGTTTCCCCTGAAGTCTTGTGTGTTTAGAGGCAGGTATTTTAGGATAGGATTGGAACATGCTGCCACTGTACTAAACAGGGGATTGAGCCCTTGATACATTTAGGGCTAAAGGTGTTGTTAGGAGATGTGGCCTGGATGGAAGAGGTATGTAACTATGGGCTTACCTTTAGAGGTGTTATGTCTGTGTTTGGATGTCCTTCAAAGCCTCATGCTGTCATAGGTGGGGCTTTTCAGAGGTGACTGGATTTAGAGTGTGTGACACTAGGATTGATTCATGATGCAATGCTAGGATCAAGGGCACTAGGATTAAAGGTGTGAGTGCTACCTGCACTAAGTAGCCTGGATAAGATGTAAGGAATAAAAAGAGCTATGGTCATCCCTTGCTTGCTCTGCTACCTTCTTCCCACCATGAATTGTTTCTCCTCTGCTATGCCTGTCTTCCATGCCACCCTGCCTTGAAGCCAGCCAATTATGGACTAAAACCTCAGCAAAATATGAGCTAAATAAATCTTTCCACCTTTAACTCTGAGTATCAGGAATTTTGTCCCAGCAACAAGAAAAGTAACTAAAACAAGAGGTGTATCTCCCTCCCTGACTCATCACTGTCTCTCTGCTTCCTGGCTACTGTGAGGTGAGGAGTTTTTCTCTGCCATATATGTCCACCCTGCCAGTTCTTCTTTGGAGCCAACTAACCATGGACTGAATCACCCCAAACCAAGCTAAATTAAATCTTCCCTCCTTTAGCTTGTGCAAATCAGGAGTTTTGTCCCAGTGACAGGAAACCTGACTAATATAAAACTTCTCCTCTGTTAATCTGAAGGTGTGGGTTATTTTATCCTGGCACAGGAAAGTGACAAATACAGTGTGCATGCCTTTATATATACTTAATAAAAAATATTTAAAATCAAGAAAAATAATTTTGTGTAATGCAGTAACTTGCTTAAAATAAAAAATGTGATTTGAGTTGTACCATGAAAAGAAGACATACTTATGCAGTAACTCTCAGCTAGGGATCTTGATTTATAAGAGTAAGAAGGTGAACAAGAAAGAAAATATGGATACAAAAAAATCAAAGGAAAATATATCCTTTATAATATTGGAATTTTGCAAATTTGTCTTCATATTTTCTCAGACATTATGTATTTCGTGTGGTAGATTGAAAACAAAGAAATAAATCACAAAAGTTTCAGTTGTTCCTTCCACATAGAGATAAAACATACATTAGTTTCTCATGATAATGGGCTTAGCCATGTGACTTCTTTGGCCAAAGGATATTAGCAAATGTGATTATATAGCATATACAATCAAACCTTAGTTTTTAATTAATTCCAGAAACATGCTTGTAATCCAAAGCACTTGCATATCAAAGCCAATTTCCCCATAAGAAATAATGGAAACTCAGATGATTCCTTCCACAACCCAAAAATATTCATAGAAAATGATTACAATACTGTATAATATAATACAGAATAATAAAGAAAATACAAAATATAAAGAAAAATAAACAAATTAACCTGCACTTACCTTTGAAAATCTTCATGGCTAGTATGAAGGAGATAAGAGAGAGGAAGGTTATTGTGCAAGATGACTTTCACTATCACTAACAGAATCACTGCTGTCTGTTGGCTCAGTAGAATCATTTGTTTTCATTCAACTTTAACAAGGAGCTTTTCCAATAACACTTTTGCCTCCTTTTGATAATTTCATGGAAATGTGACATTGCACTGTCAGTAAACAGATTCATCACCCACACTGCTACAGCTGTATTCAGATGCTGCTTTTCTACAAAATTTTGCACCCTTTCCCACATTTTACATATCTCTGTAATCTCATTTGAAGTGAGAGATTCCTCCACCTTTTTCTCCTCCTCTTCTGCAGATGCGATCTCCTCCATAACCTCTTGCTGTTGGAAGATGATCACCCACAATCCTGCAGTACGAGAGAAAGAAAACTATTGGCTCAGTTGTGATCGTGTGATGTTCAGCATTGCATATTTCTCATATTGCAAGACATCATTTGTTTATCATTCTAAAATTTATTAGAAATATTTTCTCAAGGTTTTGCTATATATATTTAATTGTGAGAGAGCATATAGAAAGAAACTCATGGAAAACCACCTATGTGGCCATGTCAAGAAAACCAAAGGACATGCTAGCATTACACTGATGTTAGTGCCAACACCTAAGAAATAGAAACACATTTTAATAGTAGCATTTTTACATTACATTGAGTCTGTAGCGCTAAAACAAACAAACCATTGTGCATGGTTTTGTCTTTTGGGAGAAGGAAGAGAAAAAGAAAGATGAAGGAATTACAAAGATGTAGGAATCACAAAGATGTAGAGATCACAGAGATCCTATATGTTCCGTACTACAGAAAAGCAAGCAAGGATTTTTAATTGCAGAGAAGACCTTTGTGAAGTGCTTTGGTCTTGGGTATTATTTTTAACTTGGGTTGTTCCTTTTTTCTCCCCACCAGAGGTTTAATTTTTCAATTTGAAGTGCTATTGGTATAAAGCATGCCTCATTAGCTTGTGGGTGGTAGCTGGTATTCATTAATTCAGTTCTCACTTCATTTGCTTTGCACACAGTCATAATTAGCTTCCAAATAACTTAGGTACCTTCAATAGATTTATGACTATAATTTTATTCTACATTTGCTTTTTTGTTTACTCATTTTCCCCTTTTCTGATACTTTATAGACATTAAAATTTAAAAGGCCAAAGCTACTTTGGAGTGATTTGATGTTGAAATTTTGGGCATCCAGTTGTCTTGTATGATAAAGGCATAGAGATTTCAGCATTTTAGAAATTCTCTTAACATTCCTGATTAGCATTCCTGATAAAAAGGCAAACAATTAAAATTTTAAATCTGTTAAAAATGCTTTAAATTTAAAGAGAAATTTTGAAATCTCATGCCATCTCAGCCTTTTGTATTTATTGCTTCAATCTTCACAGATTGAGTAAATGTTATATTTGAAATACTACTTTCATATGGGAATTTTACTACATTGACAAACATCAAGGCCATGTGTTGATGTTGCTGTTGTGGTAGATTGAAAACAAAACAAAATAACAACAGCAGTTTACTGCTGCTCCTTCATGTAAAGACAGAACCTATATTTCTTTCTCCCGAGCCTGGACTTAGCTGTGTGACTTTTTGGCCAGAGAACTTCAGCAAATATGAGCTGAAACATGAAGCTTGTCTTTACCCACTGTATCTGGAACGCTGTGAGGAAGTGTGGACAAGCTATGTGACCAGTTTTTCTTTACCCAAACCACCTACCATACCTGTAAATAAAGGGATCTAGAGCCAGTCAGACACCAGGCAACCTGCCTGCCACGTTGTCAGCCAAACAACACTGAAGTGGACTCCCTGGGACTCGGGATACACAGCTGAACTGAGGTCACACTGTAGGCCTCACATGGAGCACAGTGGTACATGCCTGAAGTCCCAGCTACTCAGGAGGCTGAACCTTTTGAGTTCATGAATTTAAAACCAGCCTGGAAAACACAGTGAGGCTTTGTCTCAGAAAAAGAAAAGAAAAAGAAAAAACTGCTAGCCCACAGAATTGTGAGTAAATGAGCTAGCTAATGGTCTTGGTTCTAAAACACTAAGCTTTTAGGTTATCTGTAGCATACCAAAGCTTGTTGATTTAACTAAAATTTCTTAAATATTAAAGTAAATCTAAAGCCCTCTTTTTAACAATGATCATGATTTTATTATCAATTAATCAATGACAAAAACGGTTAAAATTCCCACAAAGAATGTAAAAATGCCTTGAAATGAAACTGAATAAACCCACCACAAGGCAACTTAACATATTCATTAGATATCCTCTAACTATTCAACATGGTAAATATAGCAAGACATGGGTAGTAGGTAAACAAGCAAATGTGGCTGCTACCCTGAGAAGTTCACACTGTAAAACAGGAGCATCAAGAAATCTTACCTGTGGGAGGAGAAGGAAGGAAAGGAGATCAAAAATGATCAAGTCCCTCTCTCCTCTCTTTCTTTTTCTCTGTCTTTCTCTGTCTCTCTGTCTCTGTCTCTCTCTCTCTCTCTCTCTCTCTCTGTATGTGTATGTGTGTGTTAGTGGATGTAATTAATATATATCACAAGCATATACTAATTAGAATAAGTTTTAAAAGAAATCTCACTTAGCTCCATCAGTAAGAAACAAAAGTCAGTGGAATAGTTGATACTGTGTTCTCCATACAATAAAGTTTCCACTCTTTACCAATAGGTGTAGATGAGTCACTTCAGCATTCACTAGGGCTTATTTAGCCCAACTTTATTTATAACTCTTACAAATTAGATCATCTGGTTCCCAAGGCAGGGATACTGATACCAAAAGAGAATGGCTATAAACAAAGGAATTGACAGAAAACATACAAAAAGCATGTTCAATAAGTCAAGAAGCAAGGTATCTGAGACCACTGAAAAGCCCTTTCCTCCTCATTGGTTTCCGGCGCACTATGAACATAGTGCATTTGTGCATAGTCCCTGCGACGACTCAGCTCGTCAAACACCTGATAAACTGTGTATGAATATATGCTGCTTAAAAGGTCAAATGTCCCCCAAAACAAAAACAAAAAATTAACATCCCGGGCCGGGGATTTAGCTCAGTGGTTTCGCCGCCTGCTGCGCAAGTGCCAAGGACAAGAGTTGGATCCCCGGTACCAAAAAAAAAATTAACAGCCCAATTCAAAGTAGACAATGGATTTGAATAGACATTTCTCTAAAGGAGATAAAAAAGTGGGCAAGAAGCACTTCAAAACATGCTCACTATTACTAGTGAATAGATTCAGTACTTTTACTTCAGAATTATGTAAACTGTGATTGTCTTTCAGAAAATTTATTATTTGCTAAAATCAGTTAAGATTTTTTATACGTGTAAATGACCATGAAGATGTATTTTATAAAATGTTCTGTACAGTAGAGTTATACCACCGAGGTGAACGGTTGGAGTGGATTCCTTCCTATAAAGTCTTATCTGCGCCTGTGTCTTGAGAATGTTTGTCTGTTACTGTCAGCCAAGTGTTGTTACAGAGAGTGCAGCTTCACACAAACTGAACCTCTCCTTCATATAGTATTGTGGCATGTATTGTTTATTTCCGTCAATAGACTCTTCCTTTACAGATGGTATGTGGTCTTCACGTTGTGTTTCATTGGCCTGGAGGTTTCAAAGCAGAAGATATTAGATCCCCATTTTCATGACATTGCCAGTTATGTCTTTGTCTACGTTTAATACTTTGTATTGAAAACTTTAAATGCTGCGGATTTTTGTAGATTTCTAATACCAAAGACAGAAGTAAATGTTTTTCATATACTTTGTCTTGCCTGTATGCAGCCCTTGTGTAATATGGTGAATTAGAATGATGTACTTTGTAATATATTCTAAATATGTCAATACAATAAATAGTTACTACTTACAAAAAAAATGCTCACTATTACTATTATTAAGGAAATGCCAATCAAACCACAATGAGATATCACTCCACACTATTAGGATGGCTATTGTATTAGGCACTTTCCTTATTTGCAGGGACAAAATACCTGACACTCACAACTTACAGGAAAGGTTTATTTTGGCTCAGAGTTTCAGTGGGTTCAGTCCATGGTTAACTGGCTCCAAGACAGAAACAGCATGGTGGAAGAGCATGGCAGAGAAAAGCTACTCAACCCAGGGCAGCCAGGAAGCAGTGAGAGAAAGGGGGAGTGGGGACAACAATAATATATATTCTTCCAGATCACAACCCTAGTGACCTACCTCTTCCAACTAGGCCCCACCTCCTAACAGCACACTTAGCTAGGGACTCCTCCATGCATTAATCCACAGATGAGCCCCCCTATGATCCAATTACCTTCCAAAAGCTCCACCTCTGAATACATGAGTCTTTTGGAGGACATTTTAGATTTAAACTGTAAGAGCTATCAACCAAAAAGCAAAAACTAGTAAGTATTGGGAAGGATATCAAGAAATTAGAACTGTATCTTAATGGTGGAAAAATTATATATGGTACAGCCACTGTGAAGGTAGAATCACAGTTCCTCAAAATATTAAAAACAATTACTATACAACCCATAATTCTACCTCTGGATACACACATAAAAATGACAGCAGGGACTTAGATATTTGTACACAGATGTAATATGGCAGCAGTATTCACAACAGCCAAAAAGTGGAATGGACCTAAAAGTCCACCAACAGATGAATAAACCAAATATGGCCTGAGGGCTGAGGTTGTAGCTCAGTGGTAGAGAACTTTTCTCGCTTGCACAGGGTCCTGGGTTTGATATCCATAACCACACAAAAAAGGAACCTATACATACACTGGATTATTATTTACCCTTTAATAAAATTCTGACAGTATGACCACATGAACAAACTTTAAGGACATTATCCATGTAAATAAGCCAGGCACACAAAAATAAATACAATATGATTCCATTTTTGTGAGGAACCTTGAATAGCCAAATAGAGAAAAAGCCTGGAACAGGGGTTACTAGGAGTTGGAGGTGGGGAAGTTGGGAAGTTTATTGTTTAATGGATGCAGTTATAATGATGAAAAAGCTCAGAAAGATGTATAGTAGTGATGGTTGTACAACAGTATGAATGTCCTTCATGGCACTGAATTGAACACTCAAAAGTGGTCAACAAAAGTTTTAGATTAATGTATATTTAACCACAATACAAAATGGTCAGGGTCAGTTTGTTGTTGTATATAAGGAATACTAGACATAATGATTTGGTAAATTTTTATATAACTTGACTTGGAAACATTAAGGGCAAAGAAAATGCTGAATGACCCTTGAAGGACAAGTGTGAAGAAGCCCGCCAGATGGCATGCAACTATCTCAGCATGGCAGTGCACACAAAGGCAGAGGCCAAAACACACAAACACACACACACACACACACACACACACACACACTCCTCACTCAGAGGAGGGAATATATAGGAAGAGGGAAATTGAAGGATAAGAGAAAACAACATTCTTATTATAAACAGGCATCAAAGAAATTAGAACACATATGATCAAAAGTTTTATCAACCTACTGAAAATTTCTTTTCTGGTGAGGGGAATGATATGATTCTTAAAGAAATAGTCTCAGCAGCATGCACACTGAGTAGAAGGGGGAAGTTTCTGGTCACAGACACCTGCTGGATGCTGCTCAGTGATCCTGGCACAAGATAAGGACCCAAACTAGAATTATGATGTTGGGGAGGAGTGAAAGACAAAGAATACAAAAGACATTTCAAAGGAAAACAACAGATTTGAAGACTTACTAGAGTTAGAAATAAAAATATTTTATCCCACTTTATTGATAGTCCATCTCAGTATAGAATGAAGATATAGATTGTAAGCCTGAATTTTTGGGAGGAAAAATCATACTGTAAAGTTGAGCCTTTGCTGTTCATAAGAACTGCAATACAAGAAGAGTGTCCTGAACAGCACAGTGCTAGGAACAGTTATCCCTCTGTTTAATAAATCTCACATCAATGTTTGGCCTTCTTTTATCCCTACTTTAAAGATGAGAAATCTGAGTCTGAAAAAGCAAATGACTTGTTCAATATCTCTTAGTAAGTAGATGAGCATACTGCTACTTTAATAGTAAAGTAGTACAAATGAAACAAATACCTTCATGTTTTTGTATTACAGTGAAAACATTTTATCAGCTATCACAATCCATAAAATGCTGCAGAATACTGTAGAAGAATGAGCTCAAAATAAAATACATTAATAGTGACTTGCAACATCCCATAGTATCTTAGTGACCCTTAATCTGAAGCGTTTTGCAAGTTTTAGATAAAATGACATAGCATTGGGTAAACTGAGCATTATCTACTGTCTCACTACTAGATCTTCAATTTTCAGGATCATATACTAAAATAAAAAGTGTTTAATTTAATGTATGTTCTAGCACTAATTAAATAAAACAGAATTATAAACCTAATTTTACCTCCAAAATAAGTTATCTGATAATTTAACATGTAATAAATTTCTGAAACTGAGAATGTAATTTCTCTGAATACAGATATAATTTATAGGTTATGTTGGAAGAACATTGATGAATTGTTTCTGAACTACATTGTCTCCCTCCTTCTTATCTAATTATTAAATGCATTAATATGCACAAGAACAACTTAGACTTTTATAATTAACCCAGCTTGTGGAAACAAAATTATATTAGTGAATATCAATCAAGTGCTGTTTGTATTTTTTAAAACTGTTTGCAGTTAGATGCATCCTTCCTTTAAAAAGGTTAATCACAGTGATTTGAAGCTCCACAGATGAAGGCACTGTGGATGTCTGCATCCCACCAGCCTGTGTAACAGTGGCTGTCCTGAAGTCACCCGCTCACTCTCCCTGCGGCTCACAGGGGAGGACTGCAACATCAGGAAGGCCCCTGCCCACATATTTCTGCAAGTCCTGAAAGGGAAAGAATAAATCTTCTGTTACCTGCCCCCAGCCCTTCCTTCTGGAGGCTGTTTCCTTACAGGAAAACTTGTAGTCACTGCTACAACCTCCCATGACCTCCATGTCAAGGTGCCACCTCTATCTTCCTGAAGTAGCCAGTCTTGGGGAGCAGGAGCTATGCCAACGGCTGCCTGGGTTGGAAATGAGTCCGTCTCACATACTCAGTGCCCTGCTGACTATTGTCCTGGGTGCACAGCCCTGCTGACCTACAGGTATCACATTTCTCATGAAAGCAGCTCCTGCAACTTTTCCTCCACCTCACTCATCAAAGCTCAGAAATTCAATAGGCCACAGCATTATTGCTCCCTCTACTGTTCATATGTTCCCCACCCTGCCCTTAGATGTTCCTGAAATTTTCAAAATTCTTTTCGCTTTAACCTAAAACATGATCTCTTCTGCATAGCAATCTATGCTAATAGATGTCCTTATGGGCTATCATCACACTATCATCAACAAACAGTAAGATGCTCACTCAATCTGATCTCAGCTAGATCCACTTTAAATGGTCATGGACTAAAATTATTTTTATAATTTAGGTGCAACAAAACAAATACTAGAATCATAAATAGAAGCAGAGATACATAGCATGCTAATAAATGCAAGCATCAAGGGACTAAAACTTAGCCAGAGGTATTTTTTTTTCTCCATTTACCCATTCTTATTGCCTAAAAAATAGGAAACACTGTCTAAAATCACACAAAGGAGAGCCACTGGCTATTTCAAAAGTATAGACTGGAAATTGATGCGCTGACATGTTTTAATAAA
Source organism: Heterocephalus glaber (assembly GCF_000247695.1). The sequence goes on along the minus strand of NW_004624753.1, from coordinate 19,780,606 downwards.
CCATTTTTTTATTCTCTGAATTTGAAATTCACTCCCTGCTTGGCTAGTTGGTCTCATAAATCCTCCTTTCTTTGGATTTACTTTCTAAGTGAATGTTTGCTACATTATATGTCAATCTTAAAACTTGTGGATGTGCTTTGAGTATAAAATATTTTTAAAAGTCCTTATTTCTTTTATAACTTTTTTTTTTTTTTTGGTACTGGGGATTGAACTCTGGTCCTTGCACTTGTGAGGCAGGAGGCAGAACCACTGAGCTAAATCCTGGCCCTTTTATAACCTTTTTTAAAAGACTGAGGTAAGTTGTTTAAAATAGGAATAAGTATTTCATTTTGAGGCATTTGTGAAATTATTGAGTTGCAGTGTAAATATGAATATATGCACATATAGAAATAACACAACCTAGTAAAAGCCTTAAAATATAAACTTGTAAAAACCTTTTGGTAGCTTCCTGTTTATAGGTATACACATACATGTATGTAGATAGAAAAAAATATATATATATATAAAATACATATTTGGGCTTTCATGCAAATACAGTAAGAATCTCTTCTTTATTCCAACACTCAAATTCTATCAAACTTACAAACACATTTGGAGACAGATATTAGGTTTCAGTTTCTAAGAATAGAATTAACTTCAAATTCACCAAGATTAAGAGAAAGCTGTCCAATGTGTTTAATACTAATTTATGTACAGACCCAAAATTAATTGGTCCATTCTTTCTCATTTGGATCAATTAGTAGGCTCAACTTCAATCAATTTAAATATGTAGCATTTTTCATTCACTGGATCCATCCAAGAATCTAAACATACTGTTATTACAAAGGTTTGGTAATCTACACTCCAAACAAAATCAGTTGGGAGATAGAAATATTTACAAAAGAATTAAATATTCTTCTATGAAAAAGGGGGGTTATTCTAAAGAAAAAAATAAGATTCAGGATATTCATTGTGTAACAAGGTAGACTCTAAGCCTATTTTATTGGAGATGAGTTTCAAGAAAGTTGAAAAAGTGATATGACTTGTAGAGTCAAAATTGTAGAACCAAAAGGAACTGAAGCTTGTGGCTATGGTCTAATCAAAACTAACTAAAATACTATATAGTAAAATAAAAAGACAATATTCCAATGGAATGGTTTATTACAGAGTTTATTATCAAGGATGAAGTAGACATACTGTTTAAGACACCAGAGGAGCATACGTGGAGCAGTGACCTGAGGTCCCAGGGAGCTGTCTCTTACTTCAGCAGTGTTTGGATGGAACAGACCAGAATCTCTCACCCAGCCTGCAACTGCCTTCCTATCTCCTCTCCAGCTGCATCACCTGGACCATCAACTCCCACATCTAGGACCAGTCAACATTGCTTTGTGCTTCCCTCCTCATTATCACAACCTTGAGCTCCCAGATGCATCAGAATTCCACATCAGTGGGTTCTGCACTCAACCATGGAGTCAGTCTGGATCTGCAGGCTTCCTAGCCTCCCCTTCTCCCAGCTTCTGGTTCACCTCAGCCACAAGACTCTGGAGGGCATGGCTCCTTCTTGGAGATTTGACTGAGGAGAAGCCTATGCGGTGTCTTAAGATGCAAAACCTGCTCAGTGCTGAGCTCTCATCCTGGATGTCCAGCTGCCTTCTTTGAATGAGTGGGGCAAAACCCTGGACACCATGGAGGGGCCATGGTCCTAGAGAAGCATCTGGAGTTCCCTGGATATCTGCAGCCAGGGTGTTGCCTGCACCTCTGTGACCCCAAAGAAGCACTTTGCAGTGAAGACATAAAATGCCTGGAGAAGATGGAAGACACCTTAGCAAACCTCTGCAGCCAGAGCCCCAGGCCAGACTGGGCAAGCATCTCCCTGAAGGATTCATCTTCTGGTATGACTGCCATCTCCTCTGCATCTCCTCCTTCTGCTGGAGGATCTCCTAGCCATGTGGCAGCTTTGAAACTAGCCCAGACCTCTCTTCCAAGCCTTGGACCAAATGAAAGTAAAGATTTTTGCCAGCTTGAGGGGTGGAAAGATTGACATCACATGCAAAGTCTATAGTTATGAAAATATTTAAATAGTAAAGAAACATTAAATATGTTTTAAAACTATAGTTTCCAGAAATCCTGAGCCAAAGGAAAAGGAGAAAATGTTTAGGAAAAGTTACAGAGAAGTCCTACCTGTTCTCTCCCAAGAGAGCTGCATGAGGGCAAAACTGACAAATGGACATGGGTCTCTCTGTGATCAGTAACTTCAAGAAATGAGCACAAATAATTATCCCTACCCACAAGACAAGATTGAGGTATGTCTGACCAGCAAATACTAGAACTACGCCAATCTGCACTCAGTCTCTTCAGAAAGGCTGATCCCTCACATTCACTGCCCCTCCCCCCCGCCCGGGACAGTTCCAGTGGACAACATCAGCTTCCCTTGCAGTGCTGCCCTCTGGGCCAGAGCCACCTGGGAAACCTAAAGTTTCTTGCCTCACCCCACCATCTGTGGTGGACACAAACCTGGGAGAAAGAGTTGCTCTCGTCCTTTATTGCCCTCCTTGTGAGAAAGTCCTATGAACAATTTGGGCAAATTAAACTTCTCATTTGTACTGGATTTTACAAGATGTGCCTCAAAACTCCACCAATATTGGCTTGAAGGAAAGCCCTCTCCTTCCAGCTCCTTATACAACTGGTACTGTGAAATTAAGGTGGAGACAGAAGTGAAGTTTTCCTTTTGATAATTAAGTTAATGTGCATGCCTTTGGTTTCTGATGCTGATTCAAAGTCAGACAGGCAATGAGTATTTACGACAGGTGGGTGTCAGACCTCAGCTACTTTCACGGGGCAGGGTACAAGGGAAGGTGTGCCACCAGATGAAATGTGGCACACTTTATTTTTTTTTTATTTTTATCTTTTTGCTTAAATTCTTTTATTGGTACATTTTAGGTATACAATACGTTTACATTTATCATTGGGTGCTTGTACCTGTACATGATGTATCTTGGTTCTTATTTTTTCCCCATTACCTGTGCGCCCTTCACCCCTCCTCCCTTCCCTATTTACATACTTCATGCAGCACACTTTAAAGGGAGAAATGTCTCTGCTAAATTGGGAATGAATTTACAGCATGGGTTACTGGAGAGCAGGAAGCAGTCTTTTCAAGATTCAGGCCCAATCCAGAAAATTTCATGTTAATTAGAACTTGTCTAAAGAAAAAGAAAATGTGTCAAAATGTTGTCTGTTATGTCCAGACAGAGATGCAGGTATATTTGAATGACATGTAAAGATTTGTTGTTGTTGTTTAGCATGGACTTTGCTATAATGACTAATCAAAACATCACTGTACTTACATACACACATTTTTGGAGGTTTAACTTTTTGTGGGTCTTTTTGTATATTTTGCTTTGTTTTATAGTACTGAGGACTGACCCAAGGGCCTTTGCACCAAGTTACAACCCCAGCCCTTTCATTATTTTTGTACCTTTAGGATCTCACTGCGTCACTAAGCTTCCCAGAGGTTCAAACTTAGGGTCCTCTGCCTCAGCTTCCCTGATGCTAGGGTTGCAGGCATGTGCCACCAGGACTGGCTCATACACAGTTTTTAATCAAGTCTTAAACTCCACAAGCCTGATGCCTAGGGGTGGGAGTACAGGTTTGAGGTACTAACTTAGACAAAGATGTAATAACAAATTGGAGTTGAGAAAGAGAACAACTACTACCATATTTTCCACTCATATATTTCCACAAGACTAAATGAACCCAGATATACCTTTGTGAGCTGTTCCATGAGCAGATGACATTCATGTCACCACACATGCCTCTTTTCCTTGTATGTGAAGATTGCTATTTCTTGGTCCTTCATTTATAGACCATCCCAATAAAACCTTACTGATTCCTAAGTTTGGATCATAAGCATTCCCAAAAGGTCTGTGTGGCGAAGGCTTGTTCCTCCATTGGGCATCACTGGGAGGTGGTAGAACCTTTAGGAGGTGAGACCTAGTGGGAGTTCTCCAGGTCCCTGAGGGTGTGTTTTGAAAGTAGGACCTCAGACCCCTCCTTTTCTTCTCCTTCTCTTTCTAACCACTAGTCAGGTGGTTCTATACTTCCACACACTCTCCACCACCAAAGGCTTAAAAGCATTCAAGTATTTGTTGTAGTAATGGAAAGCTGACAAGTACAATCATGTATGCAAACACATGATTTATGATTATCTGAGTGAGGCACATATGGTCAGGGGTTCTCAGCATGGGACTGACTTAGGGGGAAGAGATGTAATTCCCACACCTGCTAGGTATCCAAAACACAAGTTTGTGTTCTCTAAAATTGAAGAATGAATTCTAGGAACAATGGAGGTTAAGAGTAGGAAAAATTGGGGCCGGGGATTTGACTGAATAGAACCATGCCTGCCTTGCAAATGCAATGTGCTGAGTTTGATCCCCAGTACCAAAAGAAAAAAAAGAGAGTAGGAAAAATTTATTGAGAAAAAGAAAGCTTCTGTCTAAGAGAGACAGAAGGGGGACCGGAAAGTGGGTTGCCTGGGACCCTATTTCCCAGGGTTTTTTTATGGAGCAAAGCTATAAGGTGCGGCAGGTTCAAGGTGGGACAAAAATATAAGACCCAAAGGAAAATTACAAGGTGGGCATGAGGTGGGGAAAAACTATGACCAACCAATAAGATTACAAGTACAATCACCCAGGTAATATTGATTAAATGGGAAAACAAGTCACATACAAGGAATTTCCCATTTAGAATATCAATCACTGCTATCTATCTCTAGAGGAAGTAGTGCCTCTTCTTTTTATAATTTTAAACAGTGAATGTGCCTCAACTGTTCTCCATGTTGGTTCCTCCTAGCTGTGTTGGCTCCTTGAGGGCTGGCTACTTGAGGGCTGGTGCCTTGAGGGCCTGTCTAACTGCCTACAAGATAATCTAATTAATTTACCTATCTACCATAGGATAATTTTGCCCTGAGGGGATTTGGCTTGTCTGGCAACATCTTTGAGTATCACACTTTGAGGGTTCTACTGACATCTAGCCAAGGATGCCATTAAATAACCTGCAGTGCATAGGATACCCTGTACAACAGAGCCCTGAATCTCAATGGTTCCAGTCTGAGAAACTCTGTTCTGGTACAATGAAGAACATAGGCTTGTGACTATTCTTTCTCCTTTACTTCCTCATCTTCCCATCATCTTCCCATTCCCATTGGTTTCCATTCAGAATGTTCTAGTCTACATGATTTAACACAATTACTTTGCACGGTCTTACCTTGCACGGTAGTTTTTATAGTTTTGAACTACCATACATAGAAAACACCACCAGTGCTGCTGGTCCCCTCCCTCGGGCCAGAGGGGTGGCCAAGTGGCTAAGTGCAAAGAGCATCTGTAAAACCCTAAACTACCAAGAGCCCAGCCCTCAGTAACTGGCATATACTACTTGCCGAAAGCTATACTCAAGAAATAAAATTCTTTGTAAAACATTCAGTTCAAGTAGAAGTTAACCGAAAGCAAAGTCATTATTGCATTTGTTTTTAAAAAGCAAATTATTAATGCAAATTCTCTGGGAAAGAAGAGTCACTAAAAGTAGAGTAGAAACATTTGCTCATATCTTAAGCAAAGAATTTCTCAAATAATATTACACTGACTTGTTCTCTGTGTCCTCATCTAAACCCTAATGTATAAGAATTGTATTTGTGTTTGTATCCCCAATACCTAATAAGATGCAGGGATGCAGTAGGCCCACAGTAACTATTTAATGAATAGAAAAATCAGCAGTGGTCAGGAGATGAGACTAAATTCTAACTTTAGTATTATTTCACTGTATGAGCTTTAAAAATGAAGTATTGTGCCTATTTGTTTCTTTAACTGAAAACACTTAGACTAAATAAATATTATAAACACATTAAGTGATTTAGAATTGGTAATTCTCTTGCAAGCAAAATAGTTACTAATCTCCTACCTGTTCTAATTTGGAAGAGTCTTCTGCAAGAAAAATAGTTACTAATCTCCTACCTGTTCTAATTTGGAACAGTCTTCTGCCCCATTAACAAATAAAGTGCCACATAGAAATTTCACATGAAAAATAATGCTAATTTTACATAGTGTCACGTAGTGAAAGAAAGGGGGGGGGGCGGGAAGAAAGGTTAGAATATACACTGACTGAAAAGATAAGAAAAATCCTGCAAAAGGCTAGAGAAAGAAAAAATACTTCATTAAGTGTCTTAGTTATTTTTCCCATTGCTGAGACTCAATAAGCAACACTCACAATTTAAAGGGGGGATGGTTCTTTCTGCCTCACAGTTTGTAGAGGTTTCAGTCTGTGGTAGGCTGCTCCAAGGCAAAGCAGCAGGGTAGAGGGGAAACAGCTCATAGCATGGCAGCAGGAAGCAGAGAAAAGGATCAAGGAGAAGGGAGGGAGAAAGACCCTGTCAGGCCCAGCCCCAATGACCCACCTCCTTCACCAGGCTTCACCTCCCAACATCACATTTAGCTAAAACTCCTCAGTGGACTAATCCACTGATGAGTATCACACCCCCATGATCCAGTCACTTTCTCACTTACACAGCATGAGGCTCTGGAGAGACATCCAGTTATAAACCATAACATTAAGCTTTTATTGCCAGGCACTATGCTAGGAAGCAAGAAAACAAAAACTGAGGAGGACATTATCTCCTTGCTGAGCAACTCACTCAGACAAACTGAGGGATACCCCAAGAATGCCCAAGCATGTTTCCTCAAGGAGGGACTGGCCTGGAAACAGCAGATTCAAGAAGGAGCTGCGATGCACTGCACCCCTCTTTTATCACACCCCATTTCCATACTTCCTTAGAGTGAATTTCATTCTCCAGAAAGACCCAGGCCATATTCCTCAGGAATCGAGAATGTCAGGGAGGTTTAAAGGTTGAGAATCATTACCAGACTGAGTTGGGGGAAAGGACAAAGTAAAGTAAGTAATGACTAAGTTTATTGTTTTTTAATTTAAAAGAATGCCATTGGAGTGAAGAAATAATATTTCTCTGGGCACTACAAATTTCCTCCATAGCTACAAATTCTAAGACTTATTACTGTGGTGTTTTATAAAATATTGTAATATTTTAAATAAATTACAGAAGAAAAAAGTAGTTGTCGAACTTAGGTCAGTATCAGAATCACCCAGGGAGTTTAGTAAATTACCACACCTAGGCTTTATCCTCCCTGTCAAAGTAAAAAAGCAAGGTACCTTCTTCGTCACTTTCCTGGTCTCTGGAACAAAATATTCAATACCCTCAACTAAAGGGAGGCGAGGTTTATTTTGGCTCACAGTTCAGAACCTTAGTCCACTCTCAGCAGGCTCCAAGGCAGGAAAGGGTGTGGGGGAAGAGCCTGCAGAGGAAGAAAGCTGCTCACATCATGGCAGATGGAAGCAGAGAGAAGACAAGGAACAGGAAGGGAAATAAACACTTCCGTGTCACAGCCCCAGGGACAACTAGGCCCCATCTTCTAACAGGTCAGCTGTTAACCCATCCAAGGTCCAAGCATCTTGCAAAAGCCTCACTTCTGAGTACATGAGGCTCTCCCAGGACATCTAGATCCAAATTTTAATGTGCCAGGTATTTGTTAAAAACAGTAGGAAAACGTTATACTGGCTACAGCAGCAGGAGAAAAAGACCATAGGAGACCATGGAAGACTCAGCTCTGCAAGAACAAAGGGCAGAAAGGTTCATGAGCACCATGTAAGCAGTGGACACACTGGAGGTCTTTGGGAGATGCTGGTGAGATTAGGCCATCTGTGCTATGTCTTTGGCTGAAGTTTCACTTCTCCTTCCCTTCTCCCCACATAGGCACAGAGAAAGAGGGATGCAGTCTCCCTGACAGGAGGACAGCTGCTCGAGAAAGACAGCAGGCTACAGACCTGGGAAGAGGCAAGGAGCAGACTTACTACAAAGGGACAGGAAAAACTCACAGCTGTGCATTCTCCTAGGTACTCCTCTACTGGTAGGAAGCCAGGGCCTGCAGTCAGGAACAGCCAGGGGCACTTTCAGGCCATCTGCATAACACTTCAGTGAGCAAGATTAGTGCTCTAGATCTGAAAATGAGACCAAAATTTAAGGGACAAAGGGCAAAGCCTGAACAAAGGAAATAAACGAAATAAACGGAGTAAACTGAAGGCAAAGTGAGGTAAGCCTCCAGGGAAGCTGGAGCTGCAAAAGCCAAAGAACTGATAATATCCTGGGTGATGGGAAGCCTGGCGAGCAGCAGCAGCAGACAGCGGCAGGCCTGTGTCCAGCCCTTCTGTACTGCCTTGGAGGTGCCTGGGCATCTAGGGAGGGCTTTCCTGGTTCTTTACAATAATCCACCCCACCCAATCCAGCTGCTCTTTCTTCTGCACACCCTTCTTCTTCTTCCTCCTGCTTCAGAACAGGAACCCAGAGGGCGGGAAAGCTGGTTACAATGGGAACCCAAGTTTGGAAGCCAATGCTTGGAGATATTTATAAGAACTCTCAAACCTGCCCTCTAAATTTATCCCAAACTAAATTAAATGGTGTTAAACAAAAAAAATCATATTTAATCTGAATTATGTTCATGAATTCTCTCCAAATTTACTATATATGACACTATTAAGAATAACATTCGTGTGAAATAGAAACAATAGAACTCAAGGGTTTCCAGAAAAGACAGGACACAGACACTGACTCATTTTCTGAAATTCAGATGTTACCAAATGTCATGAATTTTTGTTCATTAAACCTCATCATCCTAAAATGGAGATTATGTTTGTGCTTTCCCTAAGAGCACACAGAAATTTTCTAATTAAATATCTTAGAATAGCTTTAGAATTTTCATAGAGGAGAGTATTGTCAGTGAGCCAGGACAGAGGTGTCTTAAGCCAGTAAGTACAGTACCCTTTTCCTGATCACTATTCTCCAGTGGCCACTTTGTGCTGTGCCTCAGGCCAGGTGTCGCTGTCAGCCACAGCCCTCAAGCAAAGCTTTTTTACCTGGGGTGCCATGATTTGTGGAAGCCACTTATTCCCTTTTAAATGTTAGGAGCTTAGCGGGTCAAAATACAAACATTTTTTTAACCAGGCTCAAAGAATATGAACAATCTACAAAGCATGTAATCACACACAGCCAAATTGCGGAGCCATAGGTTCCAGACCCTGCCAGACTTCAGTTCTGTGAATATTTTATCAACCATGTGAACTACAAGGAGCAGCTGACCTGCTTGGCTGAGTTATCAAAGGGATCTGCTGTTATCCTGTAATGACAAAAGTGGGTCTGCATGACAACTTAACAGCAAAAGCCATTTCTTTCAATTTTCTACTTTAAAAAACAGCCAGGTAATTAACTTCACAGCAGTTTTGTTGGCAAAGTTATACTAGAGATAAAAATAAAACATTCATTAATAATTGACTGTGAAAACTGTCCTTAAATACTGTTCAGCTAATACAAACACTAATAGAGGATAGAACAGAGTGACTCAGAGATGTTGGAAAATGGAAGTAGTCATAGGGCTCTTCCTGCTCTGAAGGGCTGAAAGATGAAAGAAAGTAGGTGATCAAAAACAAATCATGAAAGAATTACAATACCTATGTATTCATATATCTACGGGCTGAACAGTTGGTTATTGTATTCAAAGGTCCAACACAATTTTCCTTGTTTAAAAAAAAAAACAAAAAAAAAAAACTTGCTTCCACTTGTATGAAGACTCAAATTGGTAAAAGTCCTTTGCAGCACTGGAAAAAGCACTCAAGCCAGTGACACTATGTCTTACAGCAAGCACTATATTTCCACGTTAAGGCCTGTGTCCTGTCCATTTCACTGTCCTTTAACTACATGCTTTTGACAGTGACTACTGTCTTGTTAAAATGTGACTTTCTCCTCATACACAATCTTCTAAATGATTTTGGAAAAAAAATGGTATGACTTCAAAGGAATCCCCATTTAAATAAAACCATTTATCTGAAAAATATCTGCAATTCCTTTTATGCAGAAAGCAAACAAAAGGAAAAGAAAATAATTTTCTCTTTCTCAAATGTGTGCTCTTTGTATATCTCAGCTTCGGCATCTAGGATACTTATGCATTGTAAGAAAAAAACTGTAAGGGCCGGGTATTTAGCTCAGTGGTTCCAGAGCCTGCCTCGCAAGCGCAAGGTCCTGAGTTTGATCCCTGGTACCAAAAAAAAAAAAAAAAAGAACTCAAAGAAAAAAACCATAATGAGAGGGCAGAGCTGAACCTCATATTAAAGACAATTTCTTAGTTTTTGCTCTTGTATACTATTGAAATGATGCATGTTTAAAATGCTTTGATCTGAAGATCAGGAAAAAGCATCAGCTGCCCTACTAGTAATTAAGTTCCTTTGAGGATAAGTAATAATTAAACTCTATAGTTTTTAATGGGCAGACCCAGATACTGAACGAATGTCCTGTGGGCAAATCTCAGACACAGAACCTGGAGTTTTCCATTTAATTATCTTGTTCTAAGCACCAGAATATACAATATCTGCAGGAATTGTTTTTAATAATTTCTTTTAAAGAAAAATGCAATGATATTGTAGAAAAAGAATGTAGTTATAAACAAAAATCTCCACTGTTAAAGATTTTCATCACATCTATGGTCACATCATAATATCAATAAACTTTTAAATTGATCTATAATTTCTAGTGCAATTCAGAAATAATTGCTAGTGTGCTTTTTTTTGCTGGTGTGCTTTTTTTTAACTTTTATTTTATTGGTACATTTTAGGTATACAATATAATTCAATATAATTCATTCATCATTCTACATACTCTGTCTTGGTTCTTATTTTTTCCCGCTTCCCCTGCCCTCCCTTCAAACCCTGCATCCCTCCCTATTTACAAAGGCTTTGTTTCCATTTTTTCATTTTCTCATGTTAATTCCATTCCATTTCTTCCTTTCCCCAACCTCTCCCACTTTCCCTTCCCCTTTGCCCCTTTTGTTCCTATTTCACATTATCTATTATACCTTTTAGTCCTTACTTATGATTTCAGTTTCTCACACTAGAGAAAATATTCAGTATTTACACATGTGTGTCCTATTTATTTCACTTAAGAGTATTGCTGAAATGTACCTCCATTTAGCAATAATTGTCTCTAATGTCTCGTTTTTTTATGGCTGAGTAATATTCCATTTTATTAAAAAAAAACATACATTTCCTTTATCCATTCTCCAGTTGATGGGCAATTGGGCTGCTTCCAAGTTTTGGCTATTACAAATTGTGCTGCTATGAAAATAGGTGCACATAGATCACTGTGGTATGATTCTTTTAATTCTTGGGGGAAGATCCCCAGCAGTGGAATAGCTGGTCAAATGGGACTTCCAGTCCTAGTTCTCTGAGATATCTCCATACAGATTTCCAAAGTGGTTGCACCAGTCTACACTCCCACCAGCAGTAGAGCAGGGTCCCTCTTTCCCCACAGCCCCACCAGCATTCGTTATTCGTTGATTTCTTGATAGCAGTCATTCTTTTTAGGGTGAGGTGGAATCTCAGTGTTGTTTTCATTTGCATCTCTCGAATGACCAGTGATGTTGAACATTTTTCATATTTTTATTTCCCATTTCTACTTCTTTGCTGAGAAATGTCTGTTCATTTCAGATGCCCATTTTTGGATTGGGTCTTTAAATTTGGGAGGTCTGATTTTTTTAAGTTCTTTAGAGATTCAAGATAGTAGACCTTTGTCTGAGGGACTGCTGGTGAAAATATTTTCCCACATTGTGGGTTGTCTCT
>NW_004624753.1:19738613-19767510 GCF_000247695.1 Heterocephalus glaber | reverse complement strand
TGTTCATTAGTGAGATTGGCCTACAGTTGTCTTTTTTCAGTTGGGTCTTTCTCTGCTTTGGGGATAAAGGTTATGCTTGCTGCCAGGAATGAATTTGGGAGTATTGCTTCCTTTTCAGTTTCACTGAAGAGTTTAAACAGTAATGGCAGTAGTTCCTCTCTAAATGTCTTATACAATTCAGCAGTGGAGCCATCAGGACTTGGGCTTTTCTTAGTTGGTAAGTTTTTAATTATGTTTTCAATTTCATTGATTGATATTGGGTCGTTTAGAATTTTTAGTTCTTCTTCATTCAACTTTAGTAATTCATATGTATCTAGGAATCTGTCCATTTCTCCTGTGTATTCCATCTTATTGGTGTATAGGTTCTCAAAGTAGGTATTGATGATCCTCTGGTTTTCGCTGGGCCCGTTGTAATTTCATCCTTTTCATAACCAATTGCATGGATTTGGGCCTTTTGTTTCCTTTTTCTGATAAGGCTGGCTAAGGGTTTGCCAATTTTGTTTATTCTTTCAAAGAACGAGCTCTTGGCTTGTTGGGTTTTTTTGTATCGTTCTCTTAGTCTCCATTGCATTGATTTCTGGTCTGATCTTTATAATTTCCTCCATTGTATGAGCTTTGAGTTTGTTCTGCTCTTCTTTTTCTAGGAGCTTGAGGTTCAGCATCAGGTTGTTTATTTGAGCTCACTCTGTTTTCCTAATATGAGTATTCACTGCTATGAATTTCCCTCACAAGACTGGTTTCATTGTGTCCCATAGATTCTGATATGTTGTATTGTCATTATCATTGAATTAAAGGAACTGTCTGATTTCTTCTTTAATTTCCTCTGTGACCCATTTGTTATTCAGAAGTGTGTTGTTCAATTTCCATGTGTTTATGAAATTGTTGCAGTTTCTTTTGCTATTGATCTCCAATTTCATTGCATTATGGTCTGATAATATACAGGGGATAACTTCAATTCCTTTGCACTTACCTAAATATGTTCTATGAGGGAATATGTGGTCTATTTTGTAGAAAGACCAGTATGCCACTGAAAAGAATGTGTATTCTGATTTTGTGGGGTGGAACACTCTGTAAACATCTGTTAAATTCATTTGTTCAAGAGTTTGATTGATTTCTAGTATTTTGTTGCTTGTTTTTTGTCTAGTTGATCTACCTATTTGTGACAATGGGGTATTGAGGTTCCCCACTACTATCATATTAGTCCTTATATGATTTTTCATGTGTGTTAGTATCTGTTTTATATAGTTGAACACACTAGTGTTTGGTGCATATTTATGATTGTCATCTCTTTCTCTTGGATTGTTCCCTTTACAAGGATGTAGTATCCTTGTTTGTCTCTCTTAATCAGTGTGGGTTTTAAATCCACTTGATCTTCAAAGAATATAGCTACTCCTGCTTTTGTTCAGGTTCCCATCACATGGAGTATTGTTTTCCACCTTTTAACTTTCAGTCTATAAGTTTCTTTTAGAATTAAGTAAGTTTCTTGTATGTAGCATATTGTTGGATCTTGCTTCTAGACCCATTTTGCCAGTCTATTTCTTTTGATTGGTTAGTTGAGACCTTTAACATTGATGGTAATTACTGATACATATTGACTTATCATTGTCATGACTTTTTCTTTTTGTTGGATTCTCCCCTTTTGCTTTTAATTTCTTTTCGTGCCTGGCAGATTCATTCTGGGGTTGTGATCCTCATTGTCTTTTCCTAGGATTTTGTCTAAAATTTTTTGGAGTGCTCGTTTGGTATTCATGAAGTTCCTAAGGTGCTTTTTGTCATGAAAGCATCTTATTTCACCATCAATTTTGAAAGATAGTTTTGCAGGGTACATCAACCTGGATTGGAGGCTGTTTTCCTTTAGGGCTTGGAATATATCACTCCAAGCTCTTCTTGCCTTGAGGGTTTGCATTGAGAAGTCTTCTGTGATTCTGATGGGCTTTCCTTTGTATGTGATTTGTTTCTTTTGTCTAACTGCTCGTAGAACTTTGTTATTCTGTTGGGGTTCTGGAATCTTAACAATTATATGCCTATGTGTACATTTTTTTTTTTTATCTAGGCCAGTTGGTATCCTATATGCCTCACTTATCTGTATGTCAAATTATTTTCCCCTGCTGGGGAAGTTTTCTGCCATTACTTCTGTGAAGTTTTTTTATGTCATCTGTACTTTCTCCTGTTTCTTTATTGACTCCAATCAGTCTTATGTTATTCTTCTTTGCATCATCTAGCAGCTGCTGGATTGATTTCTTGTGGTCCCTTACAATTTTAAAGCAATTTTTCTTTTCCTGGTCACTAATTGCAATCTCATCTTCTATATCTGAAAGTCTGCCCTCATATTGGCTTATTCTGCTGCATAGGCTTTCAATGGAGTTTTTAATGTCCTGGAAATCTGTTTGCATCTGTTTTATGAATTCCATTTGTTTCCTATGTTGGGATTCCATCATGTTCCTCAGCTCCTCTATTTTTTAGTCTGGGTCCTTTCTAGATTTATTTATTTGTTTGTTTGTTTATCTATTTATTGATTGATTGATTTTTTTGGTACTGGGAATCGAACTCAGGTCCTTGCGCTTGCATAGCAGGTTGCCAAACCACTGAGCTAAATCGCCAGCCCTTCTCTAGATTTACTAATCATGTCTTACACTATGGGCACAATCTCTGGTGTTATGTGAGAAATTATTTCTGATTTCAGCTTTTCCAGATCCTCTTTTGTCACTAGTCCAGGAGTCTAGGTGGTTGAGTATCAGAGTGTTCCATCTCATTTCCCTTTGGGGTTACTGTAGGTGATGTGGAAGTCTGGTCCTGAGGCTTGTTTACATGTCTTCTCATTTCGCAGGGGGTGGGGGGTGGGGTTCTGCTGGCACCCACAGGGCTCACCTCCTCTGTCCTGGGAGCAGTGGTAGGTTGGCCCAGAAGCCTCCTACTCTGCACTGGGAGCTGTAGCACATTGACCTGGAAGTCTCCTCTGCACTGGGAGCTGTGGTACACCAATCCAGAAGCCTCTTCTATGCTGGGAGCTGTGGCACATTGACTGCTAGTGTGTTTTTTAACTCACAATTTTCAGAGCTCTAAACTTTAAAAATTCATTCTGGATATTTTAGGGCTCTTTATTTTAATATTTGAGAAAAAAAACTGAGAATGGAAACGCTTGATATCTTTTTTGAATATTCTTGCTCTGAAGCAAACAGCTCTCTGAATCTATAAGACAAAGCCATGGCTAAGATCATTAACCAAAAAGACAAAGGAGAGAGAAAAAAAAGGCAGAGATGAGTACATTACTACCATGCTCACCAAATTAGCACAAAAATTCTGCTTTTCTGATTCAAATATTTTAATCAGCCTGACTCCCAAGGTAACATAAATAACACAGAATTCACACATTTATTTGTTGGAAAGTTATTTTACTAATCAAATGCTTGGCTTAAGTAAAATAAAATCTACTTATTTGGCTTTAAGGTGAGATAAATCATCTCATTCTTTAGGCAAAGGGTAATATATTTAGGAAGGAAAATTTCAGATAGTAGCCTAATGACCAGTTTCTGAAAAATAGTTTTTATGCATAATTCATGGAGTTTCTTTTAAGAACTTATTGTACTTTCTTTATTTCCCTTTTTAATAAACTTGGAGTCCATTTCACACATCTAAAGCAAGTTTGGTTGTGATTATGCTATCATATGCATAAACCTAAAAAAATACCCTTAAAATGTAAAAAATCTTTTAAAATAAATACTGAAGGTAAAGTTTTATAAGTAACCTACCCATTCATTTCCCATCCAATCAGTTGTCATAAAAAATTATTTCTGGGTGTGTTTGCAAGGTTCTTTCCAGAAGAAATTGGCATCAGAGTCAGTACACTGAGTAAGAGAAACCACCTTCACCAACATGACTGAACATCATCCTTGTTGCAAATAGAGCAAAAGGAAGGAGGGAAGGGACATCTCTCACTGTTACTCAGTATTACTTTGGCACTTTGGGGGGGCAGGGTATCGGGGATCAAACTCAGGACCTTGTGCTTGTGAGGCAGGTACGGTGCCACTGAGTTAAATCCCTATTTCCTGCCACAATGGTGATCTGTACAAATGATCAAGCAATATTTTCTAGTCAACCTTGTCAGAGGACTTTACAGAGGGAGATGAAGAATAATTAAGAATGGGTCAAAAATAGGAGCAAGTAACAAAGTAAAAATGCATGAAATATAAATTAAGACTAGTAGAAATTATTTTTTGACAAGGTTGATTAGAGTCCAATAAACCCTAATAAAATATTTCCAAAAATATTCCAGAAATTCTTGGCAAGATGTTCTATTATCTTTAAAATATGACATGTTTTAGCATAGTGATTTCAAGAAAATCACCCAGGATTGTTTATAGTGGCCTAAAGTCTGACAGCCAGAGAAGCCAACAGTGCTTTACCAGCTTTCTGGGCATCCCTTTGTCCAGCCAAACTGTCACATAAAAATAACCATCACACTGATGTAACAGGGAAAAAAGTCACAGTCTACATGAAGCACTTGATATGAAGAGATCAATAAATTGAAGCTATTTTAAAGCATGAAATATATTAAAATGAAGTAGTTACTTCTCTCTTTAATAAAAAGTAGCTCAAGTCTTTAGACAAAAAAGTTACAGTGAATAGTTACTGAATATGTACTTGTTGTACCAAACCTTATAAAGTCATTTTACAGATCTCCCTTCTTATATATATGGCATTATGCATGGAATTGTTAGGACCCAGCATTACCATCTAAAGTCTCTCAAAGGCCTGAATTCCAGCTCATTTACAGGGGTATTTCCAGGGTGTGGTCTGTATAACATCTCTCATTCATGACACCAAGGCGTGGCCAACCCATGTTACTTTAACTCATCTGCTGAACCTGCTGCATTGCAGTGATACGATGACACAGGACTTGATTTTTACGTAAACTATCACCTTAAGCCAAAGAGCTGAAGCTTGTATTACAATAAATTTTAAAGATATCAACCAGAGATTAGGAGAAGTCAGTGGGGTAAACTTCCCTACCTTCCATGAACAGCAGTAAACTCTCAAAGCTCAAGCTTTCTACTTGCTACAGCTTTTCTTCACTAAAATAAACTATTTTCTAAAGGAAAGAGTGCAATTCCATTATGCATGTGTGTTCTGTGGGTTGTAACCCAACTTCCAAGGCAGAACTGGTATAAAAATAATTACTTTTACAGAGCAAGGAAGATCTAGCATAAAAATTATATGGTAGCAATAATAACAATCATAGTGATCACAAAAACAAGCAGGCAACATGAGGTGCACCACACAAAAGAAAATCAGCTACTACCTTGACAGATTTATCAAAACTTCACAGATGAGAACAAATGAAAAGAAAGAGGACAAAAAAAATTACAAGGAGAAACTGAATATCCATCAAGGAATGGAATATCCATCTGGAAATGGATACATGTGGTTAAAATATGCAGATAATGAGGTTTTTTTTAGTATCACAAAAACATCTCTTATCCTCCTCATCCATGAGTTCCTACCATTATATAAAAATGATATAATCTCTGTTCTCCCATCTAAAGTTGAAGTCTGTACATCTTCCACTGTCAGCCTGGAGACGCAGGAGGAATTGAAGGAATGTCAGAAAGGACGGATGTGTCTGTCAAGAAAGAAAGAAAAATTCCAGTTTTCTTCCTATCCCCTGAGCGTTAACGTAAGTGGGATTATCCCTCCTGCATCTTTGCTTGAAACATGGTTGTACATACCACATTACAGTACGATGTTTGTGCCTTCAGATAAACACTGGGACCAGTTTATAGGTTCTAACCTCAGCTGATGACACACAAAGACCCAATGTTTGTAAATAATAATTAAAATGGTAACCTGTGTGTATATCATACAAAAACTCAGGATATTTATATCCATTTCTCTACTATAAATTATAAATTGTGTTCATAGAATAATTAGAAAATACATAATGTATAAGCATGTTTTAAAATAAATACAAGAAAGAAAACTTTAAACAATTTTACTCAACTTATATAATAAGCAAGATTTGTTACATATAACTTAAATGTTACTATCTATAGCCATATGTCACTTCATATATAGATAAAGGTTTAGTATCACTCTAACGTATCTTTTCTGTGTTAGGGGCGCTGACACTCTACACAATCAGAAACCTCTATCCACCTTTTGCCTCCTCCAAAACAATTCATGCAGCAGGAGGCAGAGGAAGGGAGACAGCGCAGATGGCCCAGCCCGGAGGGCCCAGTGAGGACCCCGCCCGCCGCCTCCCAGGGCCACTCTCCTAGGAACTGGTCCTCACCGGGTCACCGCTGTGCGTGCAGACTGACCATCAAGACCAAAATCTTGGCAGCCTGTCCCCCTACAGTCCCCCGTGCTGTCACCTGACTGTCGTGTGGGCTCAGGTGGAGACAGAGTCCGCACCGAGGCCTAGGCTCTTGAGGACTGAGCTCAGCAGGCAGGGGCAAAGGCTGCGCGCCCTGCTCAGGAGCAGCTCACAGAGCGCAGGAGGCTGCTCAGAAAGGGGCCCCTCGCCACCCAGGGCGACACGAAGTGCCACGTTCCAGTGTCAGCTTCACTTTACCCTTGAGGCCTACTCGGGAGTGCAGCCAAAACCCACCCGTGCCCGGTTCCAGGTCATCTCTGCACTTTCCACACTGGGCCTCCAAAACCTCACTTCTCCTTGACTGCCAGGTAAGCCATACTTTCCTCTGGGTCTGAAAGTTCCTTTCTCCTGCAACTGTTTGGGATCCCCCTCACATCTGCCACTAGTACTTCACAACTGCAGTGAATTTCAGGTTTCCAGCTTTGCTGATGATACACAAGCCACTCTTCTCATTGAAGAAAATGAATACGGTTAATTTCTGGGAGGATTCTTATCTCATTTCCCATGAAATCCACCACAACATACAGTCCAGTTATCTCATTACCATTTCAAATTCTTAGACCCCCTCAAACCTGAAACAGACTCTTTGGAGACACAGTCCAGGAATTGTTATTTTTAACAAGCCATTTAATAAGAAACAATTGCATATTAAAGTTTGAGTATCACTACCCTAGGCTTTAGTCATTTTACCCTTATCTCTTCCCATTTCATCAGCATAAAACAACATGACATTATCTCATTTAGGCTTTCTATTGCTTTGGCTTCATCAAGAACACCTTTATACAATTTGAAAAAAGGGGAAGAAGAAAAAGACCAGCAGTAAAAATGGTTGCAGTGGTGGTAGAGACAGGTATCAAAGACACAGAACAAACACACACACACACACACACACACACACACACACACACACAAAGAACAACAACAAAAACCCAGAACAGAAAATTATGGAGCTTTTTGGCAAAAAAGGAAAGTCTGCAACAAGGAAAAGGGAAAGAAGACAGAGCCATAATCTTCAGTACAGAGGCAAATACGCATCCTGAGGAGCAGTCCCTTTGTCCCTTTAGGCACAAGACTTCATCTCCATTTCCCAACTGCATGCATGTTCTCTTCACTAACTGATCGACTTAGCAAGTGTATCAGGCTCTGCTTCCTGTTCTGCTTATCCAATAGTGAACAAGTGAAAAATGTACAGAAAGAGTCGAGAAAGGAAGCAAGTACTCTGGGCAAGGGATGATGGTGGTTTGTGTAAGTGTGTTTCCTTGTGTGAACAAAGAAGACACAGTCAGTACCATTATGGAGATCATTATATAGTAAAGGAAGATATTAAGTGAGCAATCCCAAAACTGTTACAGTGTTCTCAAAGTTGGGAGTGGGTACAATGGAGGGAATAAGGGAAGGTGTCAGAGAAAGTCTCTATGGAAAGGCAGACTGGTTAGACCCAAGTGAAGTAGGCATGCAGGAGGCACACAGGATGTTGGGGAAGAGAGCAATGGCAGAAAGTAAAACAAGTGCACAGGCCCTAACACAAGCAGCAGCATGGAGCCTCCCTTTCCCTTTCTACACCATACAGGCTAAAAGCCTATTGGTTGGTGCCATCCACACCCACCATAGGTCTTCCCATTATCCACACCCAGAGTCATGCTGGTCAGTGGACTAATTATCACACGCCTTTAATCCATACACACACACACCCCCTAGATCCAGCCACCTCTAAAAGCCTCCACCTCTGAGTGCATGAGGCTTTGGGGGACATCCAGAAACAAATCACAATACCACTTTCTCTGCATCCCACAGGTTTTAATACTGATTTTGACTATTGTTCAGTTCTAAAAATTCTGTAATGCATGTGTTTTCTGGGAATGCATTTTTCAATTTCCATACACATGCATTTTTAATTCTATTTTCTTTCTGTTGTTGATCTCTAATTAAACAGTTTTAAGAAAAGAGAAAATGCTCCATATGATATTTAATCTTTGGTATTTGTTGAGAATATTTGTAAGCGAGTATGCAATCAGTGTATACTGGAAAATAGTATATTTTATCTTGTTCCTATCATTTTTATGATTTATCTTTAGATCAATACTATTGACCTACAGCCAGTCCAGTTATAAAAGAAAAATTGCAAAATTTCACATTACCAAGTGTGAATAAGAAACCTAGGGGCCAGACAAACTTGGTTTTAGGTTTCCAAGGGAGTATGGCCCTGCCAGCACTTTAGTTTCAGATTTGTAGTCTCTTGAACTGAGAAAACATATTTCTGGTGGCCTAAGCCACCCACTTCATGGTACTTTGCTATGTGAGTCCTAGAAATCTCATACAGAGATGTTTGAAGATATTTTCAAGTGAAATCAAAGAGGCGTTCATACAGCATGAAGTGTAGAAGAATTTAAGATAATATTTTCAAACTAAAAGTGGAATAAAGATCTAGTTGAAAACGCTAAATTTTTATTTTATTAAAATAAAATGAGTAAAATACTGAAATCCATTTGAACTCACTGCCCAAGCTCAGTCCTGAAAAGTCAAAAACCATTTAGAAGAATGCTTTGAATTTGTAGATTCCTAAATGAAGCACAGTAGACTGAAAATGTAGTAAACAATTAGACTTTCTCTAATATATGTCAGGCCTCTTTGCTTTTAGAACTCTCTGATGCATTAATTGTGTGTTGTGCCTTTATTAAATATTGAATTACCTAGTGAGCAGTGGTATGAGATATATGTGTGTATCTAACCACATAAACTGTGAAGGTTAGCCAAGCTTATCTTTTAGATACCAAGTCTATGATTTATTTTATTTGTTCAATAATGAGACCAAGCAATGGATAATTACTAGTGTAGAAGATTTTGGCAATCAGTATTTCAAAGGGAGAAAATGCCATTTGGAATTTGGAAAAATCTATTACAGCAAACTAAATAATTACATTCCTTTTTAATAGTATAGTATTACATTCCTAAACAATTACATTCCTTTTTAATAGTATATAAGAACAGATACATCATTATCCCTTATTATGGTGATATCTGAATGAGTTGAGATAATTTCTTTGTTTGTATTACTTGGAATAAAGTAATAAATATGTTTTTAAAAATCAGATAAATTATTCTAAGAAAAAAGCACATCTGTGCAAATTGCTTTTTAAGAGTTGGAATTTTTACTTTAATTGGTTATTTTTGCAAAAATACAATATGAAATTTATTTCCATGTTTTAATATTTTAAAGACCTAAACATAGAAGATTAGTAATGCTTCTGTATATTAATGAATCATAAATTAGAGTAAGGTGCTGAAAATTCCAAATCCAAACAGCAAAACAAATTCAAATCTATCAGTGCTACATATGTATATAAATAACCAATCACATCATCCATACATATAATGCACAGGTAGTGAAATTGGCAACTGGTCTTCAATCAATAGTAAGTCAAATTAAGGTAAGGTATCAACATTCCAATATTGTTATCACATTTTATGTAGACTTGTCAATGAAATTAAGGATTCATTAGTTCCAAATTATTTGTATTTATCTGAATTTAAGTGCAAAATTCTAGTAGTCAGTACTAATGTTGACTTAATTCTAAGATTAAAAATATTAAACAGGGTTATACAAGACAGTAATATATCACTTCTACAGTATAAGTCTCAATATATTTAAATATATACACCACACCGTTCACTGATTGCCCACCATTATTGGAGGATATCTGGTTAGAAGTGGTTGTTGTCCTGATGGTAGTCTCCAACACAAACCATCAGGGAACATTTTGGAATTATCTAATAAATATACCATCTTCTTTGTTACTAGTTCGATGTTATAATAGCATTGTCTTTTTCTAATTCACATTGAATTAGACATAATGCTACATAGACTGAATTGCCATTTATACAATGAATTTTTCAGGAAGAAAAGTTTTTTCTCTTTTCTTTGAGTATCTTGGACAATTGAATTAAACTGACAAAAAGCAGATGGACAGGAGAAAAACCGTATTCACATACAAACTAGGGTTAACAAAAGAAGTAGCTAGCTCACTAACTGGCTACAGTTAGAGACTCACAGATCTACTGTAGTAGGGAAAAAGAAGGGGTAGAGGAAAGGATTCTTTAGGAAGAACAAATAGGTTTCTTTAGGAAAGACAAATGCATTACTAGGAGAACAGGTGGAAGGTGAGGAAGTTTGTGGTGTTTGTTTATGCAGGTGACAGTGGGCTCTGCCTTCGTGGCCAGGAACCTGCCCTAGAGAGGGGATTTGGGGTATTTTTACCCTTGGGTTTCTGTCCTAGTAACAGACCTGCTCCAAGGGAAAATTTACAGCAGTCTCATCTCCCAGAAGTTTCTGCTATTAGTCAGATTAGAGAAGCTTCTAAAGGCTTCTTTGTCATCTGTTTATCTTCAAGTGTCTTCAGTTTAAGATAATCTTCATACTAACTCTGGAGTTCTGAGTGAATCCCCATAGATATGCACAGGAATTAAAAAATAGCCATACATCTACCATGGATAAATGTCAAGAATATGTTAAGTAAAAATCAAAATGCATTGAGAAAGCACATGCACAATATATCAACACACCATGGCATGGCTGCCTTCCCACGGATGGATGTCACCAACAGAGTCTAAATCTGGCTTTGGTAAAAATAACTAACACACTGACCCACATTTGGAGGCATTCCTATGAAATGTCACACTGCTGAGAAATGTGGTATTCAGAGTCAGGAGATTTAAGTTAAAAATTCAACAGGCTCTTATGCAGTTTTACAGACCCTTAGTCTTGTAGTGGTCTTTTAGGTATCATTCTATAAGCTCCTTGAAGTAGGCATCACAACTCTTCTCTCTGTCCTCTGTGTCTGTCACAGGTTTACTAACACTTAGCAGACCCACGATACTATTTAAGACTAATTGCCATGTAAGGTTATGCTTGCAATTGCCTAGAAATTATTTTCACCTGAAAAATAGAGACTGACATCATTTATTCAATGAGCCTGTCATTTAATCGTCACTTGACATTATCCAGAAACAAGGCTAATTCCCAGCAGTGTCATCTGTCTGCCATTCATTCATCCAAACACTTGACCAATACCTCTTATAAGCTTGAATTACTGATTAATTCTGAATATAACCCATTTCTAAATGCTAAAAAAAAAAAAAAAACCTCTTCTCAAGCCATTTAAAGGAGAATTATCCTGCCCAATGCTAAAGTTCTTTCAGGAAAAATATAGTTCTGTCTTGTTTTACTACAGAGCTTTACTTATGCATCTCAGGTGGTGCTATACTAAACAAGAAGGATATTCTGATTGTAAGTATTCTATTAACAAGGACTACAAAATTTACATTAAAATAAACTTAAATGGGCCACCAAGCATTTATTCAGGAAGTATGCAAAAAGAGACTTTTATATGCTAGGTCCTGGGTTAGAAACTGAACCAAACATATCAGTCATTACCCTAGGGACATTGGCTATTACTTCACTAAATTTAAATTAATATAATTTTCTCTTTTGTCTTCAAACTATAGCCCAATAGTAAAGTTGAATGGATAACTGAACTCTCTATGGAATAATGATGCCAACCAAACACTTTTGGTCCTAGAAAGACTTCTGTGCCACTGTAGTTCTCCACATTAGCTGCACAGCAGAGTCACTTGCTTTGCGGAGCTTGAAAATATATTCAAAATACCCACATCCCACTCAGATATGCTGACTTAATGAGGCCTGGTTGCAACTGGGGAATGGGAATAAGAATGTCTTGCGTGGGTCAAGGACTCTGCCCAGTGGCCTGCCTGAGGTCACAGACCTCTCAGGATCGAGAGGCTAAAATCAGAGAAGGGTAGGGAAACATTCAGAAATGAGCACATTTGCTAAAATCCTATGTTTAGCTATTTTTCATCCTTTCCTTTTCAAACCAACTCTGAAATCAGGCCGTTCCTTTTAGTTTTTAGTCCTCATTCAGGTATGGTGCTAAGTCCACCAGGCCCTGTTGATGGTCCACACAACTGTCCTCTCCTCATCTCTCCCCATCAACCCCAAATCCGAAAATCTCCAATCTCTCTCTTGCCTGGAGACAATCCAGCATGTTTTCTTCTTTCTACATGAGACCTGAGCAGTTATAAAAGCTGCATTTTTCTCTTTAGCATTTTCATGAGCCAAAATGGGAAGAAGTTAAGATGGTACGGGTTTCAGACTGCCTTTAGCTAAAGAGGGGAAGAAAAATGAAACTGGCCTCCAGTGGGAATAAGAGATTGTACACGCTAGGTAACAGTCCTTTGACCTCTACCTTCCTCTGTAAGAATGAATATTAGATACAATAATAAGTATGTTAATGTCACGTTTACCTAATTCTAATGAAGCAAAGCATAAATCTCAAATTGTTAACCATCTGAGAAAATGAGTGGATTTTTTTTTCCAGAAGCCAAGTAATTAAAATGGGAAAATGTGTTTAGTGTTCAAAGACACTGAAGTGTTACTATATTAGATAAGGGAGCAGTCCATGACCACATAATGTCATTAAAGTGATCGGAAATTATGTCATCTTTTAAATTGCTTTATTTCTCTCAGCAGAATATTAATTTCAGGTGAGTAATTTAAATTGCATTAACAGCACACTCCTTAAGAAGACACTTCATTTGCTTTTGAAAGTTGCTGCTGTGGAAGCTATGCCCCCAGCCTGCCATTTCACACTGGCACTAACTTGCGCCAGATTGCATGTTTTTTTCAAAATACCACAGGGGTGTCAAATGCTTTATTGCAAACCTGCTGCTTTATGAGAAAATGCAATGTAAATAAACCAGAGAGACACCTCTGTAAATTGCCCTACTTTAGACAGAAAATGCTTCAATTAGATATATGAAATCTACTGACAGTTTTATGCACCAGATCATTTTGGAAATTTCCTTGAGATGCAGGAGATATCATCGCATCCTCAGAGACAGATGGCACAGAGTCACAAGAGTCAAGGACAGGCAGGCTCACTCTTGGCCGCAGTCGATCCCAGAGCCTCGCCCTTGTGCACTCAGTGTGCAGGTGAGACAACTTTCTATGCTGTCAATTTGGGGAAAAAGAAATATAAAAACAAAACAAATTTTAAAGGAAAAAAATTATAATGCTTCCGTTCCTTGTGAAAAGAACGCACATGTACATCCCTCTGCTCTTGCATGGCCCTTCATCCAGTAGCCTGAATAGAAATGATAAGCTATGGGAGCCCAGGCCAAATGGGCCCCAAGGGGCATGGATGTGGCTGTGTGCATGAGCTTTGTTAGGATCCTAAGCACCAACGCGTGGTAGGAAAGCAAGTTTCATGGGTAATCAAATGAGATTATTAAGCTGTTTGAGAAACTTAAAATAGTAGCAAATATATAATTTGAATTTACCTCGAACCTCTCAACCCTTCTCAAGTAAAGGGAAGAATAAGATTTGATTGCCTGCTCTTCATTAAATAACCCAGTTTTTTGCTTGTTCTATTATTACAGGCAGTTCCCAAGCACCTTTACAGCTATGCAAGGTTCACTTTATTTATGCTATAAGACCTTTGCTTTGCTGACTATAAATCCCTCTGACTTGCTTTCCTTTTCTCCTGTAAGCCCCCTAGTTTGTGATAATTGTCATCTATGATTTGCACCTTACCTGAATTTTGCTTTCCCACAGCTGACTTCCTGGATTACCACTGCTTTTTTCCTAACGCTAGTCCAGTGGTGACCAGCTTCCTGCCAGGATTCTCTACTATCCCTGATCATCAGCTCTCCTGAATCAAGTTTTCATATTCCAGAGCCATCTTCCCCACCAGGGAGCTCCAGGCCACCGACCCCACTCCAGCTGACTGCTATCCTGACTAAGCATATCTGCTTCTCTTCTACTGCAGGATGAAACAGGACAAATTCTCTCTCTCCAGAAAGCCTAGGTTTTGGATAGAAGAAAAGCCCACCCCGTGCAGGAGCAACCACCCCAAACTCTGAGTTTACAGGGCTTCTCATCCACTTTTCTGTGGATTATCACTACCAATGCTGTGAACAGCCCAGCCACAAGGTCACAAAGCAGCCTGCCAGCACGGGGTGTAGAGGTGTGTATGCATTGCTCTAACATAGTGAAAGAGAGAGATTTTAAACCTCTATGGAAAGATGGCCAAAGGGTCTAATTACACAGCAGGAGCCCAATATCCAAGCAAAGATGTACATGTGGGATACTGGGAATAGATATTTCTTAAATTATAGGTTATCCAGTTAGCACTGTTAAAAATATAGAAAAAGTAATCAAAAGAGAGAGGCAAACACCTTCCCTCACTTATATTAATTACAAATAAAATCACATCTTTTATCTTTTGAAAAAAATGCCAAAAGCTCCAGAACCACTGGCCTGTTTTTCCTATATTAATTACAGGAAGCAAAGAATCAAAGGAAATCATGAAGAGTTTTAAGACTAACTTAGCTATAATAGCAACTTTACTGGGACTCCTTCTGTTATTATGTGGCTTTTAGGATGTTTCTTTATAAGAAGATTATAGGGACTTAGGGTATAGCTCAGTGGTAAAGCACTGGCCTCCCATGTGCATGGCCTTGGGTTCAATCCCAAGCAGGACAAAAGAAATAAATAAAAGTAAAAAGATGTGTACAGGATCCTAATAACTCCAATCAGTGCAAACATTATATGCCATTACATGAGCTAAGCCACATAACATCAACCCGTATGTAAAAGGTGATGGGGGAACCAGAGAAGAGGGGAGAGGGGAGGGTAGACAAGGGGACTAGAAAAAACCCTGCTGTAATCTGCACATGTAGCCACCCCCAAGAGGATTGTAAACTTCATGAACTGTAAATGTGCACTAATAAAGTTAAATTAAATTTTTTTAAAACTAGAAAGATTATAGATGGGGCCACTCTAAATGGAAAAAAAAAAGCCTTCATACCCAACCCTTGACAATATCTGGCTCATCTGTGGCTGTTCCCTTGACATACAGTGTGGTAAAAAGCTGTAGGGCTCCAGAGGTTTACGCTGCACTCATACATGCGAGGCAGCAGCAGGTTACCACTTAGCCTCAAAACCAAGGCAGCCTGAAGGCTTATTTAATTTTAGTTATCTTCGGTGACTCTGTATAGGAGAACAGAGACTGTCCTCATGGTGTAGCAAATATGGAACCCCGGGTCCAGGGGCCGGCGGAAAAAGCCATTTGCTGGTCCAGGATGGGAATTCACTCTGCACCAAGCCAAACAGGAGGTCACTGCTCCTAGATGCACCTACTGGCAGGTGGCACGCTGGGCAGGCCCATCCCCTCTGCGATGGGAATCTCTGTCTCTGCTCTTCGCACGTAACTTGCAGCCCAGGTGATGTCTGCAGTAGTTTGTGCTCACCTCTTCAATCTTCATCAGTCTATAACCAAATCTTTCAGAAAATTCTTTCCCCAAAGAAATTCAGGTTGCTTTCTCTCACTTATTAGAAAACTCCTTTAGTTTACACACAAAAATTTGTTTGCACCTTAGGGATTCTATTTAATATATCGATTTTTCAATATTTACTTGTGGATCTATATATACACATATATACACATATATATGTGTATATATGTATGTGTGCGTGTATATATGACCTTTTTTAACCACTGTTAAGTATACAGCTTGAGTGTATTACGTATATTCACATAGTTGTACAACTGTCAGGACTACCCACCTGCAGAGCTTTTTCATTAAACAGTAACTGCCCTGCACTTCCCTCCAGCCCATGATAACCACTATTGCACTGAAGGAGTTCAGATAACACTATGCCAAAATATGCCATATTTGCATAAGAATTATGTTAAGGTGAAAGCAGTGGAGAAAGCAAACTCTGGCAGAGCTCTCTGCCTCCCTCTTTGTACCTAAAGCACAGCACAGAGTTCCCTTTGTAAAGGTAACATAGGTGTCTGCTTGAGAAGGTGTTTTCCTGTGTCCTGTACTAGGAAATCCAAAGGCAGCGCTAGGATGAGCTTGCGTGACAAAGCCTACTGAACAGCCCTTCTTTACTCCGAATTTCCCAGTCATGTTTCTGCGGTTCAGCACTCTAGGGGCCCAAGTCCCCATCCTTTTCTCGCCACTTCCCATAGTGCAGCATGCTTGTTAAAGTACTGTGTGAACCTAGCTGTCCACAGCCTCACCCACAGCTTTGGTTTGTGGTTTTTGATAATAGCCATCTTAGCTTGTAGGAAGTAACATCTCCTTGTGTTTTATATTTTCATTTACCTAATGATTAGTGATACTGAACATGTGATGTATCAGACTTATGGCTATTTTATCCCTTTACTTTTAACCTCATCTACTTATTTTTTTCTTTTTAGAAAAAATTGAAGTATAATTTAATAAAGTATATATATTTAAAGTATGAAATTTGATAAATTTTGACATAAATATGCACCTTTGAAACTATCACCACACATTAAGAGAACGAACACACCCACCACCACCTAAGGTTTCTTCATGTCCCTTTATAATCCCTTCCTCCCATATTTCTCTCCTTACTTCACCCTAGGCAAACACTAACCAGCTTCTTCTGTACTATAGATTTGTTGGCACTGCTTAGAATTTTATACACATGGACTCATAGAGCACCTACTATTTATTCTATTTCCTGGCACTCCATAAACTTATTTTGAGGTTTGCCTACATTGCTGGTGTGTCAAGAATTAATTCCTTTTTTATTGCTGAGTAGAGTAGTATTCTCTCGTGTGGATATAGCACACATCATAGATATATGTGCCTGTTGGTGGACATTTAAGTTGTCCTAGTTTGGGACTATTATTAATACAGCAGCTATAAACACGCAATTTCATGTATCTTGGGTAAATATTGAGGAGCAAATGGCTGGGCCATGTGGTAGGTATATGTTTAACTATTTAAGTAACTGTTGAGTGATAGTACATTTGTATTACCTAGTTAGGGGTCTTCAGTAAAAACAGAGAGTACTGGAATTGACTCGTGATTATGATGGCCAAGAAGTCCTACCATCTGTGATGTTAGGAAAGCTGGAGAACCAGGAAAACTGGAGGTTTAATTCAGTCCATGTCAAGAGCTTGACTGAGCAAGCCAGTGGTGGAACTTGCAGTCTGAGACCAAAAGCCTGAGGACCAGTGGTGGTGAGGGGTGCCGCTACTAGTGTATCCCCAGAATCTGAAAGCTGAGAAGTAGGAACCTGAAATCTAAGGAGGAGAGATGAAGCAGAGGGAGAGACAATTCACCCTTCCTGTACAATAGGATGAGTACAGCTCCCCCAGTCACCTTTCAAAAGCCCCACCTCTGAACACATGAGGCTTTGAGAGGACATTCTCTTTCTAAACTGTAACAAATACAAAAGTGGGATGATGACAAAGTGCTGGAATTTGTGGACTAATGAAATTTTTAAAAACTCTCCAGGGTTTCCATCTTGGGGGAATCCCCACACCTTCATGAACTTTCTGTCAGGCAGTATCACCAGGTTCTCACAGTGAGGATGCTGGGCTCTGCAGTGAGAGAGGAAAAGTCACTGTCGAGTTTCCATATGACAGGAGCCTGCTTCCCAAAAAGAGGTTTCTTCAGGGCTCAGTGCTGCAAGCTTAGGCCAGCTGGGCAAAGGAATGCCTACTGATCCTAGCCCTCAAGTTAGTCCTAGGCTTCCTGTGTCACTTAGGGAGGAAACATATACCATAGGTAAGGGGTGAGTACTTTAAAAAAATATGTTATGAGCTCCTCAGCCAGAGAAGGAAGTGATGAGCAAAGGAAAAACAACCTGTACACCAGCCTTCCCAAGACACCAAGACACCAGCCTTCCCAAAAGAAAATGGTTTAATTGGAAGATTATACAATGCTTCCCTCTCCTATACCTTACCACCACCACCAAATGGCTCTAATATAAGGATGTATTATAGCTAAATAAGCTGCGAGACACAGACTTAATCTAAGAAGGCAGCCTCAGAGAAACCCCAAGACATGAGGAAAACAAGACAAAGGATAATAGAGGAATCTGGGTGTCTTATAACTATACCCACAGCAAAAACTAAATCACCCAATTCCTGGTTGGATTAATACTAAATTTCACACTAAAGTTCTATTTACCTCCAACTCTAAATATGCAATAGAATATCCAGCTTTTGAGGAAAAAAATATCAGAATATATGCCAAAGCAAGAAAAGAAAACATTCAGAAGAGACAAAGCAATCATCAAAACCAAATTCAGATATGACACAGAATTAGAATTATTGGGTCATCAGACAGGCAATTTAAAATACTATTTTCCCTTAGAATTCTTAGGGAATGAATTTCAGAAGTTACCATAGATACATAGCAAAGGCCACACATGTTTAAGTCCCTTATATAAATGGCACAGTCTTTGTATATAACCTATGTACATTTCCCATGTACTTTAAACTACCTCTAGATTGCTTATAATTTCTAAGAAAATTTAAATGCTATGTAAATACAGTCATATCTTATTTTATTGCTAGTCAGTTTTGTCCTTTTTTAAATTATAAATTAGTTTATAGAAACCTTCACCAGGAAACTATCACTGACATTTTTCTAACAGCTCAGGTAATCATTAGCATCTTTAGCAATACAGTGTTTTAATTAAGGTATATTCATCAGTTTTTTAGACTAATACACTTACACACTTTATAGACTACAGTATAATGTAAATAAAATTATTACATGCATTGAGAAACCAAAACATGCAGGTGATTCATTTTCTTGTGATATTGACTTTATTGCTATGGTCTGGAACCAAACCTAAAGATCTCAGCAGTAAGGAAGTAGGTAGCTGTTGCACTATATCATTTAAGCAATAATGACAAGGGGGGGAAGTCTACCCATGTTCAGTTCAGATGCAATGTAAAGGAATATCAGAAAACAAAAACACTGTAAAAACTAAAAAATTCCTTTCATGGATTCATCAACAAATGACATGGCTGAAAAAAGAATGAGAGAACTTCAAAATAGGTCAATAGAAATTTCCCAGGCCGGGGATTTAGCTCAGTGGCACCATGCCTGCCTCACAAGTGCAAGGTCCTGAGTTCAATCCCCGGTGCCACAAAAAAAAGTTCCCAAGCTGAAATGCAAAGGGAAACGAATGAAAAAAATTCAAAAACTTTGGGGCAATATCAAAAGGTATAAGTTATACACAACTGAGATACCAGAAGGAAAAGGAAGAGAACAAAGTAAAGAGATATTTGCAGTAACAATGGCTGGGAACTGTTTCCAATTAATGGCACACATCAAACACAGATGCAGGAAGACTAGAGAACTTCAAGCAGGATAAATATTCAAAACACACCAAGCAAATCATATCCAACTTCAGGACAAGACAGAAAACTGTGAAGGAAGCCAGAGAAGAGGCTCCTTGGTGAGGCCGACTATTAACTACAGAGTATCAAAGAATAGGAACTAGAGTGGCCATCTTCACACAAACCATACAAGTAAAGGAAGAACAGGGTTAAATAAAGTATTGAAAGAATATTTCCAATTTGGATTCTATTTCCAGCAAAATTACATTTCAAAAGAGAAGGAGAAATAAGACTTCCTTAGACAAACATTGAGGTATCAAATCCCTGGCAGACCAGCTCTACGAGAAATGTTTAAAGAAGCTATTTGGGCAGAAGCAAAATGATATGCCAGGATATATATAATGAAAAGAAGTACATAAGAGAAGGAATACAAGAAAGGTAAACAAAACCATTTACTTTTTAAAAATTGATCTAAAAGATCAATATATTGGGTTATTATAACATATGGATAAGTGAAATAACCATGGCAATATCACAAGAATCAGAAAAAGTGAGAATATCCTGTTATTAGTTAACTATATCACATGTGGAGAGGTCGAATATAATTTGAGGATGGACTTAGACTAGTTAAAGTGTGTATTATAAATCACAGGGCAACCACTAAATCTTATTAAAAAGAAATAATTGACAAGCTAAGAGAAGAGATAAAATGGAGCCACATAAAATGTTCAAAAACCAAAGAAGGCAGAGAAGCAAAGGGGAGGAAAAAAAGAACAAATGCAAAAAGCAAGAATAGTTTTAAACATAATATATATTAACCCAACTATATCAGCTATCAGCTTAAATACAAATAACTGGGTAAAAATTTTGTTCTTTTATTGACTTGACAGAATTTTGCTGTTATAGTTATATGGGGAGTCTTTAGTACCTATACAACTTTTCTGAAAAGTCAAAAATAATAAATACATAGTTTTATTTATTCCAAAATAAAAGTTATTTTAAAAAGAATCCATGTTAAATCAGTTAAGTTTTGAGTATTCCTCCAAAAATACAATGCATTAAATCCCAAAAGGTTGTGAGTTCTTCAACAAATGCAGATTTAAAGACATCATTGTCTAGAGCAGCACTGACCAAGGACATTTTCTACCATAACAGAAATCTTCTGTATTTGTTCTATCCAGCATGATAGCCACTAACCCCTAACCTCATGTACTACTGAACAAAGGAATGTGGCTAATGGGAACTGAATTTTTTATTTAATTTTGTATTAGTTAATTAAATTTTAAATTTTAAAAAACCACATGACCTAGTGTCTGCTAAATAAACACAGGGCTTTTGTAGAAATTGAACACAATTCTTCCTTTAAACATGTAACTCATTCTCCTGTCCTATCCTAACATGAGCTTTTTTAATAGGTTCTAAGAGTTTCATAGTTGGAATTCAATGGCAACATGAATTTTTTTAAAAGTTTATTGATCTTTACCAGATTATCTATGAAAGTATTTTGAAATATCACATAAGAATAGAAATAAAGTAGATTGATTCTAAATTAAGAAACATATTGCAAACTTTTATTTTGGTGGATACTAACTCCTACCTTCGTCTCAACAAGAATTTTCCATAAACTAAATTTTGAAGCTATGGAGTGAATTCCAAGCTATTACCACACATATTTAAAGGCTCCAGCTCAGTACTATCAGCTTCCAGTTAAAACAGTCTGGATAGAAGCCCTGAAATGGGGTAAGCCAAATTCTTACTTGTAGGTAAATGTATGCACCTTCAGACCATACACTAAAGTGAAATAAATTGGACATGCATTGTGTAAATATCACACTGTTTCTCTGGTGTGAGAAACTAAAAAGGCAAATAAGAACCAAAATGTATAATAGATATTGGGAAATAGGAATAAAATTATCAAATGAGAAGGGGAACAAGGGAGGGAGAAAGGAAAAAGGAAAGAAGGGAAAAGAAAAAAGAATAAAAGGAAAGTGTGGAAACAAAGTTTTTGTAAATAAGGAGAAGAGGAAGGAGGGGAGGGGATTGGGGAAAAAAATGAATCAAGGTATATTATGTACAGGTACAAATTCCCTATGATGAATATGATCATTATGAGTATACCAATAAAATTATTTTAAAAAATAAATAAAACACCTTTGAAGCTGAGACAACAGTACACAAGCACTAAAACCTAGGACTGACTTCATGGAGGAATCTTCCTAAGTTTTCAATCCATTGGAAACAGACTGAGAAACAAAAGCTTTGTCTTATATCAGCTTAGCCACAAGAAACAGAGATTATCTGACTAATATGGGGCTAAAAAACTATTAGTGCTCTTGGGATTATTTCCTACTTCACAAAAAAAAATCTTTATTTACTAAGAACTCAATGGAGCACTTACTGAAGCAGCTTCAGTGAGTATTTGTTTTTTTCATACACTAAGCAACCAGCTTTTTATCCAAAACATGGGCCACAAATGAAAGTCTGAGAAGTGTAATGCTGTACACTATCCGGCCCTGGCCCCAGGCAGAGGGGTTACCAGCAGAGAGTGGAAGCGAGGACAGCTCTGGGGACACATGGTGGAAGGGATTCTCCAGCTCAGTCTGAGGTGGTGGAGAGAGAAACCCTCTCAACGTGGCAGACAGACTCAGTGTCACTGGGAATGGAACCCAGATGGGGAACAGTTCCAAGTAACTTCAAAAGAGGGCTGGCCTGGCATCAAATGGCAATTACACTGGAAATATAAACAATTACATATTTGACCACAAACTCCATCAAAGAAGATGATCTGAAGATCATAAAAAATGACAAGAAATTCTAAAATATGAAAGTATGACAGATGTGGAATTCAGTGAATTATGATACCAAATTAAGAATTATAGTTATTACCAAAAGTGTACTGGAAAACAATGAACAGACACAATGGTCAGAGACAAAATTGAAGAAGATTTTTCTAAGTCAAAAAAAGTTTTATGATTTAGTATAAAAAGTCAACCATATTCCAAGAAAATCTCAATCAATAAATGAAACAGCTACATATTCTGTTAAATATCCTGCTTCACAGGCCAACACAAAATTCAAAAGGCTCCAGTGAGAAAAAGCAACAAACAGGCTTCCCCACCCAGAAACACTAGGCGGCCTAAGATTTTTTCTTTGCAATCCTTAGTAACCACACAATGACAATTTCTAGGGACAAAGGCTTTAACCTAAGGATTCATCCTGAGTTGTCATTTACTTATGAAGACAGTGGAAAGGCATTTCAGCTACACAGGGTTCAGAAACCATCCCACTGCATTACTGACTAAAAGGCCCAGGGCAGTGACAGATGGATCCCTTTCCCTTCGCTTCTCACACACCCATCTCAAACTAAAAACCATATTCCTGCACTGACCCCTACTCTACCTTCCTGGGGCCTGAAGGAAAGGTGTCTCCCATCCTCTCCTTTCTAAGCACTGAAGAGCTGCAGATAGAAGTGGAGAGGGCCTGCCCTCATCATTAGGGGATATCCATCAGAGGGAAGGCTGGGCTCTACCCACTCTCAGCTGCCCCTTCTTCAACTGCTGCAATTGCCTCCTCCAGTGCAGCACTGTCTTCTTGTCCATGGAACAGGCTAACAGCACAGAGCCTCCAGGTGTGAAGAAAAGCCCTGCAGTCAATCTGTTTGTCTAGGCCATGCAGCCTCAGCTTTCTCAGCTTTAATACTGTGGTAGATACAAGATTTGGCTCTTGACATCTACTCCATCCTCCTTCTAGAGAATATTCCTGTAAACTGGGGAATGAAGAACTAAAGAATTCAATTCATCAGCTCCTTTGCAGCTAAAGTTTCAAGTATGATTCAGATTTGATCAATCAAGTACACCTACAGAAGACTTAGAAAAGCTGCAGCGCTGCAGACGCGCTTTCTCCAGCTGCTGCTGCGGTTTCGCTGGTGAGCAGTCACAGAGCTGTTGGCTTTTCTGAGGCAGCATTAGCAGTCCAGTCCCAGGTGCGTGGCTGTCAGGTACAGACCATCCTCAGTTTCTTCGCTGGCATGTGTATATTCAACCTTGAGTCTGTCTCTTCAACTTTTCTGATTTTTATTAAACTAACTCAATATGATTTTTTTCTTGCTTAAACAAGCAGCCATGAATTTGATCCTCTGCCACTGAATTCTCTGCAACTCAACTCTGATGAGTATGATCAGGCAGCCCTGTACTTCGGGTGTCATTGATCCCACTCCGGCAATTTTCTTATCAGCTCTTTAGGACTTGGAAGGGACAATGGCTGCCAGGACAGGTTCTTCTGAGCATCTAAAAGAAGTCAGCTACATAACCTAATGATGCACCTCCAGGTCCTAGAAAAACAAGAGCAGTCCAAACCCAATGCTAGTGCAAGGAGGGAAATTATAAAGGCCAGAGCAGAAAGCAATGAAATTGAGTCCAAAAAAAGAAAATTACAGAGTCAATGAATTAAAGAGTTACTTCTTCAAACGAATAAACCAAATAGACAAACATTCAGCCAATCTAACCAAAAAAGGAAAGACCCAAATCAATGCAATTAGAAACAAAAAAGTGAAATCACAACAGACATTGGTGAAATAAAAAATATTATTATCAGCTACATTGCAAACCAGATGCTAATACATTGGAGAATTCAGAAGAAATTAACAGATTCCTAGAGATATATATGAGTCACCAAAATTGAACCAACAAGATTTAAAACCCTAAATAATCCAATAACAAACAATAAAATTGAAGCAGTAATAAAAGAACTACCGATTAAGAGAAGCTCAGGTCTGGATGGATTCACTGCTGAATTCTACAAAAATTTCGGGGAAGATCTAACACCAATACTCCTCAAGATCTTAAAGAAATTGAAAAGGAAAGATTACTCTCAAAATCATTCCTGAAAGTTACCATTAGTGTGATTCCACAACATGACAAGAATCCAGCTAAAAAAGAGAAGTATAGGCCAATCTAACAGACAAATCTAGAGACCAATATTGATCAAAAATATACAAGAAGATACTGGCATCAGAATGCACTGAATCATCAAAAATATCATACATCATAACTAAGTAGGCTTCATCCCAGGGATGGAGGGATGGCTCAACATACACAAATAAATAAATGTAATACATCACATAAACAGAAGCAGGGACTAATCACACAATCATCTCAATAAACACAGAAAAGGTCTTTGACAAAATTCAACATCCATCCATGGTAAAAACACTGAAAAGCACAGGTTTAGAAGGACCTTATCTCCATCTGGTGAAAGCCACTTATGACAAACCTACTGCCAACATCATAAGAAATGGGGAAAATCTGAAAGTTTTCCCTCTAAAGTCAGGAATAATACAAGGATGTCCATTACCACCACTCCTTTCTAACACAACATTTGAAACACTAACAAGGGCAATCAGGCAAGCAAAAAGGAATAAAAGACATGTAGAGGAAAAGATGAAGTCAAATTATCATTATTTTCAGATGACTTGATTGCCTACATAGAAAGACCTCCCAAATCTACCAAAGACTCTTAAAATTGGTAACAAAACTCAGTAAAGAAACAGGATACAAAATTAACACAAAAAAAATCAATAGCATTCCTATACACTAATAATTGAGTACATTAAGAAAGAAATTAGGAAAAAATACTGTAGGAGATCAGATAATGAGGATGAAGGCTTAATTGACCTTCTCTGGGAGCACAAAAGAGAAAAACAGCAAGCTGTGGCTCCTTTGGCAACGTGCAGGCATGCTAGCACATTGCAAGTTCCAGGGAAGAGTCAGAAGAGCCGAGAGCTGGATGTTTACCTGGGTACACGCTATAGATAACAAGAGGCAGATGAATCTTCTCTTAACCCAATTGCTTGCTCTCGTTTCTAAGCAAATAAAAGCGAGGTGAGCCAAACACTCAGGGCTCTTTGTCCACTAGAGGCAAGACCCCCCCAGGTCCCCTCCTTTTAAATTCTCTCTGTGTCTGTGTCTTTAATCTCCAGGCGTCCCCTCTGGTTAGTCATTCCTGGCAGGTTGGTCTCCTACAAGATACCACTCATACAAACACCAAGAAAAAGTAAATACTTATAAGCTAATGTAATTAAGGAAGTGAAAGATCTCTATAATGAGAATTATATGCTTTGAAGAAGGAAATTGAAGAGGGCATCAGAAAATGGAAAGATATCTCCTGTTCCTGGATAGGCAGAATAAATATACTCAAAATGGACATAATTCCAAAATTCATACACAGATTAAGTGCAATCTCAATCAAAATTCCAACAGCATTCTTCACAGAACTGGAGAAATTAATCTTAAAACTCGTGTGGAACCAGAAGATACTCAGAATAACAAAAGCAATCATGGGTAAAAGAGAAAAATGGGAGGCATCACAATCTTGGACTTGAAGTGATATTACAAAGCTCCAGTGATAAAACAACATGGTACTGGAACAAAAACAGACATATTGATCAATGGAACAGATTAGGAGATGCTGAAATAACCCCAACTATTTAATGTTTGGCAAAGGGGCCGAAAAAGAGGAAAGACAGCCTCTTTAATAAATGGTATTAGGAAACCTGGCTATCTGCATACAGAAGATTGAACCCATATCTCTCACCATGCACTAAGCTAAAATCAAAATGGACCAAACAACTAAATGTTAAAACAGAAACACTTGGAATTGGTTTATTTCTTGATGCTAGTCATTCTTTCTGGAGTGAGATGGACTCTCAGTGTTATTTTAATTTGCATTTCTCGAGTGGCCAGCAATGTTGAATATTTTTTCATGTATTTACTGGTCATTTGTATTTCTTTATCTGAGAAGTATCTATTCATTTCAGATGTCTATTTCTTAATTGGGTCTTTAAATTTGGGGAGTCTAATTTTTTTTTAGTTCTTTATATATTCTAGATATTAGTCCATTGACTGAGGAGTAATTGACAAACATTATTTTCCCATTTTGTAGGCTGTCTGTTCATTCTGTTAGTAGTTTCTTTTGCTATGAAGAAGGTTTTTAATTTGATATGATCCCATTTGTTAATTCTTGGTATTATTTCTGGTGTAACTGAGGGGGGTTTTCTTTGCTTAAATTCTTTTATTGGTATATTTTAGGTATACAATACGTTTACATTTATCATTGGATGCTTCTACCTGTTCATGATATATCTTGGTTCTTATTTTTTCCCCATTCCCTGTGCTCCCTTCCCCTTCACCCTTCCCTATTTACAAAGACTTTGTTTCCATTTTTTCCTTTTCTCATAATTTTTCCTTTCCCTTCTTTCCTTTCCCCTTTCTCTCCTACTTCCCCTACCCCTTTGGACCTTTTCTTCCTATTTCAAATTATCAATTATTTCTTTTAATTATTTTAATCCTTATTTACACATTCAGTTTCTCACACTAGAGAAACTGTTCAATATTTACACGTGTGTCCTATTTATTTCACTTAAGAGTATGGCCTCAAAATGCATCTATTTAGCTATAAATGTCTCTAGTTTCTGATTCATTATGGATGAATAGTACTCCACATTTTATTTACAAAAACCCACATCTTCTTTATCCAGTTTCCAGCTGATGGGCACTTGGGCTGATTCCAAGCCTTAGCTATTACAAACTGTGCCGCCATAAACATGGGTGTGCATATATCACTGTGGTATGATTCTTTTAATTCTTTCGGGAAGATAACCAGATGGGGAATAGCTGGGTCAAATGGGATCTCTAGTCCTGGTTCTTTGAGGTATCTCCATACTAATTTCCACAGTGGTTGCACCAGTCTGCACTCCCACCAACAATGGAGAAGGGTTCCTTTCTCCCCACACCCTTGCTGGCATTTGTTATTGGTTGATTTCTTTATAACAGCCATTCTTTCTGGGGTGAGGTGAAATCTCAGTGTTGTTTTCATCTGCGTCTCTCAAACGACCAGTGATGCTGAACGTTTTTTCATATGTTTACTTGCTGCTTTTACTTCTTTGTCTGAGAAATGTCTGTTCATTTCGGATGCCCATTTTTGAATTGGGTCTTTGAATTTGGGGGGTCTGATTTTTTCAGTTCTTTATATATTCTAGATAGTAGTTCTTTGTCTGAGGTTGTGCACCTGAGGTTTTGTTCAGAAAGTCTTTGCCTACTCCTATGTCTTCAAGAGTTTTATTTGTTTTGTCTTCCATCAGATTAACTGTTTCTGGTCTAATGTTTAGAACTTTGATGGACTTCTGAAATTTTGAGTATAATGTGGCAAAATTGGTTGTGGCTATTTAGTGTTCTATATGCCTTAATTATCTGAATGTGTATTTGTTTTTCTATATTTGGAAAGTTTTCTGTCATTTTTTTCTGTCAAATGCTGGGGAGGCTATGGGAAGAAAGGAACCTTTCACCATTGTTGGTGAGCCTATAAAGATACAACCTCTGTGGAAATCAAAATGGAGATTCCTCAAAAAAACTAAAACTAGAAATCCCATTTGATCCAGCTATTCTTTTTCTAGGTATCTTCCTGAAAGAGTTAAAGACATCATACAATAGTGATGTGTGCATACCTATTTTTATAGCAGTGCAATTCATAATAGGTAAATCTTGAAAACAGTCTATATGTTCATCAAAATATGAATGGATAAAAAACGTGGTATTCATACACAATGAAATACTACCTGTCATAAAAAATGTTAAACTTGAGTCATTTGTAAGAAAATGAATGCACCTTGAGACCATAATGTTAAGTAAAGTAACTCAGAGCACACAATCTGAAATATTGCACACTTTTGTTTATATGAGAAACTCTCCCCTCCCCCCCCTATATATAGAGAGAGATGACGTATATATATATGACAGATAATAAGGAAAAAGAGAAAGAAAAACATGTATTGCAACCCAATGTAAACATGTATTACAACCCAATGTATCTAAAAGTATATCTTGACTTAGGACAGTTGTCTTGGTTTTTTTAAGTTCTTTGGCCTAGTAGTCTGGTTTTCAATTTGTATCTATGACGTTAACTAACTTTATAAAGTCTTATGAGATAAATAAATGAAGCTGAATCTGATGCTGGAAACATAAAACAGGACGGGGTGGAAGGAGGGGGAGAGAAGGGAATTGAAATGTGTTATGTGCAGGCACCAATCCCCTTCAGCAGTGGTGGCAAACCTATGGCACACATTATTGTGTTTTTCTTTTAAGACAAAAGATGTTAATGTCTGCGTTGTTTTTTCTAAACTAAAACCTCAGTATTCAGGTGTAATTGCAGTGTTGGTGCTTTGCAATAATAAGTGGTTTGGGGTTGCAGTTTGGCACTTGGTTTCTAAAAGGTTCGCCATGACTGCCCTCCAGTGAATGTAATCAGTATGTACTGCGAACATGTACTAATGAAA
>NW_004624753.1:19707478-19737332 GCF_000247695.1 Heterocephalus glaber | reverse complement strand
ATATTCCTCAGTGACAAAATAAAAGAAAGAGAGAGAGAACATGGATATTGTAAATCATAGGAAAGATTTATCCTTTATATAAAAGGCATAAATGCTATAAGAGTATACAGCTGTTCCTGGTATATTCTAAAAAGAAAAACAAACATCTTTGTTTGAAAGAAATTTGGCAACTAGTATTAAGTTACAATGTCTGTAATGCTAGGCATAACGCAAACATTTGTGTACAAAGACATTGATACCAGTTACCACTTGAGGGCTTCCTGTATCCTGGGTACTATGATGGGGCTTTACATATGTTCACATGCAACAGTGGCATGAAAAATAAAACACTAAATACCATGGAACCACTGCATGATATAATAAGAAATAAGAAGTTCAACTAAAAAGAGTGAAAGTATTGTGTATCTGAATGTACATACAAATAGCATGATCAAATTTTTTATGTGAAAACATATAAAAAGTCTGAAACAACATCAAATCACTGATAGCACTTTTCACTGAGTAGTGAGATTATTAGTGATTTCTCTTTTGTTCTTTATATTTTTCTGCCTTTTCCAAGGTTTCTTTCTACAGCTTATTTCTATTTCATTATTTTTAAAATGTGCTTCAAAATATACACAGAAGAAAAATCTCATGAACTAAATGTCAACATATCACAGTATGAAACAGGCCATTTTCTAACCCTTTCTTTTAAATTTCACTAATAATTTGAAATAGCAATGAGATAAATTAGCCGCCCTCATGTAGCACTGTTGAAGATGTAGCTTAGTATATCTATTAGCTGACTTGAGCAAACCTATTAGTTAGTAATAATAAAGAAAAACTAATAAGAGCTTAGCAGAAAGTTCAATGAACCCACAAACCACCACGGTGTATAGCAGGCATGGTTTCATCACATAAGCCATTATTTTCATTGTAGTCAAAGAAGTTAAAATTCATGGAATAAGCCAATAAGAAACACTCTAAAAATGAAGGATGTATGTAGGAGGAAAAAGAGGTTACCCAAACTGGTTGAAGCTGGTGATGTGTTAAATTACTGTATTTTGGAGAAGAATTAATTAGTAGTTTACAAGACAAAAACGAACAAGGGTTCACTTAGAGAGCACCATTCTCATGAGGCTTATGGTGAGGCAATAACACACGCAACAAAAATAATCAGACAATAAATGTAGCTGGAAGTGAGAGTGTGCTAGAGAATCAGGCACATTCAAACTGACAGTTGTCACTAAAGCCTCTCCTTCCTCATCACCCCGGTGAGATATGACATCTACATAGGGAGATTTCTCTAACAATATAAAAATGAATGTACAATAATAACTTGTGTATGGCTGTGACTCATCATCCACCATGCCAAGTTTGACTCTTTAACAAACTTCATGTGGTAAATATTATTAGCATCTCCCTTTTACACATAAAATAATGAATGTTTAAATAAATATTTTTATGAATTGTCCAACTAGAAAATGGTGAAACTAGGTCTTAAACTCAGGTTCATCTGACTCTAAAGTTTTGCCCCCAAGCATCGTGCTGTGCTATATAAGTAGTTATATGCCAGTAGATGTTTATATTGCAGTATCAAATGAATATATTCAACTTTTTCTCAGTGTGACTGTCTTTTGCACAATACTAAATTTTTTTTTTTTTTTTTGGTATCGGAGATCGAACTTGGGACCTTTCGCTTGTGGGGCAGTTGCCGGAACCACTGAGCTAAATCCCCAGCCCTGCACAATACTAAATTAATTTAAATCTAAATTAATCACAAGTTAAAATGTTAAGAGCATATATGATGGTGAGGCTAGAATAGGACTCCCCAAGGCCCCTTCCCTTTGTCTGTCTAGGATGGAACTGACATAAAGAAGAATTTTCATGTGAATCAGAAAGTGGGAGTAGGCTGTGAGTCGCACTCCTTGGAGAGCCATGTGGTCAGGTATAGCTTGGACTAACAGTGGGCAGCAGGGCGAAATTGGTCAGGCTCACCCCTGCTCCTCACCTGCCTCGCTTCTTAGCAGCAGCCCAAGCCACCCCTGGGTGCAGGGCAGTGGGCACAGGAGGCATGAGCTCCGGTACCACAGCTCCTCTTCACCTTCACTGCCTCATTTTGGCAGTGGGATGTCCTTGCCTCATATTAACTTGTGGATGATCTTTTCTCTCTCATCCACCAGCTTCCTTTTTGATCATTTTATTTTCCAGCTCATTCCACAAATGTGTAAGTTCTAATTCCTATGATAAATCTCATACTCCATAACTGGCAGTGGTTCAGCTTCTATGACTGAACCCCAATTAATGCAGCAAGTGTAACTTTTTAAATAAAATATAAACTTACCAAAATACTGGAAGTTCAATATATTTTCAAAGACAAAACATGTATAAATCCT
Source organism: Heterocephalus glaber (assembly GCF_000247695.1). Next base: position 19,734,957 of record NW_004624753.1, on the reverse strand, counting down.
AGTAAACAATCTTTTTACTTAAGTAATAAAAAAAAAATGCTAAGGTAAATAATCTTATCTTTTGTTTGAACCAAAACACAAACAGAAAAAAAAAATCTTCTAACAATGATGAAATTAAATTTTCTTTCAATAATAATATATTTCTTCCCAAGTAAAGAAGAAAATAAATCATTTTACTTAACAAGAATAAATGAAAAATTATTCATGTATTTATGGATTACTCACTATAAAACTATCATAGGCCTTAATTTGTCTGAGATTCAAAAATAAAAACTGTATTTTACTCAATTTACAATTAAACAAAAACCTGTACAGAATAAAAATATCTCCAGAACACTACCACCATGACACTTTATCATTTTTCCAAATAAGAGGCCAACCTCCAAATATGTAGAAAAAATAATATATCTAAATGAAAACCTAGCAGTAAAAAGTATACTCTAAATATAAACCAGGTCTGTGCTCAAGGTCCACAGAAAATACTATTAGTGTACAGTGTGAGTATGGAAGTTTGACTGGGGAAGCAGTAGGGGTTAATCAGATTAAAAGTTATCTCACCAGATCAGGAAGTATGCTTTTGGTTGGAAAGAATAGAATAGCCAAGTTAAACTGGTTTTTTAAAAAGTACAGTAGGGGTGTTTACCGACTCACAGAACTTAATGGTCAAAGAATAAGAATAATGTGGAGTTCAGATGGATCTAAGGGCTCAGACTGCCATCAGGACACAGTCTCTCTCCGTTCCTGACTCTGCTTCCCATCCTGATGCCCCCCAAGAAACCATCCTATAATGGCGCAAAAGGGAGAACAAAATGGCTGCTAGCAGCCTCAGGCTCACATCCTTTTCTCCTCAGTCAAGCAGAAGAGAAGACCTTCTCTCCCCTAGTGAGCTAACGCCAACCTCTAACTTCAGTTCCACTTACCCAAAGGCTACCTCCCTGTCCTTAAGTCGGTGTCTGTCAACCAGATGGCACTAAAAATAAATACTAAACGAAAGGAGTGGAAGCATAGCAGACCCACAAGAATGTCAGATTGGCCTTTTGCAAAACCATACAATTAATTAAGATTAAAAAATGAGCTTAGAAAAACATCCCCTGTTTGCAGACAGCTAAGCTAGTTAAAAAATATTATAAGGCAGTTAGGCAAGGCCAGGCCTACAGCACAGAAGACAGTCATGGCCTGAACCTCACACACTAAAGGCCAGACTTCAAGAAGAAAAACAAGTACACCTACCTAATTCCCCTAGGGATGAGCAGCAGTGATTGGTATTCTAGACAGGCATCAGTCACCAGGGTGGGGACCAAGACCTCCCTAGACATTCTTTCTGGAAAATCTTTGTTCAGTGCATGTACACTTGCTACGTGACTTGCTTCCCCATTGGATTTCCATGTAATCAGTATTACCTAAGTGACTATACTTGCAATCTTATTGGTTGACCATAGTCGTGTCCCACCTCGTGATTTCCCATTGCATCAATATTACCTAAGGGACCATACTTGTAATCTTATCACCTGACTGTAGTTTTGTCCCACCTTGAACCCACCTCACCACATGGTCCCATAAAACACCATTGAGAAGCAGGGTGAGAAGGCAACCCACTTTCTGGTCCCCTTCTGTCTTAGACAGGAACTATCTTTCTCAGTAAAGTTTTCCTACTGTTAACCTCTGTTGTTCCTAGATTCATTCTTCAGTTTTAGAGAACACAAACTTGATGTTTTGGACATCTAGCAGGGTGGGAGTTGTAATATTTCTCTTACATTATTTGGATTATTTGGAGGTCCTGTATCATGCACCCTATATCACCCTGACCTTCTTTGCTTCTTTTTTTTTTTTTTGGTACCAGGGATCGAACTCGAGTCCTTGTGCTTGAGCAGCAGGCGGCGAAACCACTGAGCTAAATCCTCAGCCCTACCTTTGCTTCTTGTACCTGAGTAGCTGAGCAAATACTCTGGCTTTCCGTGGCCATCCCGTGCTCACTGTAAGCCACCCCAGGTGTTGCCGACATTACCAAGCACAGTCACCGAAAGTCCACTCTTCCAAGACTACTGATCTACCTGGCCTTGCACATCTCTTGGAACCTGTTCAGCTTTTTAAGCCTTGTATTAACCCCACATTTACAGTCATTCTTCCAGACAGATAAGCATTACTGATAAAAACTGTTCTCAGTTGTTATTAAAATCCTTATTAATGGTATCCTCATTTTTTTTAAAGTTCTGGCCTAATTTCTTTCAAATCTGTACAGATAGTCTATTTTTCTTGGCCATAATTAGTTACTAAGACAGCATCAGCCTGGCTTCAAAAAACTAAAGTACAAGTCAGCACTGATTTTCGTTTTTATGTTTTTCTTGACTCTGAGGCAGAGTGATTTTTTTCATTGTGCAATAAGCTTCCATATTTGAAGCTCTTCACTTCCTGAAATAGCTATTATTATTAGACGCGAGCATTAGTATAAATTCTTAAAGTAACACATCAGAAGATTTGGGCTGAGTTTCTCAATTCTGTGACTGCCATGTAGCAAAACTTTGAGGTGCCAGGAGAAAAGCAAGTTAAAACAAACCCTTTACCAGCTGCTACATGTGGGGTGGATCAATAACCCTAACTGACAACTTTTCATATGAAATTCAAGCAGTCTGTAGTTTCCTTTTTCTATTCCCTGAATATCTGTTCTCCCCACTTGAAAGGGCCGTCTGCTGCAGTGCAAGGAGAGGTGGCTCATGCACAGCAGCACTCTTCTTCTGTTTAAATTGTAACATTCGGCAGTGCTGGGGCTGCCAGGCAGTGATAAAAGGGCATGGGCTTTGATTGTTTATTCTTCAGTAGCAAAGCCAGAGGAGCACAGAGAACAAGGAACAAGCTTGGGAGACAAGCATGGCTGGGTCCAACCACAGCTCGGGCACAGGCCAGCCTTGCATGTGACCTTGGGCAAATTTGAGTTTTGCTTTCCTTGTTTGTAAAGTGAGTATAATACTAATTCTCATCTTCCGTGGTTGTTGGGAGAATTGAGTTATTCATTGTAAAGCACTTAGCTAGATTGGCACTTAAAACAGCAGCTCAACAAATACTTACCAAGAACTCACTAGTACCAGCACTGTTTTGGACACTGGTCTAGGAATATCAGTGAGGAAGACAGACATCAGTTCCCTCCTAGTCTCACATACTCACTAGACAGCTATTAAGAGTATAATATAATTAGTGAACATTATACATATAAGTAATAATACACACACAAATTAGATGTCTCCAGGGTGACTGATACGACAAAGGGTATCTAAATTCTTTAAGGGCAGCCACAATGACACAGTGAATTGAACCAACCCAACCATGCCACTGCAGGGAGCCACCTCCTGTGCCAGGGTTTGTGGTATCATTTCAGTAGAGTTCCTTGTGTCTGCAGGTAATGGAAATGGAAGCAATATGGAGATTGTTTAGTGCAGAAATGTTCCCAACATCCTGAGGCCCTGAGGAGTGGAGTAGACTGTCCTTCTCAGTTCCCACAGGAGTTTTAGGACAGTCACACTCTGTCATGCTTTCGAATGACTGCAGTAGGCCACTAGTAAGTGCTAAGACTGAGCAGAACTGAGATTTTTCAATTTCCATTCACTGGTATCTGCTTTTACAGATAAAGTCATATTTTCCTTTTTTAACAGCACTCAGGTTATTAACCTGAATGTACCTTGAGTAGCACCCTTTTAAATCAGAAACAGGATTCTACTATTTAAAGGGAAACTGTCACCCGTTCTTTTAATCTCTGTAATTAGCTAGAAAAATAAACTTCACTTGGCAACAATGGAACTGTGTCTACCTTGTAGTTTCAGGAACGGAGTGCAAAAAGTACTGGACAAATCAACAGAGAAATGTAAATGAGGCTGGGAATGTAGCTCAGTGGTAGAATGCTTGCCTAACATGCCTGAGGCCTTGAGTTCAGTCCCCAGGAATTCAAAGAAAGAGAAAGGAGAAGGAGGGGGAGAAGGAAGAGAAGGAGGAAGAGGAAAGGAAGAAATGCAAATTAAAACTACAATGAAATATAGACAACTTCACACTTATTAGGATGGTTATAGTCAACAAGATAAAAACAGATGTAGGAGTGATTATGGAGAAATTGAAGTACACACAACTGGTGGAAATGTAGTACAGTCACTTTGTAATCTGTCAGGTGATTCCTCAAAAGCTTAGAAATAGAGTAACAGTGGGATCCAGCATTTTCCCTCACAGGTACACAGCCAAGATGAATTAAAATACACAGATGTTCATAGCAGCATTAAACCTATCAGCCCAAATTGGAATAACCCACATATCCATCAGCCCATGAACAGATAAACAAAGCAAGGAATATCCATACAATGATACACTATTTGGCAAGAAAGAGAAATGAAATACTAATACTGCTACAACATGGATGAACTCTAAAGCATTATGCTAAGTGAAAGGAGGCAGTCACAAAAGACTACATGCATGACATCATTTACATGAAATGGTCAGAATAGGTAAATCTATGGTGACAAGGAAGATCAGTTGTTGTGGAGAACGGAGAGATAGGCAGGAGCTGCTAATGAACATAGGGTTTGAGGGGAGGAGGTAATGAAACTGTTCTGAATTTGTTGAACTTGTTCTAAAATTAGATAGTGATGGTTGCTGAACTCTGTATACACTGAAAACGACTGAATTGTATGGTATGTGAATTGTATCTCAATGAGACCATTTAATAAAAGTGTTGGCACTGTAGGGAGAATAAATTGTCTTCACCAAAAACATTTCTCTTTTTGTCATTATTCAGTATTCACCTACCTGATACAGTGGTACCTCAGGTCACAAACTTAATTCTTTCCACAATTTTGGTTGCAAACCAAATTGAATGAGAACAGAATCAAATTTCCCCGTAAGGTCAACATTAAACCTAACCATCGAATTTAATTTGGTTACAAACCAAAGGGCAGAAGCATTCAACCAGACAGTACTAGCCTCCTGCCTGGAGCTGGTTTAAGCCAGAAATGTAATGCAACTTCACCCACACAGGAAGACTCTGGACTGGGAAGCACTGGGGAAGTCTCTTCTTTCCTTTTAAGACTCAGCTGTACTTCTCATGATGTAGGTCTGAGAGAAAGGTGTAGCACAGAAATGAATGAAGCAGAGAAATTGACCCAGAGTCAGTACCACCTGCCCTGGAATTTCCTGACTTCCTCTTCACTGGACTTCTGAAGAGTGGTAAAAATCCCAGTACTATTAAACCCACAAGTCTGGTGTACCGATACCTCATCCTGATGCACGTATTCCTTCCAAACCACAGTCATGCCTATATATTTTGACAGTGCAGTCACAGACATTTACTGTTAATTACAATCTTTATTCAATGTGTATGTATACACTGTAATTTCAACCGGCCTTTGTAACAGATCTGTGTGACAGTGATTTAATAGGAATTATCACCTTCAATTAAAATATAAAATGACCCCTCAATGTGCCAGAAATTGCATAGTTGGTTAGCAGCATTCTTCTTTCACTCATTCCCCCTGGCCCTCTGCCCTGGATACAAGGATGTTACTATTAAGCAACACAATTAATTACTGTTCCATCCAAGAAAAATCAAGTGCATTCTCTGTGCCAGACTTTGATCTAAGGACTGGCAGTAGAACTAAAGGATTCCTGCTCATGGAACTTTTAGTTTGCCAGGAAGAAATGTTCTGGATAACTATGGAAAGGAAATGTTACATAGTTAAACCTAAGAACTCCTGAAGGTCTTCAGAGTGCTTAAAGGAATCTGAGCAGGATGTCAGACTTGGCTTTCCCCACAGAGCTGAAGATAGGAAGGGGTGAGAAGGATGAGCAGGAAGTGTTTGCTAGAAAACATTTCAGGGAGGAAGAAACAGTATGTGAGCCAGTCCAAGGCCCTAAATCAGAGAGGAGCCCGGATGGCTTCAGGGGCCAAGAGGATGGCCTTCAGGAACATCACCTGCATGAGATGTGGACACACAAGAGATAAGGTGACACAGGCAGGAGTGCTGTGAAGCCATTGAAGAGTTTCACAGAAGGAAGTGATGGGATGGGATTTGTGCTGAAAAAGACTTGGAAAACATATTGAAGCAAAGGGGAAGTGGGTGGTTAGGATTGTTGAAGAGTCAGTAATAAAAGACAGTGGCTAGACAAACTAAGTTATCTCACATGCTTCTTCCACACAAACCCTCCCTGTGCTCCACAGCCCTCCATGCCCCCTACCCTGGTAATGACACAAAGCCTCATGGTGTTGGGGTCCAGTTGCCTTTCTATCCATGACAGTGGACATGAGTCACAGAGGACCACAGAGTCCGTCACAAAGTAGACACTCACACCACAAGTCACACTGCACCCGAGCTGAGCACTCATGACTTCATGGTTGTGTCCTCTCATGAAGAGGGCCAGGGCTCTCCCAGGCCCAGGTCTAAGAACGAAGTTGTTAGCACCACTGTTTGTTTTCCACCCAAGACTGACTAGTTGCTAAGAGCGTGGCTAAGTAACTGAATGGGCTAACTTGCCACACTGAGAGGATAATTAACAATTATCACAAATGGTAGTCTGGGATATCAGAACCATGGACCTACAGACCTCTTTTTGTTAACAATTATACAGCTGTTCTATTCTGTGTTTCTTTTGTTTTGGTTCTGGTGCTGGGGATGGAATCCTAAGTGCTCTAAAGTGGAGCCACACCCCACCCTCAGATGGTTTTCTACCCAGGATACTGCTAGTCTGTGACAAAAAGTGTTGCCACTCAGGAGGTGAGGACGAGGGCTGGCCCCTGCAGCCCGGGCAGATGGCTCTGAGATGGCTCTGAGACCTCACCCTGCTGCTGGGGTCTTCCTGGCTCCCCTTTCCTGGGCCTGGATGGGATGTGGGGGGCTGCACAGGGCCTGCGCCCTACCAGCTGGGGTTGGGGGGCTGTGAGCCAGACTCCCCTTCACCAGCTCTGATGATTTGATCCTGAAGATGAAACAAGCCTGAAAGTTTACAACTTTGCAAGATAGTGAAAGTAGACTTACACTGATCGAAAGTCAGAAACTAAGTGAAATACACAAGAATGCATCTTTGCTTTGGTGATGTTCGGGCCATTGGTGTCCACATTTTTGGTGGTCAGAGCCACAATGAGTAAAGACGAACTGTCTCAGGCTGCACACAAAATGTGCAACATGGCAAGTGTACGTAAACGATAGCTCCGTTAGCAGCTATTTTTTCAATGGGTGTGGATACATGTGGCTTCTACTAGGCTGTGGAGCAGGTTCAGGGGTGGAGTCATAGCCCTGGCCTTTGTTGCCTAAACACGAAGCAATCCAGTCTCAATAAATACTGCTAAAATCATGTGGTAGCATTAACTTTTACGCTCTTTTATGTCACATTACTATATGTCCAGGGATCAGCAGACAAGAACAGTAGAAAATAAGTCCAGTTCGGTGGTATTCACCTATAATCCCAGCATTGTGAGGCAGTAAGATTGCAAATTAAAGTCCAGTCCAGGTTTTAGCAAGACCCTGTCTCAAAAATAAATTTATAAATAAATATTAAAAAGCTCTAGGGATATGGCTCAGTGCAAAGACCCTGGGTTAAGTCCTCAGGAAAGAAAGAAGAAAGGAAGGAGGGTGGAGGGAAAGGGAAGGACAGAACAGTAAAAACAACAGTCCAAAGGAAAGAATCCTACCCAATGGAATAATTGAAATTAATGCTCTAAGCTGGCCCTAGGGTGCTCAGTGTATACTGAAGAAGACAGACTATAAATGAAAGTGGAGCTGGAATGAAGAGGTAAACAGATGTGCCATAGTGCCTGAGTTGTCTTCTCCTCCAGCTCCTGCTTCATAAATCTGCTGGACCTGAGTGCTGCAGTAGGCTCTTCAGAGGTAAGGAAGAAGACAACAGTAACAGGACAAGAGAGAGCACATTTCTGAACCACACTTTCAGACACTCTTCCCTGCGCCGTCCTCCAAAAGGTGGCAGCAGCCATATAGTCTGAAGCTCCCTTGGACTCCAGAGGCACCAGCTGAAGGCGGGGTCCTTAGCCCCTGCCCTGTGGGAAGTGAAGGAGCCTCAGGATGGGGCTTATGGAAGGAAGTCCATCTTCACAGGCACACACCCAACAATAGGGCTTTGCTTCCCACCACCATGAGGTGAGCAGCTTCCTATGACTGCTCTCACCCTGACCTCCTGCCTCAGGTGCAGCAGGCCCAAAGGAGGGAGCCAAGTAACTGTGCACCTGAAGCCCCGACCATTAGATGCAGAGGTGCACATTTAAGTCTCACAACATCAAGGAATGAAGTCGTAAACCAAAGGAGGGAGTTAGGAGAGTTCTGCTAGAGATAAGAAGAAAAGAACAGCTAGCTTCTGGATTTCCAGCAAGGGTTCAGAGTGCATGGGTCCTGAGGCCCTTTGTCGGGGTATTGGGTCATATAGCAAGGGTGCATGGGAAGAAGGATGGCATTCCTGGGGAGGGATGGGTACGGGTCCATCTGTCCTGGTCGCCCACCCCTGCATCTGCTGCCTCTGTGGCTCACTGTGCCAGGCGGTGCTGGCTCAGTCTGATCTCAAGCTGCTATTTATCCCTAGGAGGCTGCAGGCCTGGCCACTGTGTCTCCACTTCGAGGCCTGGCTCTCTTCAGCTTCACCTCCAGCCCCAGTCCTGCTGCATCTCATCCTCGCTGATTCCCTCTCGGGCCCATCCCTCTCTGCGCATTAATTTCTAACTTACATAGCTGTCTATAATGTCATGACCCAACCAAATGTGAAAAGTGCAATGTTTCTGCAGATGCAACAGGCAATTTATCAAAGGCTGGGAATAAGCCTGCAAAGGAATAAGGGTAGAATTTGGAATAAATGCAAAAGAATAAATACATTAACAATTATTAAAGAACAATATATTATTGTGATTTCTCAAATTGGCCTTGATCCTCTGAAAAATATGGTATTTGAAATTATTGTTAACATTAACAATAATGTTTCTAATTTTTCTGTGAAAATTTTCTCTGAAGAAGCCAATAGCAGATGTCTTACCTATAAAGGATACATCAGAGGGAGAAGTGTGCAAAAAGAAAACAAAATTTAATATATGTACTTGAATCTAAAATATCACTTTGAAACAAATGAGAATTCCAGTGCTTTGATAGCAACAGAGAGCTAGGCCATTTCCATCCTGCCTGTAAAAATACTGGTAGTTACTAATGAGGATTCACATTGCCTATGAGAAGGAAAATTTCTTAAGGATACCCATATTTTTATTTGAAGTAAGTTGATTTCCCACTAAACTGTCAGCAGATCTTTAACTTTGTGTCCTATTGTATATATTTGCTTCCTGGCATCAAACTGGGTTTTGAATTCTAACTCCATCACTCACTGTGTGACATTTGGGAAATTAATGTGTCCCTACCGATGTTTCTTCATTTTAAAAATGCGAATAATAGTGTCTATTCTAAGCAGTTGTTGTGAGAATTAATAAGAATTCCTGTCAAGCCCTAAGAAGAAAATTGCCTGGCACATGTGAAGAGTTCGAGAAATGCTAACTTATTAATATGTTATTATTAATATAATTTTTTAAGATTTTAAGAAATTATTACTGTCCTAGATTAGGTTAAACAACTACAAAAGTATGATTTTACTCAATAATATTGTAAGTGCCAATAAAACCATGTCATCACCATATAAAAGACCACACTAATTTTTATATGAAACCACGCTTCTAGCAAATGAAAAACAGCTGTCAAAATATGATACAATTTATAAAGAAAATCATAACTCTGTACCTTTCTCCCACACAAAACCAACCGTTATTTGATTAATCAAAAGATTATTATAAATAACCCCAGGTCTTGCCATTATATTTAAGACACAATTTAATATGAATGTGAGTAATAGAGGAAGATATTGACTCAGTTTTATTTATACTCATTTTGCCCACAAATTAAAGGTCAAGTAATTCTTGTTTATAGTGTTAAAGTTGCAATTTCACATTGTTGTGAAGACATTTTACAAGGTGATAAAGAGTATAAGTCACTAATAGAATAAACATGCTTAAATTTCCCCTGCTTTAGACAGACATTAACATAATAAATCAAATTTGCAATTCACCAAGAAAGACATGGCTTGTATTGTAAAAGGAAATAGTTAATTGCACACCATAGGTCTGTAATTTTTCTATTAAAGAAAAGGATGGATAATATTTTAGGTAAAACTCAGCATTAACAAATGAAGAAATTGATAAAGCTTATAAGCCACCACATGAAGTTGCTGAATGATTCAAGTGATATAACTTTCCTCACCAATATCTCAAACTCTTAAAGCAGCTACAGGGTACAAGGAGTTGTGGGGAAGGCCTGGGAACCTGGCCACCAATCCTTTGCTCCACTTCCCAAAATCCTACCTAATCTTATTGCTGTTTGATGGAACTTTCCATATAATGTTATTTTTTCAGTTTTATTTAACAGTGAGAAGGCTTTGGGAATTTAAATTTGATAAAATTCAAAGGTGAAATTTCTGATTTTTGTTTTATTTGTCAAGCACTAACTGCTGTCTTTGTCATTTAAGTTTGTTTAGATTTGCATTGTTTTGATTTTATTTGCTACTGAGCAGTCTTTGTCAAGAAGGGTGGTTTCCACATTTACTCAGATAATGTGTGTATCAAAATATTTTTAAGTTACTGAAATTGCTGACAGGAAATAAGAGGAAATAACTCCTTCTTTAAGCTACCATCAGGAATTGTAATAACAACAGGTAACCAACATGTCTTAAAGCCCCTTTGTTCACTCTAATATTGTCACCCTTTCCATGGGTAATATTAGCTACAGCTTGCTTTGTTCCAGAAATGAACGTAAGAGACATTTCCATTACCTTTTATTATTCAGCCCAATGCATTCACCCTGAGGTCAGATAAGCAGATAGTTTTAACATGAAATGGTCTACACTGCTGGTCCCCAGGGAAGAATACAGCTAACATCTTCACTAATGCTCTGTACTTGTCCCTAAGGGAGAAGGTCCACAAAGATGGAATCCATTGCAGTCATTCTGGAAATGCCTCCTAGAATGTGATATCACTTCTGATATTCAGGGAACAGGGGTATGTAGAACAAAAATAAAATGATCATCAAAAATATGTATGCAAAATTCTGAGTGCACCTGACTACGGCGATTCAGGATAAGAAAAATCTCTGTTCTATAAACCAAGAAACCAACAACAAACCCAATCCTAATCTCAGCCAAACTTTTAACCTGCTAGCAGGAACAATTAAAAAAAAAAAAAACTAAAACAGTGAATGTGATAAGGGAATGTTCCTCTTTTCCAGTTGCATGATACAAAAAGCCAAGTAAAGAGCTATTACACGACTGTCTTTTCTCTAATGACTTCACCCGACCCCATTCCATAGCACAGGTAATTTAGTGGATCTCAGTGAAAAGTCACTTACAGTTCATCAAATTTGCTACTTCAGGTGCAGACTCTTGTTCCAGATCTTAAAAGCTCAGCTCATGCAGTTCAAGGCAGACTCTTATAGTCTTCAAGGACCAACTTCCACATTCTGCCAGGTTACTAGTAAGAGAGAAGCATTAGGAAGATTGGCAAGAATTCTCTCAAGAAGACTAGAAACAAATTAATCAATTAAAAACACTTAAAGAATAAAATATTGTAAGTAAAAGAAATTTTTAAAAAATACAGAATCCCATTAAGAATTGAATTAAAAATGATAAAATATGAGATGAGATCTGAATTGAGAAGACTCTATGTAAATAGTTTTTAAGATTAAAAAAAGAATGCAAACGATATAATTTTTTAAAATGTGAGTTTAAAATGGAAAATAGAACATGAAAAATTGTGTGGGAGGAGTAAGGTTCAAATATTTAAGGACCTAAAAACTAAAAATAGTAACACTATAAGATAAATGATGGAATAACACATTTTTTTCAATGAAAAGAAAATGCTTATAAATTTAAATATATATGTATATGTAAGAAAATACAAAATTAAAGGGGAGAAGTAAAATATCTGAAATACTCCTATCAACATTTCTTGAGGGCTTTCTGTGGGGTGAGTTAGTTTCTATTTTCCTGTGCCTACTGTAATTTCTACCTTGTGAATGCTACTCCTGGCACTTTTTGGCTTATCACGTTGGTTGTCTCACATTTATGGAATGAGAGTGATAATGCATTCCCTCATGTAGCTCTTGCGAGGCCCGAGTGAGTTAATTCCTGTGACGAGCTGAGAACACAACATGGGTAGGTGGGAGGCAGGGGGAATCCACGCGGCAGGGAGGAGACCGGAAGTGAGGCTTGGCAGGCAGCCACAGAGCAGAGCAGGAGGAGCAGCGAGAGGAGGCCGGGAGCGGAGTGTATCGCTTTCCCTGTTCCTGAAAGGTCCTCTCTGGCCAAGTAGAGGGAGAGGAGCGCTTCTGAGGAAGCCATCATTGAAGAGAGTGAAAAGGTCACGATTACGTGGACACCTCCGGGTTCACTGGCCCCACTTCTGCGCCCCTTCTCCAGGCGCCGACACCTCGCCGTCCTGGAGCCCTCGTTCTCGGAGCCGGAACCGGAACTGGATCACAGTGGGCAGCACAGCCACAGCGCCCAGAGCACCAGTCCTTGAGAGTTCAGACGCCCAATTAGTGTCCTTATAAAATGGTGTCAGGGAACCTTCTCTAAAATCCCGTATATCACCCTTAGGACACTGAAGTATCCGTACGCCGAATCATCCATCTTCCTGCAGTAAGTTTATCGCCGCCACGTGTTGCTAGCTTTGCCCTGACAAGAGGCCCCGAAATCTAAGGCGCCCTCACAGCGCGGGCGACCCAGCCTTCCTAGGCGCTCACACCTGCTGAGAGATATCATACCTGAAACGAGCCCGGCAGCCTTCTGGGCGGGAGGAGTCGGGCCCGTGCCCGCTGCCCACCTGGCCACCCTCAGAACCGTGCTGGGCTCAGTCTGGGCCACTCACCATCTCCAGCCCAACTGGGTAGCATGTCCTTTCAGGGCCTGCATCACCCTCTTTTTCTTTTTGGTCAGGACTCTCTTTTCAGGCTTCCCGAGGATACCTACGTAGGCAAGTAGAAAAATGAGGAAGAACAGCTGCAATTCGGTAATAGAGTGTGTGGTACAGGATCCATAACCAGAAAAGCCACCTAGGGGCAGAAATGTGTGAGACCTTTCCTCCCCATCACAAAGGAATCGCAGCCCACACTGCTATAATAAAGACAAATAAATCAGGAGTAACAGATTTATTTAATCATAGTTTTATATGACACAGAAATGAAGATCCAAAGACCCAGGGAAAACTGTTTTCACGTTTAGTTTCCACGAAGCAGGCACAGCCCTGTAGAAATATGCGTGAACAAGAGTGTGACCCAGCAGTAAAGGACTGATGGCAACCCAGTGCAGCATTTGTATGCACCGGCTTCTCGGCCTCTTCCTGCTGCGTTCCAAGTGTGGGACAGGATCCCTCCAGAAGGACAGTGTGTTCTGGGTGGGGAGAGATTACAGTAATATTTCTAGGTTTCATGCTGGCTTTGAAGAGGGTGCTAGCTACTACAACTCTCATACCCCCGGGAAAGAGAAATTCTAGTTTCTATGGCTTGATTTGAGAAATGAAGCAAGAGACAAAGGAGGCAGGTGAAGGGAGGAGGAAGATTTTGCTTCAGAAGGCTTCCAGTGTCCTTCACAGGACACACAACGGGATGCTGTTTTCTGAGCCCCACAGAATGAAAACCCACTTTGGCTCTTTTAATAAAATTTGAAATCACAAGTCCATTCTTGATTCAAGTGATAGCATGCTATCTTTATGCTTAAGAGCATAAAGAATTTGGTATATTGAATATTAATATAATCCTAAAATGTACCATGTCAATTATTGTGTTGAAGAAAGTGTTTTGAGGTGTTTTCTTTAATGAAACAACTCATGAAGGGTACTCTCCCAATGGAAAGAAGTGAGGGAAGGTCACTCATATGTGTGGAGTGTGACCATTTAGTACAGAAAATGACCACAAGGTCTGCCCTAAGAAATACCATGTCTGCTTTGTGACTGCATCTTCCATGGCTGGACTGCTATGTGTGCTGTAGACCAGTGGTGGGAACCCACGGCATGCATGCTGTAGCAAGCTGTTTGTATTATTGAAAGCTCTAAAAGATTTGCCATCACCTTTTGAATAAGTTTCTTTAAAAGAAATCTTATATGACCAATACCTAGGCCAATTCAGTCATCTCCATGTTTTCTGATCAGTGCATTTTTACCATGACAATACTGCATCCAGTATTTGGTTCCAGCAACCAGTAAGATAACAATCTTTACACCATCTCTCAAACTAATCAAGATATTTAATGGCTTCTTAGATACATACTGTTGCAAGATCCTGGTTTCCCAATATGCTAATGAAGTAAATTTTCCCTTTTCCTTTTCTTTTTGTTAAATAATACTAACCCTCAGTGTAAAACAAACACAAAATTTCCATCAAAGCATTCTAGAAAAAGACCCATGTTATCAACCATTTGTTAATTCTAATTAATTTGCCTCTAATACCCTCCCCACTATGAAAATAGATTCTTTAACAAACATTAAATAGTTTAACCAGGAAAAAGGTCAGGCTTGGTCTGTTGTAATACAGTCTGATTAGCCAAAGTGATTGACTTCTCACAGGAATCTATACCTGTCACTTTTTATGGACATGCTGCCATTCTAAAGCATCTATGAGGGAGCCACATCCTAAGGTCACTCTGAGTCTTGACTTCCAGTGGTTCTTTTAGGAAGTGCAGAAAGTCCAGAAGTCTCATGGTTTTGTTTTTTTGTTTGTTTGTTTGTATGCTTATTTGTAGTAAGATTTTTCAGTCTCTTCTCAAAATAAAAAAAATGTGAAAATGGAAGAGTTTAATAACAATATCTTAGTAATACCACATACAACGTTTTACATATCTCCAGTATCTTTACCTCCAGTCTGGAAATAAAATCAAGGAAAATTATTTCCCCTCAATAATCTACCCCACTCCCCAGGGGGAAAGTGTGTGTTGGCGAAAGTTAAACACACTTGGCTCTTTACCCAGTCAAAACAGCTGAGTCAAAGTAACCCTAGCTATTTGTGACACCTTGGTATGAGCTGTTTAGCATAAAGGTACAAAGCTTCTCCTCCATCCAGGGTAGCCTTCTTTCTTCCCACACCAGATTCTTTCTCCTCAGATCCAACACAGAACATAAAAGCAGTAAAAGAAATAAATATTGAGTTTGTAACACAGCAGTTACCTGATTTATCTCCCTCTTCAAATGAAACACTACAAATACAACAGAAATGGAGAAAAGTAAATTTCTCATACTATGCTCCACTTCTCCCCCATCTATCTTGTATGACTTTTTCAAACTATCACCCTTCAGTAATATTATTACTAACACCTACTACCAGCAATTACTTGCCAAGGGAAACTAAAATGCAGTCCAGTGCAATCACCTTAATTTGACCTGGTAATTTAAGCCATCTCTTAAGGTAAGGCAGTCTCTGCCTCTACGACTCCAATAAGTTCTGAATGTCCTGTTCCACCCCTTCTGTTCCTCTGTAGAGCAGGCAGGGACATGTCACAGGAGGCAGCAGAAATGGGGCGGGGATCTGGACTAGAGTTGGTCTTGTACTTCACAGCGCAGCACTTTGGTCCATTTATCTTTCTTCTGGGTTGGTGTCAGGGTGGGGGGTTGCTATGCTGGCTCTCAAAACTGAAGAATTTGATCTTATCCCTTGGCCTCTGATCTCACAGTACTAGAATTCTCCTACCTTCTGACTTTGCCTCCCACCCCCAACACCAGCCCTCTACACCCCCATCTTCCCCCAGGGCACATAGACCTTTCTAGCCAAACTGAAACTGGTGTACTGAATAAACCCAATGTGATCAAACAACTTTTATTTCCCTTGTTTTAAACATTTTTTGGATGAAGAAAATCTTTTCCCCCTCTACACAGGTAAGTGGAAGACTGTTTCACACTTATAAGCAATTCTTCAGCCACTGTAACTCAAAAAACACTGCAATTAGGTAAATTAAGGTAGTTCATGTAATAATGAAAACTCAAAACATGATTTTACCTAGGATCTCCTCTCCTCCCACTTACTTGGGCCTAAAGCGGCTGCTTGCAGTGAGAGAAGAGAAGCAGGATCTTCCTTCCCTCGTTCTTGCTCTGCTCCTTCTCTTCTACAAGTTTGGTAAGCAAGAGCCAGACATTCCGGTCTGATGCTTGAAGAGAGGATTAAGGGAAAGGGTGTGGACACAGGGAGGTGCTGTTCTTCTGGTGAGGGGGTCTTTCGGAGGAAAGTGTTTAACCCTTTCTTTCTCACAGGCCGTTCCGTGGGCTCCTCGTAAATTGCCTTCACTGGAAAATTCCGATTCTGCCCCACTGACAGGTAGACAACGCCCTTCCTGAGCCCCCGGCTTTCACAGTGACCCCTCAGTTTGGACTCTCAGTGTTAGAAGGTACCTCATCCTGCCAACTGTGGGCAAGGCGCCCCTTCCACATGGACAACACTCACACATCCTTTGTTCCAACAAGCCCCAGGAGTGACAGCCATCTCTCACACTGCCACCTCTACCCTGCTGTCACACAGGGGTGGCAGGCACGGTTTTCTGCTCAGGGAATTCATCTGAGCTCTCAGTGTGGTCCCATTAAGCCTTCCCAAACTGAGCTTGATGTGAAAGACAGAGAAATGCTGCCACCCCCCCACACACACACCCCTTTCCCTTTTGAAAGATATCCCCACGTTCACTTTCACTACCTTTTAGTAGTCTCTGTGAATGAATGATCCCCTGCTTCAGTGATGGCAAACCTTTTAGAGACAGAGTGCCAAACTGCAACCCAAAGCCCGTGTATTTATCACAAAGTGCCAACATTGCAATTCAACCTGAACACTGAAGTTTTAGTTTAGGAAAGAAACAACTCTACAACTCCATACTAATGTCTTTTGTCTTGAAAACACAATAACATGCGTGCCATAGATTTGTCATTTATAAGTTCTGCATGTGGTAATCTAGCACCTCGCTTTGGAATTTCACATAAAGCAGGTTTTACTGGTGTGAGTTTTAACACTTGACCTCTACCTCCTGTTATGTATCTAACTGCCCTCCCTGTGTCTTACTTCCTTTGTGTTTTATGCTAAGCTGTGGCACCGGGCAGAAGCTACTTTTCTCCTATGCATCTGCAGTGTTTTCCTCCCAAGTCCAAGGAAGCTGGTCAGTATCACTCAGCTGCTTTCCAAACTGTTTGCTCAAATCAAAGTCACTCTTCTCTTATCCATGTCAAAGTGTACTGGGGGGTGACACCCTGTTGACTGATTTTCCCGTGGCCCTCTGTCCTTTTGCCCAATGTTCATCAGGACAGCACAGCTGCTTCTAATAACCCTCCTCCCACCAGCTATGGCTGGGTGCTCACCACACCCTCTGATTAAGTCTGTCAGGCCTTGTCACCAGGGAACAGAATCGCATTGTTTCCGTCAGAAATACTGAAATAAGCAAACCCACACAAATGTCCTGCGTTAGGTATATCAATGCTATGATTTCCTGAAATTTGCCTATCTGATCATCTTCATAGTTAAATTAAAATTTGGGTTATTACAGAATCACGTGGGGAGGTTGTTAAAATACTGATTTCTATCCACACTCACTCTTTGCCCCTAGAACACTGAAGAAGAATTTCTGAGGCCAGAGCTGGAGATCTTGTTCACCACCATGATGGTCCACTGGGCTTGGAAACCTCTTTCTAACCTCTAATATTGAAAAGTCTCTCTAAATACTACAAACTACTTCCAAAACACTGAGAAATATTAGCTGTTGACAAGAATCCTCTGTGTTTTAATTTCATATTTCTAGCAATTTCTGGAATATGAAGATTCATAGATAGCTCTAAAGTTTGACTACTGATCAATAGTCGGTGTAAGCCTATTCATTAAGCCTTAATTTCAGGAAAGTCAAGCACATGCTTTTACTCCACAGTAGTGCACTCAATAGTTTTATAATAATTTGAATCGATTTGTGAGAAAATTGTATTGCCTTACAATTTTTTGTTGGAAGTTCATAGAAAATATTAATAGATTTTGATACTTATTTTTTTGGTACCGGGGATTGAACTCCAGTCCTTGGGCTTGGGAGGCAGGCGGCAGAACCACTGAGCTAAATCCCCAGCCCAGATTTTGATTCTTTTTAAAAATGCCAATGGAACAAAAGCTGAATATCATTTTGACAAAAAATGTGATTTTCACACTATGAGAGAATTCAAAATCCACTGGATACCCAAGGAATATACAATATGTGAATGGAATACATCCAACATGAGGATGAGAAAGTCTTCATTATACCTGTTCCCAAACACATTCACTGATTTCACATAATGACACAGAAAGTGACTTAGAATAAAAAAATTTTAACAGACTTGTATCTTAAGAAGTTATGCCTCCTGGGCTAGGGATTTAGCTCAGTGGTTTCGCCGCCTGCTGCACAAGCACAAGGACCTGAGTTCGATCCCCAGTACCCAAAAAAAAAAACAAAAAAGAAGTTATGCCTCCTGATGATGCTTTTTTTGTACAAATAAAATTGAATAGTTCAGATACATCTCAAAATCTCATAGGTCATAATCTGAAGATGATCTTGCCATCAACTGTTCCTGCAGATAGCACCAGGGAGCCCTTTGTCTGTAACATAAGCCGCTGTTTGTCCCAGGAATTAGGCTTCAAAAGTTATCAGGTAAGTACAAAATAGAGAAAAAGAGAGAGAAAATAAACTGTTTCATATTTATCCCTGGATTAGGGGAAGCCATTGCTGTCTTTCCCACAGTTAAATAGATTGTACCCTAAGGTCTTAAAAAAGTGCTTACAAAGAAATTAATTCTATAACTATATATATTGGTAATTTCCAAACTTACTTAAGATCATTTCTTTCTTTATTAAGTTTATTAGTACATTTTAGGTATACAATATGATGACATTCATCATTGGGAATTTGTAACTGTACATGATGAATCTTGGTTCTTATTTTTTCCCCATTACCCTCCCTCCCTTCAACCCCTTCACCCCCCCCTATTTTCAAAGACTTTGTTTCTCTTTTTCCTTTTCTCATATTTTTTCCTTTCCCTATGTTTTTAGCAATCTAAAATGAAGGAGAAGTAAATATTCTCACTCTCTAAAACAACATCTTTAATCTTTTTATACCCATCTCTGCTGAACACATTTTCTATGATCCATTGCATCAGTAAATGTTTTAGCTTTCCAACAGCCCTGGAGCATCTGCAGCTGTGTCTTCATTAGGTCTCTTGCATTTCACAAGCTTCATTCTAGGGTATTTTATTTTATATGAACACACCGTGAGGGACTGACAGTATTTCTCATAGATGTTACCTATACCTCAGCAAATGCACATCTGAATTAACCTGTACTTGAAAGAGCTTAATTGGAACTTAGTTATTAAACTTCTCCTTAAAAAGGTGTTTTTAATGGAATTCATACAGAGTAGCAAAGTTAAATGAGGTGATTCTGAATAGTCATTGAGAATCATAGCTACCTTATTTAATTGAGGACCTACTGGGATTTCTTGACTAGAACACTTTCTTGTATATCTATCACCACATATTATAAATAAGGATCACCCTAAATGGATAGTTTTGTTTTAGGCTATCAATTCATAACATCAAAAATAGTGCTCTCCAAGATAATGCTCCCCTCTTTGGGGCGTATAGGAGGCCATTCATGTGACTGAAAAGAAAACATTAAAATATATATTCAGCTTATTTTTTGAAAACAAAAATGAAGCTTTACCAGTTTTCTAGTGTTTAGTATTCAGATGAACACTCACGCTTTTATCCAATTTGGTTATGTGGTAACCATTGTCTGTGGGAGATCAGGAGACTCGAGAGGAAAAGTCGCTCCACAGTGTGGATGGTGGCAAGTGCTTGCTTGCAGGGCAGTGTATATACTGAAGTCCAACCAACTGCCAGATTTATGGATTGCTTTTGGTTTCGGTTTTTGTACTGGAAATCGAACTCAGGGCCTTGCATTTGCCAGGTAGGTGCTGTGCTGCTGAGCTACACTCCTGGCTCCATTTATGGATTGTTTTCTATTCTGAGCTAAAGGTTGCTCATGAACTAGAGAAGTAGTTTAAAAATACTCCTGCCAAGACCACAGGTTAAATTTTGGTAAGATAATTGAAATAAATTTATTTATTTGTTTTTGGCTTATGTTTAAATTTCTATGTATATTTTTAATGTGTACAGCATTAGTAAAATGGTAAATGTATTATATACACATATATAAAGATATTTCAGGACTGCATGTTAAAATATTTTATCAGTGGATGCATTAATAAAATAATTTATAGATAGTTGACTTAAAAATAGCAGAAAGAAGAAATACTACTAAGTAACTGACAAATAAAATACATACAGTAAAATCTTGGCTTGTGTGTATAATTCATTCCAGAAACATGCTTGTAATCCAAAGCACTTGTATATCAAAGTGCATTTCCCCATAAGAAATAATGGAAACTCAGATGATTTGTTCCACCACCACAAAATATTCATATAAAATGATTATAATACATAATATAACACAAAATAATAATGAAAAATAAACAAATTAATCTGCACTCACCTTTGAAAATCTTCCTGGCTGGTGTGAGGGAGATAAGAGAGAGGAGGGTTACCGTGCAGGGTGACTTTCACTGTCACTAACGGAATCACTGCTGTCTACTGGCTCAATGGAATCTTTTTCTTTTCATGCAACTTTAATAAGGAACATTTCCAATGACACTTTTGCCTCTTTTTGAGGATTTTGTGGAAATATGACATTGCACATTGCATTGTTGTTAAAGAGATTCATGACTCACACTGCTACAGCTGTTTTGGCAGTGCTTTTATACAAAATTTTGCATTGTTCCCAACATTTTACACATCTCCCCAATCTCATTTGAAGTGAGGGATTCCTTCACCTTTTTCTCCTCCTCCTCTGCAGATGAGATCTCCTCTGTAACTTCTTGCTGTTGGGAGACAATCACCCACAATCCCACAGAGAGAGGGAGAGAAAGAGAGCCACTGGCTCAGCTGTGATCAGGTGTCATTCATCATCACTTTCTACACATACTGCAAGACATGGTTTGTTTATCAAGTTAAGATTTATTAGAAATGTTTGCTCATATTTCGGAACACTGGCAGAACAAGTTACTCACAATCTAAGGTTTTACTATATATTGTTTGGATGTGTTTTCCTGTTTTCATACTTATTGTAAATATAAGTATGCTTTACATTTGGGGGATACACAGAAAGGAAAAAATAAT
Source organism: Heterocephalus glaber (assembly GCF_000247695.1). The sequence continues at coordinate 19,713,695 of NW_004624753.1, read as the reverse complement.
CTTAAGACCCCACTTTGAAGATTTGGCATAAAGCTCCAAAGTTCTAAATAACCCTGTTATCTATCTTCCCTTCTTCAAAGTATTTCTTCACTCCCCAGTTCAGAGTGAGTAGAAAAATATCAACTTGAGTCATGATACTGTGAGGTTCTGTGTGATTCTGGCTTAAGGAAAGCCAGGGGTATTTAATCCCAGGTTGAAATATGCCGAGGAACGAAGGAAGTATTGGGAGGAAAATATCACTGCAATAGTTGTCCTGGCCATGCCTGAAATTATAGCCTTGACCACAGTGCCTAGGGTGGGATGAAGGAGATAACTAAGTAAAATTCAGCTGATGGATTGAGCATAAGAAGGGAAGAGAGAAATTCTCCCGTGTCTAAATTAAACCTAGTGTGACTAAAAGATCAAACACTATAATTCTAAAAAATACCAAAAACTTCCTGTGATTATAATGAAATCCAGAAACAAGACACCTGTGAGCCACTTATCGCCTGATTGAATGTCTCATTCTTTTTATAAAAGTTCAAATATTTTCAAGGAGTTGACCTTATCATTTTACTAGGAGTTCTCCTAAGGGTAAATTTTTAGTGGAAATAATTTGATTGAGGATTTCTACTTCAAGGGTGGCAAAAGCCTAAGAGAACTCTAGCATATGAAAGTTATCCTTTCTTGTCTACTATAATTTTAGAAGGTATCTTGAAGTTGTTCATGTGATCAGACTTTATGTGCAACATGTCATGAGTGAGGGAGTATTTATGATCAAACTGCTTTCCTAAAATGTATCATAAAATCAGGCTTATAGTAAATGTTCTTCAGACCATTATCTACCATAATTCTCCAGTCCTTTTCTTAGCTGTTTTATTAATAGTATACAATCCTCATTAATACACCATTACTTGTTAAAAACAGACCCATTCAGCAGAAGCCAGGTTCTCCTTCCACTGTCCGTTTTAAAAGATACTTAAAAATAGCATCAAAATAGGGCCAGGGATTTAGGTCAGTGGCACCACACCTGCCTCAAAAGCGCATGGTCTTGAGTTTGATCCCTGGTACCAAAAAAAAAAAAAAAAAATAGCATCAAAACCCATCTGCCCAGGATGCTCAAGGGCCCTCCCTTCTAGAAAGAAGAGCAAGGAACTGACTGCAAGACCTCTTCTGGACTTTTCCATTCTCAGAACTTAGTATGCCTCCAGACTCAGCCTGGAATTATGATTCATTTGGTTGCAGTATAAAAACAAATTGGGCCAGGGATTTAGCTCAGTGGCATTGCACTTGCCTTGCAAGCGCAAGGTCCTGAGTTCGATCCCTGGTACCAAAAAAAAAAATTAATCTCCTGATTGAAGAAAAAAGGAAATTCACATTCAAAATGTGCCTAAAGAAAAAAAGGAAATTCATATTCAAAAGAGCAGAGAATGAATGGAAGAAAGAAATGCCAGAAACAAGAAAAGTTCTTTCCCTCTTCCACTATTACTTTTGGTTTCAATATCACTTCATAAAGTCCACTTAGTGAAACTGACTGCAGAAGATATATTTCGCCTTCGGGCTCTGCCTTCTGTGATCAGGAGTAGACTGAGGGACCTTCTAGAAGTCTCTGATGACCCCAGAAGAAATCTTCCCGTCCTCACTGCAGTCTGGTGGGGCAAGCTCCTGGAAGCTCAGCTGAGCCAGATTGCTCATATGATGAGGATGGACAGGAGGAGGATGGCGAATAATCAAAGGGAAGATAGATAGCAGGGACTTCAAGGACTCCAGGGACATGCCATCTGAAGCAAACTGACACTGATATCAACTTCTAGGAAATGATAGAGGCAGATAAATTGCTCAGGCAAGAAAAAAGACATGGGATGACCCAGTTTAAGCAAAAAAGTAATTTGCTAATCACAAAGCAAAGAAATAACACAATAGGCTCCTCTCGCCACTCACACACAGCAGGTGTAGCCATTACCCAGATAGCATAGGAGACAGATAAGGAGATGAACCCTAATGCGACTGGGACTCAAACCATGGAGGGAGAGCTGTTTCCAAACAAGAGCTCACCCCAAAGAAAAACTGGCAGCCAGTGCCACCTGCAGAGGAAAGATATATCTTCTGCTGGCACCAGCTCTCCAGAGCTGACAGGCTGATATATTCTGCTGAATAAATTGGAAAACTTTCAAGTGGTCTAAAAAAGGTAGGCTGAAGTAGACAGCACTGCAGGGATCCAATCAAGCTAAAAATGTCAGGAGCCAGTGGCAACATCCACCCCAGGAAAAAGCCTCACAGACTCTGAGTTAAGTGCAAATGAGAAAATACCACAGTGAGTTTTGTTTCTTTGTGTGTGTTTCGAATTTGTGTGTGTGCATATGGCTGTGTGTTGTGATTTTTAAAAACAGATACAAAACTGTTCTTTTCATGTAAAGAGAAAAGTAAGCACAAGAAGTATTTTTTCCTGGCACACAACAGTGTTACTTTCTCCTGGAATTTTTCCTTAGGGTTTTTACTCTACCTGGAGCTGACCTTACCTTCCTCCTGGCTCTGCTCAAGCCTTGCTTCCTCCAGAAATCTCTTCCAAAGGAATATGACCCTCATCGATCATGCCTCTGGGTCCGTGGGTGCTTTACTCATGGCCTGAGCCATTCATTATGGACCCTCAATATGGAGCTTAATTAAACACTGTCTTACCTTCTCCTAATTGCTTCCTGTGGGTAAATTTTACCTTCCCAACCTAACGGTATGATCCTTGACAGCAAGGCGTATGTCTGATACATACATTTTGGCATATATTTCCATGTCTAGGCTGTGTATATAGTGTTTATCTCTTGTCATTTTATTTGAGGAGTAAGAGAAAGAGTTTCTTCCATGCAAATATCTTCCTTCCCTTGTGTATATTTCCTTTATTGATTCATTTTGCTTAGGAAATTGGCTCAATTACAGTACTTATGATTTCTAGGATGATTCATAGCTTAAACTATGGAATCTACTGAGGCACAAGGTGACAGTTTGGGGCTTCAAGACCGGTTTGGCTCCCCCTCCATTACTTCCTGATGATGTAATCTTAACAACATATTCACATTTCCATGTAGTCTGTTCACTTATAAATTGGGGGAATAACATTCTGCTGATGAGGATTGTGTGACAGCTAAAAGAAAAAAAAGTGCATGTAAAATTTAGCCTGTAGTGGGCACTTAATAAATATTAGCTTTCTAAAGCCACAGCAACAATATTGAGAGAAAACAGTCTAAGATTTAAAATAATGCAAGCTGACAAAGGAGCCTGCTGCAGTTTCCTGGATGCTGGCAGAAGCCAATAGAAAACTAAGCCAGAGACAATGAACAAGAATGTGACACAGCAAAGCACATGAACTTTAAATTCACATGAGTTCTCTCATCCTGAGTAGCACAAGGTCTGGCCCAGCTGAGGCACTCTAAGCCGGGGAACCCAAGCCTTTTATAATGGGCTACAAGCAGACTTGTCCAGCCCTTGATCTGAGGGGCAGGCGGAAACGGTGTCCTTATATGCTAGATAGTACTCATGCCTGACTTCTGCTCTAGAAAGTGGTAACTATAGCTTTCAGGGCTGTTTGGTACAAAAGCATCCAAAAACAAAACAAAAAAAATCAGTCCAAAAGAAGCTGTCTGCACCTCTGCTCTCAATGTGCATGAGAAGCAAGCAATCCGTTGAGAACAATCTCTCAGAAATACTAGCAAGGAGCTTACAATCAGAGGGAAAGACAGGAAGTAACTTCAAGTGTTAACAGATAGAAGCTGGGCACCATAGTGCAGTCCTAGCTATTTCGGAAGCTGAGGCAAGAAGATTGCTTATACTAGGAATTCAAAGCCAGCCTGGGCAACAACAAAATTAACAGATAGGGAAATAAGTATTATTCAAAAAAAATCATCGAATATAATAAATGCATATAATTTTTTAAATACCATGCAGCTCTAAGGGAGATACGTCCTCATCTTTACTGGCATGGAAAATGTTTATGACATATTGTTTGTTGAAGAAAGAACATCTAAAAAATAAGCATAGGGTACTCCAACCAATACTTACAGGTAAATAATTTACATGGCATATTTTAAATTGACAACAGTTAATTTCATTTATATGAAATATTAAATTCACATGTATGTATAATACTGCTCTGAAAAGATACAAAATCCACTGTGCCCTCCACTTAAAAGCTGTGGTAGGAAATGATGAGAAAAGGACAGGGGCCCCAGCAGTCTTCCTCGGGGAGGCAGTGTTGGAGTAGAATTTCAATGAGACGTGAAGAGTGGGAAGAGTGAGACATAGAAATAAGAGGACACAGTAAATTTGGACTAGCATGATGGGATCATGGAAGAGTATGAGTTATCCGTAAAACTGCACCATCATCTGGAGTGAGCAGGGATGTGAAAGCAGAAGGTGGGGCAGAGAGGGCTGACTCTGCCTCCCATCCAGTTTAGTTATATGCCCGTATTAATACTACTCAAATTGCTTAAAGAAAGTTTCCAATAGAAGAGGAATTAAAAAAGGAAATATAGTCTTCACTCTAACTCACCTAGTACCTTAACTTCTTTTTAAAGACACACACACACACACACACACACACACAAGACATTATCACAAAGAGAAGGTCTTATTAGGAAATATGCTCAGCATTCACACAAGCTATTAATTCTAATATAATTTTGAAGAAGATTCATCTATTAATAATTCCATTTATAAAGTACTGTGAGCCTCATGTTTCTTATACACAGCAATGCCCCAACATGAGGTAGCACCCCTGTTTTCTGGCTGGGGATCTTCCCTGAGAGCCTAAAAGTGCACATGATGGATAGCAGAGGAATGGGAGTCCCCGACCTAAGTCCAGCCCTTATGCACTTTCCGAACCATCACCAAAATGTACAGTGCTGAGTCAAACAGCTACACCAAATGTGACATTTCCTTAATAATTATGTTCTCAGGATCAGAATTTTCTTGGATGTGTTAAAGACAGGGTTTAACCAACAGCTCCACCATGAGTACAGCAGCAAAGCAGTAACAGAACTGGTCGATACAGAAATTCATCTTCATACCACACATGGTTTACACTTCCCCATTTATAGTATTTTTTTTAAAGACAAGTTTACCAACAATAATCTGTAATTATTTCTGCAATGAATATGAATAAGACAGCAATGTTTCTGTTTCAGGCCATATTCTCTAAATTGTTTTCAAACAATCCCAAAACACTCCTAGCAGGTTGGAGAACCGAATTCTCAGTAAATATTGTCATAACTGTTTATACTTTGAAGAAATAATTTTTTTCTTTTTTCCCCCTAATGAGAATAAAGAATATGGATAAACTGGAGTTTAATTAACTACATTGTGGAGAACTTTTCACATAGGATTTGGTTTGTGTCATGTAACTGCTTGCAATATTGAAAAATACTAGAAGCTTAAAATAAGAAAAACACCACTGTGTTACCATTAAGGATGGCCACCGAAGATCCCTGTCCTGGAATTTACACACTTGTGTAGCTCCATTCTGATCCTCAGTCTGTCTATCTATCTGTCTCTCTGTCTCTCCTTCTTTCTCTCTCCCTCCCTCTCTTTAGCTGCCTTTTAAGCACCCTGTGGAGAGGTCCACACGGTAAGGAACTGGGCCTTCGTACCAGAGCCGAGACTTCCAGCCAACAGCCACATGAGTGAACCATGCAAGTGAGCCATGTGAAATTTCTCCTCCCACCTTATTAACTTCAATGTGATGACTGCCCTTCTCAGTAACTGCAATCACGTGACAGACTCTGAACCACAATCACCGACTTAGCTACTCCCCAATCCTAACTGTCAAAACCTGTGAGGAAATGAAGTGTTTGATGTTATAAACTGGTAAGTTTGGTAATGTTGTTAGTTATAAATAGAGACAGATGTCACTCATAGCATTCCATTTGAATCCTCTTGCCCATTTACTCTAGGTAACCATGCAGCCTATTAATAATACTTTTATCACAGAGGAGCAGAGCCCCGCCCAGCATCAAGGAGGTGAGCCATGCAGGCGCCAGCAGCACACAACCCTCCAACCCCCACCCACAACTGAAATGAGAAGACACAAACAAATCTCAAAACCAGACTTTCAGATCACCTAAAGCAACCGCAAAGGGAAATGAGATGGAACAATCTGATACTCAACCACCTGGACTCCCTGAACTTGTGACAATAGAGGATCTGGAAAAAATGAAATCAGAAATAATTTCTCCTTTTTTTTTTTTTTTTT
>NW_004624753.1:19674394-19702966 GCF_000247695.1 Heterocephalus glaber | reverse complement strand
TCCCCAAAGAATTAAAAGAATCATAGCACAGTGATCTATGTGCACCTATGTTCACAGCAGCACAATTTGTAATAGCCAAAACTTGGAAGCAGCCCAATTGCCCATCAACTGGAGACTGGATAAAGGAAATGTGGGTTTTTTTATAAAATGGAGTACTACTCAGCCTTAAAAAATGAGAAATTAGAGACATTTATTGCTAAAAGGATGCACATTGAGGCCATACTCTTAAGTGAAATAAACAGGGCACACATGTATAAATACTGAATAGTTTCTCTAGTGTCAGAAACTGAAAATGTAAATAAGGACTAAAAGGTATAATAGACAATGTGAAATAGGAAGAAAAGGCACAAAGGGGAAGTGGAAGGGGTAGGGGAAAGGAAAGAAGGAGATGAAATTAATATGAGAAAATGAAAAAATGGAAACAAAGTCTTTGTAAATAGGGAGGGATGGAGGGGTTGAAGGGAGTGCAGGGGAAGGGGGAAAAAATAAGAACCAAGAGAGATTATGTAAAGGTGCAAGTTTTTAATGATGCATGTCATTATATTGTATACCTAAAATGTACCAATATAATTAATTTTAAAAATAATACTTTTATTACCAAAGAATGAGAATGGGCAGAAGTGGATGAGTCATAAGAGAAGTAACCTGTGGGGACCCAGTGGTGGCTCCCAATGACCTGCATCTCCCAGCCTCCATGGCCAGGGACACTTTGTTGTGTGACTTGTTCAAGTCAATGGAATAACAGCAAGCAAGATGCAACCAGTAGGTTAAGCACGAACTCACTCTTAGGGCCAAGTTGCTGTCTGCGTGGAAGTCCCAGCTTGACTGCTGGAGAAGGCAGCGTGAGCTCTCAGATGAACACTGTGCACAGAGGATCCTGCTGACACCATGTGCAACAAGAGCGTCCCTGCAACACCACAGACAGAATCTATGTTGTGCACAGCCCTCCAGTCTAGGGGCAGTTTGTTAACACAAAATGGATAACTGAGATACAACATGACCATCTACAAAGTGCTCTGCAAACTAAAGTATTTCTAAAATATTACAAACTATAAAGACTTTCTAAAGTAAACACTTTGCCAAGTAGAAACTCTAAAGCTGTGAAGTATTTCTAAAATACATGACACTTTGATTCTGTCACACAATATAGTATCTGCCATTTCAATCAGATAAGGCAATTGGCTTCATACTTGGATCAATTAAGGGTTCTTACACTAGAAAATATGAATCTTAAAGATCATGGAAATTATCTCTTCCTATACTATGTCTAATTAATGGTTTTTTCCTTTAAAACGTCATTTCTGTTGCATAAGATGTATGGATTGACTTCAGGGGCCACAAGAAACAGATACCAAATTTTTTGTCTTTAATTTTTTCAGGACAGCTTAAAACATGACTTTGTGTTGAATTTTCCATTTATAAGAAAGTAATTGTTAAAGTATCGTTTACTCCAGATAATATAGAAGTAACAACATACATCTAGCGGTATCCATGGTCAATGAATATACAATCCATCCTTGTTTCCATACTAAGATTTACATATGTTCTTCTTTTAAAAGTAATTGCAGAGAACCTAATTCTCTTTCTATCATGGATACATGATTTTTACAAATGCATTTTACAAAGCCTCAGTATAAAATGCTTCAAATCAAGTTTCTGTATTCTTGGATTTTACTTTCATAACTAAACATAAATTGAAAACAAAACTCTCAGTTATTTTGATGTTAAAAGATTTTTTCCCAATAAAAATGTGAAGCTTGGGTAAGTCCATGATACATTAGAAAAATGTGAATCTTTGTGAAAAAAAGACTGGATTTTAAAAGGCTGGGATTTCACTAAATCTTGGATTTGTCCCAACACAAAAGTCTTGTCTTGAAGCATTTGAAAAGAAACCACGTATGACTGAAAAGAGCTCATTGAAATCATGTGTTCAGTTTTGTGCCTTGGAGAAGAAGAATGTTAATGAAACAGTGTCCTTGTCAAATAACATCCCTGACTCCGTGAAGCAGGTCATGAATTACAGACAGCTATGCTATTTGTGTACACCTGAATAAACCATCAGAGGATGAGTGCAGCAAAAACTGTGGTTTCTTACATTAATACACAATGATTTGATGAGATTCTTTAGGAAGTTATAAAGGCTATATTCAAAGTATCAAAATATTTCTTTGCCAAGAAAATACACACCAAAAAAATCATCCTAATCTTTCAGACAAGCTAAGCCATAAATCTAATTTTTCTTCTTTAAGAAAGCACCTTCACACATCACTAGGATTTGTTCCTTCTGATGGTATCATACCCTAGAATCAAAGGCTTTGCTGACATCCCTGAAAAAATTCACATCCATCTCTCTGGAAATCTTTAACATGAACAATCAGAGGCCACTATAAGCAGAAGCTCACGGGTGTCTGAGAGGGTCCAGTGTGCTGAGGCCAGTGGGGCTGGATTGCCATCCCAAGTCAGTCATGTGCTCCTTAGGCCATCTAGACAACGTCTCCCACTCCACAGACCCTGAAGCTTTCCCATCTGTCTGTGGAAATGATGCCCATTGCACCGCTTGGATCTTAAATGTCTTCAAAAGGCCCATGTGTCGGACGCTGGGCCTCTGGAGGTGCTTCTGGGAGGTGCTGGAGCAGGTAAGAGGAGGAGGCCAAGTGGAGGTCTGGTGGTCACCGAGGGCATATCCTCACAGAGGACAGTGGGCACAGTGCTGTCCCCTGTCTCCATGTGCTCCCACCAGAGGACAGCGGCTTTCTCCACTGCACACTGCCACCTCCATGTGCTCCTCACCACAGGACCAAGCTGTGGGCTGGAGCTCCCAAGACTGTGCGTCAAATAGGCCTTTTCAGGTGTTCATTATAATTATGGACAGATAATACAACTACCTGAAAAAGGGTACTAAAGATCCAACATGGTAACGTAGAAATGGTTCTAGCAACCTGTCTGATACTCAGTACATGTTGGAATGTTTCAAACTGGTGAGCATCACAGAACTCTTCTTTCTTCAGTCTACAACTCTAATTTTTCCCAGTGAACAGAGAACTTTTCTTCACTAGGCCTCATCTCTACTCTCTGTGGTGCTTCCAGAGCTGATGAAATAAGTGTTCTCCTGAGGAGAGGCACCCTTTCTCCAGATCACCTATGGCTTTCCCAGAAGGGTTACCAGCACTATTCCTCTCGCATACGGACCAGGGCACTTGTTCCCACCCACAGCCCCATTGTTGCCTCTCAGTGTGTAAGAAAACCCATCCATTTAACCAGGCAGCTTCTCTCTGAGCTATGTACAGCTGTCTCTACTGATGAACAGGGCTGTTCCAACTCTACATTTGTCATTTTAATTTTTATTCCGTTAGCATCTGACATCCACTAATCTAACCATCATCTTCTATGCATATGAATATTGGATTATTATAACATACAAGTGCAATACTCAATTGAATCCTTAATTTAATTCAGTGAGTGTTTTAAGGTAATTCGTCACTCCATCTGCAGATTTTACAATGCATCATTTCTCTAGTATGTGATTCTGGTATTTTAAACTAGGATTCATTAAGTGTTTTACACTTCACCAAATGCTTTCAAACATCTATTTGATCTTCACCAAAAATAATCCTATGTGGTAAGTAAACCATATTTTATTAGTTTCACATTTTTTAGATGGACAGAAAGTTTAAGTCAACTGGCTAAAGCCACTTGGCTAATACACTGTGAAATAAACTAGATCCTAAGTCTTACAGTTTAAGACATGTGTCTTTCCCACTATATTATACTGTCCCCCAGTGTCGCTAAACATTACCTTTTATCTAACTTGTAATAGAAATAGTTGAAACAAAAGGAAGCAACAGTGTAGGTGTATCAAACCAAGTGATTAAAGATATAAAAATGTCCCAAGAAATCAGTTCTTTAATTTCCATTTAAAATGTTACATCCCTTATAAAGACAAAAATGTAAACACAAATTGCTTTTAGGTTATAAAAATTATACATGGTAATTGCAGAAAATGTAGATAAATAAAAAAATTGCCTGAGTGAAGCCAGGCACGTTGGCAAGTGCCTGCAGCCCCAGTTACTCAGGAGCGTGAGACAGGAGGACTACTCATGCCCATGAGTTTGAAGACAGCCTAGGCAGCTCAGAAAGGCATTGTCTTAAACAAAGAAAAGAAAATTCTCCTGGATGTTAAATTTGATTATTTTGAGTAGACTGGAGATTCACTGAGCATTCTGAGTATGTGAAACTGTGGGGTGATTTGAGTTTGTGAACTGTCCCTGGGCTGGTTGTGTGGGGACTCGTGACTAGCGGGAGGCAGTAGGAGGCCAGTGAGTGGCTGCCAAGATCCAGGAGGGAGGCGAGGGACCCTGCACCAGATGGGAGCACAACAGGTGAACATTTGTGATGTCTGAGCTGAGGTGCCCTGTGAAGGAACAGGTGATGGACGGGATGTGGACTGTGAACAAAAGAGGGAAGCCAAAATGACTTGGGATTTGGGCTTAAGAAATGGGTGGGTAAGGGGGATCAGGTAGGACCAGAGGAACAAGGAAGAGAGGTAGGTCTTGTAGGAGGAGTTGAAGGTTCTGTTAGATGTGTTACGGGCACTGTTCCATAGAACTGACCAGCGAGCAGTTGGGCAGATGGAAGCACAAAAGGCAGGAGAAGCTGGGGCACAGGATAGAAATGTGAGCATATTTTTATTGTAACACACTGTCTCACTGCACTCACAAAACCGGGAATGCATCTCAGAGAACACCTGTGTGATCCAAATAGGCTGAACACTCACCGGAGTTACTTTAGTCATCTAAAAAGGGGAGACTGGATCAACTTGTCATCCCAAGTATCAAGCTGAGAATGCAATAGTTTACTGAGCAAGGTAGAGCTCATATGAAGCTATCTCCCTCCCTAGTAATAATTTATTAATTATTGTAGGAAATTTTCCAAACATTACTTCCTTTCACTTGCTTTGTTAGTTTTTATTTTGTTCCTTTTCAAATTTCTTGGAATTGAGTACATCCCCATTTCTTTGTATTTATGAGATATCATTGTTAGAACCCAAAAACAATTTTAATTATTTATTTTAAAGTAGCAGCAATCGCATAATTATTGTTAGCTGTCTTGTTTGATAATAATTCAAAAATAATTTCTGAACAGCTAAATAGCTTTGTCTTTTCAAACCCACAGCAATAATGCTTGCTGGGGGCCAGGTGGGGGGACATCTTACCTTTTATGCTGATGCCTGGATCAATATGCAACCTTTGATTATCATTAGATGTCTATCTTGTGCTTCAAAAGAATATATTTGTCTGCCTCAGAATTATATTTCTCATTGAAAATTATTACATTGATCCCCTGAAATATAAAAATAAACATAGAAGTCACCAGACTTTCACGTGAGAAGCCAAGATGTGGTGGTGATATTATATGATTTGGAAAAAACATGACAAAAAGAATAGCCTGAAAGAAAATATATTGTAATGTGCGGCCTCAACATTACCAATCAGAAATACAATAATGACAGACATGCAATAACCCTTGATGATAGCAGAAGACAAGCAGTAAATGAAGTAACCGTGAGGTCTAAATGGACACCAACCCTCAGACACTGGCAGTGAGCACAGGTCATTTGGAGGAGCAGTGTGCTGCCACTGTGATCCACAGCTACCTCCCTGGACTTTCTTGGCCCTGGACATATCAGCATGTGTGTTAGTTACTTTCTCATTGCTGAGACAAAATACCCAACACCCAAAGTTAAAAGGGAAAGGGTTTATTTCTCTCACAGTTTGTGGAGGTTTTGGTCCGTAATCAGCTGGCTCCAAGGCAGAGTGGTGTGGCAGAGGAGAAACAGTTCATGGTGGCAGAAAACAGCAAAAGCAACAAGGGACCTTAACAGAGTCTCTCTGCCCTTTTTATCCTGATTACCTGGATTAGGGCAGTCCCAAACCTATCACTGTACTAGTTTAGTAATCTCATGCCCTCAATCCCAGCATCATACACTCTAGATGTAGCCACCTCTGGAAAAGCCCTATGACCAAATAACGTTCTCAGCAACATCTAGGCCCAAGCCATAACAGGATGCTAAGGGGAAGCCAAATGATATAGCAGGGCAGAATAAGAGGTGGAAAGGGAAATTTCTACACAGCTTCGTGACAAGAGAGGTGTGGACAATGTGATCCTGTGTCCAAGACCTAATGTGGACAAGCATCGTGCTGAGCACTTAGCACACCTCCCCACTTCCTCCTCAGATAGGCATGTACAATATTTGCACAGCAGAGCTACCGTAGGCAGCCTTCTCTTGGGTACCAGTGATAGAAAACCATCTTTCAAAGCTTCAGGAAAGCAAGTGACTCACAAGAGCACACTGTGCTCACACAGGCAGCGCACAGTCATTTCAGGGCCTCGAAAGCAGGACTGAAAGTTCAAGGTCTGCCACTCCTCCCTGGCTTCTCATGTTCAGAGGGGCTTGCTCCCCCTGGTGGGGAGCAGGACTGCCAGGGCTGTGCTCTGCCTCCCAACCTCATCCCTAGGAGAGATGCACTGGACCAGCCCAACTCTTTGGGTGTGTCGAACCTCAGTCTGGCTTACAGGGCCTGAGTGTCCTGACGAACCCTGGGGTGTCCTGTGCCAGGGAAGTCCTTGTGCTTGTGTGCTTGTGCTACACCATCATTGAAACAGAAATCACTGTCCAGGCAAAGTCTAACAGAAGGAGCAGACACTGAAAGAAAGAAATGGCCCTCACCACTGTCAGTTTAGTTCCAGAACACTTGTGACAGATTTGTGACTGTTTTATCTAATCTTAGTGACACAAGAATCCTGAAAACAAAACTGAGCCAATTATTAGTCACATTCTGATGCACCTCCTCTATGCATAAAATAAACTTCTTTCTCAAATATTAAGAAATACGAACTAGAGGTTTTAATCTTAGGGTTCCTGTCTTCTGTATGAATTTGAAGATTGAAAGTCTATGGCTGGGCCAGGGATTTAGCTCAGTGGTTTTGCTGCCTGTGGCACAAGCCCAAGAACCAGAGTTAGATCCCCGGTACCATAAATAAATAAATAAACAAACAAATAAATAAATAAATAAAGTCTATGGGCTGCTGGGCCAGGGATAAGCTGTGATACGTGAACTTGAAGCCCTCCAGTGTTGTATGCTGCAAACCACATTTCCTTCCTGCCAGCTGTCAGAATTTATCAATAGAGGACGCCTCAGGGAAACTGTGAGGCTGGGGCTGGAAGGAAAGACTTTGTTTTCAGTACCAAGTATTGAACCCAGGGCCCTCACACTGAGCTACATCCCCAGCCCTTTTTTATGTTTTGAGACAGGTTTCTGGCTACTTGTGATCTTCTTGACCCCTCCTCCTCCCCACCCCTGCTGCTCCTGAAAGCACTACCCCACCAACGCTTTCTCCTCCTGCCTGCAATGCCAGTTTGCTTGGAAACTTCCTCAGACCCAGATAAGGAGACTCCTGCTCTCCCAGAGACAGCTCACTGTGAGCTGCTGGGAGACTGGCCCCACTGCCCCAGTGCCCCCTCTCAGAGGCCAGTCCCAGCATTCTGAGTACTAGCTTCTTAGGGATCCCAGCTTCAGATCTGTGGCTTCCCAAGTTTCTAAATTTTAATTATTCCAACCCTTTCCTGTTGTTTTTCCATGTAGGGATAGTGGTAGCTTTCTGCAACTGCGGCCTCTGTGATCACTTAGCCTCTTTTTGCCTTTTCAGTGTTCTTGTTAATAATTTTAAACTTGTTAATAACCCTCTCTGCAAAACAATTGATAGGGTCTCTGTCTTCTAAGTACATACTTATGGCAAGAAATATGCCCATATTACATACATGTGCTCCACATACAGATTTTAATGTAGTCACTGAGACACTAAGGCTGTCTCCAGCCCCTTAGAAAACCCATGGACCGAGGCCAAGAATCTTAGGATCTGGGGTGGGACATGGTGCATAACGGTCCTCAGAACGCCCTGGAAAGTTCCCGGGATTTCTGCCCTTGCTCCCTAACAGGCTGGTCTCACCAACAAATGCAGCTGCTGTAGCTGTGTACTGTCCCCACAAGGTGGCCTTGGCATTTCAAGTAAGATATCACATTAAAGGGTATATATTCACCAGCGAGGATGGTTAATGAATCGTAGTCCTGAAGGAGGATTTCATAGTCTCAGGGAGATTTTTTTTTTAGCATAGCCTATTCTCTAAGTAGTTTTAGGTGGCTGATTTTTAAAAATTTACTCCTGTAATGTTTTCAACCTTTATTTTGGCAGGTTCCAATGAATCAAGTTCCCCTCATCTAAACAGGCTCAAGGTAAAAGCTGATGTAAAGGTCTGCCAGTCTCTGGGCTTGTCATGCTTTTCTGCTAACAGAGAGGAGTCCAAGATAAAATGAGATTCCTCAGAGTGGGCAAGATGATCTCAGGGACCAGAAAGCACCTGTGCTATAGTACATCCTCAACCCTTTTTAAACAGTAAGGCCCACTGTGGATAAGTTTCAAGACCGTGTTTCTAATGATAAGGAACAGGGTGTTCTAGAGCCATAGTCATAAAATTTCAGCTGCAGGCCGAGTCTGGAGCAGGTCTGGCTCTCTGAGCTGAGAATGAGAGTAAAGAAGAGTAATGCCAGCAACTGCATGAGGCCCATAGACTAAAATGTTCACCCTTTGCCTTTTGCAGGAAATGTTGACTTCTTTGGAGTAAGCCTACCCAAAGCACACACAACAGACTTTGACAGTGTAAAGGAGAGTCCCCTTTACTTTGTAAATAAAATTAGCATGGTGAAAGCAGGAAAGGTGCCAGGAAGGGTGCGCAGGTTGGTGGTGCTAGTGGTTCAACTGTACCTCTTGCAGACAGGTAGATAATTATTTAACATAGATGAAAAGCTACAGGCAAGCAGCACACTGCAGGCTTTCATAACTTCTTTAAGAATGTTGGAGGCTCTAGAGGGGACCAGGAGACGTGGGCCCAAAGGGGCTTACAAGTAAGTTAGCTTCATTCTTGAGAAAGAAGCAAGTAAGCAAGCAGGAAGCTGACATTAAGAGTTCACATCAATATTTATAACTATAAAGTCTCATCATGATTGATCCTTGGTGCGTGATTCAGAATCGCTGAAATTAAAATAAATTATTTTCAGTTTCCTCTCATTGAGAAGTGAGAAATACATTTTAGTAACATTTACACCAGAGAAAATGGCTGAAATAAATGTTCCTGAACTTACAGGTAAATTCATGTCCAAGAAACTAAGCTACACAGAATGACTTCATACCCAGCTGACCAATTCTTGAGAGTATAAAGATAGAAAGAGAGGCTCAAAGCCAAAACGCTGAGAGCCAATTCACTGAAGATGCCCCACAGTACCTGCTAATGAACAAGAGGAAATTAAAATGTGAAATAATGAAGCTGCTTATGTTAGGGGCAATAAGGCTTTCCAGTGAGCCTTTTAACTATGATATGTTAATTCTGCTCTGTTTTGGAGTTCACCAAATACACTATGCACAAGGTCTGAAATCTGGGAGCCGGGAATACAGCTACCCTTTGACCACTGGATCAAGCGGAATTAACCTTTTCAAATTTAAACATAAATGCCTATTAAAATACATACACCAACTGGGGTCGGTGACTGCCAGGACAGAATTTTTATTGCTCAGAAAGGGAGTACACTGGAGCCTGAGCAGCTTGAGCACGGGCCAGGGTCTGTGCTGCCCCTGGCAGCCGACCAAACAGAATCTATTCCACCTTCTCCTTTTTAACAGAATCTCAGTTTTGGTTGGGGCAACTGTGCACCTACCTAAAAATATCCAATTCCAAGCTAAATGTAGCCAAGTAGCCCAGAACCTGCCAATTAGTATATGGACAAAATACCAGGGAGGGGCATTCCCTCCAGAATAAGAACACAAAACTTGCAAGTAGAAGCTTTGGGCCCATCCACCTCTCTTCTTCCTAGAATGCAGGTTTAGGCAGTGATGCAGAACCTTTTAGAGCTTTAAATGATAGCAAACAGCCTGCTATAGGTTTCACATCACTGGCCTACAGGGCCAGCACAATTTGCCACCGTAATACCCAGAGCTACCTCCTAAGGAAGGCAGAGCCAGCCTGTCCCTCCCAGACTGGCGAGGAGCTGAGGCCCTTCTGGGCTGCTTCTTGCCTTTAGTTTTTACACTACTGCTGGTCAACTTTTGTACCACTCTCAGCCTAATGCAGCCCAGCTTTTGTAATGTTTTATTATTATTGGTGCTAGGTATAGGTCTGAATGCTTCAAATGCATCATCAAGCTTAGTTCTTTTCAATAGTTCTATGAATGTTACTCCCAGTTTTACAGAGAGGTTAAATATCTTATCCAAGATGACACAATTAGTGTAAAGCAGAACTCAAATCCACATCAAGGTTTGATAGGTGCTATCATTTCTTTAACAGTGCCAACCCCTGTGATGACTTCTTAATGATAGTTTTGTTAAGAACTTTTGCATAACACTCAGCCATACAAGCTAAAGAAAGTGTCACTCCCCTTGTCAGAGAGCAGATTTATTTACCCACTCAAGGGCAATGAGGTCCTCCTGCCTTCCCCAGAGGTTTCCTGACACTCCAAGGTAATAAAACAATGTCTTTCTTGGGAGCCAAGATTGGACAGGTTTGCTGTGCCCTTCACAAGCCTGAGTTTTCTGGACTCAGTGTTCCTCATCTGTGACACACATGCTGTGTACCCGGTAGCTGCTCTGCCCACAGCTGCACCATCCCCAAGGGACTTTCCAGGCAAGGAGAACTGATGCAAACACTGTGATCACTCATGCACAAACCTCCTAAATACACTTGGGCTTTTCTCTCTATCAAGATCTGCAGAAGTGCAAGTCAAGCCTACAACTGCAGTTCCCTTACTGCATACAGAATGTTTGACTTTAAAGTCAGCCTGATCACCTGACATTAGGCAGGAGTATTTAGTAATCCAATTGAGATATCTGTGTTCGGTCCAATAAGGTGGCGTTGAACTAATCACCAACCTAACATTCAAGTGCCTCACCATATTTTTAAAGATATACTTATCCCAAAGCAGTAATTTTCAACTTTTCATAATTTGTCACACTCTTTTGAATTATAGTATTTTGGTGGCATACTTGAAAGGTTTAAATGCCAAAATCGCATTCGAGTCACTAACAATAACATGGAAACAGTTATTACGATGTAGCATCTCACGGTTTCCCTGAAAGCCTGCCTGGAGCCTTCTGGCACTGTGTGGTCGCCTGCGCAGAGCTGTCTCCTGACCCATCTAACCTCTGGTATTCGCACAATCCACAGTCCTCCACTGTTCCAGTAGGTGTGCATTCTTTCATAAATGCCAGTTATTTATTACCCAAAGCAACGCAAGACCCAGTGCCCACACATCACGTCTCACAGGGTTCTGAGCAACAGAACAGCTGGATCAGAACCAGAACTGACACACCAGGATGGAGGTTTCATGTCCCATAACTTAACTCAGGCCCTTGTCACACACCCGTGCCCTGGCACTCATAATCAGAGCCACACCGAGAATGAAGCACATGCATCAGTGCTCACTAAACCCTGGCTGTGTGTGGAGTGATGATCCAGGCACACTAGAGGGTTCTGGTTTGTGTTTGTAAGTGTCCTTGTCCTCAAAGCCATGACGTGTCTTGGAAAGTAGGCACATAGGAAACATCCAAAAGCACACCTGTAAACAATATAAGTATGAGGACAATTAGTGCAATGGGTATAAATCTCAGGCAGTGATTCATGTGCACAGAGCATTGAATTTCACAATTATCTTTAAACAAACTTAAATCCAGTTCCCAGTGCTCAGCCCTCTGAGGAGATGCCTGCCTGGCCCTGCTTCTTCTTCAGGATCCCCGACCCTCCGGGAAGAATGAGGGAGCTCCTCAGCCGGGGCCCACCAGCTTCTCTGTCCTCCCCAGAGAGGAGAGCTTCTCGCTCGCACCTTCCATCTCTCCACTTACTGCTTTTGGGGGTGGAGGAGGAACCTCATGTACAACAGCCAGTAATCACATGGTGCTCGTTCTGTGTCAGGCATAGTGCTTTATTTATCACACTCGCTCCTTCATTCATATACACAATTCCACCCATGAGATAGCACTGTGAGCATCCCCATTTCAGTTGAGAAAATGAGGGGCAAAAAGTGACTTTGTTCAAGGTCACATAACTGGCAAAGCTGTCTGTGGGCTATTTGGGACCTCTAGTAAAGATAAAAAGAACCACTGACCAAAGAAAGCTCTGCTTTCAACATTCCCATTAGCACATTGCTGTGGGCTATTTTTGATGAAATGTAAAGCATATACAAAGATAGGACATAAATATGCATTGTGTCTCCTTCCCTGTTCTTTTTTAACCATAAATGAGGTTCAGTTAGTTGTATTTTAAATGCCATTCTAAAAATCTTACAATGTTAGAACTTCCTTATAATAGTTTTAAAATTAGAGTTCATTTAGATTTTGAATAATAGTATCAGGCATACAAGGTTTAACTTGATCACTCAGAAGCAAGAAAACTTTCTGAATTTTTTACTCTTTTTTCTGGATGCTGGACATCTGCTACCTTGTGGACATACAGCTATCTTGTGGTGAGTTCCACTAATACTAATGTATGGCTTTGTACGAAGCAGGGTCAAGAATCTTTAGATCACAAATCCTCCGCCCTGACCCCAAGGTTTCAGGTCCAAGTCCACAGGAAATTTCAAATAACACTCAGGTGAAAAGCAATCTTCTGGATTCCCACAAAGTTCATCTTTGAGAGTTCCTGACCTCTCAGGACAGAGCAAAGCTGGAAATAATGATCTCTCTCCCTCTCTGTGTGTCTGTGTGTGTCCATCTGTCTGAGGGTGTAAAAGCTCTTTATAGTGTATTTCCAAAAAATAATATTTCTGAGATATTTGGAAGCTGGTCCCATCTAAATGAATGTTCTACAAAATCAACACATTTTTTCTTCTGGCAGTTCATCCAACTTGGCCAAATGCAGAAATAACAATGTCTTATGTTGAATTTCTTTCATTCCTGATAGTAACTACTATGAAACAGCCTTCATTTTTAAAGGGGAAGCACAAAGTCTAGTGAGTATTTCATGATGAAAAACAACAGTTGATTCACTCTATCAAAGCCTGTCATGGAACAGCTGAGCCCTGGCTCCACTGACAACAAACAACAAATGTGCCAGAGATGGCAAGATGCATTAGGGAGATAAAGTTCATGCTCTTTGTGCCAGGACACTCACTTGAACAGATGAAGAGAGGGATGAATGCAGCTTGAATGAGGGGGATGCTGAGAAGGCAGCAGGGATGCCACTGTCCTGGGAAATAATTGGGAATGTCAGGGCAGCTGTGATGTGTCCTTTGACATTGCCACTCAGAGATAAGTCATCTTTCTCATTAGGCTCTTTAAATGTCACTTGGTCTTACTGAGACATCCTGTGCAACATGAAGAACATTTCAGTGTTGCCCTAAGAAAAGTGCAGTATAAAGCAACACAAAGACAGTATTAACGCATTACAGATCTCTAACCTGTCACTGGCCAATTGTCCTCAATGTTGTCACAAATTATGGTAGCTCAATCTAAAATCCTAGGTGCAAATTTGAGACTCTTTTGGCAGCTCCCTCCTTACATCATTGCTAGAGAATTATTCATGTGCTGAGACAAGCTATGCCCATAACAAAGCTTGCATGTTATCTTTTGAACACAAATCAAGAGTTTGGTGTTTGGGTTCTCAGTCCCCACATGAAGGCAGCCAGGATGTTTCAATTCCTCTCCAATCTATTCCCATAAATTGTCCAGAAAGCTTCTCAGACAAGATCCCCAGGGCAGAGTTCTTGAACTTCTTAGATCATGGAAGATTACTCACCACAGAAGTCCTAACTCTACCCCTTTGGCTGCCTTGTCTTTCTTTTATTTTAATTAATTTTTAAACTTTTATTAGTACATGTTTGCAGTGCATGTAATTTAGTCATCTTGGGGAGTGGGTACATGTACATAATACAGCTTGTCTCTCTTTTTTCAATCCCTTCCTCTTCCTTCCCTTCTCCCTCCCTCCTCTAACTCCCTTTTCCCCATTCTTATTCTTGTTGGTATTATTAACCTTAACTCATATTTATGGCATATAATGGTTACATTCACGGAGGTCATTAAATTCCCATACATGATATATCCTTATTCTACTTGCTTATTGCAATTCATTCTGAAGTAAGATAGAATCTTAGTATTTTAATTTCCATCTCTCTAAAGGCCAGAGATGTTGCATTTTTTCATGTATTTATTGAACATTTATACTTCTTCCTTTGTAAAATGTCTGTTCATTTCACTTGCCCATTTCTTAACTGGGTCTTTCATTTTAGGTGGTCTAATTTTATTTTGAGTTGTTTATATATTCGGGATATTAGTCCTCTGCTGAGGAATAGTTGGCAAAAAAATTTTCCCATTCTGTAGGTTGTCTCTTCATTCTAATTGATTCTCTTCCTGTGCAGAAGCTTTTTAATTTGATATAATCCTACTTGTTGATTCTTGCTGTTATTTCTTGTGTAATTACAGTTCTGTTTAGGAAATCATTTCCTACACCTATGTCTTCAAGTGTTTTACCTACTTTATCTTCCAGTAGGTTCAATGTTTCTGTTTTAATACTTAGATTTTCGATTCATTTTAATTTTAATTTAGTACACAGTAAGAGATATGGGTTCAGTTGCTTAAATTCCCATCATACATACTGGAGAAGAGGAATTAGGTATTAAGGGCTGAGAAAACGTAAGGTTGAAATTATTGCTGTTAATATATCCCCTGACGATGAAAAGCAAGGAAATGCTAGGTATTCAGCAGTTAGCAATGCTGTCTCTTTAATTGGAAGTGTTCTGTGTTAATAAAAAACTTGACCAAACAATTTCTGAGTTAATTGAGATGATTATGAACCCTAGAAGTAAGAACTACTTAAGCACGACCTAATACCAGGGGGATCTGTAAACACATGCTGTCATTAAGGCTGGTATGAGGCCAGATCACTTAGGACAGCAGTCTTGAAGCTGTTGTTTACAAACCTGCTAGAGCCTTTCAGGCAGGCCATCAAGTCCAATCTAACTTTGAGATAATAAGAAGGAATGTGCTTTCTTCATGGATTGATACACACCTGTGGTGTGGCACCCCAGCCTGAGCCGGTCCCCACCTTCTTCTGCACCTCACATTAGCAGTGGTGGAGGTAGGGGAAAACATGGGGTGGGAAGGGTAGTTTTACATACAGATGTCCTTGATGAATCAATAATAAGTATTAATTTTATTAAGTCTCAAACCTTCTGTTCACTTATTTTTAAATTTTTATTATATTAGTACTTGTGTGCAGTATGTGAAGTTTATCTTCATTTTAGGGATCAGGTTCACATACATAACACAGCTTGATTCTTTCAAAAACTCTTTCCCCTTCCCACCCACCTCCCTGCCTCCATCTCTAAATTCCCTTTCCCCATTTTTATTGTTATTATTATTATTACTATTTCATATGACAAAATCTACATAAAGCCCTTCTGCTCCAAACCAAAGTAGAGTGGGCATCTCAAGGAGAAGCCTGTGGGTGATCCTTTGAGTTGTAAGGTGAACTAGCTGGCTAAACGTTTCAGTCAAGATAAAATGCAACAGTCTGAGGAAGAAGACAGTTTATTCACATATTCAACTATTTCTTTTTTTAGGGTAAGGTTTTTGGAAGTATTTACATGCTGTCTTGTATCACTAATCGTGGCACAAATAATAGGCACACAAAAAGTAAAATAACAGATACAAGTACATTTTTTGTAGTTTTGTTTTTGTTTTATTCTGAGACAGGTTCTTGCTATGTAGTCCCAGCTGGTCTTGGACTCCTTATATAACTCAAGTAGTTTTTGTGACTGGCTTCTTGTTCATAGCAGATTTTTGAGGTTCATCTATGTTGTAGCATAGATCAGTAATGCATTAGGCATCAGACATTTGTGTTCTTCCACTTGGAAGCTATTATTAATACAGCAGCTATGAACATTTTGCGCAAAGTTTTGTATGTGATGTGTTTTGATTTTTCTTGGGCATATTCTTCAGAGTAGAACTGTATCTGGAAACTCTAAGTTTGAACTTTTGAACAACTACCAGACAGTTTTCCAAAGCAGCCATATACTCACTCTTAAATGCTTTCAACAGTAATTTATTCACTCGGTTAGTAAATACTTACTGAAAACCTACTATCCTCATTCTAGGTGCTAGATATTAGTAATATAACCATGAACAAAAGAAACAGTCTTTCAATAATTGAGAGTACGACAACTGAGGGATGGCAGCCAAAAACATATTTTTCAGGATAAGTATAATGATAGGGAGAACACAGGTACGTAGGACAACATAATTGAGGTGCCACGCCTATTTAGATGCCTACTAAGATCTCTCTGAGGAATAAATGTGTATGGTGAAGCACAATCGAAGAGCTCATCACAATTAATTTAACAAAAGGGAGAGTGTTTGGTCCAAATTAACACTTCATGTAAGTCCCTGGAGACAAGAAGGGGCATGTTTTGGTCGAAGAACCAAGAGAAATGAAACAGGATTGGAAACTATGTAATGAATGAGGTGAAAGAGGGTAAAAATTGATTCTTAGGAAGTAGGGACCACTGAACAGTTTTTAATAGGGCAAGAACACTAATATATTTGCGTTCTAAAAAAACCCACTAATCTATGCTCTAAAAACACTCCATTCCATCTGGATAATGGCTTGGAGGGAAGCAAAGCTGGAAGCTTGAAAGCTGTCAGAGGTTATTGACAAAAATAGTCAAGAAGTTATGATGGCCAGGACTACAGTAGTGGTTGCAGATTGAAGGTAATAAGATGAATCAAGAAACACTTAGATAGTGAAATCAATACGACATGGTGATTGATTGGATGTGGAGGGCAAGAAAAAGGAATGGATCAAAATAGATTTTCTGTTCAGGCACAGAGTGGATGGTGATGCCACGCACTAAGCCTGGGCTACAGGGAATGTCATTTTCCACATACTCACCAAATGTAAGACACTGGGCTATAATGTAAAATGAAGATAATGTGGGCAGGATGGTGCCCCCCCTCCCCACAGAAAAAGAAAGAGAGAGAGGGAGAGAGAAAAGATGTCCATATTAATCATTAAAACTTACATATAAGTTACCTTAGGTGACATGAAGCCAAGAGTTAACATAGTAATCTTGAACTGCTGTCTTTGAAAATCCCTACTTGCTGGATTACCGTTTGGCTCGCATCTGGTAAAGTTTTTATAGTCTCCATAAGAGTGCTCACTATGCCTAAAATGTTTGTGCAGACAATATGGTTTGTACCAAATAACCTGGACCCTATGTAAACCCCAGACCATTTGTAATGATTCCCCTGGTTAGTGACATCTTACAGGTGTTGTCCAAGTCATTCCTGGAGGACTCGCATCCTGAGTGACGCTGCTGGGGGTGGACCTTGAAAAGCTCACATCTCATTCCTTCCTGACTGTCCATGTGCCTTTTCCCTTGGCTAACTTTGCTTTGTATTTTCATATTAAACCATAGCTATAAAGACTGCATATTGTGTCTTTTGAGGCTTCCTAGAAAATAATTAAACCTGGAAGTAATCTTGAAGACTCCCAACACACATTGAAAAAGCGATTTTGCAGATGTGATTAAGAGGTTTGAGATGGGGAGAGCATCCCAGATTACCTTGGTTGGACCCGGACCAAGGCAATCAAAGGGGAAGTCACAGTGATGTGATTGCTAATTTTGAAGACAGAGAAACAGCCCATGAGGCAAAAGAAGCAGGTGACCTCTAGAGGATAGAAAAGGAAAAAAAAAATCTTCTTTAAAGCCTTGAGAAGGAATTCTGCAAGACATAATTTTAGCCCAGTGAAACCCATTTTGGACTTCTGATCATCAGAAATAAGCTAATAAATTTATATTATTTTAAGCCACTAAGTTTGTGATCATTTTTATAGCAACAAAGAAAACTAATACAAATGCTCTCAAGGACCATTGATTTTGGTGGGTGAGACAAATACATAAACACAATATTTCCCAAAGATTTTAATTACGAGCACTGATGGCTGTGTACTACCCAGTTAACCACAACTATCCTCGTTTCCAAGGACAATGACAACATTTACGAATAATCAGAAAGTAATGTTTGAAGAGATGGCCTGCTATAGACTGACAGAGATAGAATAAAACTGGCTTATTGGAAAGTTTCCAGCTCTTATCATAGCATGACAAGACTGTATAATAGATAAGATTAAATGACAAAATGATTTACCAAATCGTGAGCCAGAAAACATAATATACCACTTTAATGACTAAGCACTGAAGGGGGATGAGCAAAGTATTCTAGCAGTTGAGCAGTTTATCAGATTCAAAGACTCCAGTAGGTTTTTCTGATATAAAGTAGAAGGTAACATGATGTTCATTATTGTCAGACAGATTAATTAATGGACTGGTCAATAATATACACAAAACAAGGCTTCCGCTAGCATGAAAGCAGGTGTCCATTTGATGGAAAAGCAAAGTTAGACAATTCAACGGCTTTTAATTTCACAGTCTGTGATTCTTCATAAAACTTTTAAAGATCAATTACATCCTATCAATGTTAGATCCAAGCCAAACTAAGAAATTTATGTACAAATACCCTCACATATGGAACAATTGGTGATTGAGTAATAACTTTGTTAAATATGAGATTATTAAATATCAAGAGATTACATTGGGAAGCAATTTACACTTATGACTTTCTTTATGCTTTTTAACTCACCTCCACTTTCTGTTTGTAAAATATACTCTAAATAACCAGAGGACAGGAAATATTGCTTTTATTTTAGAAAGAAATTAAATCATAGTTTAAGACAGTGATTCAAATGCATCTGCTAGATTTAGGCAATTTCACCCTTAATCCAAGGTTAGGGCATTTAGCTCAGTGGTTCCACTGCCTGCCTCACAAGCACAAGGTCTGGAGTTCAATCCCCGGTACCAAAAAAAAAAAAAGTTCACTTAATCCAGCTTTTCAGATAAAAGCCTTCAGTAGTGCTACACAGACATGAAAATCCCAGTCCCGAACAGTGGCTTCACTTAGTCATTCTACAAACACTTGTCCAGTTTTTCTACTACATTGAAGACTCCGTGCTAGGCACAGATGAATAAAGAACAGCCTCTGGCCTCAAGGAGCTCACAATCTAACAGTGGAGGTTGACACATGAACAGATCATTCTAAAAGTGGGATAGAGAAATATAGAGATAGAGATTTGTAATAGAGAGACACCTAGTCTGGCCTGGGGTAACAAGAGAAATGTATGGGGGCCAGGGACATCTGCTAGGAGACTTCAGGACCAAGCAGGACTTATGCAGACTCCAGCAAATGGGAATAGGTCAGCAAAGACAAAAAGGAAACAAAACCGCCTGATGTGACTAGGAAACCACGAACAGCTGCAAAACATTGATCAGTTTCTCTGCTGTGTATATATATCTAAACTAAGTCACCTCACACATATGAAATAGTTAATGAGTAATAGTTGAACTGGCATACCTGGCATAACAAAAAAGGAAACAAAACCTCCCGATGTGGCTAGGGAACCACAAACAGCTGCAAACCATTGATCAGTTTCTCTGCTGTGTATATATATCTAAGCTAAGTCACCTCACACATATGAAATAGTTAATGAGTAATAATTGAACTGGCATAACACAGCACACAATTAGTTTGGGGAAAACTTTAACATACACTTTTTGTCTTAATGGTACCATTTTTGAAACATCAGGCTGCACCACTCAATCTATGAAAAACAGTTCATGTTTGGAGTCAGTTTAACATTTTCCCCAATTTTTCTTGCCATCTCTTACTATAGTCTAAGTGGTTTTATTTAAATGTTTAATCAGAGAAAATTCTAAGTCTTTTTGCTGGGTTACTTACCAATCTTAGATTACTAAATCATTGCAAAAGAAAAATCTCTTAGAAATAACGTTAAATACAAGAAGCATCTGTAAAATACACATATTCAGCCTCCTACTTCAATGCCATTACTAAATCTTTATTGTCTCTCAAGTCTGTGTCATCCCGAGCTGTAAATGAGGTTAAGTGTATCTGCAAAACCCATCCTGTGGAGACAATCAGGTTAGTAGAAATGTACTCCAAAAGCACACTGCAACAATAATAAACTCACTCATATATCACCCTAGAATATCTGAAACTTCAAGGAAATCCCAAAGTTTCTCATAATAACTGCAGTCCATAATCCTGCCATGAAAAATGATGATAGTAGATAGTCAGCTTACAAATGAATATATGAATAGGATAAATGAAATTAGGTATAACCTTTCTATCATATATAATCCCAATAACCTATGAAAGAAGAAAAGGGAATCATATCAAGATGCAGTGTTTTCTTCATTAAAGTATAGTGTACAATATTAGGAACACTATAGGCACAGAACCTAAAGCAATTTATACTTTGCATAACCTCAGGATACATTCAGTTCCTTCAACTTATCTGCTAAGAATGTAAGACACAAACTGGACTATCTTAATTTTTCAGATCCAATTCTTCTATCAGAATATGCTTCAAAAAATAAAGCCCCAGAGATATGAAAAAGAGTTTTCTTTTTGTACTAAGATGAAATTCCCAGCAAAATGAAAACCAAGCAATTACATTAGTTAAGTATATCTATTGTTCAAAAATCCACTCTTTTGCTAAAACTAAAATAAGTTAAGGCTCTCAAAGAGACTGAGCCTGAGATATAGGAGTATGATAAATTTTGTTTTATCACACTTAATAATCAGGCAAAAGAAGGAAGGGAAAGGAAAAGAATTGATCATCTACTCTATACCAGTGTATCAGTTAGAGTTCACTAGAGTAACAGTATGTATGTGTGTGTGTGTGTGTGTGTGTGTGTGTGTGTAAACACCTGCAGAGTCAAGTGTGGAAGAGTATAAAAGGGCTGTCTGCACTGCTCTGGAAGCCAAACGATCCAGTCCAAGGTGAAGACCTGGAGCTCACTGCAGAGTTCCACTGGGATCTATATGGGAAGCCATAGGGTCTACACTGGGATGCTCAAGAGTCTGTGCTGGAAGCTTGGAGATGGACATCCAAAGCCAATGGCAAAGGCTGGAGCTCCTCCAAAGAAGTAGAAGGAGACTTCCTTCTTCCTTCCCTTTTTATTCCATTCATGATGGAAGCCTATTTGTTGGTCCCACCCACACCCAGGCTGAGTCTTCCTTCTTCAGAAAAACTATCATTCAGCAGCACCCAGAACTATGCTAAGCCAATCAGTTTGGTATTTCTTACTCAAGTTGACACAGCAATTAATTATCACAACAAACCTATTGAACAAGTTTCTGGGAACAAAATGTACTGTGTGAAAACTGTTTTAACAGCCATAGGAGTGAAGAACTGGGTGACCTGGAGATAGCCCACTGGGAAATGTGGAAACGGCTTCACAGAAGAAGAATCTGTACTAACCCTTGATAGTTAAAGTTCATCAAACAAAGATAGAGAGAAAAGGACTCCCAGTCCCAGAGGTCAATAGAGGCTGGGAAAGACAATGGAGTATGGAGGGAATTCTGAGTCTGGTGTTGCCAGCACAAGCATACATGAGTGAAAATGGTGGGAAGTGGGAAATAAGAGGGATCCTGCAGTATACCAAAAGTAAGCAGGAAATAGAATACAGAACTGTAGAAGTATAAAGAAAACTCTGGAGTCAGTGATAACCTGGTACATAGACATAATTAAGAGAATGTTATACCTGTGCTGGTGAGAGTCAATGGGGCCCTTAAGATGGTAAAAATGGAGAAAAGGAAATGGACTTTCACATATCAGAGTCAGAATAAACAGGAATTGGCAACTGGAAGGGAGACAAATGTGCTGATAAGAAAACATAATAGAAATGTTATTTAATAGAGAAAGGGGAGACAAAGAAAAAGGGTAGGTTTACAGAGGAGAGAATGAGTTTCCAATTTCCTGTGTTAGGTATGCAGTACTGACAGGACTTCCAAGCAGGGAGCTCATAGTATGTGACTTGGGGTGGAGACTGCAGAGGACAACTAAGTGTAAGTGATGCCTGAACCTCTGAAAGGCTAAAGTCTTTGAGTCTCTGCTGCCTGGGTCTGTTTTTGACTGTTGCCTTCTTATCCAAAGCATCTTGCTTGCTCTTCAGCAGATGGTAGGCACTCAATAAATATGTTACTCAATTATTTTTCTGGAGAAATGAATATAAAAGAATAAGATAACAAGAATATGGTTATGGTTGTCATGTAGGCACAATGACACATTTGGAGACCACTGTGGGAACAAAGGACAGGTGCACTGCTAGGGTCTTAACTCAAGACCTGCTACCCATGGAGAGTATGGTATGTGTTTGTCTGTACCCTTACCACACTCTCCCAAACAAACCAGGTGGAATATTAACACTAGGTTGCCTTTGCTGCAGAGTCCTCAAGAATACACTATGTGACAGAGCAATAGAGGACAAACAAGCCATTACCCACTAAAAGCAAAACAAGTGTTTTATTCTGAGGCAGTCGGTGACTTAAAAGCTGTTTTGCTTTAAAAAAGAAATAAAGCAAGCTAAAGCTTGGCATCTCTGCCTTCATTTTGTATCTGTCTCCTTTATTACCTTTAGGTCAGACTCCTGCTTTTGGTGAGACTCCTGCTCAGCTCTGCGTGTAGGCATGCTAATCACTAAAGGAAGGTCTGTTAAAAACTGGTAATATGAGGTTCATTAGCTCTAAATTTACCTAACTTATCCTATCCCATTCAAGATTAAGAATAATTAAGATATTTACAAGATTTGCATTGAATCTGTAGATTGCCTTTGGTAGTATGGCCATGTTAACAATACTCTGCCAATTCACAAACATGGAAGGTTTTTCCATCTTCTAGTGTCTTCCTCCATTTCTTTTTTCAATGTTCTAAAATTTTCATTGTAGAAGTCTTTCACTTCTTTGGTTAGATTGATTCCAAAGTTTGTTTGTTTGTTTGTTTGTTTTCACTATTATGAATGGAATTGTTTTTCTGATTTTGTTCTCAGTCCATTACTGCTGTATAGGAAAGCTATTGATTTTTAATGCTGATCTTATATCCTGTTACTTTGCTGAATTTATTTATCAGCCCTGAAATATTTTGGTGGACTCTTTAAGGTCTTCTAAGCTTAGGATCATACCATCTGCAAATAAAGATAATTTGATTTCTTCCCTTCCTACCATATTTGTATCCCTTTTATTGCTTTATCTCGCCTAATTGCTCCAGCTAAAATACCAATGAAGTCCACCTCATTATGGTGTATGATCTTTTCATTGTGTTGTTGAATTCAGTTAGCAAGTATTGAATAGGAGTGGTGAAAGTGCTTTGTTTCTTATTGTAGAGGAAGTGCTTTCAATGTTTTTCCATTCAGAATAATGTTGGCTGTGAGTTTGACATAGATGGCCTTTACCATACTAAGGAATAATCCTTCAGTATTTAGTTTCTTCAAGAATTTTTATCATGAATGTATGTTGAATTTTGTCTTAGTAATTTTCTCATTGCTGAGACACAGGACCCAACTCCCACAACTTAAAGGAGAAAATGTTCATTTTGGTTCAAATTTCAGTCCATGGTCATCCAGCTCCAAAAAAGAAATAGCACAGCAGAGTGGCCTGGTAGAGGAAAAGTTGTTCATGTCATGAAAGAAACTCTCTGCCAGGAAGCAGGGGGTGAAGGGAGGAGTCAGGAAGGGATACATATCTATAGGAAGTGGGAAAGAGGACATTACCAGAACCCCTGCAGTGAGTCCTGGTCTTCTGTGAGCCACTACAACACAAAGCAAATTAAAGAATAAAGACAGCAAACAAAACTTAGAGAAAAAGCTAGGTTTTGGGCCTACCAGTGCGGCTGTAGACAGCAAAGACAAAGGCACCCTGAACTTGTCACTATTTATTGGGTTAATAGGGAGTATCAGATGACTCAGAGGACAGTGATAATCCTAAATTGGTGAGGATCTTATAAATGGAGGAAGTATCAGATGACACAGAGGGTGGCAGTAATCCTATGATAATGGGGACCTTATGCTGATGAGGATCTTAGGTCCATGAGGAGCTCATGTTGGTTAGGACAGTAAGATGAGCAAAAAATGTTCTTACAACCATAGGTGAGATGATTTAAGCTGATAAGGAATTTGTCCCTCCCCAGGTGAAATCTTTCTCTTTTTGTACTACTACTTGGTTATCAAAGAACCAGAATGTCTTCAGCTGATGTAGTCTTGCCCTTGAGCATCATAGCATCATGGGACCATTGAGGCCTAAGATAGCCCCAATCATAATTTACTAGTGAAATGATTTTTCCCCAAAATTATGTAGAATGGCTCCTGACACACATCCTTCCAAGTGACCTGCCTTTTCCACCTAGACTCTACCTCATAACACCAATTCAGCTGACCTGGTCCCATAAACCTATCATCTTCCAAACACACAAGGCTTTGGGGGCCAGTTTAGTCCTAAACCATAACCGTTTTGTCAAAGGCTTTTTCTACATTAATTGAGGTGTTTGTGAGATGTTCATTCTTGATTCTATTTAACTGGCATATTATGTTTCTTGATTTGTATATGTTGGATCATCCTTGCATCCTTAGAATTAAGCTCACTTGATCACAATGTATGTTCTCTTCACCACGTTGTTGAATTCAGCTTGCAAGTTTTTTATTAAGGATTTTTTTTTTAGTTCTGGGGATTGAACTCGGGACTGTGCTCTTGCAAGACAGTCACCAGAACCACTGAGCTAAATCCCCAGCCCCTTTATTAAGGATTTTTGCATCTATGTTCATCAAGGACATCGATGAATGGTTTTCTTGTTTTGTTGTTTCTTTGTCCAGTTTTGGTATCAGGGTGAAATTGGCTTCCTAGAATAAGTTTGGAAGCATTTCTTCCCTTTCTATTTCTTGAAATAGTATTAGAAGTGTTGGTGTTAGTTTCTCTTTAAAACTCTGGTAAAATGCAGCAGTAAACCCAGCTGGACCTGGACTTTTCTTTTTTGGGAACACTGGTTCTTTCCTACCTTGATCTCACTACTTGGTATTCATCTGTTTAGGCTTTTTATATCCTCTTGCTTCGGTTTTGGCAGGCCATATGTGTCCAGAAATTTATCAGTTTCTTCTAGAGTCTCCACTGCAATCCCCATCAGAATACCAATGACATTCTTACCAAAACTAGAATAATCAATCCTAAAATTTGTGTGAAAACACAAAGATCTAGAATAGCCAAATCAATTCTAAACAATAAGAGGCATCATGATACCCAATTTAAAATGATAACAAAAACATATGGCATTAGAACAAACAAACAAAAAACATGTTTACAAGTAGAACAGTTTAGAGAACACAGAAACAAATCCAACTATAGCCCTCTGATTCTTGACAAAGGAGCCAAAAAACATACGTTGGAGAAAAAGTAGCCTATTTAACAAATGGTGCTGGGAAAACTGGATATCCATATACAGAAGATTGAAACTAGAGCTGTATCTCTCACCTTGTATAAAAATAGATTTTAAATGGATTAAAGACCTAAAGAAAACACCTGAAATCTTAAACACGCTAAAAGAAAACATGGGGAAAACAGCTGAAGCCATAGTCATGGGCAGAGATTTCTTGACTAGGACTTTAGTAGCACAGGAAGAAATAGCAAGATTCAATAAACAAGATCACATCAAATTAAAATGTTTCTGCACAGCAAGGAAAATAGTCAACAGAATGGAGGAACAGCCTACAGAATGGGAGAAAATCTTTTCCAGCTATGCTTTTGTCAGAGGATTAATGTCAAGAATATATAAAGAATTCAAAAAATTTAATACCAACAAATCAAATGCCCCAACTAATAAATGTGCAAAAGAACCAGAAGCTACTCAAAAGAAGTACAAATGGACCTATAAGTATGTGAAAAAATGTTCAACATCTGCAGCCATTAGGAAACTGCAAATCAAAACTACCTTTCATCTCACCCAGAATGAATGGCCCCCAGGACAGAAGAACAATAAATGCTGGGGATGTGGGGTGGTGGCTGGAGGACCTCTTCTACACTGTTGGTGGGGATATAAATTAGTGCAGTGAATTGTGCATTGTTCTGTAGATTGGACAGAGGAGTATGAGCTGATGGTGACAAGATGTGTGGGGAATTTAGGAAAGCCCATTGGTTCAGATTCTTCTGGCATCCCTGTGTCTTCATTGTTTTCTTCTGGGTACAGAGTAGGACAACTAGTACACAAGAGCCTTCGGGGGAGAAGGGAGGGGGTAGGTAAGAGAGTGACCTTCCTAGGTTTTATGGACTGTTCCAGGGGAAAGCAATGGGAGAGCAGAGAGACTTCCCTTCTTTTACTATTCTCTCAAATGCCAAGGTGCCATATTTTAGGATAGCACGTCCTGAATCCTCCTAAACCCAGCACAAGCCCATTCATGACACGCTATGTTCCAACCATTTGGAAGTCTCATCTACATTAAAGGCCTCTCTCAAACTTACTAAATCAGAATTTATATCCAGTAATCTGTTTTACACACTCCCTGAGGCTAACCTCACACAGCCAACAAGGCTGCTCAGTGTAGAACAGGCTTCTAGGAGCTTCTGATCTAAACAACCAACCATCTAATGCTTAAAATAACATTTAAAAATCCTGTCATTTCTAGAGATAGGAAATTCACAATTTCCAAGACAGCCCTCTTAAATATTTAAGTGCTTCACAATGTGGAAAATTTTTCCTTTACACATATGTGAAATATCTCCATATGACATCTAGTGTTTGCTCTTAGTTCCATGTAATGAGGCCGTATGGAGTACATCATATCTGCCTTTCCCAGATAATCCACACACTGGATCTTTCTTGTTTCTCCCAAGTCTCCTCTTATGTCAGCATCCAGAGCTTCTGTAGCAGATCTCAATCAGGCTGATGTAAAAGGAGCCCTCCAGCAATTATTTTCGCAAGGCCCTCAAGATAATAACCACAATGAAGCTTCAGAACATAATAAACTTATTTTTCAGGGAGGGAAGTCACAATGTTTAAGCAATACAATCTTTATTCTAAAATCATATTTTTATAGTTATAATGCTGTATCAAACACAAACTAGCTTAGCAAGAAAAATTACACTTACACACACACACACACACACACACACACACACACTAATATCACCCAAAAAAAGCCACAGATTAAAAGAAAACTAAATGACTGTGATGGTGTTTATTCATTTGGTTTCTTGTACAAATATCAACTTGAAGATAGGATCCAAACTCTAGGGAATGATACCAAGTTGGTAGATGGGGAGAGGATACACTTCCATGGAAGATGAATGACTTCCAACTGGTGAAGTTTGAAGACAGGACTAAGCCAGCATGTTCCAGCACTTGCTGAACTTTCATTCTTAGCTTCCTGCCTGCAGGCTGGGTACATTTGTTCTGATTACTGTCACTCAGTAGGTTTCTGTCTCTGTGAGGTGGCCTATGGTTGTCAGGGCACTCCACATAAATCAGCAGTAAAGAATTAACATGGACACAGTCAGGTGTCACTAATGCTGGACCCCCCTAGATTAACACAAGCAATTTCATCTATGTTACTCTTCTAGAACTTACCACTGATATGGTTTATTCTTATTGCATATTCGTATGTGACTACTTTAAGTTCTTTGAAGGGAAAAACCTGGAATTTATACTTTTTTGTCCCTTGGCTGCTTGCACAGTGCCATACACAGAGAAGACAATCAATAATTGTGGAAGGCTAAGCAGTCCTTCCAAGTAGCTCAGGCATCCATGATTGAAATGGTTTGAGAGTTACATTAATCTCACAATTTACAAATAACCAACTTCTCCCTTTTTCCAACTTGATCCATGGCTGGATACAAAGGTTATTGTTGTGAATGCCAGGGTCTCTACAGGGAGGCTCTAATGCTTTAAGTCAGGTGCCAATGTGTCCTTCAGGCTTTACTTCTGTCCATTTCACATTCAATTGCATTTCTTCAATTCACCACACAGCAAGGGCCTTAGCAACCTGGTGTCATCCATTCCCATTGCATTATTGGCCAAATGTCATGGAATTGTGATATGCTTGGCATGAATGCCTATGGAAGGACTCCGTTTCCAAACCTCTTTACTAAAATCCATTTGATGTGAAATAAAGCAAGCAGATATGGTGATGAAATCTTTTCTGAAGCCAAAAGAATGCTGGCTGGGAAGAGGTCCAAATATTATACCCATACCGTAAATAGAGCAAATTTTGCTTTGTTGACCTTAGCATTCTTTAAAGGCCAAGCTCTCTTCTCTGCTATAAAATCTCTGCTAGAAAATTGTCTCTTGGAAACAATCATACAAATCAAATGTTTCTGGCTCCTAGGGCAGAGAAGCTCAGCCAGTCCCAGTGCCCCTAAGGAAGCTCCCCACCTCCATCCCAGGCTCCTAGGGCAGAGAAGGTAAGCCAGTCCCAGAACCCTGAAGGAAGCTCCCCTGCTGCAATCCCAAGCTCCTAGGGCAGAGAAGGTGAGCCCAGTGGGCGCCAGAAGCACCCCCCACCACCACCCTGTGGAAATGAGAAAACACATAAACAAGCCTAAAAAACAGAGTTCCAGATCACCTACAGCAACCCCAAAGGGAAA
>NW_004624753.1:19647027-19663837 GCF_000247695.1 Heterocephalus glaber | reverse complement strand
AGAGAGAGAGAAAGGTAGATAACACCAGTGAAACCTGTCCCTTAAGGCTTAAGAGTAGGCTTCCACTTTTTTGTATGATGCATATCGCTCCTCATCTCTCCTCAAATCTACTCTAACACCAGGGAAATGACAGAGAGGTATAAGGGTATCCAGTGAAAACAGAAATCTCACTTACCTCCGAAATGTAATCACAGTGAACAAAAGCTGTGGGTAGGCAGGGGAAGAACATATTGCAAATGGAGAAAAAGAGTAAAAAAAAAAAGAACACTCTCCAATCAGGGTCTGCCCTCCTATCAATCTCAGTGGGACCTCCACTCTAAAAGAGCTATCCCCATTCAAACTGAGCCTGTTGTGTCACAAAATCGAAGAATGAAATCTCAGAGAGAAAAGATGTAAAGGACAAGTATGTATTGGAAACATGAGAAGAAAAAAAGGTCTCTATAGCTGAGAGGGGTGTCAGGAAGTGGGATGTCACATGGGCTTATTGTCCAGAACATTTTTTTTAGTACATGTTTGCAATACACACAGTTTACAATCATTTTGGGGAGTGGTTACCTGTACAATTTAGAACTTTTTTTTTCCT
Source organism: Heterocephalus glaber (assembly GCF_000247695.1). Next base: position 19,663,254 of record NW_004624753.1, on the reverse strand, counting down.
CCCCTTCCCTCCCCATCCTTCTGGTTCCCCTATCACCTTTTATGTACTTGTTGATATTATTTGTCTTAGATCATGTTATGCCATATAATGTTTACATTGATTGGGGTTATTAGGATCCTGTACATGGCGCACTTTATTCCCCTCGTTGCCCCTTCCCCTCCTCCTCACCCCTTATCCTTGTTCCCTCAGACCACTTCCCTATTGGACAAGATCTGTCCCCTTGTTCCTTTCAATCTATCCTTTATCATTTTCTTTGTTTGTACCTTGCCTCACTCAAATAAGAGATATCATATGGTATCATATGATATAGAGATATCATATTTAAGCTTTTGTGTCTGACTTATCTCACTCAGTATTGTATTTTCCATGTGCATCCATTTTCCAACAAATGTCTCAAATTTGTCTTTCTTTATAGCCAAGTGGTATTCCATTATATATAGATAACACATTTTGTTTATCCAATCTTCTGTTGATGGCTATACAGGTCACTTCCAGGATTTAGCTATTATGAATTTTGCTGCTATAGACATTGGTATGCATGTATCACAGTAGTATGATGATTTAAGCTCTTTGAGGAAGATACCTAACAGAGGAATAGCTAGGTCATATGGAATTTCTAATTTCATTTCTTTGAGAAGTTTCCATACTGATTTCCACAATGGTTGTACTAGTTTGCATTCCCACTAACAATGGAGAATTCTTTTTTGCCACAGCTAAGTGACCATTTGTTATTCTTTGATTTCCTAATGATTGCCATTCTTTCCAGAGTAAAATGGAATCTTGGTGTTGTTTTAATTTTCCAAAGATGTTGAACATGTTTTCATATATTTGTTAACCATTTGTATTTCTTCCTCTGTGAAGTGTCTGTTCATTTCATTAGCCTATTTCTTAATAGGGTTTTTAGTTTTAGGTCATCTAATTTTTTTATATATTGTGGAAATTCTTTATATATTGTGGATATTAGATATTAGTCCTCTGTCTGAGGAGTAGCTGGCAAAAAAATTTCCCATTCTGTAGGTTGTCTCTTCACTCTGATTGACTATTTTGCTGTACAGATTCTATTTAGTCTGATATAATCCAATTTGTTGATTCTTGCTATTTCTTGTGCAATTGTGGTTCTGTTTAAAAAGTCCTTTCCTACATCTAAGTCAAGTATTTTACCTATTTTGTTTTCCCAAAGGTTTAATGTTTCTGTTTTCATGTTTAGATCTTTGATACATTTTGATTTTAATTTAGTATATGGTGAGAGATAAGAGTCCAGTTTCACTCTTCTACAAACAGATAACCAGTTTTCCCAACACTACTTATTGAATAGGCTATCTTTCCTCCAACATATACTTTTTGATCTTTGGTGAAGATCAAATAGTTGAATATGCCTGGGGAGGTTTCTGTATTCTCTATTCTGTTCCATTGATCCATATGTCTGTTTTCATTCCAGTACTATGCCATTTTTATCACTATTGCTTTGTAGTATAGCTTGAAGTCTGGTATTGCTATGCCACCTGCTTTGCTCTAATTGCCCAAAATTACATTTACTATTTGGGGTCTCTTCTGGTTCCATATAAATTTTAGAATTATTTTCTCTAGATCTGTAAAGTATTCTGTTGGCATTTTGATTGGGACTGCATTGAATCTGTATAAAAGTTTTGAAAGTACGGTCATTTTGACAATATTATTTCTGCCTATCTAGGAGCAAGAGACATCTTTCTATTTTCTAATGTACTCTTTAATCTTCTTCTTCTACTTCTAAGTACTGTAGTTTTCTTTGTAGTGGTCTTTCACCTCCTTGGTTAGGTTTAGTCCTAGATATTTCCTTTTTATTAAAGTGATTATGAATGGTATTGTTTTCAGAATTTCTTTCTCATCCTGTTCATTGTTGATATACACAAATACTAATGATTTTTGTATGTTGATCTTGTATCCTACTACTTCATTGGAATAGTTATTAATTCTAAGAGTTTTTTGGTGGAGTTCTTTGGGTCTTCTATGCAGTGTAAAACTGCAAATAATGATCATTTGTTTCTCTTTTCCTATATGTGTCCCTTTTATTTCTTTCTCTTGCCTTATTTCTCTGCCTAGTGTTTCAAGTACTATGTTCAATAGCAGAGGTGATAGTGGATATCCTTGTCTTGTTCCTCATTTTAGGGGAAATGCTTTTAGTTTTTCCCTATTTAGTATGATGCTGCCTATTGGTTTGTCATAAATAGCCTTTATCATATTCAGGTATGGTCCTTGTATACCTGTATTCTTCATGGTTTTTATCATGAAGGGGTGTTGGATTTTGTCAAAAGTTTTTCTGTGTCTATTGATATGACCATGTTGTTTTTAACCTTATTCCTATTTATGTGATGTGTTACATTTATAGACTTATGTATGTTGAACCAAACTTGCATCTCTGGGATGAAATCTACTTGATCATGCTGTATGACCTTTTTGATAATGTGCTGCATTCAAATTGCTAATACCTTATTGAAGATTTTTTGCATCTATCTTCATTAAAGAAATTGGTCTATAGTTCTTTTTTTTAGTTGGGTCTTTATCTGATTTGGGGATCAGGGTGATATTGGCTTCCATAAATGAATTTGGGAGTGCTTCATCCCTTTCAATTTCTTTGAAGAGCTTGAGGAGTGTTGGTGTTACAACATCCTTAAGGGTTTTGTAGAATCCAGCTGTGAATCCATCAGCTCCTGGGCTTTTTTAGTTGTTAGATTCTTTATTACTGATTCAATTTCACTGCTTGTTACTGGGTTGTTAAGAGTATTTATGTCAGGGCTGGGGATTTAGCTCAGTACACAAAGACCCAAGTTCGATCTCCGATACCAAAAAAAAAAAAAAGAGTATTTATGTCTTCTTGGGTTAGTTTTGGTAGTTTGCATGTGTCTAGAAATCTGTCAACTTCTTCAAAATTTGCTCACTTAGAGCTGGAGATTTAGCTCAGTTGTTCAGCTGCCTGCCTCGCAAGCACAAGGTCCCTAGTTCAATCCCCAGTACCAAAAAAAAAAAAAAAATTGCTAATTTGTTGGAATATAGTTTTTCAAAGTAGTTACTACCTTCTGGATTTTGACAGTGTTGTGATTTCACCTTTATTATTTCTAATTACATTAATATGAGATTTTTCTCTCTTCTTCTTGGTGAGTCTTGCTAAGGGCTTGTCTTTTTTATTCTTTCAAAGCTCTTAGATTTGTTGATTTTAAACTTTTTTGCCTCAATTTCATTGATTTCTGCTCTCATCTTTAAAATTTCCCTTCCTAATTTCAATTTGAGGCTAGTGTATTGTTTTTTCTCAAGTATCATAAGATTTCTCATAAGATTATTTATTTGGGCCTGCTCTGTTTCCCTAATGTGACCATTGATTGCCATGAGCTTTCCTCTTAGAACTGCTTGCATGATGTCCCAGAGGTTTTGTTGAGTTGTAAAGTTATTGTCATTGATTTCCAGAAACTTTTTAATTTTGTCTTTGATTTCTTCTGTGACCCATTGGTTGTTTAGGGGTATATCATTAACTTTCCAGGAGCTTTTACCTTTTCCAAGATTTCTTGTATCATCAATTTCTATTTTCATTACACAGTGGTCTGACAGTATGCATGGGGTAATTTCTCTTCTTTTGTATTTACTTAAGCAGGTCTTGTGGACTTCTGTATGATCTATTTTGGAAAAGATACCTGTGTTGCTGAAAAGAATGTACATTCTGTTGTATAGGGGTGAAATACTCTGATATATCTATTAAGACCATATATTCAAGGTGTGATTCAGCTCAAAATTTCTTTATTAATTTTTTGTTTCATTGAGCTCGCTCTTTGCAAATATGGGTTGTTAAAATCCCCTACTATGATTGTGTTAATGTTTATTTGATCTTTCAATTTCAGCAGTTTTTATTTTATGAAGATAGGTGCTCCAGTATTCAGTGCATATATGTTTGTCAGTGTTATCTCTTCTGGTTGGATTATTTCTATAACTAATATGTAGTGACTTCTTTGTCTCTTCAAATCCATTTTAACTTAAAATTTACCATGTCTGATATCAGAATTGCTACTTTTTTTGTTTTTGGGGTCTTGGTACATGGAATTTTGTTTCCCATCCTTTAATCTTTAGTCTATAAATATCATTTTGGATTGGATAAGTTTCTTGAATGCAACAGATTGTTCAATTATGTTTTTTTGATCCAGAATGCTAGTTTGTGTCTTTTGATTGGAGAGACTCTTGTTATTTCTGCTGTCTCCCACTCCAGACTTTAGACTCTTTGTCCTAAGAAGCCAAGCCACTGGAACTCACTGCTCCTCCATCTTGTCTTCCCTCCATGTTTCTTGTTGATGTTCTCTAAGTCTCTCCAATATGGCTCTTCCTCTTCTTAGCCATGTTGGATCTTGCAGCTCATTCCTTCTCAGTGATCTTTCCTCAGCTTCTAGGATGTGACTCTTCCTCTAGTCAGCCATGTTGAATCTCCTATTCCAGACTTCAGCCTTCTTCAGGAGCAAGTCTGTTGTTTGGCACTTCTGCTGTCCTGTGCAGAAGGGGAACAACACAGAGCCAGCTCCAAGTTGGCAGTGGGTGAGCTGAGGCATGGAATCCACAGTTGTGGAGTTGGTCAGGGACCAGCCCAAAGGGTTGGGTGGTCTGCCAGGGCCACCTTAATAGATAAGCAGACCTGGGAAATTTGTTCAGTTGTCCAGTGGCTCCATGGCTTTAAAATAACTAATTGGAACTCAGGCTCTCTAAGCCAGTTACTCAGCCTGCAGGGTTTAAAGGAAACTGGTTTTAAAGGAAAATCAATTATTCTGCATTTGTATGTTTCTCAAAACTCAGGTCTGGAAGTAGAGAAGGGTTGCACTCCATTTCACCCAAGGAACTCCTTTCTGGGTCACAGTCTCGGATCTGCTGCCTATTCTTATTTTAATTTCTATCATGTGGCTGACCACTGTACTCTACCTCAGGCCCTTTCCCTTCCTAGCTGCCTATTCATAAGGAAAATGACTAAAATGCCTCATACACTAGATAAAGCCATCCTGAAATACCAATACCAACATTCAAAAAGCAATACTTCTCAAATATTTTAATGTGAATAGGAATTTTATTGAACTTCAGATTCTGATACAGTCAATTGATCAGGAACAGGGTCCAGGAATCTTCATTTCTAATGCTATCTGCATTTACCAATGTTCCAATGACACTGCACAGCACCACTGTGCTGGATTCTGCTTTGTGTCCTTTCCACTCGTACAGGTAGCAATGCTCTTCACTAGCTATGTAGTCTGTATTACTCCTCATATTTGTATAATAACTGGCACTAAGTCAAATCTGGGTAGCCTGGCAGAGTTAAATCATTGTTAACCATCACCGATTTAATTTTCAACCTAATCCAACAGGAAGAGAAAGTGACTAATATTCATTCTGTTGAAGAAAAGAGTCACACGATTTGCTGTGTGCTGGCTGCAGGTTGCTGCACAAAATGGTGTCTGTTTGCAAACATTCTCATACACCATTTATTTGTTGTATCATTTCCTACCTGAATCTGTCTTTGAACAGTGAAAATAAGCAGCAGATCAGCACAATGAACACCACATATGGATTTGCTCTCATTTTTTTTCTCCCATAAAGAATCTGGCTCAACTTCCTTCTCAAGACTGTATCTTACCAGCCTCTGAGTTTGAACAGTTTTGCTTGTCTTTGTGAGGCTGAAAAATGCTGGCATCTCCCATAGATTAAAATAACTGTAAAAACCCTGATTTGAAAGGGCCCCTGGGCCTGCTGCCTGGCTACTCCAGCTAAGGATTTGAATTCTATTGAATTATAATCTACTGCATTTGGAGGCAGGGGTGGGGAGGGAGGGAGTGCCAGGCTGGCTGCCTGAAAATACAGCTGCTGAGAGCTTTTGCAAGGGTCCCCAGCAGCTCCCTGGCCTTTGACAGCAGCCGCAGCTACCAGCCAAGCAAGAGCTTCATCTGAAATGGCAACACTCATCAGGGAGCTTAGCTTGCTGCATACCATCCACACAGAGCGGCTCACAGCCACACACGTGAGTGGAGACAGGGCCAGAGCAGGCTGATGAGAAATGGAAACTACTGTTTGTGCTGTGCCCTGGAGAGATACAGCAGAAAGTGGATAAGGTAACCTTTCATAAACAAGTGCAAACAAAAGGTGCACCCTCCACCCCATGAGAACGCTTCTCCTCTTTAATATTTATTAAATTTACTTCTGATAAGTTTCCATGTTGAGCACAAAACAATAATATGGAGAGCAGGCAAGCAGTTAAGGGTAGAAAATGAATGCTATGTGACTTCAGTCAATGGTAATGATAGGCAGGTATTTACCAATTTGCCATTTTCGGTGATGCTATCAATTACATAACAAGAACAACTTTCCTATATAAAGATACATTTCCATTTTGAGATAAACTGCTATATGTATATAGAGCCAGCCTATGAGGTAACTTGTTATAAAGCTTGGACAATATAAATTTTCATTTCTGCCATACACTAAGAGAATGTGATTTTTAAACTTGTTATAATTGAATTTTAGGTTAAGTGGATGTAAGTATATGTGTTTGGACAACACAAATATTTTCCAATTAGCTAAGAGTATGAAATGCAATAAAAATTTTACATGGTGTTCTTTTTAAATTTTCTTTTCATTTTAATTCATTAGCCATTACAGAAAGAGAGCAAATATTTAACTCACTAATCAATGCAGATGTGCAGAAAAAAAACGTAACTTCTTGGTTTGTCCATAACTGATCAGCCTTCTTCCCAAGATGGCTAATATAAAAAATGTTACCTAAATGTCCAACATGTTTATTTGAGGTGCAATCTTACCAATTAAATAGTACCTTTAGGTGTTATTTGGTTCTCTTGGATAAAAGTTCCTATTGGAGGGCTGGGGATTTAGGTCAGTGGTTCTGGAGCCTGCCTCGCAAGTGAAAGGTTCCGAGTTCGATCCCAGGTACCAAAAAAAAAAAGTTCCTGTTGGAGGTTTTGCCTCCTTCTTTGCTCACCTTGAGTTGACTTCGAGGTGTCTGGGGTAATGGGAATGATGGACCCCTTGGCTGTGGAGCTTGAGGTGGCCCTTGGATCCACCCTGAGTCTTCGCATCCCTCTGGGGTCAGAGTGTGCCCTTCTGTCTAAGGATCATTCACCCTTCTGTGATTTACAGATAAGAGCTTTCAGTTGTAGGTCAGCATTGTTTTGTTTTTCTTCTTGTCTGGGTCAGGGCCCAGCAGTCTCCCCTGCATTACTCAGCCTTGCATCCACTGGCACTGGTGTAGACTCCCTTGGGCTCTGGCCTCAGCTTGATGGACCCCTCCGCAGCTCTTCTCCACAGTCCTCCCCTACCCAGAACATCTCTCAGCTGAATCCCCAGCTGCTTCTGTGACCAGCTCTGCTGCACTAAGTCCGAGAGTAAACTGGGAAGACTGAACTTGAAACCTCAAAATCTCCAGAGCAAAACCCAAGTAGGGTAACTGAGGCACATGTTTGACCAACTCCACAGTCTCTCACCTTTCTCGTCCACAAATATCTCTAAGTTCTGCTTTGAAAAAAAAATTCCTAGCTCAGCCATCCACTATCAAGCCAAGAAGCCTTGTGGTTTTCCTATCCGATGAAAGTGTTAAACATTAACATTGTTAACACTATATGGCTTTAAAAATTGTGACAACTGTTAAATTGAGAATTCTATGCGTATGTATCTTTCATATTTGGTTATTATATATTTTAGAATAAGAGATAAAATTTATTTAAAAATAAAATTTGAATCTCAAGATTTACTGAAAAATCCCATTTTACAGCTTGAAAGTTTACCATTACCTTATTCTTTCTCTTTCCTTTCTCTATAACAAGCACTACACTTCTCATATAGACAACTTGATTTCATCTAACTTGAGGAAAGATCTGGTTCTCAAAAAGGCAAAAGAGCCAGGCATAATGGCACACAGACCCATAACCCCAGTACTCAGAAGGCTGAGGTAGGAGGATCAACATGAGTTCCAGGCCATCCTGGGCTACATAGTGAGTTCAAGGCCAGCCTGAACTGCATAGTGAGACCCTTTCTCAAAAACAGATAAAGAAACAAACAGAGAGAGAAAATTACTAAAGTATAAATTATCCCATTAATAGCTCAAGACAAAGAAAGACTACATTTGGGCTGATAATATCTCTCTACAGCTTTACATGATTATTAGCTTGCTAAATTCAAACCATTTTTCATTAGCCACTTGGTAGGGAGTGATATAACTATAAAAAAAAGATCAGAAAAGAACATTCTTGTCAAAGAAATAAAATACTGCTTGTTTGGGGGTCTTACTATTATACAGAATAAAAATAATATAAACAGGGATCATTCAACCTTACCCAAAAAGCCACAGAAGACAGGGCCGTGGTGGCCCAGCCCCCTCTCTGGCCTCTTCTTGTGAGTTCCTGATAGGAGCTGTGCCAGTCCCCTAGTCCTCCCAGGTAAGCAGTGCCATTCTCTCTCTTTACAGGCAACTTTCCTCCAGTTCTGTGAAACATCAGGACAGCCCAAGAAGGCAGAGAGATCCCTGTATAGTGCACAGAATGGCTCTTTTCTGGTGTTTTTGTCATTCCAGCAGATTTTAAACAAAGACCTAATAAAAAATAATATTGTACTAAATTGTCTAAGGTCCTAATCACAAAGGTAAACCAATAGAGGCTTCTGGTTTCTCTGGAAGAGCCAATTCACATTAAGTAATAAAAACTGTAGCAGAGTCCCCTGGAGCCCAGAATATTCTTTTCTCTTCTCGATATTCAGTTAATCTATATTTTGAGCTCTCTTGCAGTTAGGCTAAGCTGATGTTACTGATAACTGGCCAACAGAAAAAGTGGAAGTAATGTATGCTATTTCTATGTCTGAATCACAAACATATCTCACACAGGACTAGGTTGGGGTCAGCAAAGTATAATCCACTCTGTGGTTTGGCAAAGTTTTATCAGAAGAAAGTTGACAACTACAACTGTTTTTGCTACAATGATATAGCTGAGTAATTGCAACAAAGCCATGTGGCTCACAAACCAAAAAATATTCATGATCTAACTCTTTATAAAGAAAGTTCATCTCTCTCTCTCTCTCTCTCTCTCTCTCTCTCTCTCTCTCTCTCTCTCTCTCTCTTTCTCCTCCCTCCATTATGCAAGAACCCTGGAGGCCATATTTAAAGATGGAAGCCAATATAAAAGAAATCTAAATTCTTAAATGATAGCATATGACAAAGCTTCCTTTACCCCTTTGAAATTTATGTAAATGGAAATGATATTCTATTTGCAATGACACAGAGACTTAGGATTATTTACTCCATAGAGCCTAGCATCACTTTTCCCAGAAGTCACAAAGGCTACCATGAATTTACCTACGAGCTCTTGGTTGGTTAATCATTCTGATTCCTAATTGGTCTTCAAACTAAAACTTTTTAATGGGATTGTTCTTAAAACATCTACTTACCAATCTCATGACATTGCACATTTTCCCATAGCCTTTAATTGCACAAAATCCAAACTAGCAGGCAACTCTAGAAGAGATAGTCATCTCTAAATTCTCTATCCCTGCAAATGCCAAAACTCTGCTGTGTAAGGATAGAACTACGAGAGCAAGTGACTACTAACTCTCTAGCTGCCAGGTGGATTCGCTGTTCTATACATTGAACAAGACTGTGGACTGAATAGGTTCAAGTGGGAGCACTTTGCTCCACATTCCCCAGAGGAGCTGTTGATCTGGAAAGTACACTGTGGATGACTGTGATGTATTACTTCCACGCGAGGCTCAGATGTGATGGAAGCAGACAGGATCTTTGCCACTACGCATGTGCATTTGCCCTGTCAGAAGAATACTTGTTCTCATTCAACAGAACAGGAGTTTCCAAGGTTGCTTGTCACATCATCCTATGTGCACTTTACAACTATAATTTGGAACTTACGGGTAGAGATCATTTCAGTGAAGACCAAGAGATTTCTTGACTTGGAGAATATGGAAAAGTAGAACATAAAATGATTCTTGAGACTTTTTAACCTTGCTCTTGTTGGGCAACTATAGCAAAGAGAAAGCCAGGATCACTTACAATGGAGTCAATAGCTCTTCTGACAGCAGGGCACCATAAAAGGTTATCCCTGAGAATTGTTTCTCAGCAGGACCCTGTGTCTTGATGAGAGTAAATTTTCTTCTGTAATCTGGTGCTAGACAATTCAGAGGGTGAGCCAAAGTAGTAAAGAGAAGGAGCACATTTGAGACTCTTGGGTGTTCCTTGGTGGTTGCAACTTGGTTATTCCTTCCTGAGTCATTTTGGAAACACACACACATGCACATACACATGCACACACATGCACACACACACACACACACAATTTTTAAAAAGCGAAGAGATTCCACATGCTCCACAGCCTTCACTGTTTAAGATTTTTAAAAAATTATTTACAAATTATTCCCAGGCTCAGTTTTCAGTAGCCATTGCATATGTCATACACAAGTTATTATCTTTGAGTTTCAGTATAAATGCTAATTTAAGTATACTGATTCTTAACCAGAATTGTACTTGTAAATGACATATTAAAAAATGTATTCCATGTATAAATGTCCTTATAGGAAATCTCCTTAAAATGATTTTGTCACTGTGAAATTTTGGAGTTTGGTTTTGTTTTTGTCTTTGAATAGAGTATACATAGCAAAATTTAGGGTTTTACCAAGATGCATTTTCCATGAGTCCTTCCTGACTTCCTGTACTGCCTTCTACATGAACTCTAATCACCGCCACCCCTTCACACTTAGAGCCCTCACAGGACACCCTTCAGGGCCCTGAGAGTGAAGCAGCACCTTTGTCGTCTCTGAAGATCCAAAGTGAGGCAGGTCTGATTTCCCTTCACCCTCCCCTAACTCTCAACAACACTGTGACACAGCTGTACAGGAAAATTCTGCTTCACACAGAGACTTAAGAAATTAAAGAGAGTTAGACATAGGAGAACACTGAAACTGTGTCCTAAACACAACTCTGTCTGTAACCCACAGGAAGTCCATCCAGGGAAGTAAGCTCTCCTGGACTCCTTGCATGGTCACATCCCACTTAGCACCTTTCTCTGACAGCCTGAGGTCTGCCCTATTCTACATCTTTCTTTCCATCCCACTCCCGGCCCCATCTGTGGGTGGGGTCCAACCTAGTGGGAAGGTGACACATCCTTCACTACGTGCCATGCAACGGGCACTGTTTTTAAACCAGATGCATTGATTTCTTCCAAATCAGATTAATGGTCTAGAATCAAGTCCCAGATGACCTCAGCTGGGCAGTCAGTGGTGGTATTTGACACTTGACTTCTGAAGAAAAGGCCTGAGGAAAAAGGCATACCCTCGATACTCTAAATCCTCCAGGACACCAAGCCTGGGTTCCCTCACATTTTCCCACCAAATAAGTTTCAACCACCCTTTTTATTTTCCCACCTATTTAAACACTTGCTCACCTACATACACAAATTCATACAAAAATCTCAAACTTACACAGCCCTCCTCAAAGACATGCATTACTTCTCTGAGAAAGTACATCTAAACAATATTCAGTCACTTAATTTCTTTACATTAAAAAAAACTTCACCTAGATGTCCAACTGTTTGCTCAGCTCTCCTGAAAATATAAAGTGATTGGCTCCACTGTATTCCTCTTCACAGCTGTTCCCATAATCGCACAAAGACTGGCATTGGATCAGTTTGGAAGTTTGGCAGCAGCAAGAAAGCTGGCCTTATTCACCTTCCTTTGCATTCAAATCAAAAGACCCAGGAAAATAGAAAAAGCTGCAAAATTGTGACAGAATTTAAATAGAGAAACCTGTGAAGGAATTTCCTAGGTTTTGGAAACAATTTATTTCTAGACACAAAGCAGAGAAATGGCCCTGAGAAATGATTAGCATCTGAATCATGTCTACAGCAGTTTTGTGTTTAGAGATCCAAACTGCAATTATACCACAAACGGCCTGGGAATCTCTCCCCCCACCACCACCAAAGGAGCCCTTATAGCGAGGACTTTCTCTGTGCACTCAGCAGACCATAGCAGTGGGCAGCCAGGAAGCATGTCTTCAGTTACCAAGATTGCCACTCTGGTGGTCAAGAGTGTCATCACATCCACTGACAATTGTGATGAAGGCAATATGGTTTACCAGTTAAGATTATGACCACTAAAATCAGAAAGATGTGAGTTCAAATCCTGACTCTTCTACTTACTATTATGTGGGGAAAATAAACTTCCCAACTCCCTAATTTTTAATTTGTGAAATGAGAATAATACCTCACCGGATTGCTTTGCAGATAAATTAAGACAATTCAGAACTTAGCACAGTGTCTGGCATATGGTAAGTACTATGATAAATAGTGTTTGAGATAAGGTAGAACTATATCATTTCCAGGCCCCTTTCCCCAAGAGGCGTGGCCAGATTCTGGCAGTAAAATGTGAGCAGAAATAAAATGAGTAAAATGTGAGAGGTCCCATTATTTCTCCCTTCACCTTCTGTTGTATGAAATGCAGGCACAACAGTGAATAACATGGACGATTCAGATGAAGGCAGCACAGCAGAAATAAGGAATGAATGAGACATCTGTCCCACTCCCACTGAGAGTGAGGCCGGTTCTCACTGTCATTCTGAGACTGCCTGCACTTCCCTGGTTCTTACTCCTTTATTCCAGGTTTCAGATGCTTTCCTTTGGTTGGGGAGGTATAATATTATATCTTTTCTTTTTTTCTACTTTTTTCTATTTTATTAGCACGTGTTTGCAATTTGTGCATTTACAATCATCTTGGGAGTGGTTACATGTACCTATTACAGCTTGTTTCTTTTAACCCTCTTCCCTGTCCATCCCCTCTCCCTCCTTCTCCAGTTTCCCTATCCCTTTTTTCATACTTGTTGATATTACTGGTCCAATCTCATGCTATGGCGTGTAGTGTTTACAGTAATTGGGGTTATTAGGATCCTATACATGGCATATCTTTACTCTTCTCACTTCCCCCTCCCCTCCGCCTCACCTCTTGCCCTTGTTTGCTTGGAACATTTCCCTATTACAGGAGATCCATCCCCTTGTCCCATTCTATCCATCCTTTATCATTTTGAGACATTGGTAGGAAAACTGATGCACTTGGAAAATATAATGTTGAGTGAAATAAACCAGACACACAAGCTTAAATATCATATGGTATCTCTCATTTGAATGAGGCAGAGTACATCCTCTTGTTTTGCCTTACTTAGAAAAAGTACATGAAAGGTAAATTTTCTATATCCTTGTATGTCTAAAAAAGTATTTTTCTTTCTGTGTTGAATGATAATTTGGCTAGGTATAAAAGTCTAGGTTGAAATTATTTTTCTGCCAAGTTTTTGAACATTATGTTCTACTGCTTTCCAGCATCCAATATCTTCATTAAAATTGCTAATAAATTCATCAAACTTAATTTTAAATAGTCTTCTTCCATTTGAAAAGACATGGCATTTTTTTTGAGAGAAATTGCATGGTTTTACTCCTTTCACACATTTCTCGGTTGATTGTTTTCTATTCTCTCTCTTTGGAAAACTTGTTATCATATTTTGAACTTTCTGAAATTATTCTGTAGGACTCTGGACCTCAGTTTCTATTTCTTATTTATTGTCTTTTTGTTTTATATTATATCATAATATTTTTTGAACTTTACATTGTAATACTTGTAAATCTTATGTTGATATGTGTGGCTTTACTTACCAATTATTCATAATTGTTTATAAATATTAACATATATTGCACACTACTCTTTTATGGATTTAGTGTTTTCTTAAATCATCAAATTGTGTCCAACTCTTTTTTTGTTGTTGTTGTTTTTTGTACTGGGGATTGAACTCAGGTCCTCACGCTTGCACAGCAGGCAGCAAAACCACTGAGCTAAATCCCCGACCCTGTGTCCAACTCTTTGAAAGGATTACCTTATTTTCTACAATCACTCTCCAAGGAATGAAATTAATTGCTATTACTTTAGAGAAAAGGAAAAGAATCTTAGCAAGATTGTATTAATTTTTAAAGATCAAAAAGTAGATAAATCTAAATGGTAGATTTACCATTGGTTCAAATGATTGTAACCACTATAAAACCCCCATTATCTTCATATAGGTTGAGCGAGGTTGAATAATAGATTTATAAAAAGTTCATTTCTTAAACCCTAGAAGCTCTAACTATGTTAATTTACATAATGAAAAGAGGCTTGTCCATGAGATTAAATTAAGGAACTTGAAGTGAGATATTTATCTTGAAATATTCAAATTGGCAAATATAATCATAATCTTCAAAAAATGGAGGAGACTGATAGAAAAATCTGTGAAGAGAGTAAAGAGATATGGCTGTTAGCTTTGAAGATGGAGAAAGGGCCAGGAACCAATGAGTACAGCCAAACTCTAGAAGCTGGACTGAGCAATGAAAAGTAATCTTCCCCAAAGTCACCAGAAACAATGCAGCTGTGAACTCACTTTGGACTTCTGACCTCCAAGAGTATAAAATAATAAATTTGTGCTGTCTTAAGACATTTATTTGTGGTAATTTGTTATAGCAGCAATAAGAAAGTGATACATAGATCTTGCAAATATTTTATTAGATTTATTGCTAGATGTTTTAAGGTCTAGGCTATTTTAAAGATCATTCATTCATCATTTTTAAAAAAAATTTCATTCCTCTGTTGTTTGTTGATTGAATGCCAAATTTCTCACTCTATGTGGGATACAATCACAGAATAACATAGATTTATAAGTAGTTAATGAATGGGCCATACAACTTTTCCCAGTACAGAGGAGGAGGCATCTGGACCACCTTACCACTACTGCCAGCACAGAGGAGGTGAGCTGCTTTGGGGTGCCAGCCGCACCCACCCCCCTACCCCCATCAAAAAGAGAAGACACATAAACAAATCTTAAAACCAGACTTTCAGATCACCTACAGCACCCCAAAGGGAAACGAGGTGGAACACTCTAATACTCAACTGCCTACACTCCCTGAACTGGCAACAAAAGTGGATCTGGAAAAAATGAAATCAGAAATAATTTCTCAGACAAGAGCAGAGATTGAGCTCATAGGGCAAGACATGATTACTAAATCTAGAGAGGACACAAATTTAAAAAGTAGAAGAGCTGAGGAACATGATGGAATCCCAACATAAGAAACAAATGGAATCCATGAAACAGATGCAAACAGATTCCAGGAGATTAAAAACTCTGTTCAAAGTCTACGCAGTGAAATGAGTCAATATGAGGACAGAATTTCAGATATAGAAGATAAGATGGCAATTAATGACCAGGAAAAGAAAAATTTCTTTAAAATTGTAAGGGACCACAAGAAATCAATCCAGCAGCTGCTAGATGATGCAAAGAATATCATAAGACTGATTGGAGTCAATGAAGAAACAAGAGAGAGTGCAGATGACATAAAAAACTGTTCACAGAAATGATGGCAGAAAACTCCCCAAGTAGGGAAAAAGAACTTGACATACAGATAAGTGAGGCATATAGGACTTCAAATAGCGTTGATCAAAAAAAACTACATAAAGGCATATGATTGTTAAGATTCCGGAAACCCAACAAAAGAAAAAAGTTCTACAAGCAGTTAGAGAAAAGAAACAAATCACATACAAAGGAAAGCCCATCAGAATCACAGCAGACTTCTAAACACAACCCCTCAAGGCAAGAAGAGCTTGGAGTGTTGTATTTCAAGCCGTAAAGGAAAACAACCTCCAACCCAGATTTGGGTACCCTGCAAAACTATCTTTCAAAATTGATAGAGGAATAAGACACTGTCATGACAAAGAGCACCTGAAGAACTTCATGAGTACCAAACCAGCACTCCAAAAAATTTTAGACAACACCCTAGGAAAAGACAACAAGGATCACAAACTCAGGAAGCCCTGCAGAATGAATCCATTGGGCACAACAAGAAATTAAACACAAAGAGGGAGAATCCAACAAAAAGAAAAAGTCATGACAGTGATAAGTCAATACATATCAGTTATAACCATCAATGTTAATGGTCTCAATTCACCAATCAAAAGAAACAGATGCGCAGAATGGGTCAAGAAGCAAGATCCAACAATATGCTACGTATGAGAAACTTGCTTAACTCAAAAGGAAACTCATAGACTGAAAGTTAAAGGGTGGAAAACAATACTCCATGCAACAGGAACCCCCACCCCAAAAAAAGCAGGAGTAGCTAACCTCTTGGCAGATCAAATGGTTTTCAAACCAACACTGATTAAGAGAGA
>NW_004624753.1:19621202-19641265 GCF_000247695.1 Heterocephalus glaber | reverse complement strand
TGCTGCAAGAGCAGAAGGACCCAAGTTCGATCCCCGATACCAAAAAAAAAAGAAATCACAAGTGTAACTGCATATGGGCTCATAGGTAAAGTATATTGTCTGTGAGGTACTTGGAAACAGAAATCATATTTAATTCATCTTTTTTATCCCCAGCCTTCCTATCCTACCCAACACAATGTAAATGACACTACAAGTGACAGAGGCAGGAGAGGAAGGTGACAGGAGAAAGACAAGAAGATAACACTGAGCATCAGATCACAGCACATGGTAAATACTCAATATATATCTAACAAATAAATGAACAAAAACCAACAAAAGGAAACAGGAAATGAATGGAAGTCTAGACACCTGAGTACGTTACTTATGCAACATGTATTTACCAGTAGAATGCATGACTTTTTAGAATATTGCCAAAGTAAACTTAAACTATTTTGTTTTTCATGTTTTTCTTTTACAAAGGCCTATGAACAAAACCATTTGGCAAGGAGTAAAATGCTATTTCAAAAGGAAATGTCTAAGCCTTAAAACAACAGAAAAATAAAACTTAATGTTTTAATTAAGACTAAAGGGAAAGATGTCATAAAACTATTGCTATTGCATTTCAAAGAGAAACTATGCTTCAAAAGATCATGAAAACCTGAGTAATGAATTCTCAGGCATAAAAGAGGATTTTTTTTTAAATTTTGGAATTTAAAAAACATTTCATACATTTGATTCCTCAGGAGGCATTTTTAGTGATTTACATTTCTTGCTTTAAGTGTTTGTTGGCCAAATTGTAATTTACTTGGGAGGCGGATGAAGCCTCCCCAGACTAAGATCTTGGGTTACAGTTTAAGGAACCAGTGCCTTCAGTTAATGCCAATGTACCTTATCTTAGTCTGTTTGGGCACCAATGCCCAAATACCTCAGACTGAGGCGCTATAAACAACAGAAATCTCTTTCTCCCAGCTCTGGAGCCTAGGAAAGTCATGACCCAGGAGCCACTGGCTTTGGCACCTGTGAGGACCAGCGCCCCGTTCTTGGTGGCACCTTCTAGCTTCGTGTTAGTAGCTACACCTCCCAATACATGGCAAGGGCCAGTGGACAAGCTCTAGTCCCATTAGGGAGAGCTCCTTTTGATGGCTTAGTCCCTAGCCCAAAGATCCCTCTCCTAATTCCACCCCCATGGGGGTCAGGATTTCATTATATGAAGTTTACAAGGACACAAACATTCAGTCCCTGACAATTCCCAATCTGAAAACCACATCAAAGGCTTTGTCTGATTTGAGTCCTGGGCAGCACATACTCTTCACAGAGAAGTACCGCCACTAGTTGTATTACTTCCTTGGTTTATGGGGATATAATAAAAGATTGAAAGCATTATCTGTAGTTTTTTTGCCTGCAATATTGTCATCCCTCCAGTTGCTGCTGGTTGCAAGGCCTGTCACATTGCCACTAGCACAGATGCTTCCTTCAAATTAAACAATTCCACTTCTGATTCCTGCAGACCAGCATCATCTGGCTAGCACTGTTTGTTCACAATTATCAGCATGGTGGTTGAACTGGTTCAAATGATACCTCATTGCTATTTCTACCCAAAAAAGGGATGACAAATATTTACAAAGCTCTACACATAGGTGTGTAAAAAGTCCACCTGAGGCAGAATGTGTCATATTCCTGAGTATCACACAAATGCATAGTACACTTAACCATTAAAACACAGGGTTTCAAACTGTTCTTAGAGGAAGAGAATTGATTGTTACAGAGATTCGACAGGTATTGTATTTTTATTAATATTTTTGAGGAAGTCTAAAATTCCCTGAAGCATAAAGGTAATTTCTGTTTAATTTTTGGAAATGAAAAAAAAATTCTTAACTCCTATAGCCAGCTTAGAAGGAGCAAGATAGAAGGGCAATTGGTGAAAACAGGATGAACAGAAGTCTAGCCCTTTGAACTCAGCAGAGAACAAATCCTATAGTAGTTCAACATGAAAAAGAAAAATCCATCACTGACAAAAGACATTGTCTGGGGACACTGGTCTGCTTTGGAAGTCTGGGGAAGTGCATCAGAACACCAATGATGGCTACTGCGATTACTACAATTTGTGCATTATGAGTGGTATGTTTTTAATAAGTCTTTACATTGATCTATCTCTTTGTTAGAAAGATCCCATTTCTCCCCAAGCCATTTTTCATCTCCTTCCCCTGATGTAGCCTGCTTTTTCTCACAAAATAGCAATGCCCATTTTAATGGTACAAAATGGATCATAGTTTAAAAAAAAAACAAATTGTATAAGATAGCTGTAATAGCTCTGTCCCTGTCAAGTAAACTACACTTGACCTTGGAGGGAAGGTGAGGTGTTACATCCCTCACAATGCCGATTCAAGCAGGAAAATGCCCACTGCAGAGGTGACAACACACTAAGGGGGACAGAATGAACAACAGCAGCCTGTTTTACCAATACAGACAGATGGTGGGTAACTCATACTTCAGACAGTTACGCCAGCCTCCCAGGACAGTCCTAAGACATAGAAACGCTTCCCCTCAAACAGCAAACCATGACTACTACAGAATGCGAGTCCACTATCTTTATTTCCAAAAGCTTTGGAACCAAAAGGCAATCTATCTAATTCTTTAGCAGACCTACAACCTATATATGCAAGTGTGTGTGGCTTTTTCAGGGTTCACTGAGAACTTAATATGTTTGTTGTATTGGAGATATCCTTGTTTGAATCACTTTGGGATAAAATTTGGCAAGGAATTCCAAGTGGAGGGGAGAGCAAATGCAGCACAAGTAGTGCTTCAAGAAGACCAAGGCAATTAATGTGAGCAGAGTGAGGTGGGGAGAGGGGAGGAGAAGAGGCAGAGGGCAGCAGAAGGAGCACACTTGCAGGGCAGGGTGGGTCATGAGATAGGTGTGGGACTTGTTTTCAGCCATTGAAAACCTTCAGCGAGGGGAGGAATGAGATACATTTAGACATCACTCTGGCTGCTGTGTAAAAAACAGACAGTAGAAGGTCAGGTTAGAAAGAGGAAGATCATTTTCCAGAAACACAGGAGGTCATGGCAGCTTCCAGTGAGAGATGGGGGCAGGGATGGAGGTGATGGGAAGATCGGCTTGAGGTCACATGTGGTTGAGAAGGAAAGGTACAGTGGACATAAGTGGAAGTAAAGAGTGTAAAACAGTGAATCCCTTTTAGCCTTGTAACACCGAGATAGGAGTTCAGGGCACTCTGCCTCCTACCTCTCTTTACAAAGAGAGTGGGTCTTCAACCCACTTAAAAAAATATAAAGTTACAATTAAAAAGTAATGCTCTTTTAAATTTAAAGTTAGCATACTTTAGCTTTCATTCTAAAATTCAGAGTATCCCACTATTCAGTTATGTATTTCACAATTACTCACCTACCACTTAGTATAGGTATGATGCTATGCTGAATAACAATAGAAATTTTAAAACTGATAAGATACAGTGTCAAATCCACAGAACTGTTGTGCAGCTCAATATAAACATACCTAAACTGTTCAGTGCCACCTCACAGAAGTACCTGTCATCTCCAGATCAAACATACATGTTTTTCTACATGACAAATCTACGTACATTGCAGTAAGAAGATAATGATGTGAACCAATTGTTTAGGTTCCCTGGAGTCTCATAGTTGTACAAGCAGGGAACAAGTAAGAGGCACCAAGCAATGTACAATCAGCTCCACTTGAGCCATAGGGAAGGCAGGTATATTTTCGAAGAATTTTCTATTTTTCTCACACTTCATTGTACTCATCTTCAAAAGTGAGATAATACTAACCTCACTACCTCAGAAATTCATTAGATGGCACTTCTTTTCTATTTCCACGTAATCATCCTATACTACTGTAATTGTGGAAATTTACATAATTTATCTCCCTCTAATTCTCAATAACCATTCACTTCATTATTACTTGGTACCTTGACTTTCTGATTTAAAAAAAGTTTCAGAAAGGGAAGATTAAAATTTCAGCCTAGTGCACTTTCACATTAGCTATCTATCCCTGCCCATTTTATTTTAATTCTATATGTGGGTTTCAATATTATACACCTCTTGTGCTATTAGACTTGAACTTCCTCAAGGCAGGAATTTGACTAATTACAATATAGCTATGGTGTCCATATTTAGAAGGCTTAACATATATTAAATAATAATCATTTCAATATCAGAACAAATTAAAGGAAAGCTCAAACTATTAACATTGCACCCTAGGATAAATTCTCTATGTAAATATAAATGTTGTATTCCCCTTTTCCTTTATTCACATCTTTTAAAATATCACTTCTTCTTCTCTAAAAACAAGAATGTAACTGTTTAGAAAATTGGTTTTTAGAGACTTCCACTTCTAGTCAAGACAAAGTAATTCCTGGTCTAAAACAACCAAAGGGGGAAAAAAATCCAAACAAACAGAAAAACCACCCTAGACAAAATAAACAGGATTTCAAAATACTGGGCATGAAGAAATTAAGAATAGTAATCCTTGAGAAATAGGAAATAAATGAGGCAAGGCCTATAATTGCCCCACCTTACTGCTGGAAATCCAAGTTCCCAGCTCTCAGCACCAGGAGCAGGTACCCAGGCTGAGCCTGAGGGGCTGGACAGGCAGAGAGCCCTGGAACCAAAGAGTCTGGAGTTCATAGGGCAGAATACCAGGCAGGAGAGAGCTGTATGGAAAGAGAAACTCAGACATTTCCATGGGCTCACCTGGAGTATTAGTGGAGCACTGCTGGCATTTGTACAAAAAAAGACTACCTAAGCCTGGGGAAGTCATCTGAAATAATCAGAAGGAACAGTACCTCATAAGGGCCAGGAATAGTGCCTGTTCACAACAGATAGGTGCCAAAACCTCGTATTTCACACAGCATTGGGTAGAACATTCAGAAACATTCAGAAAGGTTTTGCCTGAGTGATGGGAAATAATTAGTCCTAAAATTAACCCAGATCCACCTAGCAAATCATAAAAATAAGGCTTGACAGGATCAAACTGTTCAGAAGTAAATTAACTGCATCTCAAAGCAAAGCTAAAGATATACAAACATAAAACATAAAAATATCCAAGACCCAACAAGATGAAATTGTTAATGTCTGACATCTAATTCAAGATTACCAGTCAGGCAAAAAAGCAAACTGCAAGAAATAATGATGAGAACCAATCAATCAGAATTGAAACAGATGTCAGAATTATTAGACAAGGACATTGAAATAGTTGTCATAATTATATTCCATATATTCCAAAGTATAGAGATATTGAAGATATTAAAAAATCCAAATCAAACTTCCAAAGATGAAAATGGCAGGGCTGGAAATTTACAAAACACTAGATGAAACTAAAAGCAGATTCAACATGTCAGAGGAAAAGTTCAGTGAACTTGAAGATATAGCAATTGAAACTTTCAATGTGAAACAGAGAGGGAAAAAAAGATTTTTTAAAAGTGAAAAGGGAAGGGGCCGGGGATTTAGCTCAGTGGTTTCGCCACCTGCTGCACAAGAGCAAGGACCCGAGTTCAATCCCCAGTACAAAAAAAAAAAAAAAAAAAAATGAAAAGGGAATTGGTGAACTTGGGACAGCGTTGAGTAGTCTAATGCTATATAATTGAATCCCCCAAAGAATAGAAGAGTGTTGGGAAAGAAGAAAATGTATTTGAAGAAATAATGTCTGAAGGCTTTTCAAATTTAATTAAAAACTCCCAACTCACAAGTTCAGAAACTCAACAAACTCTAAGCATAAGAAGTAGGAAGAAAATTAAAATTAAACACATCACAATCAGATTACTCAAAATAGAAGATAATGAAGAAATCTTTAAAAGCCACTTAAAATCCCACACAATACCTGACCTTTAATTTAGGATTACCAGTCATGCCAAGAAGCAGGAAGACATAACCCATAATGACAAGAATCAATTGACCAGAATTGACACAGATGTTAGAATTACCAAATGAGGAGACAGTGATAGCTTTTATAGCTGTACTTCATATATTCCAAAAAAAATAAGGGGAATAAAAATAGTGATAATGGCAGATTTTTCTTCTTATAAAGACATAAGAGAATGAAAATACAAACCACAAATTAGAAAAATTCTTTGGAAAACGGATTTGTGAGAAAGGACTTGTATCCACACTATATAGAAAATCTCTTAAAATTCAGTAATATGAACATAAACAGCACAACTTTAAGTGACAAAGGATTTTAACAGATACTCCACCACAAAGATACCTGGAGGGCAAACACGCAGACATGCTCAATAGCATTAGTCACAGGGAAATGGAAATTAAAACTCCAACTGCATATCATCACACACTATTAGAATGTCTAAAATTTGAAAACACGAGCTATACCAATATTGGCTAGTATAGAGAGGAACCAGAACTCTCTGTTACCGTACTACTAGTGATACTATAGAATAGTACCACTACATTAATACCTTGGTTCACCAACTCTTCTTTTCGCAAACAATTCAGTTCACTAACAGAAGTGTTTAGCAAAATTTTGCTTCTGTTAGCAAACTCTGCAATGGGTGACAAGCATGACTGCAGCCATCTTCTCACATGAACATGAACATGGCCATCTTCCCCAAAATCGTGGAATAAATTAAGCTCATGAACAGAGATACCACAGTATTTTGAAAACAGTTTAGCACTTTATTTAAAACGCATGCACCATTACTGCAAGACATTTTCTCAAGATAAAAAATATATATCTCCATGCAAATACTTCCACACAGATGTTCATAGCAACCTTATTTTTAATAGCCCCAAATTAGAAACAACCCAAGTGTCCAACAGTTGTGTTATGCAGCTTTCCATAACTATAACAAAATATCTGAGATAGCCAACATAAAAAGAGGAAAGGTTGATTTTAAGTGGGACCTGTTGTGAGGCAGTACATCATGGTGGGGTGCAGGGCAGTTACTTCATGGCAATGAGGAAGTAAAGGAGAGAGGAAGAGACCAAGTTCCCACAGTTGCCTGCAAGCACATGCTCCCACTGACCTAGTGCTCCCATAGGGCCCACCTCTCAAAGGCCATGGGGTGAGGGCCAAGCCTTTAACAGACAGCCGCCAGGGCATGCTGGTCAAAGACTTAACTGCAGGTGAATGGCAAATGAACTGAACATTTTACATTGATACAACAAAATGCTGCTCAATAGTAAGAAGGAGTGAACATCAACATAGTAAGTACATCAACATAGGTGATTTTCAGAATAATTACACAGGGTAAGAGAAGGCTAAAAACTTACAGAGCTGGGAATTTAGCTCGGTGGTTCTACCACCTGCCTTGCAATACAAGGATCCAAGTTCAATGCCTGGTACAAAAAAAAAAATCCTTACATACTGTATGATTCCATTTATGCACACTCTAGCAAATGCCAACTTATCTACAACAATAACACTGAAAGAGTCTTTGTCTGACAACTGACATGGAGTGGTAGGAAAGAGGGGATTTCAAGGGGAAAAGAAGCCCTAGAGGTAATGGAAATGATTACCATTTTGAGTATGTTGATACTTCCCCCAATATACACATGTCAAAACTTAGCCAGATGTTCACCATAAATACATGCAGTTTACTCTGTCAATTTTATCACAAAAATCTGTTTTAATACAAAAATCAAATCAAATGAAAGATCTAACATTTTTAAATGTTTTAATTTTATGCGTATCATACATAATAATGCTTCTAAAGTAATATTTCTATACTTTTAATTAACTCAACTCCTTTTTGGAAAATAGATAAATGCTTGAAAAAATGTCTTCTTTTTTTTTAAATTCAGCTTTAAATGATTTATGTTTAAGTACATTGTATATAAAACTTGATATGTAAGAGTTTAGGAATTCATATTTCTCTTTAAGAATTTCGTCATTGCCTGGTTGCTCTCCTATATGGTTTAGGCTTTCTGTTTCAAAGCTGAAAATATCCTCAATGTGAAAAGATTTCATACTGAGACTCCCTAGTAGACACAATAATGAAGGTTGTTTAGTTGATGTGCTTAGGTTTTTCAAACTTTACCAGTGCACTGACCCCCAAGTATTAAATCTCAGCATGATGAAGTTTGTAACTTATATTTATACCACACAGTCATCCATAACACTTCAGGGATTTTGTGTTGTAGTGTCAAGGTTATCCTATCATGCCACTGTGGTTTTTCCTAATCATTAGGCCTTAACAGTGTGGCTGCTGCTTATAAATATCTTTTCATCAAGGTTATAATCCAACATGAATACTAGTGCAAAATTTCTCCAATGCCATTATAAAGTAAAAATAATTGGGGCCGGGGATCTAGCTCAGTGGTTCCCCCTCCTGCCTCGCAAATGCAAGGACCAGAGTTTGATCCCCAGTAACAAAAATAATAATAATAATTTGTTACCTCACTTTGCCCTGGCCAGTTGGATATATTACACATGATTTTCCATAGCTTGTGAAATTTTCCAAATATAAAATTTATTGGTTTGAGAACTTCAGAAAGAAATTTTAGAAAATATTGTTCATCTGATCTGTCAAGTTTAAATATTGCATATTATTAGTTAAGATGTTTATGTGTTAAACAATGACTCATTAGAATATACTACATAATGAGAAAGAAAGGAATTGATACATTATCTAACACATATCATACAATAAATTATAAACATAATCACATTAAACTTCAGAAAGTCCTAAGCTAACATTTAAAAATAGGAAGTCACACACTATTCTGCATTTGAATTCTTATTAGAAATAAGACAACATTAAGGGTGCAGGAGACCTGAAAATTGTTTTGAGTCCTTATCCAGTGTTCTTACACACATAATATTCTTCAAAACTTTGGTACGGTTGTAAAAGGAAAATAATCCATACTTTCTATTCTTTTATGAGGGATCTATAAAATTCTTGATATGATGAGAGTTTAAGTGACAGGAAATTCCAGCATTAAAGATCTTAGTGACATTATTTTATTCTTTTTATGAGGATTCTGTGTTTTGTACATTTAGATTTCATCTAACAAGCTAAAGAATGAATTCTAACAAAAAAATCTCCTGTTTTGCTATCCAGTAAAAAAATTGTTATCTATACATACAAGTTTAGAATATGTAAATATTTTTAGAGGAAGTCAAAAGGATTCCTAGATTATGATTAAATAAGGAAAGGTTCAATATATTCATAACACATTTTAAAATTATGCCCAATTATATAGCAAAGTCTGTGTATTTCTCCCTTCTACATTTTAATGAAAAATAATCTTAAAGCAAAGGCTTAAAGCTAAAAACAAATTCAAGGCAAATACTAGCACAACAAATCAAAACAAATATACCAGAACTACATTCAGAATCCTCATGAAATCCATTGTTAAATAAATAAACAGTACATTCAATTTCTGTGCCTTTTTCTTGATTTTTTTTGCCAGATTAT
Organism: Heterocephalus glaber; assembly: GCF_000247695.1. Next base: position 19,631,879 of record NW_004624753.1, on the reverse strand, counting down.
GAATTTCTGGAGAAAACATGATTTTCTGTAGGCAGATAAACAACTGAATGGAAGGGGCTTTAGTTGTAGGACAAATTCCCAGTACCTAACTGATGAAGTTTACTCCTGTGGATCGACTGGACACAGCACAGCCAGATGCCTATAAGCCCTGTCCCTACATAACATCGTCAACCACTGGGGTGTCAGGATGGCCCTGCTGGGAAATGGACAACAGTGGTGTCTATAAGCCAATGGACTTGGACAACACCCCACTCCAAGCACCTTGCAACAGTCTGTGGAGCATTCTTCCCTTACAGCCAACAAATCGAGCCTGAAGAGACTGCATTGAACAGCCCTGGTAAATGGAATTTCTGTGATTCTACACATTTTACTTATTTTTGTATGACACATAAAGAATTATAAAATATACAGAGGATATTGAAGCTGGGCATGGCAGTGGGAAAATCATTTTCCTAAAATATGTTATTGCACTGTGAAGTAGCGTTATGCCCTAAGCTATTCCTTGTAATATTTAAGGGTTATATTAAGTTTGGACTCAGGAGACAAGTGTTTGGAGGCAAGCTCAGAATTTACTGGCATTAAGGTTTTTAAGTTCTTGTTATGTGTACGTTCATCTTTTCTACTGTTTTAGCAAACAAAACATTCCTCCTGGGCCTTCGAATCAATATAATGAGGCACATGTGGTGGTGTGGTATTCTTTGTGGTCGCCAGAAGTGTCCTTTATCTAGGCCTGCTCATCCTAAAAATTCTCATCTTCATTCAGTTACCTCAGGTCCCAGCAAAATAAACCACCAAAATCAATCTGAGCTATTTTTAAAAGGTGTCCTTTCCACCTGTGTTTCAGTGTTTAAAATGCAGTTGTATGATACTATTTTCTGTAGCTCAGTAATTGGAGAGTAGATCCAGGGGAGTGATGTGTTCTATTATAGGTCTAATCCCAAGTCCTTTTCAGATGTCAGAAAAATCAATGAATCATGAGTGGTATGTATTGCTATCATCTTGTACAGGTAACAAACATTATTTCATAATAATATTAGCTGAAATTGCTACAATATTTTTATTTTACTGGATTTCTACCTAAAAACAGAACAATATGGAATTTGTATGTGAAGAGGAGAGGTAAGAGACAGGCAGCGACGAGGGAGGGACAGATTTCCTGGGAGCAAATGTCTAAGGTCCAAAAGGCACTCTGAAAGCATTGCTCTGCTCTCCTGATGGTTCAGATGATGAAACCAACATTGTGTTTAACATTTTTATCTCAAAATTCCTCCTAGCCTGTATGGTACAGTCAGCAGATCTACATACAGGGGACCAAAGTCAAGGACATCACTGGTCTCACTCATTGCCCCTGCACATGGAAACACAAAAGAGATTCAGCTGCATTGCAAGAGTTTGATTGCTTCTACTGAGCCCCACAGATGCTTCAGGATTTCGAAGTTGCTGGGACACTGGGTCTGTTTGTTTCCCGTGCAGATGTAGGTACACATGGTGAATAACAATTGTCTCTACACAGGCAAACAGAAGTGGTAGTTTCTTACAGACTGCATTCTGTACAAATCTGTTTCCAAGGCAATTGGAGTTTTATATCTTAAAACTCAGGAACATGTAGTAGCATCTTATTGATGCAGATTTCACCTTTGGTAAAAATTTTGAGATCCTAAAAAGAAATGTAGGCTACATATCAATAAAAGATCAAGACAAGTTTGTTGGATAAAATTGGAATGTATTTGAGGCAAGATCTACATATTCTCACATCCTTATTTTAAACCAGAGGCTACCTGGTGGCAAATGGCTATATCTGGTTTAAGGCTGCTAACTACTGTACAATATGAATTTTACTTAACGTTCCAATGCTCAGATTTTAAGGTAAATTGTTGAGAAGGAGTGGAAAGCAGGAAGGTAGTCTATCCTCTGAGAATGTAAGTGGTAACAAAAGCATTAAGGATTATAGTTAAATGTAATAATAATAATAGCTGTCATTTAAAATGAGTGTGTGCAAGGTATTAATTAATTGAGGCTTTATACATTTGTTCTCACTGAATCAAGTAAAATCTGTATTATTATTTTGCATCACAGGTGAAACAGCCTTCTAGACATTAAATAGCGAGTCCAAGTCTATATAACTTCAAAAGAACAGAGGTAAATTTGAATCATGTCTGTCCTTTGAGCCCTCTGTGTCAATAGATACAATTCTTAGAACCTATTCTGGGTTTGGGGGGAATTTTTTTTGGTACTAGGGATCAAACTCAGGACCTTGCACTTGTGAGGCAGGCTTAGTACCACTGAGCTAAATCCCTGGCCCAAATCTATTCTGGCTATTTAAAAACTGAAGAAAATAAACATTTTGGAGAAAATATGCCAATTATTAGCTATTATCTATGTTGTATACATTTCCTCATTTTTAAAATAAATAATAGCATAATATCCTGGAAGCATGTTTATGCTCATGCAGTAGTAATTCTATAGCCACTATCTTTAAGAATAAGACCAATATCCATTCAGTTAGATGCTTAGGAGTCACCCTGGCTTCACCCCCATATCAATTAGGTCCTCAAGTCCAATTATTTTTGTTCACAAACAGCTCTCATATCTCTTTATTTCTATCTCACTGGCATTATTAGTTCAAAACTGTAACAATCTTCACCTAAATTGTTCTCACCATTCTTTAATCTGTTCTTTTCATTGATATGAGAAAGATATTTCTAAAAGACTAATTCAATCACTTTCCCAAAATTCTACAATCAAGCATATATTACAATCTAGCAAGTCCACTTCTAGAGGTATACCTAATCAAAACACATGCATATGCTAACCAAATGCAAAAGTAGAATGTGCATAACAGCTTTATGTTTAACAGTTAAAAATTAAAGACTACATAAATGCCCAATTCTAACATGGTATATGTGTACAACAATGGAATCTTACATAGCAACAAGAAGAAACAAACTTAACTACATATAAGCAAAATATGTTTATGTACATATTTTTAAGTAAAGTTCAAAAATAGGCAAAAGTAAGTGAGGCTTTTTGAAATCGAGACTGTGGTTATCTATCTGAAAGATGTTGCTAGTAATGTTCCATTTTTCTATCTGAATTTGAGTGTGTTCATATGAATTTTTACAGTACTTGTATTTGTAATGTATTTATTTTTTGCTCCATGGTGAGGAGACCTGTGCCCTGCAAATCAAACCCCCAACTCCTAGCAAGCTCTACTCCTTGGTGCCCTGGGGCACAGGGCTGCAGAAGAGACAGCAACTGACTGCCCTGACCAAGGGCGAGGTCAAGGCTGGCAGAGGAGGTGAGCCCCAGAAAAGCCTACTGCTTCAGGGAGAAATAACAAATGGGCCAGCAGGGATACCCTCAAGAAAAGCCCACAGCTAGTTTAAACTGAAAAAACAGCATGGGGTTTACCTCAAAAGCACCTTCTTCGTGGTGGAACAGAGTATAAGAAATCCAGTGCCATGCCCACCATTTTGCCAGAAAGTGTAATGGGCACCATCTTGGGAAGGGAGTGATTTTGTGGGACTGAGTCACAGACCAGTTTTACTCCAAGACTGAAGGGTTGCCCTACCACAGAGACAGCCATGGGAGACAGGTGTAAAACGATGAGGGCTAGACATAGATACCCTGAGGTCCCTCAGAAGTTCAAGCTCAGGCCAGGAAGGACATGGGCCTGCATTCCATCATCAGAGGCCAGGTTCAGCAGGAGTGGCTTTCAGAGGTGTCTGGATCTGAAGGTGATGGCGTTGAATTTGGTGGTCTGCTTAAGCCTCTGTCCCACTGCCTACATCTAGCACAGACTGGTGGTCTGACTGCTGCCTCATGTACCAAAGACAATGGAGACATAACTCAGATTAGACAGTTGCTATGGTCTGGGGTTTACAGACAGGACCCCTCACCAACTGAATTTTCCCAATTTTACTTTTTTCATGTTCCCATTCCCCACACCCTCTGTCTGTACTTATATAGCCATTAAGCTTTATGAATCTATGGTCAACTCTATCTTAATACTGTTGAACACTGTTCTATTTTTAGTGGGAGTGAAGTTGTTCCATTGAGTAGATATTTGCTGTAAATCAAGATTTGGTTTGTTTCACATTTATAATATGATCATAGATCTCTTTTCTATGCTTAATGGTGGTACATTATTGGTTCTTAGGGCTGTCAGTATCTAGTTTGCATTTGATGCTATTGTTATTGCTAATTTTGCTACTTTACCCAAGGTGAGACTGTTGTTGCTATCAATTAGTTTTCTCTGTATGCCAATATATGGATGGCCTAGAGTCATAAACAATACCTCAGCTCATTCCCAAAGAACTGGGTACTGGGGTAAATAAACTATAACTTCTCCTCCCAAATAAGTGGAATTAGTTGGATTCTGGGACAGAAGCAAAGGCTAATAGCTACACTCAGAAGACATCTCTGAAAATTAGACAGTAACTAAAGAGGTCTCAGTACTAGCAACAGAGCTACTCGCTGTTATCAACCACATGCCTCAGCATAGAAGACAAACAAAAAATAAAAATATAAGAAAACAAGGCAACAAAATGTCTCCAAACTCCCAGCTCCCCAAAAGCTGATCTGGGGGGCACTGAAGGAGAGGAAATCAGAAGCCACAAAGCCAAATTATCTGAAAGGATAATAATGAGGTAACAAAACAGAACATAAATGTGCTTAGCAAATTCAAAGAAGATATAATGAAACAAATAATGACCTTAATGAAACCAAAGATCAGTAGTTCTTCAAAAGACACTAATAAAAAGCTAGCAGAGCTAAAGAAGATGCAAAACATGAATGTCCCACATAGAAAAGCATTAAAATCCATTTTAAAAATCCAAGAGATTCAAAATTCTACTTCAAGTATAGGCAACAGAAGCAACAAATGTGAAATCAGAGATCACCTAAAGAAATTCATGACCATAAAACCAGCACTCTAAAAATTCTCCAGGATATCCTAGAAAGAGAAAATGAAGCTAAAAATGCTAAAAGTTCCAGTGGAATAAATGCACCAGGTAGGGTGAGAAATTAAATAGAAGGGAAAGAAAAGGAATCAGCAGCAGGAAAATAATACAATAACAAGAATAAGTCATATAAGTTATAACTATCAGTTTAAATGGTTTCAACTCACCAATCAAAAAACACAGACTGGCAGAATGGATCAAAAAACAAAATCCAACAGTATGCAGTATATTAGAAGTACATTTAACTCAAAAAGAAACTCATAGACTAAAAATCAAAAGATGGAAAACAGTACTCTATGCAACAGGAACCGAAAAACAAGCAGAAGTAGCTATCCCATTTTCACACAAAGTGGACTTTAAGCCAAAGCTGATTAGACAAGGTAAAGAAAGATACTATATATTGGTTAAGGAAACTATCCAACAAAAAGAGATAACAATTCTAAATATATGCAAAAACAACAGTGCACCCAACTTCATAAAACAAATGCTACTTTATATAAAAGATCAAATATAAACATCAATATGGTGCTGGAAAATTGGATATCCACATACAGAGGATTGAGTCTAGACCATGTACTAAACAAAAATCCAAATAGATCAAAGATCTAAATGTTAAAACAAAAACAATCTGCTGGAAGATAAAATAGGTAAAATTCTTAAAGACATAGGTAAAGGCAAAGACTTCCTGAACAGAATGCCAGTTGCACAGGAAATACTATTGAGGATTGACAAATAGGACTGTATCAAATTAAAAAGCAACTGCATAGCAAAGAAAACAATGAACAGAGTGAAGAGACAACCTACAGAATGGGCAAGAAATTTTGCCAGCTCTTCTTCAGACAGAGCACCATTGTCTAAAATATATAAAGAACTCAAGAAAATTAGATGCCCCAAAATAAAAGACACAATAAAAAAAAGGGCTATTGAAATGAATAGACACTTCTCATAAGAAGTACAAATGGCCAATAAATACATGAAAAAATGCTCAACATTGTTGGCCCTTAGAGAAAAACAAGTTAAAACAATACTGAAATTTCATCTTACTCCTGAAAGAATGGCCATCATTAAGAAATCAAATAATAACAAAGGCTGGCAAGCCTACAGAGTAAAGGAACCCTTCTACATTGTTGGTGAGAATGTAAACTATTACAACCACTATGGAAATCACTATGGAGATTCCTCAAAAAACTAAAACTAGAAATTCCATTTGACCCAGCTATTCTCTTCTAGGTACCTTCCAACAAGAGCTAACATCATTATATTACAGTGATATGTGCATACCCATGTTTATAGCAGCATGTTTTATACTAGCTAAATTTTGGAAATGGTCTATATGCCCATCAACAGATGAATGGATAGAGAAACTTTGGCATTTATACACAATCGAGTACTATTTTTGTATAAAGATAAATTGGAGGCATTTGTGGTAAATGGATGCACCTTTGAGACCACAATATTAAGAGAAATAAATGAAACACACCAGCTTAAATATCATGTGGTTTCTCTTATATGAGAAACCCAAAATATAAATAAAGAACAAAATTAAATATAGATAATAGGAAGTAGGGAGATCTTCAAGTGGAAGAAGGGAGAGAGGGGAAAGAGAGAAGAGGAACAGGGATGAATGAAAAGAATTGAATAAAAAGTGGAATTAGAGCTTTTACAAATGAAAAATTGACCAAGAGATGGAAAGAGGAGGGAGGGATAGGGAAGAAAAGAGAATTAAGATGTGCTCTGTGTATACACAAACTCCTCAAAATGCAATCACTATGTACTGCAAACATATACTAATAAAAATACATAAATAATAAATAAAAATATGTTCACCTTTATGTGCCTCATACGTTGATAAAAAGCAAAGAAAAATAAAAATTATTTTACAAAGATAGCGTGCTCCATGTTTATCTTAAGGACATAAGCAGTTTACAGTGGCAATACAAGAACAAATGACTGAGAATGAAGTGTGTGTGAAATGTTCAAAGACAAAGAACCAAGGCTACTGGTGAGATATTCAGCTGGAGAGCTGAAGGGACTATCATGATGTGTCTACTATGTCTACTATGCACTGCAAAGAGCATGCGCAACAAAGACAGATGCTGTCATCAACCACAAATTGTTAAGTGTCTGCAAAGAATACAATGAAAATAATTGTGCTGTTTTCAAACAGTAAATTCTGACCATACACCAAACAGCCTGTTTTCACAAAGCAAAATAACATGAGGCTATCTGCAGAGAAGCAAAGAGCAGAGACTTGTCAGAAGCCAGATTAAATCATGCCCATCATCAACTTAAAATCAATTTATTTCTCTGTGAAAAGAACTCTTCAGAATTTTTTAACATTCTGCATTCAACTCAAACAGTGGCATTTAGGGATGTGGAGATACCTTATTTGTATATCATTACAGAGCGTCTTGTGGGTTACTCTACATGGTTTGTGCCAGACAAACACACAAGTATTTTAAGAGTAATGAAGACAACTAGTACCAAGTACTTTACCCTTCACTTCTCAGAGGACAAATTTGACTTACAGTTTATCTGCTGTTACTACATCACATGAGGCCATTACCATTTCAAGGTTTTCTTGAACAGAGCAACATAAGAAAAGCATTCAAATAGCAGATGCACCTTCCTGTCCCCCAGCACACTCGCCTTGAAGGGCTTCTCACTTTCCCATCCATGAGAAGTCTCATTGGTTTGTCATTGAGTACTCCCCGGAGTCCCATGAAAGCACAGAAAATGTGACCATATGTTTCAGCCATGCCCTTGGTCGGGAAGCTGCTGACACTTTCATTGTCCAGCCTTCCAGATTCTTTAGTGCATTTTATATCTTAGGGACAGAAGTTATTTGAAAGTGAATAACTGGAGCAGAGCTTCTGGAATCATAACAAGTGTGATTTGCGTATGCATCTGCTTGGTCGTAAAATACCGGCAAATAAGTGGGAGCTCCAAGTTTGCAGCTGCTTTCCAAAAGTTCCACACTACATCCAGTACCCTTCTAAGACAGCGAGATCAGGGAATGAAGTATTCCCCACTGCAGAAAACAATTAAATTTTCCACACAATGCTCATAATTTATCCTATACCCTGAATTTTTAATAAAATTAAGTCATCTAAATCATTGATTCTAATTTGTTCCTTTCATTTCAAAGTCTCCGTTCTGGTTTTTTGTAACACTCATAGGCAGAAATATAAATATTTAACCAAATGAACAATTGAACTGCACATAAATGTTCCCATTTGCTTTCATCTTTCACCATAAACCTCTGAGGAATATGTGTAGTATTTCCTAAGGACTAAGAGGATCTCTAGAGAATGCAAACACATGCACACACTAGGAAACAATTAGGAAAGTTCAATGATATTTAATTCTCTTCCTTCATCTTTCATAAAGGTATGTTTTAGAAAGTATTGACTGATCTTGAGATGGAAATTTCCAGGAATGTTAGTAGTATATTCAGATAATGAGATCTTTGCATTTCATTGGTATTATGTTAATGTACACTCAGAGAAAATAAATTTTAGCTCCTCTTTTGAAATTCCCCTTACACATTTATATGCAAATACTTTCTCAGGCCAGGAAACAAACTATGGAGAAAAAAAATCATCCTGACTTCCACACCAAGATACAAGTTCTCCTTAGTTTCTCTCTCAAAGAGGCCAATACGTTCATTGAGACAGGTTGCATACGGCTAGCTTTCATATTCATGTGAAAGATGTGCTTTGGGGTTATTTTCATTTGTTTGATACTTTCAAGGGAATTCAACATATAATCATTTAATTTTAAGTAGCTTAAAGCAAATAACAATACCTTGCTACACCAAATTTCTCAAATATTATTCTTTCCTTGGACCCACTATAAACATTAGTTTTTCAACTGCCAACCGATTCCCTAGAGGGCTTCAAGACCTAATTGAAATTACCAGGCATTTCACATTGTAATTCCATAGTGGCTTTGAAAGTATACAGAGAGAGCACTGGTCTCTGTGCCAGACCTAAGTTAGTCCAAGAAGATGGTATGGCCAAGGCCCACGCAAGGTAAGCCCTCCACTGATCTCTCCTAAAGGCAACCCAGAATTGCTGTCCAAGAGAATGAGGAGGGACAGAGAAAAAAATCACCCATAAGACAGAATGTGAAGACTTCAAGAGAAGTGGTTTTGCTCAGATGCCCATTGCAGGCCCCAAATGGTACAAACATTAAGAACCACTCAGTGACCAAGTGTCTCTCCTTCGACACTTCCCCAGGTGCCCTGTGTGAGTTCTGACCGTGATTACATTTGCTGTCACTGTCCATGCTATCACTAGGGCATGTCACAGAATGTCTTTTTGCTCAGGTTAGCTACAAATCAGTTGACAGCCATCTCCTCTGCTCTGACTGACTGAACAGAGACAGCCTTCCTTGTGCCCCCTTGCCATGTTCCCTTAGGTGCCATTTGGTTTTGACTTCAATGCGCTGAGCCAGGTCTGCTCACAGCTGCAGTACAGCTGTTTGAACCAACCTTATGAAGCCTGGATTCAAGATTGGATGGTGGGATGCTATGCCTAATGAACAACTGTACTTCAGGAACTCAAGCTCCTTACTAGGCCACTCTCTGTCCTCTACTGTCTTTGATACAAACCAAAGCCTACCCACAAAACCTGGCAGGTTACCAAGCCTGCCTCTACTATTTCCTCCATGGATATCCTGATTAACCCATTGGCCACAAATACAGAGATTTTGTGGGGTTTTTCCATTTGAATCTAGAATGCTTTTGTGATCATAAATGCCTACCATATTCTACTTTTCCAATCATAAATGCCCATCATATTTATCCAGAGGGTGTAAAAGACAGCATGCAGCAATAACATTGAGAATAAAGCCCTAGCAATTGCTGAGCAGTGCATTTAATGGCTTGTCAGGTATTCTTCAATCCAGTCATTATATGAAAGGGGTAGCCACGCAGTCCTTTTCCAAACCATACCTGCACTTGGACCCACCAATGGTGACACAAAACAGCTGTGTGCATTAGACACAAGTGTTGATGCTGAAAAGGCTTCACTTCAGCGAGAAACTCTTCTCTGTTGCCTCATTGGCTCACTTTCTGGCCTGGATCTGTCCCTGGGCTCCGACTTCCATCTGTGTAAATCCTCCAGGCTCTGCCTTAATGACAATTACTCAAATTCTATCTCCTGTCCTGAATGTCCCCACTGATGTCCTACTAGACAGCATGACCAACATCACCTTCCTCAAAAAAACTAAATGCAGAACATATATTCATCCATTTTCTCTGCTTTTAGTTTCTTTCTTTTCTTTTTCCATTTTCCTTAGGTATATTGTAATGTAATTCATTGCATCAATATGTATTAAATCTTTATAAAATACCATTCAATCAAGTTATCCACTGCCAGACATCCTCAAAAGCTTCTGCTTTCTTCAGGGCAAAATGCATACTATTGCTCTGTGATCTTCCTTCACATCATCTATATCTGAATCCCCCAAACACTCTACTTATTATTTCTTCCTTTTGACAATAGATTAAGCTAAGTCTCTATGCTAAGCTTTTGATCACACAGTTCCGTGCACATAGAATGGCAGCCCTTTCTTCTCCAGCCAGTTCCTGCTCATCTTTTATTTTATTTTACTTCTTAAATTCTTTTATTGGTACATTGTAGGTATACAACACAATTACATTTCTCATTGGGAATTGTACCTTTACAGGATGCATCTTGGTTCTTATTTT
>NW_004624753.1:19585547-19615652 GCF_000247695.1 Heterocephalus glaber | reverse complement strand
GCCAGTAGTTTCTGCTCATCTTTTAAAAGCATTTCATTTCACACAAACTGGAGAGGCTTTCTGACCACCCTTGGCTCTGCTGACCTTCCCCTTCCTACACCTCTCACTTGGGCCATTTTATCACCACTTTATGTACCTGCTTAAGTGTATGATTTATATTTGTAATTATTTTGGCTCTTCCTAGAGAACCAGTACTATTCCTAACTGACCATAGCACTGAGCATAACAGGCACTTGATAAATATTTACAGAATAGTGAGCAATTGAACCAATGTGAATTTTTACTTTCTGTGGGGTGAAGGACTAAGCAGAGATCAGAACACGGGTCTGTGCTGAGTCAGAGTATGAATCATGTTGAGCTGCATTCACTCTTCATTGCTAAATGTTCTTTAACACATGGTAAAAGCTTATCAAATATTAAACAACCAAAAATATGGGAGAATAAAAACATCATTGTGGCATCAATTTAAATCTAACATATTTCAAAAAAACTATGTGTGATATTTCCTGATATATATAAGAGGAAAGTGTAAATTGTTGCATGTGACTAAAATAAAAACACTGAAAGGACCACAGATCCAATGATTTTTTTCAATAAATGTATTTTCATGTCAAAATAATGAACACCAATTTTTAGTGAAGTCATCATATATAAATGTGTAAGTAGAAATGTTGGATGGATCTGTAAAATAAAAATCATTCACAGTCCTTTCCAGTTATCTGAGAAATGTCTAATGACAATAAGAGTTTAATAAAACAACTGTATGTTTTCTATGTACAAGGCCATGTGCTATGGACATTCTCACTCAATCCTCTCCACAAACCTGCCAACTCAATACCATGACTATTTCCATGTTACACCCAAGGAAAGGGCGGCTAGAGACTCATTAGCTCACTCAGAGTCACACAGCCATGAGGGACAGACAGGTACTGACCCAGCTGTCCAAATGCTCAGCAGGAACCATCGACAGTGTCCCAGGGTCGCCCTGGACCAGGCAGGTGGTGCCGCTAATGATGTGTGACATCAAAATCTATGATTGGAAAATGAATCCTCACTAGCACAGAGGAACAAATGATTATGTTCATTTTCAAAATATTAAATCTTAGCTAGAAACTGTTTTTATACTCTAGCTTTACTATTTGTTTAAACATGTCCATTACCTCATTCAACAGAGCTGATGGACTTCCAGCTGTTTCACCTGCTTATGAAGAACTGGGTTAAGAAATAGAAAGCATCCTACTGATACTTCAAACCCTACTAAAATGTGAGAGAGAAAATAGCAGATATCAAAAGAAAAACAAATCCTCAAAAGGTCTGTTCTTTCTGATAAAATGCAACATAATGTGCCTCCTCAAGCAAATAGTCTGGACTGAAAATTTCAAGTATTCAAAAGACTATATTTGATGTTCACTTACCATGTAAAGTTCACAGACATGGAATCTTAACGCACACTACAGTGTGACCTGAGAGAAGTTAATTTATTCACAGATCTTTGTCTTCATCCTTCAGGTAAAGAGACAAATGGCTTTTATTTACATCATTTATTCATTTCAAGATTTTTTACTAGTACATGTTAGGAGCATGATTACATTCCTCATGGGCATTTGGCACATGTACATAACACATCTTAATTCTTTTTTCATCCTCTTTCTCCCCCCTCCTTCCACATTCCCTCCATCTCTTAGTCCCTTCTCTTTTGCAAAAGATCTATCTTCCTGTCTCCTATTACCTATCTTCTGTTTTGCTCTTTATTTATATTTTGAGATTTTCATATAAGAGAAACCATGCAAGCTATAAGTATTCCTTACATATCTAAATAAGATTTTATTATTTGAAAGTGAATTTTTACCATTTATCTTTTATTCCTCTCCTTTTTATTTTGAAAAGTTGCAAACCTACAATAAGTTGGAAGAATGAGTCTGATAAAGAGCATACTTCCTTCATCTAGATCCACCAGATATTGTGCTCCCAACTTTATTTTATTTCTCTCTGTCCCTCTCTTTCAAACACACACATACACACATGCGCACACACACACACACACACACACACACAGAGTTATGCATGCTTTATGACTGAGCCATTTGAAAGTGCTGTTACAAACAAAAACATTCTCTTAAACATATCAATATCACACCCAAGAAACTTAACATTGATACAGTACTGTATTTTCAAATATAAAATCCATTCGCAAATATTCCTGATTGCCTATAAAGATGTCCTTTCCAACTATGCTTTTGAAATCTAAAATCCAACCAAAGATTATAAATCCCATTTAGAATTTTATGTCTCTTGGCTCCTCCTTAACTTAGATAGTAGTATCCCGCCTGTATTTTACTTGTATTTCATTACACTGGCAATTCTGAAGAGTATAGATGAATAACCTTAGGAAATCTCCTACAATCTGGATTAATCCAAGTATAATTGTCATTATTTTTGATGTTCAGTATGCTATATGTAATCCATTATTGTCATTTTTTGATATTTATATTTTCTCAAAATTTGCTAGTCAAATGGTTATTCCTGTGTTTTTGCATGTTCAAATTATTCTGTAAGCACTTCATTATTTCTACATAAGAAGTTCCAAGTTTATCCTATGTAAGACCTAAGACCATCCTGGTTCCTTCTAGTGGGAATGGTATTTAGAAACCAATATTACCTTTCTTGCAAGGAGTCACTGCACCACGGCCTTTTTAGCAGACAGAGCTAGGAAAGAGAATCTGTTAAAATCACAGCTCAGCTGAGGATGTAGCTCAGTGACAGAGCAGTTGCTTAGCGCTCTTGGGGTTCTCAGAATTTTGCCCTGCAACCATCACCATAACCACTTTGGAGTCAGGAAGAATTATGGAATCTTCTGCCCTATCCCAGGCCTCTGGATCAGAAACTATAGGCTGGGTTCAAACAATCTGTGCTTGTCAAACCCTCTCGGTGAATCCAGTGCACATTCAAGTCTGAGCACCACTAGTCTAGATTATCTGGGTTCCTCTCATTATTTGTGTCTGTTACCCTTCTTATCTATGTCGCGCTGTCCCTTTATGGATGCTTTTTCCAGAGTCATGGTCATCTGTATTCTTGGTTGATCAGCAATTCTGAACAGCTCATTGTGTTGATAGTTTCATATGCTATGTGTCCCATCTCCCTGAAGTAGATTTACAAATGCTGAAATGCTCACACTGGTGGTGAGTAGGCAAGTGGCTTACACTATACTAACACACTTGAGTGAGAAGCGATGCCGAAGGGGCTGCATGGGGTGGTGACCCCCATGCACAGATGGGCCTGGAGATGATGACAGCAGGAGAACATCCAGTTCTTTAGGAGCCGGGGAAGAATTTCTGTAGCCTTGTTGATAATTCTCACTACTGTTAGTGTTTAGGATCTTCAGTTCATATTTATTCATTTATTGGCCCATAGTCATTTTATTACATATATTCTATTATATATATTCTTAAATAATTTCAATAATACAAAATTGTTGAAATAATACAATTTGCCATACACACCTCGTTCCATTACAAAAATTATAGGTGCTTCAAGTTAGCTGCTTCAAACCTTTAATATACAGTAGCAGCTCTGAGCTGCTAAAGATTCTGAATGGCAGCTTATTGGGATTCTAATTGCATTATCAGATCAATACTAACAGTCCTTGGGGTCTTTATTTGACTCTCAGGTATATCAAAAATGATTTGAAATTGAGATTATAATACATTGATTTTAGAGACAATTTTTAATTATTCATAGTCAGACATCTTTAACAGAAGACCCATTTCTACTTTTGTGTAATTACCTTTCCAACCTGTCCACTGCTGGTGTGTTTTTATGTAGCTTAGTGTACCTGTAATCTGCACTGTGCTTTCATTAATCATATCAACATCTTTCTCCAGGTTGATGTCTAATCTATATAACTTTGGAAGATTGAAAATATCCTGAAGTGCTTTAATGTTCACTATCATACATGTATTATTACTTTCCACTGGACACTAAACTCCATCTCACATTGTGTATTCCACCACTACCTCACCGCCCCCCCAGGCTCACCGAAGATAACTGTTACTCTAAATGTGTATGTATCACCCCCATACACTTCTTTATTTTTTCCTACAAGTATAGAAATAGAAATATATGTGTTTCTAAACACTACTGTTCTTAGTATTCTTTTGCATGTTTGCAAACATTATGGAATGGTATGTTGCATGTTTTCCACTACACACTATATTTTCATTCAAGACTCTTATGAGAATCACCTGGGTAGATATATATTGCTCCAGTTTCCTAATCTTCACTGCAATCTACTATTTGATTATACTATAATTTATTTATTGTGTGTGTGTGTGTGTGTGTGTGTGTGTGCGCGCGCACGCATATGTATATTTCAGTACTGGGGATTGAACCCAGGGCCTTCACACTGAGTTACATCTCCAGCCCTTTTTCAATTTTTTATTTTGAGACAGGGTTTCAGTAAGTTCCCCTAGCTAGACTTGAACTTGTGATCCTCCTGCCTCAGCCTCATTCTTCTTTTGTTAAACATTTAGATTGTTTCTAACTTTTGGCACTATAAATGCTGTCATCATTGTTGTAAAGACATCCTTGTGTGCTGCTCTAGGGGGTTCTCTGAGGTACACGTGTAGGAATAGATTGCTGATTGATAGGATATTGTTTCTTCAAGTTTTGTCTTCATTGCCATACTACTTGTGCAAGGTAATCATGCCATTTTACTATTCCACCACAGGTTCTAATGCTCAAATAATAGGTATCTCTGACTCAATAATTTTTTTCATTTTTATGGACATGTTTGTTTGTTTTGGTTTTACATTACAGTTTCTTAATCACTAGTGGAGTTAAACATTTTTGTGTGTTTATTTACCATTTATGATTTTTCTGCAAATTGCATGAATTTTTCCCATTTTCCTGCTGGACGTTTTTGGCTCTTTCTGATTAATGTGACCTATTCTGCCTGGTGTGTGTGTGTGTGTGTCTGTGTGTGTGTGTGTGTCTGTGTGTGTGTGTGTGTGTCCAGTCTGAGACAAATGAGTTCTTTTAACCTCCCTTTGCCATCCAGTGGAGATTTCTGCTGCACTCTTTTTCAGTGGAGATCTACCACAACCCTCATTTCCCATGCCCTATCCTGCACAAGCCCAGGAAGTTGTTGTGCATTCCTCGTTGCCACTGTAAGCAAATGCCCTCAGAGCAGTCTTCTCTTTCAGTTTTCATTATTTGCCAGTACAGGTTTGCAGTACACAGTGATCATCTTCACGAAGGGAAGCTGCTCCGTGTAGAGAACACCTCTCGATTCTTTTTTCACCTCTTTCCCTCCACTCCCTGCATCTCTTGGTCACCTTCCCATCTGCAAAAGGTCTGTCTCCCTATTTCCTATCATCTGTCTTTTATTTTGCTCCTTATTTATATTTTGAGCTTCTCTTGTGACATTTAAACTTATGTGTCTGATTTATTTCACTTAACATTGGGCTTGATGTTCTGTTTTCCTAATCCTTTTGAATCTATGTGATTTTGTACAGAAATGTAAGTTCAATTATGCCTTCAAACAAATGTTTGTTGAGTTTTATCTAGCAAAGGAGTCTTTCATGATACTAGATTTTTTCACTGAAAATTCAAGTTCTAACTTTTGTATATGTATTCCACAGTATGAATTACCATAACATAACCTTTTTCCTATTGATGAAAAGGTAGTTTCAAATTTTTTTAGTATCAACAGCAATGTGTCAATAAACATTCCTGTGGATATGTTATTGCACCTACATGAAAATATCTCTACTGCATAAATTTCTAGAAGTAGACTTGCTGTTTCAAAGAGTATGTGTACTTTGATTTTGCTCACCAAACAGTTGATAAATTTTACATTTCCACAAACATTATATGAGAGTGATTTGGTTTCTATAGCCTTAGCAATATTAAAACTTATCAATCTATTAGACATTTATATTTCTTCTTTTCCTGATTTGGCTATTGATAAGCTTTGCCTGTATTTTGTATTGCATTGTATGCAGTTTGTTCCATTATTGCTAAAGTGATTTATTATGCACAAATTTATTCTTGTCTGTAATATAATTAAAATATTTTCTTCTAGTCTATCTTGTCTTTCAACTTTATAATAAGCACCTTTTGCCACATAGAAATTACAAATTTCTTTTGCTTCAAATCTGAAATTTTTATCCTTAATCCCCTGCCCCAAGGTCATGAAAATAACACACTATATTTGCTTTTAACCAGGAATCGAACTCAAGACCTCGAGCTTGCCAGGTAGGCACTGTTCCACTGATCTACATCCTCAGCCACACTATATTTTCTTTCAATGAGTTTTAGATTTTAAAAAACTTACCCAGAAATTATTTTTGTGTGGTATAAGGCAAATTTCAAAGTTTTTTAAATCAGTAGCTGATTTTTCCAACATTATTTAATAGTCTGTATTTTCCTTATTGACTTGAAATCATACTTGTATTCACATATATATGCATAAATGTATGTTCCTGTGTGATACACATTTACTCTTTTCCTTTAATCTATTTGTCTTTTCCTAAGTCAATACCATGCTGTTTTAATTACTGTGACTTTATAATGTATGTGATGCCTTGCAAGTATGTGTTTCCATGACTGAAGTGAGGCCCTAATCAAAGAAGCTTGCTTCCAAAACTCTCTTGGCTGTTACTGTGCCTGTCCGGGCCAATTTAGAACCATCATTTTGTCTAAATCCTCCCAAAAGAACTTTACTTTCTTATTTCTCTAAACAAACGCACTTTCCTTAACCAAATTGGGTGCTTAAAGGATCCTTTATGATTCAATTAGAAGTCCTAAAAATTGAGTTCTAGGGAAGAAATAAAAAGTAATAAAAATACTCTCCACAATCACTTTTCCTTTAAACACTTACTAAACGTTCTCATTTCTTCCTTTTAACAACTCTGCTAGAGATGTTTTGTTGAACTCATTTTAGCAATGAAGAAACTGAAGTTTAGTGAGTTTTTATTAGCTGAGAGGCTACTATCCAGCTGGAAGCATAGTGAAGTAGGATTGTAACTGACCCAAGCTGAAGCACTTTACCCTTTATCATCTCTCCTCCCTAGAGCAGCAGTTCGCAGACTGGACCAGCAGCACCAGCAGAGCCTGGAAAGTAGAAGGAAATGCAAATTCCCTGGCCCACCCAGATCCACCAAATCTGAAAAGCTGGAGGGTAGCAGCAATGTGTAGTAAAAGCCCTCCAGGCATTCTGGGGTAAAAAATGTTTGGGAAACACTGAGCAGTAACAAGAGGAAGCAAGAACAAGAGCAACACAAAGAACAGCATGGGGGGGGGGGTATTAAATCACCATTGCACTGATAATAACAATCACTGCATGGCTCGAGAGGATTAAAAAACATAAAGCAAAACGTGATTGGCTAACAGAGTCTCTTAAACATTTGGGTTCTGAAAACTGAGAAACCACTGAACCAACATGTACAGAAATCTAAGCTGTAACACCCCATCTGAGTTAGGCAGGAAATGCACCAGTAACCCATGGCTAAGACACAGATGCCTATCCATGGGAATTTTGATCACTTTCAGAGGCCAGGCCATACACAGGTCAGAGCACTTTGTGGGAATGCATAACTCTGTAATCCTAAAACTCCCCTAGCCCCAACTGTGATTGAATGTGAGTTAATAGATAAAGATGCTTGTTAGTTCTGGGACACTAGAGAAGAACTGTAATAGCCATAAAGTCCCAAAGTAAATTACTCAACTCTTTTGTTTGTTCAAAACGGATGTTCCGGACACTACTATCTATAGAACAATCTACAAACATCTGTTGACCATCAGTACGTGTCAGCTGACCACTAACCTTTGTTCCTCTTCTGCAAATTTTGCCTGTTAACTTCCCCTGCAACCCCCTATAAAAAGAGCCTCAGACTCTGAGCTAGTTGCCTCTCTAAGCTACTTTGCTTTGGGAGTGCTGTCTGGCCAGACTAATAAAGGTCTGTTTTACTTTCCAACTTGTCCGGTGTGTTCCTTCCCGGGTGTTCTTCG
Organism: Heterocephalus glaber; assembly: GCF_000247695.1. Next base: position 19,607,642 of record NW_004624753.1, on the reverse strand, counting down.
CTGCAGTCAGCTCCTCAGAGCGTTTGGTAAGGCCCTCGGTCTTACAACTTGAGTGAGAAAGAAGCTTAGGGAAAAAAACCCAGAGAAGAGAAAACACTGAGAGGTGAGAGGAACAAGGGAGATGGTGGAGAAGGACCAACATGCACAGCAACACAACTGGAACAGGAGAGCTGAGGGCCAGAGGGGCAGGAGTTGGCCGCTGCAGTCCGGTGACAAGGTGAGCCATATGCCTGTGCATTCCGGCCTTCCACAGCCACTTCTGGGATTAAAAAGGGAACAAAAAATAACTTTTTCATTACTATTTTTTAACTGGATTCATCTACCATTATTTACAGCACCATACAGTTTGGCCAGATTCTCATTTAGTTAAATTAGTGCATCAAGCCAGCTGGATTTGTGCGTGAAGAGGACTTGGTGGGTTCAGGTGTTTAGCCTCACTGTAAGAATTACCTATTAATTAAGTCATTAAAGGTAACTACCCTTTCTGTTGGATAGGCTGTCAGGATCAAGAATAAATTCGTGAAGAAGACAGACTATAAAAAGCATGGGCTTGAATTGAATGCATTTATAATATTCCAGGTCTTTCATTCGGTAGTCAGGTGCCTGCTTGGCTTAGGAAACTTCAGCCCACAGGATTTTCAAAAATCACCCTATGAACAGGAAGACTGTTACTATACCATATTTTCACCCCCTCTTGGGATTTAAAGCAGCATTTACAAAGTTTATTATTTGCATTGGTTTTAATAGAATTCTTTTATGAACTTTTTAATGAGGAGTATTCAATTATTGCTTCCTGAAAACACTGCTGTAATATCAGACTCCATGCTGTGAGGCCTCTCTCAGTAACAGTGTATGTAATCTGAATGGAAAATAAAAGAGCTATTAAATAGCCATTTCTTTCCTTTATAGCATTAAGCTCTTCATCCACTGGTGTTGGTGGACAGTGGTTATTCGCAAACTTTTAATCTTTCTAGTTTGGGAAAATCACTGGATTTTAAAATAAAATATATTTAAATGTTAAAATCTATATGATGTGACACTTATTAGGTAAGATCTCTTTCAGGCTAAAACCTTCTTTCTTTTCTTTAATGTACCCAAAAGGATTTGGCAGAAGTCTTCTAAGCCTGCACGATGATTAATTAGAAAGAGTATGCCAGGGCAGGCTCAAGAATCCAAAAACAAACATGCCCACCTACTACGTAAAGCTCAGTGTGGAGTAAGACTGGATCTAGCAATGCAAGAGCCCATGAACCAGGCACAGTTTTAACACTGCGAGAAAATCTTACTGATCACTACAGAAGAAATTCAGATGATTAATCCACTTTTAGTCACCAATTAGGAGAATCTTTGCAGATAATTTAATAAAAGAGACCAGCATGTGAATTGAGTTGAAAGTGTTCCTTGGCTTTTATGCATATGTAAGGACAACTATGAACACTCTCCTGAATTCATACACATGCCAGATCATATTTTATTTTTAGGAATGAAAGCTGGGAACCTCCAACACAAATTGAGGAGGTTCCAGAATGAGGGCATCCTTGAGGTAAGGGCTGGCAGAGAGTCTGGCCACATCTGTTCTGATCGAATGAAGACTGTGTATCACAAGTGGGTCATCAGGGTCATCCTGCCCTGGTTACCAGTTTGTCATAACCTAACTTTGAACTTTCGTACAGGCGAAAACACACTAACTCCTTGTCACTCAAACATTTTGAGCCTGGCAACCTCATTTGGATGAGAAGGGCACTCGCAGAGGAGCTCACTGACTTCCAGAGGCCTGTCATGGCTATGAGGGCCAGACGGGGCCCCAGGTTGTTGTGCGGAAGAGCACTCGATAGCAAGGAGAAAGCAGGGAAATGCGCTTAAGGCCAGGGTACGCACAAAGCTAGAGGAAAGTGGCCAAGCCCCAGAGTGCGGGTAGGGGTCTGATATGCTGCCCACCGAAGGTGCACCTGAGGTCTGGGATGCAGCCCTCAGCCTGAACCTCCAGTGAGCCCAGGAGAGGAAGCTCACCCAAGGTTATCCAGGACGTCTGGCACTGACATCTGGATTTGGAATTTGGGAATTTTCCAGAGCAGATGGGAGATCTGTGTGTCCATACCTTGTAGTGAGCCCTGGGCCCACTGCCCACTGCCCACTTCCCAGGCTCTGCGGGGTGCAGGGAGGGGTCCCACAGCCCCAGTTGTGCTACCTGTGTGACTTCAGCATGTCATGCTTGCACAAGTTAGCACCATCCTGTAAGAGAAAGAAATTTACAAACAATAAACCCTTCTTCTGAACAAAGACCACAGGGAGGACTATGTCCACAGTAGGTATTAGAACCGGTTTCAAGTTCTGAAGGCGAAGCACCAAGCATCGTCCTCAACCAGGCACCTGTGGGAGTGGAGGGAAGGACAGGGCAGCCTGACCACCCAGGGACCCCCCCACTCCCACCTGCCCCACCTTGCATCCCATGCCTGTCACCTTCTCAGTCTCAAACACGTAACTGTCCAGGGCAGCGCTCTTAGCCTCCCGTCCCGTCTCAACTGATTTGCACACTCCCTCAAGACAGCATTTCTAGCACTGGCAAGACAGAAATGGAAAGACCACTGGGTTTTTCCTATTATAGTTGTTATTATGATTATTATTGTAATTGTTCCCAGGTGAGGTTGAAAAAATCATAGTATTTCCTGTTGTAGTTCTTTCCCTCCCACGGAGCTCGAGATTTCCACCTCATTACACCAACATTCTATTCATCACCAAAGGAATGCTTTGGTGTAGGGATATTTTTATTAAAATATTTTTCATAACAGCTTAATGATGATTAATATGATTATCTTACTAATTGAAGGGGGGAATAAGCCCAGAGATGCCCCATACATCCTGAAAGTTAACACCAAGGTAGAGTTCCTATTTCTTGACTTTCCTGGTAGTAGGTAAGCCAGCTATAGAATTAAAAATCTTCCACCCAAAAAGTGTTCTTCTAAGAATAAGCAAGATATAAATAAGCATAACTTAGTTGCTCACCAGTGCGCTGCACCTTCACACCATTAGAAAACTCTGTTGCCACCAAGAGGCCTGCTTCATAGAGAGAAGTGCCCTGCCATCAAGGAGACGGCCTGATCTAACCAGCTCTGTTGAGTAAATACCAGTAAAAAGAACACCAAGCCCACAGCATGTGAGGCTTTAAAAGATGAACTAAGCTTGGCCCTGCCCTTAAAGCTTCCCAATATGGTCCTGTGTTTTTATCTTGCCCCTTTTTGGAGAAATTCTCTCAAAGCACCCACCTCACCTGCTCATGCCTGGTATAAGTGCCCTTCGGGTACGAAGCTGCAGGAATCTTATAATCTAGCCCTTAGCCTCTGGACCCTGACCTTAACAAATTTGTATCTCTGAGCTCATAATCGATAATGCAAAATAGGAAGAAAAGGTCCATGTGTGCTTTTGTTTGTCAGAAATGTTAGAAGGTCACACATAGCTACCACAGTAGCTGTGCTTCTTACCACTGGCCTAGCCAGAGAATCCACAGGTGCATTCTGCCTGTTTCCACTCCTCAGCCCTGCCTCAGGTGGGCAATACTCCTGTTACTACTAAAAATAGTCGTCAGCACTTCTAAATCTAATCAGACTGGGCAGCCAAACAAGGCACCTCAGAACCAAGTCAGAAAATTCATCCTCATGATTTTTTTTCTCTAGAGTCACTCTCAGTTCCAAATTTTGTATTAAGTCAAGATTCTTTCAAGAAACAGAACCAGTAGCAGAGACAGACAGAGACAGAGAGATAAGAGACAGAGGTTCTACTTTATTATGAGGAATTGGACTGCACAGTTGCAGAGGCTGACAAGCCCCAAGGTCTGCAGACCACAAGCAAGACACCGGTCCTTGGTGTCAGACCCAAGTCTGAAGGCCTGAAAAGCAAGAGGACCAACAGTGCAAGTTTCAGTTCTGGTCCCAGTCTAAAAGCCATGGAAGACTGATGTGCCAGCTCCAGGTCAATCAGGCCAAGGAAGACTGAATTCTCCCTACTCAGCCTCTTGTGCCAGGCAGACCTTCACCTGATCAGGTGGGGCCCACCCATGGGGTAGGCCACTTGGTTCTGCTGCATTTATCAGATGTTGCTCTTTCCAGAAACAGATGTGCTCCAGATATTCAGCCATGACCAGGCCCCTGCGGACTTGTGAACCCAACATGTAGCATTAACTGTTATAGAATCTTCTAGGTTCGTCCACATTAGTTTACAGTTTACCAGTTCTGTCATCTCTGTATGGCATTCTCTGAATTTCACCATGGCAGAAATCTCCCCAATATTCAAAATACAGAAAACAGGGCCAGGGATTTAGACCAGTGGTGCCACTGCCTGCCTTGTAAGCGTGCAAGGTCCCAAGTTTGATCACCGGTACCAAAAAAAAAAAATTACAGAAAACAAACTTTAGATGAATTAAAATCAAATCTAGCAATAATTTTTAGTGCCAAATATCCAAAATGTACTGCCAGGCACTGACACTTCCTCAGTGTAGATGAATTTTGCAGCAGTGATAAATGCACTGTGCTTTGCCTTCAGCCGGGAATTGACATCACCTCTGATCAACTGTGTGTGCTCAGGGAAAATCTGAGTGGCACCTTGCCATGGCTATCCATGGAGCCTGTGCCGTCCACTATCACGCCAGCCTGTTCTTGCGTTTATTTCCTATGGCTGATTGTCTTCCTTGTCATCCTATAAGCTCTTTGGGTACTTTACTCAACTTTAGTCACACTTGGTTTTCAATATTCTAAACAGAGTTGGACACAATACTGAGTCAAAATGAGATAAACTAGTTCAAGATTCTTATGTTCACAGGTATATGTTTATGTGTATTATAATGTGTGTATAAACATATGCAATACACATATATATCATAAAAGCAGTTATTCTCTTCTGACATGTAAAGGTCTTATGTGTAGCACTGGGTTATTCACTGCCTTATACTTGACTCCTTGCTTATTTCTATGGATTCTCTGCCTCTCCAAGAAGATACTGAGTTCCTCAAATACCCAGATGTTGGGGATCATGACTTCCTCTTCCTCTCATATCTGTTTATAAGCTAAAAACCTCCTAACTGCTCACTAAAATCTTGATGAATCAAGACTCACGCTTGGTTGAATAAGAATAGATGCCTGCCCAACCTTCTGAGAGAGCTATTGATTTTCTAAGGGCGGCTGGAACAGGGTGTCTCAGGACTAACAATAAAACTGCTCCATGTAACAGAGCTGAAGAATTTATTCTTTTAAATTGCCATTTTAGAACACCATAAATAATAGCTGTGTTAGTGTTTCATCATTATGACAAATCCCTGAGGAAATCAATTTAAAAGAAGAAAGACCTATTTGGCTCACAGATTCAGAGGTTTCAGTCCATAGTGGCTGCTCCATTTCCAAGAGCCTGCAGTGAGGAATGACAGTGCGATGATGGGAGCATGGTACACAGCAGAGCCACTCACCTCACAGTGGCCAGGAAGCAGAGGAAACTAGGTCGGCACTGTGGAAGCTCAAGTTCTTTACATAAAATGGTGCAGTATTTTCCCATAATATACACACATCATCCTGTACACCTTAAATCATCTCTAGGTTACATGTAATGCTTAATGCAGTATAAAGCCTATGTAAATAGATGTTGTGCTTTATTATATAGGGAATAATAACAATTAAAAGTCTGTACATGTTCATTATAGGCACATTTTTCTCAATTGATGGTTGGTTGAATACACAGATGTGGAGGGAAACTATTTATCCAGTCTCTCTCTAAAAGTCACCAGATCTCTAGTAAGAAACCACTATTTTTGTACTCTTCTTGAACAAGAATTTGAAGAAAATCAGAAAGAAGAAAAATAACCACTCAAAAATAGAAAAGTCAACATTAAAAAACAGTCAGTGAACATGGGGTCCAACTATAATGAGATAGCCAAAAAATTATAAATTTGGTTATGAAAGTAGAGATAAATGTCAAAAATGGGTTTCTTAGTGGAAAAAGATTCTTAGAAATAATGCACAACTAACCCCAAGATTTTATTAACAAAGACTGAAGAAGTAGTGAGGAAAACATAGAATCCTTTTAAATAAAGAGATTTCAAAAAAAAAATTTTACTCTTAGAAAATATTGACAAGTGATTTAGAAGCACTTAAAAATAATCACTTAAAAAATAAAAATCAAGACAAATCCTCCCAAAATATTGAAGAAGTGTAAAGGAAGCAGTGAATTTATTCACCAAACACATTTGGGGCGGCCACTGTGTACTAGCATCGCAGTGGTCCATGAGTCCAGGTGGTGCTTTGCAATCTAGAGATGTAAGTGTTAGAGAATATCTCTTAACAAGACTCTAAAAACAACATGGAAAAAATATGCTATTTATAAGAAATAGTCATTTTCTTTATGCATTCATCTGTTGATGGACATATAGGCTTTATCCAAGATTTAGCCATCATGAGCTGTGCTGCTATGTGTAACCATGGGTATGCATGTAGTATTTATATAAATTTGAATCATTTCTGGAAAATGGATAATGGAAAATAAATCAGTACACAAAAGCTTAAATATTACATGGTTTCTATTATATGAGAAACTCTAAGTATACATAATTTAAAGACCAAAATAAAAGATAGATAATAGGAAACAGGAAGACAGATCTTTGGCAAATGGGAAGGGAACCTGGGCGGGGAGAGGAAGAAGAGAAGGATTGGGATAGGAAGGGGATGTAAAAAGAATGAAGATGTGTCATGTACATACACCAACCCCTCACAATGAATGTAACCATTATGTAAGAAAACATTTCTAATAAAAAGTGTTAAGAAAAAATAGTCATAAACCAAAGGGAAAAGACTGAAAAGTTGAGGTTTACATTTTTTGCAAAAACCGAAGAGAACCTGAGGGGAAATCCTCAGCCCTTGACCTCCCACTGCGCTGCGGACCCCGGAGGGAACAGCAGTCCCTCAGGTCAGTCACAGGGCAGCTCCAGTGGCTCCCAGGGGGTGCACGCTCCCCGGAGAGAAACTGTGCCAGGGACGAATGGAGATAACGTTTTACACTTCAGGATGCTCCGCAGACATTCACGTGAGCTGCAATGTTTTTCAAGTTTATATTGTTACCTGAGCCAATTCATTATGTTTTATTTGTGAAAACAAATTAATTTCATCACTGTTGTAATATAAACAACTCCTGTGTCAGCAAAGCAAGTGGCATTTCTTTTTGTTCAAAAATTTACCGATAAGTGTTCACCATGTGGGAATATCGTGTCGTCCACAGAAACTCAGCTCAGGAAACCAACACGACTGAACCGAAGTGCATCTGTAAGTGTCACAGTCATGGGGATTTGATGCTTGGGGACACCAAACCACTTCATTCTACCTTCTAGAGTACCTGTGATTAAGACTGCACACATTCAGTCCTTATTAGTTTAAATACATTGACGTCCTTTTGCATCTCTTTTGTACTCTAGCTGGGGCATCTTATATGTTTTTTAAATGATATATTTGTGTGTGTGTGTGTGTGTGTGTGTGTGTGTGTGTGTATTTCATTTCAGAACAGTGAAAGGGCACTGTATGTGGAAGGGCTCCACATCGACCTCCCTCACGATGTCCTAAGATACCACGCTTCATCCCCGGCCAAGGTGGAGTTCAGCCCCTCACCACAGCCTCAGATCACAGACTGCACTTCCTGGTCAGACTGACCACCTATGCTTCCCCCTGGGCCTTGGCCCAGCAGCTGAAATGCCACTTCTGCTGAGAGCCTTTCACAGCTACTCCATCCAGCAGCTGTCTGGGACCATCCGTGTTTTCACTTCACTCACTCATTTTCAGAGCACTTCTCACCACTGGTAATGATCATTTAATTGGCTTGTGCATTAGAATGAGGGTGACAATGGTCCCGATTCAGCAGTCTCCTCAAGTTGTTGAGCATTAACTGAGGCAATAGTGTGTGCACGCTACTGAAACAGTGCCTGGCTGCTATCTTGGACCAAGTAAGAGCAGTGTTATTAGAAGGGAGACTGGCAAAGTGGTCTGTAGGACTGGGCCCCCTAACAAAACAGATTTATGCTCTAAGGGGAGAAGGTGAACATGCTCTTGGGTGCTGTACCAGCTGTCTTTGCTTCAGTCTGCAAACCATGTAACATGCTGCTGCAATCCTGTGGTTAGAGATTTTCCTCCCAAGTGTCATTAAGCTAAAACTGAAGTTAATCTCTCATTCTCATTTTATATGTATGCATGAACTAAATCTATAGGGTTGTTATTTACCACAAATCACACAGCCAGAAGTAGAGAGCCTCAGTTGGGTCTCAGTCTTTCTAGGTGGTGGTTAGGGAAGGAGGAGACACTCCTGGTGGAGCCTGCTTCCCTGATGGGCACTAACATGAGCTGACGGTGTGTTCTTGGGAGAGCCCAGAGCTTGCTCTACAGATGATCTGGGGCGAAGACAACAAGCAGCAGTGGTGAATCCAGATACTACGCCCTCTGTTCTTCAAGACTGCTGAGCTGTATTTCTGTGTGACCAGCCACGGTGAGGCAGCCACGGAGCTCGCTGGGCTGTCCAGTGTGGGCTATCTTCTTGGTTCAATTTTGGTTTTGCAATTGGATAAATGGCTCAACAAATTTCACTTTTTGGTTGTAAATGATAGAAATTCGCTTAAGCCAAAAAGGACAAAGGACAAGCAAAAAGAACAAAATATTGTGAGAATACAGAGGAATGTCATGGAGTCAAAGGCCTACGGCTAGCATTGCCAAAGACCGAGACAGGCAGAGGGAGCCGTCTGAGCCCAGGCCCACCAGTCTTACTCTCACTCTCCACTCTGATCTCCTCTCTTCTCTGGGCATGCAGACTTCATTCTTCTCAAAACCATTATGACTCAAACCACACCCTGAGACCAGCCTCTGCTCAGGGGCACATGCTCCCTCAGGGAAGACAGCTGAAAAATTGGCATTCCTGAATCCTGGTTCCAAATTCTTGGTAAAAAAAACTACATTGACCCAACTCAGAAGTCTATCCCTAGCCCAGTGCTGAGCCAGAGAAGAGCTGTGCTCAAGTACGGTTGTTAGGCCGCACATGCCGGCAGACTGTGGCAGTGCTTGTCTTCAGGATGTGCTCCGACCAGAGAGGAGCTTTTATTAAAAACCTGTGATGTTAGTGAATAGGTCAAGATTATGATCATATTCCTGAAGAAAATTAGTAAGACAATTCCTTCAAAACTAAGGAATAACCATTCGCCTACAGTTCTCTTTAGAAAAAGTCACATTACAAACTGCAGCACTAAGGCCTAAAAAGACTATACAGAAAAGTGTGATGTTCTTATTGATTTTTTTTTTTACATTACCACAACTTCTTTCATTTGAGGAAAGCATGTATGTAATCAAAGGAAAAGCCCCAAGGCTATATCCAGAAAGCTCAGAACAATAAAAACAAAAAGGTAAATAATTCTGCATCACTTTTTCTGCTCCTTGACTTTTTTTAAACAAGTAATAATCTGAGTTCAACCAGAAAACCTCCAGCAGTAGTCAGCGGCTGGAAGTAGCAGCAGCGAGGAGCTTTACGATGTAAGATCTTTCTCCAAAAGATCTTTCCCCCAGAATTTGATCTGATCAGCTGCTGATTCTGATGGCAATGTTAGATTGTTACCTTGACATTGTCTGTAGACACTTGTGCGGTGAGAAACCTATCCTGGCTGCTGCTCACGTATTTTAGTAGGCAATTAATCAGACATCTCTGGAATTAAAACGTAGTCCACAGTGTGCGGAAGTACTCTGCACTCATTACCTGAAGGTACTTTCTCTCTTGAGCTGTTAGGATCTCTGAAATTAGGTATAGCTCCCAACATTGGCCTACATTTCTAAAAGCTAAACACTTCAGTAAGCTAGATAGACACACCAGCTGCAGCCAAAAGACCTTGCAAAATAAGGCAAGGGAGAAAGGTCTGGTGAGACGCTCTTGTGGTTGCCAGTACTGTTTTTGTGGCAAGCTCTTCAGGTTCCACCTTGGCTTCCCACACTGTCCTCTGCAATCCCATGCTGACAAGAAGACTCCTTGGGTGCCACAGAAATAACCTTATTTTTTCCCACCCCACTTTAAACCTGCTCTGAGGAGCTAGCTCTCTTTTTTTCATTCTGCTATAAATACTTGGGAAGTCACCACAATTTTCTCAACATTTTCATGTGATTAACTACGTACATGTGTGAATATGCCTGCACAATAAGATACACTCATCACTCATGGAGAGCTGAAGTCTGCCCTGCACCCTGACCGCTGCCTACCCTGGCAGTCTGCAGCGGAGAAGGGCTTGGACAGGCGGTCGCCTTCTCTCATCCCCACCAAACACAGCTCCTCCCCTCAGCTGTGCTCTGGGCTTCTGCCCCTCCTGGGGTGGAGATGAGGAGGCAGAGGCCCAGGGGTCCTGAGCAGCTCCTCTCTGTTGTTGCTGCCATGGCCGTGTGAGTTCGGTGCCGTCTGAGTTTCAAGCTGTGCACTTTTCTCATGATATCTGCGAGGGACTCTTGAAAGCCCCTGCACATCCCACCGGTGGACCTCCTCACGTGTAAGCACTCTGATACCCCAACAGCTTTCTCCTGTGAGGCTCTTAGCAAATCCTCTCCTGTGCCATGTGTGATCATGTGTGGCCTCAGCTAGCTCACAGGGCACATCCTTGGCTCCACAGCTCTAGGACAAGCAGGTTGCAGTCATCTTGTCCAGTAGCATCCAGTCCCAACTTCTGAGCAGGTTATGCCACTGCAACACTCTCCTCTCCACAGTCACAGCCATTTCAGCCATGTAGTTTTCAGGCATGTAGCCATTTTTCAGGAGTAAGTCAGACAACACATAGAAGAGAAGTCTAGCTCCCCACAGGGCTCCTTTCCACAAACCTGAGAAGAGAAGAAGGCATTCTCTTTGTTTGTGCCCCTCAGACTGGGAAAGTTCAAAGTACACTAAGGGCCTGTCCCAGAAAATCATCTTCAAGAGTCCAACTCAACCCCCGGTGAGGAAGAGCTAACAGCTGCTTTACTGAATTTTGAATGTCTCCCTAGCTGTCTTTCACCATCTCTCCCAAGGGCAGAGTAGCCAGTCACCCACACTCAGGGCACAGCTGAGAGTGAACTTAAGAGTTCTGCAGCCACTTAAAAAAAGTTGTAGTGTATTTTGCTGTAAGCAATAGGACACACACACAGACACACACACACACCACGTTACATTACACTTCAGTATTAGGAACGGTTTAGGGATTATGGGGAATTTTAGTTTGGAGTTCACTCTTACTTTGTTTTTCATATTTTTCAAGTTTTTAGAAATAAACTTCAAAGTTTTTTCCCTGCTAGGGATTTAAATAAGCAACTGAGAGGCAAACTCAGACCAGATGAAGGGGAATGGCAGGCTCACGTCCCTTAGAAGAGATCAATTGTTTATACTGCTCCCAGAAAAGGGACAGCACAAACACCAACGCAGGAGCTTCACGGGAGCCCAGAGGAAAGGATCAGGGTCTGGATGCGAACACGGAGGGAGGGAGGCAGATATTGTTCAGTGCAACCCAAATAATAGCTGGAGCCTGTTCTTCCCACCTGTGCCCTTCACTCTCAGAAAGTGGAAAAGTCACAAGAACTGTACCCAGGAGCCACAAGACTGGACTGGACAGTCTGCCTGTGCTTCTGTCTCCATCCTGAGGCTAAGGAAGGAGGAAGTGAACACAACAACAGCAACGCTTTTGCCTCCATCAGACCATGGCAGAGGGGGCACTGTTTTGCTTTTTTCAAAGTAGATTCCTTTCTTGTAAGTCTTTAAATCCTGGAGTGACCTCCAAGGTGGACATCCTGCTCTTGGTCTACAACAGTCCCACTCCAGCCCCATTTTGCCCTTGTTTTCAAAAGTGTGCCAAACTGGATTCACACTCCAGACCTACAGTATTTCTGCGACACATTGTCAGAGGTCACAGGCTGCATCCTAATAGATATTCGAGGAATATTAATTCTACCCAAACTGATTTGGGGACACATAAAGCACTGCTCTCTTCAGCAAAATGTCTGGGCAATTTGTACCCAATTTTCTGTATTCTAATAAACCATCAAGGATGATTTTCAAATAGTCATTTACATCCTAAGACATTAACTTTTCAAGACAAATATTTTAGTCAGTCTGCAGCACCTTGATTTTTAAAAAACATTCTCTCTCCCTTTCTCTTTCTCCCTTTCTTCCTTTTCTTTCCCCCTCCATCTGTACCCCAGAGCAACAAGATGAAGAAATTGTACAACAGGTGGCTCATTGACATGCCCTGGAAGTTTACATTTCTGCTTTGATTCTTTAGAAAGAGAGATGTGAGACATCTTAATGGAGGACAGCAGAGCACAGGAGAAACTAATGAGAAGAATGTGACGGTGCCCCAAAGGTGCCGAAGACTTTATGAACTCTATTGTAAACAAAATCTGATCATTTTCAGTTTCTTATCAGGTGCCTCCTCTCAGCTTGTCTGTTATTCCTGCTGCAGGAAATTCTTTACTGACACTGAATTGGAGAAATGGTTATCTTCCCCCACTGGGGGCTTTGCGTTTCTGGAAAGATGACTTTTAGCATGCAAACTGGATGCATCCAACAACATTCTGATGGAAGACCAGAGCTCCATAACTCTTTCCACAATTTCAAAATGAGTTCATTGCCCAGAGGAAAACATAAAACATACCAACGCCTGAGAAAGACAGTAATAGCTCTCAACCGCTCAGACATTTCTCCCTGTCTGATGAACTGCTTCTATTAAAGAGTTTACTGCTTTTCCCCAAATTTGAATGGATATTTCTAAAAATGGAAAGAATGGGGAAAAGGGAAAAGGAAAAAGGCTGATAACCTTGTAACCACCATAGAATCCAGACTAAAACAGAGGAGAGCATAAAGCAGGAAAGATATTATTGACACAATAATGATAGCAAATAATTACAGAGTGCTTATTAAGTGTGCCAGACACTACTGTAAACATTTAATGTATCCTAACTCATTTAATCTTCACAACAGTAGTAATTCTATTTTCCATTTTGTAGATGAGGAAATTGAGCTACAAGAAGATTAAGTAAATTGCTGGGTGGGTAAAGCCAGTACTGAAACATAGGCAGCTCTGGCTCTGGATTCCAAGTTCTAGGCACTGCATACCAGTGCCAAATGAATCCACATTGAAGCACCTCAGAATGTCCTGTGGGACTGGAAGGAACTGCTGGACAATTTTGTCAGGAGGGAAAAACGGGAGGTTTTTTTTAGTTTTGTTTTGTTTGGTTTGGTTTGGTTTGGTATCGGGGATCGAACTTGGGTCCTTGCGCTTCCACGGCAAGTGGTGAAACCACTGAGCTAAATCCCCGGCCCCATTCCACCCTTCTTCATCTCTCCAAAAGTCTTAGCAGTTTCATAAGGGCAGTGGAAACAATTTTTCCCAGGGCAAGTTGGTGGCAGAGGAATGATGAAAACAGCAACATTGCTGTAGAGGTCCCCAAATTATCTGCTGGGAGTTCCACAGGAAATCATGAGGATAGTCTGGGTTCAACTATCCCTCCTGCTACTTGATATTTAGATGTATTTCTTTCAAGTTTTTTCTTATAGCAAAATTAGGTTTACAGACAATTTGTTTAGGGACAAAAACAACACAGAACATCTCTGAGTTTTGGTGGTGAATGTATTTTTGTTTGATACAGGAATTTTTGTCATTGAGAGTCAATAGGGAACTGATGAAAGCTATTCAATATCCAACAGATCTGCTGAGTTATCAGATAAAAGCCATAACTCATAAGGATAGGCTGAATATGCCAAGTCCTGTACTGTAGGTGAGGATTTTGTCAACACAATGAACTTAAAAAGATGTCTGCCTGAATAGATTTTGTTTTTGTAGTTAAATAGAAATCACAAGTTACTTCAAAAAGAAAGCATGCTTCCATCTGTCTTTTCACACAGCAAATGTTTCTCCCAGGACTTCATTTGCTTCAAATTAGTATTTTTCTGGGAAGGAGGAAAATGAAATTTGATAATTCACTGTTAGAAATAATGTTTAATTCATTTTATTCTAAAAATTTTAGTCACTTATTGCCCTGCCTTAAATGAACTTTATTATCAAATTTTAGAGCCTGTTGAAATTTTAAGTAGGTATTATTCATTCACCCAAAACATTTTCATTAAACATTTATTATGTGTCAGGTATTGCTCTAGAAGATGAAATCCAATCTCCTCACTGTAGAAATGAAGAAAAGAAAGAAGAGAAGAAAGACACAGCATAAGGTGGCAGGTCCAAGACTGGCATACAGATCTCTTCATTTCAAAGTCCAGTTTTCTCCCTCGTCTGATACTGCCTTACAAGCTTGGAAATGTGCTGTAACTATGTGAGATGTGGAGCACACAGTGACCCTTCCCCCAAAAGGCTTTTAGTTGTCCACAGAGGCATACTGAAAGTAGAATGATAACACTAGAGCTCAGCATCATTTGAGACAATAAAATAGAGACTAGTGCTTGTCTCAGAGATGGACAGCATGCATTCTACTTATTCCTCCTGAAGGCCCCATCCTCAGAGAAGAGCACTTTTGTTTACTGAGTGCCTACGTTGGGCCAGGCACCATACGAGACATGTTACCCATGAGGTAAGTTTATTCCCCCAAGAATACTGAAAGAAAGATATCCTTATGCTCAGTTTGCTTTTAGAAAAATGAGACTCAACAAGCAATAATCTCACCCAAGGTCAGAGGGGTGTAAATGTCCAAACAGGAATCCAGCCCATGGTTCTCTAATAGCATAGCCCAAGTTCTCTCTGCTTCTGGACACGGCCTCCCTTCACAATGCTTAGATGCCTCAGTTCCCTTCCTTAGTCATGGCAGGGAGGTGAAAGGGAGGTTGCAAAGAATGCTGGAAAGTAGAAGCTTCGAGGCACTACAAGCTTGGCTCCCAAAGGACATCTGGGAATCAGCATTATAGAGCTGCCATAAATGCGGTAGCTAGCACTGCTCTTCTCCATGAGGTTCATGTGCAAGACAAAAGGGTTTTGCTTTTGTATTTGTGGAAACTTGGATTATTCTTCAGAAATCTTCAGTCTCTTGCCATCACTTCTATGGGAAGAATAATTTGACTTTGATAATCTCGAGTTTGGTCATGTGACTCACTTTGGCCAGTCTCCTTGAAGATTTGACACACTTAGAGATATGACTCACACAGTTGGGCTTGCTCTTTTAGGTTTCCACCATTACCCTTTGAAGAACATGATCCAGCTAGGAGAAGATAGACACATGGCTAATCCTCCCCTCCCAACACAAACACACAAACACACACACACACACACACACCAGAACATACAGTCAAGATCTTAAATAAATGATGTTACTTTGAGCTACTGAGGTTTGAGTTGGTTTTTGTGCTGCAAAAGCTGATTGATTTGCTATTGTAGGCTAATTGTACTCCACTGAGATTTACTTCTCAATAACTTCTCTTTAACTTCTGCCATTTATAAAATTTTGCACCACTGGCTGATAATGTAGGGCATTTTAGGTTCTACACAATTGTTCTCAAATACTGACCTTGCCACATAAGTTATTTCAAAATTACTAAGGCAGGTAGGTGGATGGATGTATAGGTAGGTAGGTGGGAAAGTAGGTAGGTAAGTAGACAGATAGTGTCTTAGTTATTTTTCTCTCATTGCTGAGACAAAATACCCAACATCTAAAGTTGAAGAGGAAAAGGTTTATTTAGCTCACAGTTTGTAGAGGTTTCAGTCCCTACTAGACTGGCTCCAAGGCAGTGTGGCATGGCAATCAGACATTGCAGAGGTGAAACAGTTCAATGGTGGGCAGAAGGCAGCAAAGCAAGCCAGGGAAAAAACAAGCCTCTTTCTGTCCCTTATATTGTATCCCGGCCACTGGGATTAGGAAAATGCTAAACCAATCAGTGGGCTGACTTAGTAATCACACACCCTCAATCCTAGCATTGCACCATCACCATGAATCAATCACTCTAGATTCAACCACTTCTGAAAAAGCCCCACCTATGACTGCATGAGGCTTTGGGGAACATCTAGACACAAGCCACAATAGATAGATAGGCAGATAAATGGAAACACAGTAACAAAATTGGAGGTGAAATGGTGATAGATTTTTTGTATATGCTTATGTGAGGGTTAATGAAACAAATAGCATCCATAGAAATAATGTCTGCCTCATTTTTGTACGTAATCCACTTGCCCATTTTAAGACCCACATTTGCTGATATCCAATCTACTTATGATAATCCTGAGTGGAATATTAAATTCATGTAAATCTTAGTCTTAAGGAACACTTATAATATCTAATGAATATTTATTCCCTACATTTATAGAACATCTTCTCACCAGAGAATGCAGGTGCTATTTAAGTTCTCTTTTGGACCTCAGATGGATTTTAAAATAGAAAGCCACTTACTAGTTGTCAGTGCGTGAAGTGGGGACACTCAGGGAGCATCTGAGATAATTATTTTCCTGTTTTGCCTCATTTTATTGTTCTTCTCCAATCTGATGTTGTATCTTCAAAATAGCTAGAGAAAATTCCATTTTCCTCACATAAGTGCAAATAGGCAGAACCCTGCCGTGTGTTTATTTTTACTGCAATCCTGTTATATTTGCCTATGTTTTCACTTCATGTTACAATTTTTAAACCCATGTATAAGGCTAATCATTACTTGATCCTCCTCCCTTCTTGGATGGAGAATTTACCAAAGTGCAATCTATTGGTGATTTTTATAGTTACTGCTCATTCTTGTGACTATACAGAACTTTTAGAAACACTTTGAAAGTGAGCTATTCCAATTATTCCCATGTTACTTTTCAAATGTGCAAATGTCACAAGATGGTGGAAGGACAGGTTACACAAAAGAAAAGTCCAATAAAGGTACTTGCTACCCTCTTCTCTGTCAGGTTGCCAGTTTCTACTCATCTAGCAGTGCACCATTGCCTCTGTCAGTTATTTCTTGGCATCTACCTCTCGTTTTGTGATGGCCAGTGTTGCACTCCAGTCTTCTGACCTTGCCAGGCAACATTTGTCAATGTTTAAATGCTGAGATTGTACCCAGGCAGCTCAGGAAACCAGCACTGGCCTGGTTCTTATACAAATAGAACTCCATGAGAGTTACACAATAGCAAAGTCATATTTTCTAAAACTTACAGGTGTTAAAGTATAGAGGGGAAAAGAAAGAAAAAGAAACAATCTCTAAAATGCTCCCTTCTTAACCTTAACCTTTATTTTTTCTGTACATGGACAATATTCATCCTTTCTATGGTACATTGATTGATTCATAATTAAGATATTTTAAAGACTAAAAAATTCTAAAAGTTTTAGATTCTTTAAAAGGTTAAAAATATTGTTTTAAACATCAGAAGCTCTTCCTAAGAATGTGATTTTTCTCCATGATGAAATGTAAAGAGCACTTGCTTAGAAGTCAAAAGACCTTGGCTAGCATTGGGGTCTACTTAAACGTTCTGATCCTGGGCAACATACTTATCTTTTCTGAATATCAGTTTCCTCATTTATAATATGAAGATATTATCAGCTGTGACAAATCAAAAAATTATTGGAAAGAAGTAGGAAATGATAGAATGCAGGATTAATCCAATTGATATTTAAATAGTATCAGATTTTTAAAAATCAGTTTTAAAATAAAGATAAAAATGAAGCAGAATAATGATTAACCTAAATTTAATGATACTCAATGCTGAGATATACCATTGTTTTGACAACATAGTAGTCATTTGAAGGATGGTCTAGTAAGTGCACTAAGTCCATTATAGAGTCTTATCATTCTACTCTAAGATAACCTTCTGTGGAACTGTGGTAAACTGAGAAATGATCTTCCAAAAAGATAACCATGTTCTTTCTAATCCCTGGAATTTGCGGATGCTGCCTTAGCCATCCAAAAGTTGATCTCTGCAGATATGATTAAGTTAAAAATATTGAGATGAGAGAATTTTTTCCTAGATTGTCTAGGTGGGCTCTAAATGTAATCTCAAGCATCTCTGTAGGAGGGAAGCAAAGATTGTGTACACACTGAAGAGGAGAAGACACTGTGGCTGTGCAGACAGTGCTGAGACTGACTGGGCTACAAGCCAAGGAATGCTGACTGTCACCAGAAGCCAGAAGAGCCAAGGAATGAATTTCCCTCGAAGTATGTAAAGGGAGTGTGGCCCTGCTAACACCTTGATTTCAGCCCAGTAAAACAAATTTCAGATTTCCAACATCCGGAACTACAAGAGAATAAATTTCTGTTCTTTTAAGGCACTAAATGTGTGGTGATCTATTACAACAGGCTTTGTACTAATACAAATACTTTAGCACAACAGTCCATAGGTCTTTTTGAATAGGAGGCAATAGAAATCTGCTTCATACAAAACTTAGGTTCGTAATAAGTAATGTAAAGCAACAGGTATAGAATAGGTTCTCATTAAGTAGAATTATTTGTTCTATTGCAAAGTGTAAGAACAAATTCTGAGAAATAGCTACCTTTTGCTGAGAATATATCATGTGCTATTTCATATATTAATTTTATTTCATCCTCATGACAGCCCATTGTTTTCAGAAGAGTACACAAGGACACTTAGAAGTTATGTAGCTTGCTCAGGTCACAAAGCAACTGACAGAGCCATAGCTTCTAACCCAGGCCGTGAGACACAGAGCCCCTTTGGTTAGCTACTACATAACACTATGTCTCAATGTAACAGACACAAGTGTTGTCTTTAAGGAAGTAACATTCAAGAAACATCACAATAGGCCGGGGATTTAGCTCAGTGGTTCCACCGCTTGCTGTGCAAGCACAAGGACCCGAGTTTGATCCCTGATACCAAAAAATGAAACATCACAATGAAAACAATGTAGATGCATTGTCAATTAATATATTGTATAATACACCCAGTTTTATTAAAAAAATAGTTACATGTAAACATAATCCTTTTAGAAACTTAACTCAGAGCAGAGTGATATAAGAATGTACTGATATCTCCTAGTCACTTGATGTACCACGCATCTTCTCTGCCCTCTGCCCTCCCAGGGAACAAAGAGACTGAGCTGGCATGTGGTCCCAGAACTCCACATCACAGCCCTAATTAGTGTCCTGAAGCTTGCCTTTGTCAGTGTATTTGATATGGCATTTCACTCATCCAATCAATAAATTATTATTGAAGGTCAACCTATAAACAGCCAAGTTTTTGGTGATGCACAAGTAAACAGCACAAATCCCACAATGTGGCCAGAGATCCAGATTGCCGAGTCACGTTTCTGAAGCACCTATGACCCAGTACTGCTTCACCAGGTCTCCCTGCTTAACATAAATTAAAGTGATATAAATTTTATTTGCTGCTATTTAAATTAGTATTGTTTGTAAGCATGGCTGAAGGTTTTATCTCCATCATAAACAGAGTTCTTCATTGGGACATTCAGAGTGAAATTTTAAGGACAGCTGTTGTAGGGCATTCGGGTCTTATTCTGTATTCTGCCACACGGGCACTGAGCTATGCAAGTGACCCTGTGAAAACCAAGAATGCATGTCATCCTATTCGTACATGCCAAAGTCTGGGTTCAGGAACCTATGTTCCTCCTGAAAGAGTATGGACATTGAAAGCAGCGTTTTCTCCTACGCTGTCTGTGAGCCTTCAGATCTTGAGATAATAAACAGAATTTGCTGAATTTTTCCCATGTAAAAGAGAGAAGACTGACATCTCAATTTTTTTAAGACAGTCTGATTCCCAGAGCAATGTCAGGAAATCTTGACCTGTTTTTTGAAACAGACTGCATGAGTGAAGATCTTGTTTCACTTGTAGGTGGAAACAGCCCATCCCACGCCTGGAAGGAAGAAAACTGCACTTTACCTCAACAGGTCATCTTTGTGACCACCTTAGAAACATTACCCAAAGCTCCAAAATATTCTGAAGAGAAATTAGGAGGACTACTGCATGCAATTTGAGGAAATTTAAGAAAATCTCAGAATTATGGCTTCAATTTTCAAAATGCTAAAGTATATCAATTCGTGAACACCAACAGAAATGTTTTCTCCTCCAAAATATTGCACATACACAGACAAAAAGATTTTTCACAGGGAGACTTGTAACACTGCATTACAGAGGAGCTCTAGAAGAAGCAGCCCTCTTGGTGGGCCACTGAGACTTTCTTCTATTTAAGGACCTACTGGTGGTCCACAGTTATTTA
This sequence comes from Heterocephalus glaber, assembly GCF_000247695.1. Next base: position 19,587,489 of record NW_004624753.1, on the reverse strand, counting down.
TTGTATACACAAAGGGGAGATGCACAGCAAATGAATAAAACGCAATTTTCATATCTCTCCACAAAAACAGTTATGAAGTACTATGTGTGATATGGTGCTCAATGCCTTTAATATATACTATTTCATTTATGAGATGAAAACACAAATGTAGGCTTTTTTGTTTAAACTCCTACCACATGCCAGGAATGGTTTAGGGTGCTTTAAACACAGTATTTCCAGATCCAAAACATTTTGCAGGCCTTTGAGTTCCACAGTCTTTTCAGCCTTCAGAAGACTCATTAAAACACATCTGCCCCGGGGCATCTGTCAGCTACCTTGAGATGAAATCATCCTCACCTGGTCTGTGTACTGTGACACCTGGTGTCTTAGTTACCTCCCTCCTCACTGGGACCCAACAGGTGACCCCTGCAGCCTAAGGAAGTGGGGTTTATTTGGGCTCGTCTTTCAGAGGACAGGGGGGATAGTGAGCAGCCCCAGAGCAGGACTGCCTGGAAGACAAGAGTTGGGGGTAAAGGGAAGCTGGGAGTGAAAGGAAGCCTTCGGTCACATTCCCAGTGAGCCACCTCTTCTGACCAGACCCCAGCTCCCAACAGGAAGTCAGCTGGATCCCCCATGACTCGGTCACCTCCCCAAAGCTCCAACAATAACCATCGGAGGCTCCTGGGGAGACCTGGATATAAACTAAAGGGTGGTGAAAAATACTGTCTGGAACAAGGTGCAGGATGTGCTGTAGCAGCTGCACTGAGTGGTTCAGAGAGAGAGGTGAGAAATGAAGACTGACTGCCTATTTCACAGTATTACCTGAGGCCAACCCGGCTAAGCCATTTCCTCATAAAGTCATCTTGCTTGACAATTATTTCAAATTACACTCCGCTATGTAGTACTCATTTAGGGCTGTTTTCAGGCTACTGGTCAGTTACCACTTCAGTGCAGAGGAAGGGGCCCACTGGCCTGAAGAAGGGACAATTCCCTGAAGAACATAGCTCACCCTGAAGGAATGGGTCAGTGCTAGCGGAGTCTGGCTCATTATGACTCACTGGCCTCCTGGAGCTAAATATTACTTAAGATACTCATCATACGAGTGCCCCAAAGGTTCGAGTTCTGTCCGTATAATAACAACTGTTAATTATCCAATATTACCCACACACTGTCAAATTCTAACACTTTTATCCACACACTGTCAAATTCTAGCACTGTGAACTGAGTGTTATTATATCCGGACTGTAGCTATTACAATTGAAGCTAGAAAAACGTAAGTCTTGGTCATAACTAGGAAGGAACACAGCCTGAGTGTGATGACAGGTTAGAGCATGTGCAGAAGGGGAGCTTACATTTCCCTTGTGCTGAGCATGGTCATGATTGCTGCTGAGGGCTGCTAGTCACCAATACCTCTGCAGATCTTAGAGAGCACAAAGACTGGTTGGACATCATAAGATGATTAATATCTCGAGACAAAGTTTAATATTGCTTAATAAGCAATATAAAGTTATAAAATCTTATAGTAAACTTACTAAACATTTTAGTCACTAAGGGCTATGATGATCAGAATAGGGGATATTAGGACAATCTTTACTTATTTATTTATTTTGAAACAGGGTCACACTACGTCTCTAAGTTGCCCAGGCTGGGCTTGAATTTACAATCCTCCTGATTCAGTTTCCCAGGGTGTTAGGGTTTCAGATGTGTGCCACCATTCCCAGCTTAGAAAGACAATTTTATTAGTACCTATTAAAATCACAATGTAGAGTACTTTCTTAACCTTGACATTAGGAACGCTGTCAGTTGACTCGCTCTTTGTTGTGAGGCTAGCCTATATGCTGTGGGATGCTTAGCAGCATTCCAGGACTCCGATTACTCAGTGCTAGAGGAAAAATCCTCTAGTTGAAATTTCATTTTAGAAAAATACTTAAAGATAGACAAGGCTTTTCTAATATTATTTCTA
>NW_004624753.1:19568982-19585437 GCF_000247695.1 Heterocephalus glaber | reverse complement strand
TATATATATATATATATATATAATAAATAGAATTTTTAAATGTCAGAATGCTAAGGTTATTGACAGCCTTGTGGTAGGCAATTTTTCTTTTCCTTATTGGATATTTTCTAGTCTTCCCACATTTAATAATAAATAGAGATTTTGTAGTACATTGTAATTGTCTAAGAAATCTAGAAATTCATTTATTTTAAAATCTGAATGGGGTAGTCAAGGGGAAGGGGAAGTAAATTAATCTTAATTATGTACAGGGAACCAATTCCCCATGACAAATATAATCATTGTGTATTACAACATGTACTAATAAAAATATAAATGTTAAAAATTCTGTATAGCAAGACCAGAGGGAATCTTACCTGACTCTGGGTAAGCTCAAGCTAAAGAAAACAAGAAAGGACAGCACTATTCAATATCAAACTTAAACTCCAGGTCTGTGAGTCACCCATTCCTATAATCTTCATTTCTTCTACCTTTGTGGTCTGAAGAGCTCAAAATGGAGAAATGACCATAGATCCCATCTAGCTCAGTGAAGCCTCTGAGTCATGTGGCAGATGAAAATGCCAAATTGATCCAGAGGAATTCTTCCACATACTACACCTGAGACATCAAGGAGAAACTGTCACCAGAAAAACATAAATATTAAAAATAAAGCACTACACAAATCTGTAAAAAAAAAGGTCTTGATCATTTGGAGATAAACCCATCATGGGAGAGAGTTAATAGACAAACAGAATTAAAGCTGCAAGAACTTCAGTCCCACCAAGTGCCCATCTGATAGTGCAGAAGCAGCGTGCTTAAAGTGCTAAGAGAAGGATTTCAACACCCTACCCTGAAAGCTAGGGCACTTTGAAAACAAACAGGTACCAGTAACTGGAAATCAACAGGATTTTGAGAAATGAAATATATAGTTGAAAACAAAATTAGAGAACTGAAAGATAAAACTGAGTATTCACTGCATCTCAAAGACAGAAGTCACAAAAAGTTTAAAAACCTTGCAAAATCAATTAAGAAAGTCCAATAGTCTTTAAAATGGCACTTCAAAAAAAAAGAATTGAAAGAATGGGGAGAAGCAATTTTAAAAGATAATAGTGAGAATTTTTCAGAATTGATTCTCTATGAATTCACAGTTTCAAGAAGCCTAAAGTAAAGGAGTTAGATGCCACGGCTCTGCACATGGCAGTGAGTTGATTGAATAAGACACAGACCACAACTAGAGGGACAGCCAACTCCAAGAGCATCAGGAGACAGAGAACGGCAATGGATAAATAACTTCAAATGTTATGGAAAAAATTCTCAACAAAGTATTTTATTCCCAGATAAATATTATTCAACAGAGAAAAGAAATTTAGAAATGAAATAAAGACTCAAAAATTGACATTTGGTGAAAAAGTACTTTTAAAAATACAGTTTAGCCAAAAGTGGTAGCACTGAAATCCCAGCAGGAGGATCAAAAGTTTGCACCCATCCTGGACAGCTTAGTGCCTTGGTAAGACCCTATTTCAAAGTAAAAAAATAAAATAAAATAGAATAAAGGGTTGAGGATGTAGCTTAGTATGAAAGCTCTGGATTCAATCACTAGTACCACCAAAAAAAAAATGTAGTTTAGGACAAAGGGAACTGAAGCCAAAATAAATGAAAGGAGTGGAAAATGAAAAAGTGAGCAATGAAATTGGTGCACAGTAGGTGAGGGAAAGCTGCTTATGCCAAGAATATGAAGTAATCCTTTATATTTCATTCATTTGCATTATAAAGCCATCCCATCTGCACATTATTTCACCTCTATCTTCAAAAGAAATTTCCAGATCTAGAACACTTCTCATTATCTCCATTCTTATAATTTTAGGTTCCCATTGCATGGAATATTGCTTTCTATCCTTTGACTTTTAGTCTTTGTGTTTTTGATTTAAGTGTGTTTCTTGTATACAGCATTGAGTTTTGGGTTTTGACACAATCTACCAACATGTGTCTTTTGATATAGCAGGTGAGTCCTTCAAATTGAGAGTCATTACTGTTATAAATGGTGTATGAGAGGCCACTTGGACACAGGCTTTGTGAGAAAAATGCTTTATTCCTGTCCAGGTGTGAACAGAGACAGAAACTGGGGGCAGATTTCAGCAGCTAGGAAGAGCCGACTTTATTTCCTCTGTGTGTGGATGGGCTGATGAGAGAGAGAGAGAGAGAGAGAGAGAGAGAGAGAGAGAGAGAGAGAGAGAGAGAGAGAGAGAGAGAGAAAGAGAGAGAGAGAGAGAGATCAGCAGCCAGACGGGAGAGAAATTAAGTTTACATGGGGATTGAAAAGGGCTATGATTATAGGGAATGCTTACGACTGAGGGTCCAAGAATGGTCAGCACAGGTGTGCAGACAATCACTGGACCTCTCAGCAGTGGGGAGATTGTGTACTCCATCCTAAATTTTCTTTATTGCTATCTGTCCTATTTACCGAGAGTAGTGTGTTGTTTGCAGAGAATGGCATGTTTGCTTGCTTATTCAGGCCAGGCATGAAAATTACTGAAAGGTATTGACTTATTCTTTTCATTGCATTATTTTCCTGTTGCTGGTTCCATTTTTTTCCCCTTTGCTTAACTGCTCACCCTGCCTGGTATAGTTATTCCATTAGACATTTTGGCATTGTTGGCTTCGTTGTCTCTTGAATATCCTTGAGAAATTTTTGGAGCACTGCTTTGGTAGTTATGAATTTCTTAAGGTGCTCTTTGTCATTGGAATACCTTATTTGTAACAGACATTCCAGCCCAGTATTAGTAGGCTATAAGTGGACCTACGTCCTGCTCCATGAAGGAGCAGGACCCTGCTGAGTTAACTTCCAGCCAAGGTCAGCTTGACTCCAACTAAATTCTTTCCCTCTGAATTACCCGTTTGTTCTCTTCAGCAGGATATGCTAGTGCCTCCCTTTTACAGTCCTGCCAGTGATGTCTGCTATCACCAGGTGTCCCAAAGCATACCCTGCTCCCATGCTTCCCACACTTACAATGAATAAACACTGGATGTCTTTGGTGTCTTTTGTCTGTGCTGCTAATTTTAAAGAAGAAATAATTAGAGGAACGGTCACTCACCACATAATAAATTGTTCTATAACACTACAAGTGAAACTGTGTATCAACCCTGTGATAACTTCCATATAACCACAGGGGTGATTTTGAGGCTTTCTTTTATATACATATTAAGTTAGATTTATTCATAGGTAACTAATATTCTAGAAAGCATGTCTTCAGTAATCAAGAAAGTACAAACCAAGGAGATGCCATTTTAAACTCTGGTTGTAGAAAAATTTAATCTGATAAACCAAAGCAGTACCAGAGATGTTAAGAAATGATTTCCTCATAGACTAACAATGAGGTCCCAAAATTAATGCAGTCACTTTAAAAAGCAATTTGCAACACCTAGAGAAGTTGGGTGTGGGCATATCCTATAAATCAATAATTCCATACTCAGGCACATTCACAAGATAATACTAACATAAATTTCTTTGGAGCACTGTTTGTACAATGTGAAAACAAACCAAGAAGAAATATGAATAAACTGGCATATTAAAATGAGTACTGTGTAGCAATTCAAGTGCATCCAGTATCCATGTGGGTAAATCTTTAAAAGCAATGTGAAGAGGAAAAATAACAAATTCCCCCAAAAATGTACAGTATGATGCTGTTCATATCCATTTTCAAAACCTTGCAAAAATAAATCAAATGCTGCTTTAAGATGCATAAGTATACGTAATAAATACAAAATGGCACACACAGGAACACTATACACCTAATTCAGGAAAGAGGCTGACCCAGGAAGAGAAGATCAGAAAGGGGTGGGACTAGCTGGGATTTACTCATGTATAGAAGATGTAGTTTTTGTTCTGTTGTTTTGTTTGCTGTACATTATTTGGGGGTTTTTTTTATAAAACCTGAAATCCATTTAGGAAATTAAAGTATGACCCATCACATCCTCATCATTGTGCTAAATATCTGTATGAGGCTTTTAGTCCCTCTGTCCTCTCAAACCCTAATCATTTCTCCTAGTGCTAGTAAAAATAGAGAAGACAGTCTTCACTTTCTTTTTAAGGTGTGGAAGGAGAGTACTCAGGTATTCACAGCTGCCCTTGCAAAGTATCACCCAGTCTCCATTCCATTTTAGCTTAGAAAATGCTTTTTCTAAACTCAGAGTTTTCAAAAAAAATGTGACATTTCATCTAGTTAATTTTTTTAGTTATTTGGCACTAAGGAACCAGAACCCTACTATCTAGAGAAAAGGAAAATTCACTATTTGTCTAGTTGGGTAATAAGAGATCTAAATTCCTAACAAGACAGTTTGGATTAAGAAAACATTGAAGCCAGGCTTGGTGGTGCATGTCTGTAATCCCAAAACTTCAGGAGGCTGAAGCAGGAGGATCACAAGTTTGAGCCCAGTCTGAGACACTTAGTAAGTTAGCATGACCTTGTCTCAGAATAAAAAGAAAGAAGGGTCTAGAAATTTAGCTCAATGTGAAGACCCCAGGTTCAGTCACCAGTACACATACACACACACAAAAAAAAGAGAGAGACAAAGAAAACATTGAATGATGGATCTGTATCTAATCAACTATCACTGAATCTATCCAAGTAGATCTCTATGCTCAAGAGAAGCAAATATTTAAAGTTTCATCATGTTATCACATATAACAGAAGACCAGATCACAGTTACCACAGCATGGGGTATGTGTGAGTACAGGAAAGAAATAACAGCACATCTAACCTGCTTTTCTCAGTACATAAACTTGAAGCATTTATTTAATCTTATAGAGTAATCAAATTGAATAATTTAGCTAAGCAGCTTATTAAAAATTAAAACTTGTCAAATACTTGGATTAACTTAGTGTTTGTGTGAAATTGCCTCATTTTTTCTTTCTTCTTTTAAATATCAAACACTGAATAAAGTGAACTGACAGCACGGTAGGTGAACAAAACATTCATCTCCTCATATCAGACTGATATAAAGTATATCTGACTTAGATTTGCTTATGTCCTCCACTGACTTCCTGATCAGTTCATCCTGAGCATCTTTGAGTGAGCATCCTAAATTACAATTTACACAACTTCCAAAAAGCATGTATAACACCTCATCCTTATGAAGGATATCAATATCCTTCATAAAAAGTTCACAGAGAAACAATGACAAGGCCTTCAGCAATTGCCTCTTAGACTTTTGTCAGAATAAAAATGCAGCCCTAAAAGTCTGTGGTAGATGTTGCTTCCTAAACCTGACTGGGGCACAAATCATATATTTCTTAATTTTTAAAAGCAATAATCCAGCTGGAAATTGTATAGTAAAGCAGAAGTTACTACACCAAGGCCAGAAACTGCTTTAAAATAGTGCTTTCTAAGCTAAGTGAAATGCTGTTAGTTGTATAATATGTACGGAAAATTATCATGGAGTCATTAAATTTTGAAAGTTTTGTTGTGGATTTGCATTTACAAATCAGTAATGGCTATTGAATATGTTTCAATATTTTGCTGGTGTGACTTTTTAATTCCTTCATGATTGCCAGAGAAACTTGTACCTGGAAATCTACTTTCATTTTTCTTGTGTTATTAAGCAAAAATCAATGAGTTTTTTCTCAAAAGTCTCTTTCTTTCCTTTAAATTCTCCAGTGAATACAAACATGGCTTTTTATTGGATACAAAGCTATTAATGATTTTTTTCTAGCCTTGCAAACCACTGAAATCTCTGCAATTCATTTCATTGTCTATAAATGTTCACTGCTATTATTTGTGTAAATGGAAAGCAAAGGACATATTTTTTTTAATTTTGTAGTACTTTAACCTTGAATGAAATTCTTAAAGCATGTCTCTCAAGAGAAATTGGAAAGGAGGAGGAGAGGAAAAGAATTGTTTACATAGTCACTTGACTATTTGAATTTCTAAAGAAATTAAATTAAACATTTGACTGACAGTAATTTATAGGAGCCTAATATACTTTCTACCTCTATTCCTCTATTCTATTTCTCTCTTCTCTTTCCTCTGACTTAGAATTGGGTTAATTTTTTTTAAAGACCAGCAAGCATTTGGCCAAGAAATTTTGCTGCATGTGATGGTTCTTTTTATAAAAATTCTCTATAAATTGTTAAACAGACACACAACCAGAAAAGCAGGACAGTTGTGATAGGAATGAAATTGCTAGAGAAATGTTGTATAATTAGGATTAAATGAAACGTTGCAAGTAAAACTCACAATTTGTAGTATATAGGAAGTATTCAGTAAATAGCTTCATGGAGTTCAAATCAGCGATCAGGTCTAAAGAGATCAGGTAGGGACTTGAATTTAAAGGCTTGAGTATCTCCTAAGTCCCCACAGATAAGCTAGGCAGATTAACCTCAAAGGACTTGGAATTGTCTCTAGACTACATCAAAAAAGAACCACACACACACACACACACACACACACACACACACAAAATCAAACCACCACAGAAAATAGAAAAACAGCCAGAGAAATAAATCTTGCCCACAATGCCTTCATCAAAGATGAAAACACAGAACAGTAATGGAAGATATTTCCTTTTCTGAAAATTAAGATGCAATATTGTGGGAGGCTGATGGATTAGCAGTAGAATTTCAAACAGAACACATCAAAAGCCACTCCGAATGGATGCAGAAATTTAAGTCCCCAAATTCCTCTAATGCAGGTGGAAACTATATTAGAATTGTATGAGATAACCAGTATCCTAAAAATCGTTTGTGGATTTAGCTGGACAAATACGAGACAAAAGCCAAGGGAAAACACATAGAGCGAAGACACATTAGATCGGGCCTAAATCCAGAGGCTACCTGACCTTCCCAGTGGCCACATAAGACAGAAGAAGCAGAGAATGGCTTAAGTCTACTTATCCCCTGGAGGCAGGGAGCATGCCGTTGTGTGGCTTTGGGACAACTCAATTAAAATATTGCTCACCAAATGCCACGTTCTAGCCAGTGAGAGTCAGAATATGCTCCTCTCGAAGACAGTTGGAAATAGATGTGGGAGGAAGCAAGCCAAGTGAGGAGAGGCACCAGGCTTACTGTCTTCCCTTGAGCCCTGGTCCAGCTTCCTTCTGGGATGATTTCTGTGTTACAGAAGAGGAGCCATAGCCCCACAGCTCCTTCCCCTCCTCAACCTTCAACCCCATCACCTGAACTCCCATCCGAACCATTCTGTCAAGGTCATCAACAGTGTGCCATCTCTGAAACTCCCAACCTCCATTGTCTCCTGGGTACAAAGCCTCTGGTCTTTGTTCTCATTTACTTCTAGCACTCCCACGTGCTCCCTCTTTCTGTCTTTTTCCCTCCCCTCTCCTTCCCCTTACTTTCCCTACCCCAAACACCCAAACTTCAGCTCCTCCAGTTCCTTAGTCATCCTGTCTGACCATAAGCAGCCACTACATTAGTGATGGAGAACAAATGCACGATGAAAAACAAGGATCCAAACAGCCCACTCAGCCCCACAGGTGCCACAGCTCCAACATGTACAAAACCGACATCGGCATTTTTCCCCGCATCGTGCCTCTCCTGAGTTCTGTATCAGTGCATGTTCTATTGTCAACTTTATCCTCTATGACAGACAACTTAAAGCAGCATTTCTCAACCCTGGCACCACTGACCATTTGTGCTGGGATAGTTTTTCTGTGGGACATTGCAGAATGTTTGGCAACATTCCTACCACTTCCACTCTATGCCAGTAACACTGCTCTACCCCTAGGTTGTGACCACCGAAAATGTCTCCTCTTGGCCAAATCCCCCTTGGTTGAGGGCAGGAGGTTGAAATTCGCCCTCAGCCAGGAAACACTGGCTGAAAATTACCCTCTTTTCCTGTCTCATTTCTGTTCCACTTCCATCAGTGAGCCCCGATGTGGACTCTTGTCTTATAATGAAGATGCCCTTGGGAACACATTCTGCTTGCTGGACCTGGTTAGAGCTCTTCCACACATAGCTATCATGATGATCAGCCCTCTTTACACATGTGGGAGCAGCTTCAGAGAGGTTCACAACTTACCCAATGCTACAAAATTACTCCACAGCCAACTTTTTACAAGGAAAAGATTGAAACCCAGGGTTCTGTTCCACTTGAGCCTGTGATGTCCCATCATATGCACTGATCCCTTTTTCTCTTCCACGCTTGTTCTCCTCTCAAGCTTCAGTTCAGGCTTTTATCCTTTCTTGCACACACAGTGTCCCCAGCATACCAGCCTGGCTCTGCACTTCTAGGCTCAGAGTGGCATAGCAGTCTTTCTGACTTGCAGGTCAAATCATGTCTCTCCTCCAGTCAGTTCTGCCTCATCTAACATGAACTCCAGGCTTCACTCATTGCTCTAGGGGCCATCTTCCTAACCATCACTCTCACCTCCTCACCTTCATGCTTTAGTCTGGACACTCAGATTTTCCTTTGTTCCAACAAGCCAAGCCCCTTCTCTCTCCCACGCCTTACCCCATACTGTTGCCTCCTCTCTTCTCTTCATCCACCTAATCCCCTTAGCTCATGACGCCACCTCAAAGGAGCCTTTCCTGAGTCCCTGCCTCTACTGCAGAAACTCCTCACTGCAAGTCTCCTTGCCCCACATCTTCTCCATGAAGCTTTTGCCCATTATCCCAGCCCAGTTCTCCTCTGGATGCTTCACTGCCTTATAAATTAGCAACCATTTACTACATCAGTGTTGATGTCTGATATCAGAACCCCACCAAGGAGGCTCACTGAGGTAGGAGAACCCCTGGGCCTTCGTGGTTCTATCAGCTCCCCCAGGTGATTTAGAATCTGACCAAACTTTGAGAATCCCTGTACTATATTACTGTATCTTGAACTGTTCATCAGTGATTTTGTGCAGGTGATTACTCTGTCCAACATGGTTTGAACTAAGAAAGAAAGGGATTTATGCTTTGGTATCTCACTTTCTATCTTTCTCCCATCAATGACATTCACTGATATTCATTTTCATTGAAAACTGTTATTCTCTTCATCAGCTCTTTGCAGTACTGTGATTCTGGACAAATTAGGTTGGAGGACCATAAAGACCTCATTTAGTTTACAGGGAACAGCTGTGATCACTATTATTAACTCTATGGCATACTTGTTTACCTCAGGCCATTGTTGAGTCTGCTCTTTTGACATCTTACCTCTGTGTCAGTTACAATGCTAGCATATAGACAAGCACCAGCCTTTTTACCTGTCATGTGGACTTTACATCTAAAAATATGTTTTACTTAATATCTGTGATAGCAAACTATTGTGTCAACTTCAGTGAGAAACGCCCATCTACACTGGATCAGCATAGTTCTGGGTGAGACTGAAGGGATTTACTGAAGACAGAAGACCCACAGGGAAGCAAAGAAGGAAGGCTCACTTCTGTTTCTTCAGAGGAACTCTGGTCCGCACCTTCACCGAGAACATCATCCCCTGGCTTCCATCACAGCTCTTTGGCCTGAGCACCAGCCCTTCAGCCCCTGAGATAGATATGCGAGGACACTGCGGTGAGCTCAGGCCTTCGACTGGATCCTCCAGATCTGCAGTGTGCAGGAAGACCTTTGCATGCTTCCACACCTGACTCTGTCTGGCCACTGTTACCCAATCTTATAAATTCTTATACATTTGTATATCTCATATTAAATCTGTTTCTCTGGTAAGCACTAAGTGATACAATATCATAGAGTAAAATTTTAATCTCAAATAAAATCACAAAGAAAAATATCACAGAGCTTTTACCTCCAACTTAATATTAGAGTGACCTCCTAGCAAAAAATATATAAAATTAAGTTAGAAAATTAGAGCTCTATTTGGTCATGTGAATGAATGCTTATGGAATTGCATAGCATACCATACAGTGGTCTGTAATCTCATCACAGGGTGACAGACAGAGTGGTGAGCAGTCAGAGGTCATTTAGATGGGCCAGCCTCCAAAGGAAAAGCTGCATCTGGAAAATGCCAGTCAGGCTGCTGGCTATCCCTTGCTGAGATTCTCCAGGGTGGAACACCAGCACATCCCCTTGGTGACTTGTCCCAGCCCCCACACTGCTGCCCCTGGTATATCTCCTCTGTAAAAATCTAGATCCTGGCTACCCAAAGTGCAGCCCTTGACCTGGAAACCTGCCACAAATGCAGAGTTTCAGTGGGCCCCACTTCAGACCGACTGAAGGAACCTGTGATTTAACAAGACCTCCAGGCAGTTCAAGTGCACTTTAAATTTTAAGATGTTCTGATCTAGTGATCGAGCTAAGAATGTAAAGTGTTTACAAGCCATCAACTAGATTTGATAGAATCAAACCAAAATGCAGAACACAATTGAATTGTCCTCCTGACTACTTTAGAGGTTTTAGGAATAATCGATCTACATAGGTTTATTGGTGCTTAGTCTGCACTACCTGAACACAGGCATTTGGTTCTGCCTAGACCACAAAGAAGGCACATCCATGCCAATGAGGTCATGAGGGGGTTCCTGAGTTGGTCTGGAAAGGAGGAAAGACCAACATGCACAGGGTTTGGCTGTAAATTAAACTAAAGCAGATGTTACACCACTGGCAATCATTTACTATAGATATTCTCTCCTCTAGCAAACAATGTGTTTCTAAGAAAATGTCAAATTCCTATCATTTCTTAAGTTTTAAAAAATAAACCACCTGAAACATTGTTACCTTCAGTTTTTATTGCTTTTCAGTGATTAATGTTTCCTACTACCATAGCTTTAAATTTCTTTTCCAAATTATTTTCCTCTGTTGAAAAATCTATAAACAAGAATATAGCCAACAGACAAAAGCACAACGCCTGTAGACAGCTGATGTTAACAACCACTAAACACAGGACGCTTACTATGCACCAAGCACTACAGAGATTAAGTACTCAGATTCTCTAACAAGCATGCCCTGTCATACAGACAATACAATCTGAGACACAACTTCTCTACTGTTGAATAATTCATCCAAAGTCCCACAGCCAGCAGCAAAGCCAGTCACTCACACTGCAGACCGTGTGCCCCACTCCAGGAGACAACTCAGCCTTGCAGAGAATAACACATGCTCGGGCTTTTTTCTTACTCACTATAATCTGAAGTGGAAGCTCTCACCCAAACGGCTCCTTCTTGGAGTTTCTCCCGTGTGCACTCTCCAGCATTGTGCCAGTCTTCGTACCAACATCTGTGAGGCCGCTTGCCATCGGGCAACCTTCCAGACTATCCTGCATCTACCCATGTGGTCCCAGAACATTCCCTGGTCTGCTCCTTCTGTTCCACTCAAGAACGTGGCAACTGGGGCACAGAGCTGTATTCTGAGGGGTCCTTCAACCTGATGCTCCCTGGGATTCCAGCCTCCCCAAGTCCTGCCATATCTTGGGATCAAGGTGCAGGAGAAATCATACCACCTCCCTCTCTCCAACTTTGTAGTTCTCAAAAACAAAAGAAACCCCTGAAACAAACCTTCCCTGAGGCAAGGAATCCAAATCCATATTATCCACTTGAATTACAAATCAACACATTTTTAAAATTCTTTACAGTAACACTTGAATCCTAAACACTAGATAAACAATAAGTCAAGGAATCGAAAGAAAATAATTGACCTCCAAAAAACAAAAGGGAACACAGCTCACGTGGTCTGTGCACCATGGTGCTGAGATGACTCTGGCTTCCTGCAGGTTGGTGTGAAGTGACAGAGACCAAGCAAAAGAAAGTAGCCGTCTCTTGTGAACATTCTTCCAACACCACCAAGGGATCAGAACTCAGACTGGAAGCAGGACAAGCATGTGGCCTGCGTGGCCTTGAGACGGCGACCTGTTACCCTGTCTGTATCCGCACAGCCTCCCCAACCCTCACTCTCCTGTGTCGTTAAGAACAGAAAGCAGTACCTGAAGCAGCGATGAAAGACCCTCGACTTATTGTGACTAAATGATAAGTGACTGTGGAGTGTCATAAAAAGCCAGTTTTAATTTTTCTTAACAAAAACTTGAAACTATATAAAATGCCTTTGTAAATCTACCATCCGAGTATAGAGTTCTTCCTAATACCAGAAAGATATAGAGGTTGGACTACCATCCACTAGAAGCAGGACTGTCTCCCTGAAGAGAGGGCAAGGCACTTGACAACAGGAGGAAGCTGCATGGACACAGCTCAGTGCTTTGCTCATGGACACAACCCAAGAACCGAGTGCCAGGCCTGCTCCACAGCACACATGGGGCAGGTATCTGACAGGTGAGCCAAATAACGCACTGGGCTTGATTTGGGTCTGGGTGTGGAAAAGCACAGAAAGGCTCTCCTGACTTCTGTAGAGGTGAAGACTCGTCAGAGCTGTGCTCTGGGTTCTCGAGGAAGCATATTCCACTGCCTCACAGGGTGGGGGAAGGCAGAGACTTGTTCCTTTCATGCCTTAGACAGCACAGAGCCTTGGCATGAAAACTGCTTGTGTCAGTGACTGGAATAAAAGCTATTTCTCTCTAATTGTCAGAGTTGTAAGGAAAATGATCCAGAGTCACCGAAGAGCAGGTTTGTAACTAAGAAGGTCTTGGACATCAGGCTCTTACCTCTGTCTTGACTGGCCACTACTCCCATGGTTTCCTCATGATCTGAAATGCAGCTCCAGGTCCAGCCATCAGCACAGGCTTCCACCAAAAAGGTAGAGGAGAAGGGAAATAATAAAAAGGGAAGCAGATATGTGCCAGCTTTGGGGAATATTTCTAGAACTCCCATAAAAATTATCTCATCAACCAGAATGGGGTTAAATGGACACACCAAGGTATAAGAAATGCTGACAAATGGAGACTTTTTGCTGAGCAGTATGCATCCTTAAGCCCTCTACATTACACAGAAAGAGAGAAGGAACAGAAAAAGAGAAGACAACATCAGCCTCTGCCCCGGTAGCCAGCGCCCCCAAACACGAACAGAATGACATGAATTTCTGAAGTCCTTCTTCCCAAAGTACTCCTCATTTGTGCATAGCTCTACAACAGGGAAGGCCAAGTCCTTAACTTATGAGTGCAGTCAGAGGCCCTGCTAACTGTAAATGAGTTACCATGGTGGTATTATTAAGTCTGCCACTTACTGAGTGCTTGCTGCATGCCAGCCAGCCCTGCACTAGCAGTTCTGTGTTTATCAACCTCAGAGCGCCCACGGTGAGGCCTTGCCAAGTGAGTAACTTGCTGACATCGAAGGGGTCAGACTTGCTCCTTAGGTGGGCTCAGTGCAGAAGCCTGTCCTCCCCATTCATCAGAACTTGTGGCCAAAGAGTGGGTTCACAAGGGGAAGGCCCTTCACTGAGACCCAGTTTGCCATTTGTTCAAACAATCATCTATTTTTAAAACATCACTTTAGGTTCTCATTACTTGTGAATTATGCTGACCTCTGGGGATACAAGTGATAAGGAAAAATCCATGCACCTTGAGGATCAGAGGTGGAGAAGTCACCAACCCCAAGAAAATGATCAATGATGATATAGGGGCAGGGCTGGAAATAAGCAGGTCCTGTGGGTCACAAGACCCCAGGGCAGTGCCAAATACTTCTCAGGACCCAAATGTGGGACTTCCAGGGCTCCCACTAGATGTGGATGACAAATAATGACACAGACGCCATGAAGGGCCCACTACCATAACACAGAGTACACTTCTACTTTTGCTTTTATCCTTTCCTCTCTTTGTTCAGCCCATGTTCCCTCTACAGAGCCAGTTTCTCCCTCACCCCTTCATCCCTCATCTTTCAAATAAACTTTTGGTACCATTTTTGGCTTGTCTCATTCAATTCTTTGTTCGAGGCCTAAAGGACCTGGAATACTTTTAATTGGTGAGCCATTTAACTACCCAATAACAGTGATGGCCACAAAAAAGAAATGTTTGTATTACCACAAAAGGGTAGACTACAAGGATGGTGTCAGTGTGCTGCGTCTGGGGTGGTCTCCCTGCAGAGAGCCAGTGGAGCTGACATCTGAGGGGTGATGCAGGGGGCAGACTCTGTGGGAATACGCCCCCAGACTCAACTTGTTGGTACAGATAATAAAGCACTCAGACGCCAAGAAATCTCAACGAGGCACTGTTGTTTACTTCTGCAGAAGGGCATGAGCACATTTTAGCATGAGGTAGCAGGCACAGGGAGGCCATAGAAGGGCTCTTTTTATCCCTAACATGAGAACCAGCTAACCCTTTTCCCCATTGGCTGGGTTGAAGGTTGCAATCTATCCTGATTGTCCTGAAGGGTTGCTAAGGGAGAGAAGAGTGGGGTACGGGGAACTGAAAGTTCTTGGCTGTTGATACATAGTCCAGTTCTCTTATATTTTTGATAGAAAAGACCTTGTTTCTACAAGGCTGGAAGCACACTTGGCCACCAATACAGCACATGTAGAGGCCTGAGATGGTGACTCAGAAGCAAGGATGGGGTGCTAAGGGAGAGGTGAATGGTGACAGGACAAGGAGGGATACAGGGACCTACTTTTGAAGACCATGGGAAACATTTTAACCTAAAAACAGCTAAAACAGTGTTTTAACGTGAATTAGTATGGGGAAGGCTGGAGGAGGCATACACAATTTATTTTGCATGTAATAAAGAGAGGTTTGTTTCCCCACCACATCACTTCTACACAGGCCCCACACACATTTGGGAGATTAATTATTCATGAGTAATTAGTTTTGGAGGACAGCATCCTGGATGTAGTGTGGAGAATGACTTGGAGGGGCAGCCAGAGGTGACAAGGAGGCCCTGGAAGGGGCTACTGCAGAACTCAGTGGTGGACTGAATGCAGCCAGGGAGTAGGGAAGCCACCCAGATATCTTGCAGCTTCTGGCACAAGTCCCTGGATATATGACAATCCTATTCACTGAGCCCAGACAGGAACCAGGTTTGAGGACGAAGGTCACATTATGTCACCAAATGTAGTTTCTATTTATATAACCACAATCTGTGAGTCCTGTCCACAAAGTTAGCAGAAAATAATAAAAATACATTCAAATGAGCCACAGACTACAAATCTGGAATGAGAAATCACCTTCGGTCTCTGGACTCTTTCTAGCTCCTTCAGCTGTGAAGTCGCCACTGGAAGTCACAAGAAACCTGCCTGGGACACTGCCCCTAAAGTCCGTGGGAAGGTGACATAGAGGACTCCACAGACCTGAACAGCCACTGTGGGTGGATCGGGCAGACAAGGCCAGCAAAGTCACTCAACACATCGGCTCCATGACTGGAGAGGTGGTGGGGGCTGAAGATTGTAATTCCCATACTTTTGGAAAAAGTAAATCACTAATTAGTAGACTTACCACCTCAGTGAACAGTTTCTAAGAAACCTCTGATTACCCTAGGATTACAGCTCATTAGAGCCCTTTCCACCACATTCACAACTACCAAAAACAGAAAACTCACAGAGTGGCCAAACACCCAATATGAACAATTAGTTACATCCCATGACATTTTGGCTCCATTTATCTGTGACACCTTAACTGTCAGACTTAATAATATGGTCTGTGCTAGGAAGGAAAACTTATTACCTCATAATCTGGCAAATATAAAATGAATCACGTTCATAGACTAGGAGATTATTCATGTAATGTAAAATCCTAAGTCTACACTCCGTGTATCCAGCAGTTCATCTAAGGCAAGCAATGATGTTAAAATAGCTTTACCAATGGCATCTTGCTTTAGCCTTCAGTAGGATGTAATTTCCCAGAACTACAGCCTCATGGTTTCCCTGAGGTAGGGATGACTGACAAGATTCTACACTGCAGATGGTTGAGCAGATGCACACAAGTATGATATCTCCCTACAGACAACCTGGGCAGCCAGGGAGGAGGTGTAACTTGCACTCTGAAGCAATTATAAATTCTCTCCAGGCAGATCAGAGATTGTACAATATGGTCCTGTTTCCAACCATTTTGGATGCAGAATCAGGCCACTGTGAGCCTAAGCAGGTACCATCCACATCTGGAACTAATATTCCCATCCCTGTGAGTTTTGCCAGGAGCTCTGTTTCAAGAAGTCCTTTGCCTAAACAACATTAGGGTTAAGAGCACACAGTCCGAGGAGATAAACAGGTCTATTGCTGAGTCCCTATTCTCTGCCTGTGAAAATGTAAGCAAATTGCTTAGCCTCTCTAAGGTACGAATGACTTGCTTAGAATATTTGCAGGAATGCTGTAAGTATAAACAAGGCAATAGCACTAAGAAGTGTTTGGCCTATATCAAAACCCAAAAAGAAAGTAATATTAATTCTTAGAAGTGTATACATTGTGACTTGCAAATTATGACCAAAATTTTTTTAAAAACACCTCATTGTTTCTCTGAAACAGTACTAATAAGATGCAACATACTGATTTTTACTGGTGCATATTAATAATACATAATAATGAGATTTGTTATGGTACATGCAAATAACATCTTTTGAGTTGTTTTCATCCTGTTATGCCCCTCTGCCTTTCCTCCCCTCCCCTTTCCATCTCTAAATGTTTATTTTATAGTTTCTTGTCATCTCTTTTTATTTTTATTTTTATTTTTATTT
>NW_004624753.1:19532797-19547492 GCF_000247695.1 Heterocephalus glaber | reverse complement strand
AAAAAAAAAAAAAAAAAAAAGGAGAAAACTAAACTGTGGTTTGGGAGAATGGATATATAAATGGTGAATTATAGAGAAAAGAAAGGAAGCAATTACCACAAAAAATCAGGATAGCAGTTAATTTGTCTGAGAAAGGGAGAGAGGGGAAAAATGTGAGGGTATTCTCAGGTGCTGGTAGCATTTTACCTATTTACCTGGATGACAGTAGATATTCTTTTGCCATAATAATAATAGACATAATAACAATGTCTAGTAAGCTGTACATTCATGTTTTAGACAATGTTGCTACAAGTTTGCTTTTGCACCATAAAAATAGTTCAAAAAATAGTATATAATAACCTGGAAATTTTCTTTGATTGGTGCATCCCATTAAATGTGTTTCTGTTACAAGAACATAAACATCAAGTGTATGATTTAATCAGATTCACACAATTTGGAGAGAGAAACAGAAACCAGAAGTGTCAAGAACTCTGTTTCCTGTAACTAACAGTGAGATGTCATCAGGTAATCAGTTTTCAAGCCTACGAGTGGTTCTGTGAGACTGAACAAAAGTTACTCCATTTTGTAATAAGGCCCCATCTTGTCTGCTTCTGTTACACTTCACCATGGGGATGTCGAGTTCCCAGAATGTGCTTGTTGCTGTTCCAAGGAAACCACAAGTTAGCCTCATGCCTGTTATGGAAAGATTGGTTGTTACACTACCCCAGCCCCCATCATCTCACTTCTGTAATTTTTCTTGCCAAGTTCCCTCTTGTGACCCCTATAAAAAGACCTCAGTCCCTGAACCAGGTGCCTCTCTAAGCTTGGTGCTTGGAGGGTGCCGTCTGGCCAGACTAATAAAGGTCTGTTTTACATTCACAACTTGTCCAATGTGTTCCCTCCCGGGTGATCTTCGCTGTAGTCGGCTCCTTGGAGTGTTTGGTGAGGCCCACGGTCTTACAGTTCAGTTTTCCCAGAGGAACTCTGAAAGAAGGGCCTGCAAACAAGGAAGAGGATCCCCCAGGCAAGAGGGGCCAGACAAGCAGGAGCGGGCAAAGAGTCATCAGAAACACACAAAATCAAGTTGTTTTTAATCTTGCTAAGGCAGTCGAGGGATTGAATTAACATGGAGACAACTCCTCCTGTTGGTCTGGTAGTTACTAACTTCTTGATAATCCTTGTGATTTCTCAATACAATAGGTTGGTAGAAAACACAAAGTGTTTTCTTGCCAAAACTATAAAAGAAATATGTAAACAAAGGAAAAATAACAAAACATAACTTGTATTGTGTTTACTAGCAGTCAAGCTCATTCTTTATCCAAATGAAAAAATAAATACAAAATATTACAGAAAAATAAATACAGGGTCACAGGGTGAGTGCAGACTATTTCTGTGTATTCACATTAATGGTTTATTCTTTACTATGTGTTATATAATTATGTGCAATACAATTCATTAGTATGTGTGACATACTGTGTGGAAAGATTGCATACTCCCAACTAGCACCACTAGTTGAACATATTCAAATCATACAGATTACATAATTACTGGTGGAATAAAGAACATTCAAATGCTCTTGCATGTAGACTAATGAGCCAAGAGACAGAAATTATGTCTTGTGCTCAAAAATTTCCCATTAGCCCAAGGTCACATTATAAAGTTAAAAATAACAGAACAGGGCCGGAGATTTAGCTCAGTGGTTTCTCCGCCTGCCTTGCCAAGGCAAGGTCCCGAGTTCAATCCCCAGTACCTAAAAAAATAACAGAACAGTTAAGATTGGAAAAGCTTCTTTGTGTAGAGAAGATAACACAGGACACATTTTATTCAGCAGAGGGACTGTGGTGTGGTACTGTGGCTGAACTGGGAATATTGTTATCTTCTGTATTTCTTGGTGGTCTAATCAGGGTGATTTTGGTCCTGTAGTTTGGCACCTATGCTGGAATACAGCCTTCAGTAAGATTAAAATCCTATGTAGATTTTTCATTAATCCAGAATATTATAGAAAATAGCATTTTCTGCATGTAAATATTTGTCATATTCCTTTGATGTATTTAAGAGAACTAAACTGCACAGAGGATCTTAAAATTCTGCGTAGCAATTTAACCTCCTACTGAAGTGTCAGATATTTTGCTGTCACTTTGCATTTTTATATTTTTAAATGTTAAACCATCTTTGTTTTCAGAAGAGATATTTGGACCTCACCTGTGGGAGAAAGAAATGCTGTGTAAAATTCCCATTTACCCCTCTTCCCCAGATGACAATTTCCCTATGCATGAACAATTGGTGCTATGGAGAGGAGCCAACTCAGAGGGTCTAGATCTCCATCTCTTGCTCGTTCTGCTGAGTAATAATATTGAGAAGACGCCCACTTACCTTTCCACACAAAAAAAACCAGTCCAGGGAGGCCCTGTGAGTTAGGAGCCTGAGAAGGACCCTCAGCCCAGACTGTCTCTGAGCACGACAGGGAAATTCACCATCCCATCAACAACAGAGAACTAGCCAGCCCCTTTCCAGCCGTGGGTCATCATGGTCCTCACTGGCTGGTTCTCAGCATCACACAGAGATCAGGGTCTTCCCCAATCTTGGAGCTGTGGTTCTCAGCTTACCAGACTTTTTCCATCAGCAAACACGCCACTATGGCTGCTCTGGACATATGCAAACATGTTTGAAACTTTACCTGTTTCACTTGTTACAAAATAACAGTTTTGTGGTATGAAATCTATATACTACCCCAAAGTTACTGATCTTGTTGTGACTGTACTCAACTTACCTTGAAGAAAGAAGGGTGAGTGTTAGAGTGACATCTGAGTGGATGTTCAGGGTATATCAGCCACTGCTGAAGGATGTTTCTTAAACTGAGGGTACAAAAAAGAATATTTCCTCTGGGTTTAGAAAGGACTGAAGATGTCTTTTGCATTCTTTTTACCTATATGCATTTTTCATGAATAAATGTGAAATACTTCTGAAATAGGCAGAAATTCTAAGCTATAGAATAATAAGAAGCTACTGTCCCCATTTACAGATAGCAAAACTGAAGCAGTGATGGGCAAGGAGACTGCCACCCACCTCAGACTGGTGAAGTGGAATTTCAAGTTGACTGCCTCTACTCTGTTGTAGCCCATGGACAGCTGTCTTCTTTTATAAGAGTGCTGTATCTTGAAAGCCTCTCTCGAAGACACCTCTGAGGTTAATGCCTTAGAAAAACCTATCAAACGTAATGACTTTGATAGAGATCATTTCACTTTACTGCCACCAATCCATTTTTCTTGGTTCATGCTCTCAAAAATGTCTACCTTTTCCCAATGACATTGTTCACATTGATTCTGGTTTTTAAAACATAGGCAAAGACTTAAGCTGATCATCTATAAAGCAAAAAGAAAATGACAGTAGAATCCAATTCTACAAATATATAGGGAACATGCAATATAGCTCCACCTTAGGGACCATCAGTATTGCATTACCCAACAACCACCACTACAGCCAGAGAAAGCAATCTTGCTAGCTTCACGAGGTCCTTAGAGGAATTTCCTTTCCCACCCCCATGACTTGTCCCCAGATTATCCTTTTTATATACCAGGGTTGCCATTATAAGTATCCACAGATTCCAGGAGTGTGAATTTAGTAGCAAGGAGAAGTAGAAAACATGGCATATGAAATCTCTAGAGTAGAAGGTTCTGGTAATCCTTCAGAGACAGGAAAAAAAGCAGCCATCACTTTGAACTTGTGAACAAATCCTGTCTCTTAAGGATTCACATCTCCAAAGCCATTTATATAGTTTATCAAAACCTTTTCCTGAAAAAAGAGTAGAAAGACAGGGGGTCTCTCTTAAGAGTAATTGAGGAAGGTGAATTTGTTAAGTACGAGGTGAATTTTTTCTGTGTTCTCCCCTACTTCAATTGGCTCAGTGTAGAGATTAACTTCCCTCAAATGTAGGTATTCCACTTTCTGCATATTTCCCATACAGATACAACTCTCAGTACTCCATGTAGCAAGAAGGATGCCCTGAAATGAAAATGCTTTTAGAGTGGGTAAGAGCTCACCATTTATGCTCTTACCCTCTCTCAAAACTGTCTCCTACCTACAACTATAAAATGTTGTGAATTATTTTTCAGTCTTCATAGGTTAAAATTCAAACCCTAATCACTCTACTTTGTTAAGAGTTTGAGTTCTATTTCTCCATTTAATAAGAAGAAAATTAAATATAACAATATTTTATAATTTTACAATCTGATTAGGAGGATTTTTTTTTTAAAGCCATGAGAATAAACACTTTAAAGTAGGATAATTTCCCAAGTAAACTATTCCTGCTTTTACTACCCAGGCAGTTCGATCTAATTACACTGTGTCCCTTTTGATGGAGCTTCAGAAAGTTTCCCTGGGACTTTGAGGTACTGTGAACACTACTACCATTGCTCTGAAAATGAACTCCTATAATCCCATTTCTTTGATTGTCTTCCTGGCCTTACACACACACACACACACACACACACACACACCTATCAGATGTTGAGTTTTTTATTTCTTTGTTTTTTGCTTTGTCAGATTTCTTTCTTTCTTTCTTCCTTTTTTTGGGGGGTACTGGGGATCGAACTCAGGACCTCACACTTGCCAGGCATGCACTGTGCCTCTGACTACATCCCCGGCCCCCATCATCTTTCTTTTTTGCTTTAACCTAATCTCTTTGAGTTTTGACTCTATCATCCTCTGATATTGAATGTCAATTAGCACTAAATTCTACATGCTATCCCATGTCCACTGGACACTTTTCTACCTTTGGGTCAGTCTTACATCCAGTCAAGTAATGTCTCCCTCCTTATGGAAATACTTTGGGTCCTACACCACCACCCTATCGTGATCTTCCCTCCTCTGCATGCTTCTGCTCCATCTCCTTTCCTGCCTCCTCTTCTGCTTGTTTTCAGAATGTTGCCATTTCTGAAGACTCAGTCAAATGACATTTCTCTCTCCCTCAAGTTGCTCCTTTACTTCCAATACATGAAAATCTATATAAAGCCAAGGAATTCCAGATTTATATATACAAGTGTCAGAGAGCTCTACTTGCTGCACATGCATGGAAAATTCAATATATCTACAACAGAACGCTTCATTCCCAAATCACTTTTCTTGATGTCCCTGCCCACCTAGATACTCAAGCTTACAACTAACTTCTTCGTCCTTGACCTCTATTCATATTCACCCCAATGGCACGTCTCTACCTCCAAAATATGTCTTGAATCCATACACACAATTCTTTGTCCAGTGCCACCAACCTAATACAAGCTACCACCATCTTTCATCTGTAATACTGCAATAACTCTTTTTCAGTTTTGCTTCCCTCCAATCCATGCCACACACAATAACCAAAAAAAAACCCCTCAAAATGGCACCTAAAAAGCTCAGAAGCAAGTCCATAGCTTCCTGTCTACACCTCCAACCTCATCCAGTGCCACTCTCCTCAAGCATGAACTACAATCACACAGGCCTTTTGTTTCCTGAAGGGAATCATAGTCTTTCCTGCTTTGGGCTTTTATAATGACCACTATAAGTGATAAATATTTAAGCGTTCATATATAAGAGGCAGCTCATGGAGTATCGAGGGCACAGTGGTGTACTGGATGTCTCTTGCTGCATAACAAAGTCCCCCAGTTTCATTCCACCTGAAGTGAGCCCCCACCCTTGTCTCGTGTACTGGGCTCTATTGGATTAGTTTTTCATTGTCTTCTCTACTTGAGGCTAATTATCTAATTTCTTGACCAGCTACTCTCTTTATCTTTTTAAATAAATACATTACCACTTATAATTATAAATTTATTTACCTGTCTGTTGCATTTCTACCTTTACTAGACTCTAAAATTCATTGAAAAACCACAATGTTTTCTCCGTTCTTTATTCTGACTGTGGTGCCTAGAATAGTACTCTGAATATATTAATCCCTTATTAATATTTGTTTAATTAATAGTAATGAGAATGGCTTATGAGACTCAAAATCAAAGAATATTCCATTTAAAAAAACCAGAAGATCTTTATAACAAACTGGCCAGTCTTTTGCAAAAATAACATATGTTATCATACGCTTAATCTTTGGGAAGCTTGTTAAATATAGTAATGCACAATCACTCCTTTCCCACCTCCATCAGCAGGATATTTATTTTTGTGTGTGAAGCTGTGTTTCTTTCTTAAACAACCTTCTCAACTCTTCTAGTTGCTTTTCTCAGCACCGTCTCATTCAGAGTAAGCAGAATCTGTCCAAAACAGAATGCTCTTGATTCCTCTTAGAGTCTTTGACCTTAAAAGGCCACCTATCAGAAGCCTAAAAATGTCAGCATTTCCCCAGGTACAGAGGCTTGTCTCATTTCTTTAACCACTAACTAAATGATAAGTCAAAGACACTCTAAGGGGGAAAGCTATCAGAAGTCTTACTTGTAAAGCAGAATTGAAGTTGAAAAGAAAGTAGCATTGAGACACACTATATGGGCATCAGAAGCCTCAGGGGAACCCTGCCAAAAGTCAGAAATAACTTCTCAAGGGTAACCATTTCCAATCTATTTTATTTCTTTTTATTACTCTTCCCAGATAACACAAAACTTCAACTGATATGAAACCTTTCAACAAATGCAGCTTGTAACACGGTCTATTTATATTCTCATTTTATTTGATTCCATTATTCTCCTATAATTCTCCTGGTATTAAAAGTCCTTTTGATGGTTGTTCTGTTTTCCATTTCCAAAGTCATTAACCTCCATTCCAGCACCGAAGTAAGAAGGCTCCGTGAATGACAGCCTTGTTTACAGGGAGTAGGGGAGGACAAGGCAGCTGCTCAAAGTGTCCAACGAGATTGCCTCAAGAACATTAGAGCAAAGTGTCACCACATGGGTAGGCAGCGTCACACGAACTAAACAGCTTCTTTGTTGAGAGCTAATGGAATTCTCTGATGTGCACCTGTGGGAGAGAAAGACTTGTTAAGAGGGAAAAGCACTGGGTATTTTCTTCTGTATCTTTCCTAAGACTTTTATAGTTTTCAAAATCATAGAGATTGGCTTAAATGTATGTAATGAAAAGTAACAACAAAATAAGACAGTAATAACTTAAAATACAGTGCCTTTTTGAGAACAGATTTCCTTTAAATATCCCAGACTACTTCTAATACAACAAATTTTTAGCACAAAATTGATTTATCATTTCAAAAGTTATATCTGAGAATATGTCAAAGTGCTAATTTGAACTGTCATTCCTTTAAAAGTGTATGTTCAAGTAATAACTGACCAAGTTCTCTAAGATATTTTAAATATTTCATTTTCTAGTCTCTTGTTACATTTAGTTCCCTGATGATTTCAATTTGCTCATTCAATAGGCTTTTTTGGTTTTTTTAGTGCTGGAGATTGAACCCAGGACCTTAAAATTAAGCTACATCCCCAACCTTTTTTCCTATTTTTCAAGTTTGAGGTGAGGTCTCCCTAATTCATTAGAACCTACAATCCTCCTGCCTCAGCCTCCCAGAGTGCTGAGATTACAAGTGTGTGCCACCATGCCCAGCTTCAATAGGCATTTCTTAAATACCTAATGTGTGCGGGTACAATTCCAAGCACTTAAATCAGTTCCTGATTTATATAAGCCACATCTAGAAGATAAAAAGAGATTGCAGTCTAGTTGGGAAGAGGGGATTTATCAGAGCTGCCATAATCATGAGAATGTCCATAAGGGTCTATTCTCCTGCACTCTCTGGGCCCAACCCCATTGCCCAAATCCAGATCTGTTCTTCAGTTGGATTCCTTGTCTTCACCTCAAGACCAAGATATTTGAGACAGGTTTTCCTTCTTCTCAACCCCAGCCTGGTTCCCATCCCTGGATCCCTACTTGTTAAAATAATAACAGTGAGAATCCACTACGTGCACAACACCATTTTATGTGCATTAAGGGGATTATTCACTTTTACTCTCAAAAGTATCCCTATAAACTGGGTAATATTAAAGTATAAAGAATATGACCAATTAACTCGAAAGTGGTACATGTAGACAGATTTTGAAAGATCAACTCTGGATCCACTGTGTTCAACAGCTACAAATGCTACTGAGCATTTGAAATACAGCTAATATAACTGAGGGACTAAATTTTTATTTCACCAATTTAAATTTAATTTTACATGGAATACAGTATCATTTCAAATTTATTAAATTTAAATGTCAATCAAGTATTTCTGACAAAAATTTAGCTTCCAAATCTATATGGGCTCTAAGTATAAAATTATACATCAGATTTCGAAGACCAGGTATGAAAATCAAGGATATAAAATATCACATTAATAATGTTTATATTGCCTACATGTTGGAATTATGTCTTGGATATATTAGGTCTGATAAAGATATATTACAAGTTACATCACCTTCTTTGAGAAAATTTAAAAGTACAGACATGGTTAACATTACATTTATACCTTTGGTCTACACCCTGTCCTTTTAATCATTCTACCCTAACTTGCAGAAGTTTTCAATTCTGTACTCAGAAACAAGGACCAATTACCCAAACTGGCTAATTTCAGTCTCCTTGCCTTTTTCTCTGGCATTTTTTCTTGTAATATGTTATTCCCTTTGTTCTCTAGCCTTGTCCTGAAGATTCTTTAATAATTAGTTCAAGTCCCATCACAATAGCATGGGTTTCCTTGGTATCTATTCCAAAATACCTTTTCATTTCCTCATTTCAACATCAAGATATGGAAAATGTCAAACCAGACAAAATAGTGCAGTGTTCTGTTGTATGAAAAGTCCCCAGGTGGTATGCCATGTGCATGTGTTTCTATGTACATTCATAGATTTATATTCCAACATCTTCTATCCTTTTGTAGCTGCTATTTAAAAATTCATGCAAATTATTATTAAATTTGTTTATAACTGCCACCATTTATTAAGCTCCACACATCTTCTATAACCTTTTCCTTCAATACCTAAATGACCCTCACTCAAGTTTTAAAGGCCACAGTTTGATAAAGATCATGTGTCACCTTAATCATTGTTTAATTTTATTCATGTCCTACTTTTTAGACTGAAGTCTCCCAATCTTCCTTTATGTAGAAGATATCTTTGTGTCTTCATCTACCATACCTTTCTTGAGATGCATCAGAACTGACCGTGGTCTTCCACATTCTGATGAAAGTACTACAAAAGAGTAATACAATATCTTCTCTTTAAGTTCTAGATTCCTTTACAAGATGTTAGGTATTTAAACTTTTAGCCATATTTTGCTGTCAGGAATCATTTTATAACAATTCTTTGTGTTCGGGTATAAATAAAACCTTGCATATTTACACAGAGGTGCATACATATTCGGTAATTTCATTTTGGTATTCCAACTCATTTCCAACTCTTCCACTTATTTGTACTTACTGTTAAGTACTTATTCCTGCCTATCTTTATCTTCTTGGTATTCATGGAATTAAAACTTGGAAAGGATAAGATCAGTTTTGGAGGTTTCCCCATCTGTGTTTTCCTCTGATGGCTTAGAATGCTCATTCTCAAACTTCAACATGCCTAAAAATCACAAGGGTTTTCAATAGGCTAACAAGGAAAATGAGGAAAGCAAAGGCAGACTAAAGCCTTCTTATTGCTTAGTAACTTTGGACTTTGACTCTAAAACAAATTTACACACGTGAAAGGGTTATAAAGTTTCTATTCCTGGTAACATTATGGATTTGATATCCAGAAAAAAATATCCTGTTTTAAAAACTTACATAAGGTAGCCATGCAGGACAAAGAGGGTGAGGCCACATTGGACAGGAGAAAGCTTCATGCTCCGCTTTACCAGGACAAAGCAGAGGACCACACTGGAGCCAAGGAGGAACAGGGACATGTCCAATACAGAGGCCTGTGGGTTCCAGCTTCCAGACCTGCTGTCTCACCTCAGGACCACCTGCCAGTGGAGGCAGAGGAGCTTAACTAGATTCCACCCTCCCAGGGAGTTAAAGTTTACCAGGAAGAAAGATTCCCGGGAAACTTTGGAAGGAAGGATACAAAGCTTTGAAAGAGATTAAACCTCCATGCCACCTGCCACCTTTGCAATATGGCTGTGTTGTGCAGCTTAACTCCAAGAACGTACTTGGGAGGAAGAAGACTCCAGGTCAAGATTCACAGGAAGAAATTGTGTTGACACACTTATGTTGAAAGCAAGAGGACAGTAACAAAGGATGTCCTCTGCTCATTAACACAGAGAAGCCAAAAGACTAGACCGATTTTCGTTACATCTGTTAATTTGGACCAGTTTTTACTTCCAGGGAACAGTGGAGAAAACAGATGAATTCTGGTTTTGAATGAGTAAATGAGAGAAAATTATTCTCTTGGTCGAAGATATTTTTATAAGAAAATCTTAATTGAACAACTATGGGCTGGAACCATAATAAATGTGCTTTGAGAAGTTTTTAAAAACACAAAGAATGGAAAGATTGTTAAATTTCAAACTTAACTCTTTAATTACACAATTTGTACATCCTGTAAGCCACTAATGTTAATGGATAACATGCAGCATGTCTAAAAGATGTCTCTTGGGAAATTTTGGAATAAATACTTTTCTTGTACTCAATCTGTCTGATTCAATTCTAAAATATATTGTGTTTGATTCTTTAGAGGAAAATGCTTATTTGCTCATATTAATTGAAATAATCTCAAAGCCATATATTCTTCATAGGAGCAGCTGGATGCCAAGCCTGAGGTGTTTCATGGGCTCTTCACCTACATCTCCTGTTTTCTCTGTTTGCTGGTTGCATTTTCCGGTTGGTCCTCTCCACAGATCAAAATAAACTTATCACTTAATACAGCAGATAACCAGATCAGAATTTAAATTTCCAATTTTATGTTGGTATTGAAGAATAATGAAGATCCATGGCTTCTATATATTCTCCCAGGTTATTGAAGTTAAAGTCATCAGGGTGGTTGATTTGCCTATGGTTGTATGTATTCTGGGGGGTGTGGCTACAGAAAGAATATCACTAAGGTTTGTTGTATGCACTACTTTTCACTGGAAAAGGGCAAATGATGAATTTTTTTCAATAACTGTTGTAAACCTATTTAAGTGTTACAAGGTAACTTTTATAAGGAAAAACATACATGTGGTAGATAACACATAGCAAACATTCTTGTGAATACCTAGCTGATGTTATGAGAGATAAAAGGCTTTCAAAGATCAACCTAGAGGAAGCCAGAAATAAAAACGCATATCACAGCCAAACTCACATTGGTTTGGGAGTTAGGACAATATTTCATTATCCAAGAACCCCAAAAACAAGAGATTAAAAGGGCCTTAGGCTTACAATACCCTTGGAAAGCCTAGAAGAAGCAAAACCAAATCTTCAGTTTAGACCATCCAGAATTTTCACAGGAATATGATATGGATTTAATCAAATTTAAAACATAGAAATATGTCACATAAAACAATCAATAGAATTAGATATTAATATGTCAGATGATGAAGAAATAATTATAACCATTACAATAAAAAATTCAACAATATGGTAAAGAATAGACTTAGCTGAAAAGAATCACTGATCTGACAGATTGGTGTGAAGAGTTCAGTGAAGAGAAAAGTGGTATATAAAGTGATAAAAATTTACATTTAATATTTCTTCCAGTATAATAGGAAGGACAGGTAATATATGTAGGGATAATAGTTTTAAAATACCCGTAATTGTTGAAAGATATAAATCCAAGATTCAGGCAGAACAATGTCAAGTAAAACTAGAGAGCAGCAACAATGACAAACAAAAACCTAAAAAGAAGAGGGCTGGGTATTTAGCACAGTGGAACCATGCCTGCCTCGCAAGCACAAGGTCCTGAGTTTAATCCCAGTACAAAAAAAAAAAAAACCAAAAAAAGAAAACACATAAAAAGAAGATCTTTAAAATTCAAGAAAGAAAAGTTGGCTGCCCTTGAAAGAAATAATAACTATGCTGACAATAGACTTCTCAACAGCATAATTAGAAGCCATGTAAGACATTAAAATATTTCCAAAATGCTGAGAAAAAAATAGCTAATAGTCTAGAATTATGTATGTAACAAAAAAAAATCCCTTGAAAAAAATAAAGGCAAAGTATTTTTTCAAGCAAAAACTGATAGAAATGGCCATCAAAATGTCTTCATTAGGCACTTCTATTGGAAATACTTCAAAAAATAAAATTTCTTCAAAAAGAAATCTTAAGATATCAGGAAGAAAGGTGAGCAAAGATACTGGTAAATGTGAAAATAAACCTAAAATATATCTGTGCAAAATAATGACATCTAATTTGTGGAATTCACATAAGATAAATCTACAATATTGGGCAAAAAAAATAGATGTAAGGTGCAAAAATATGACTGAAATTAGAGTGTTCTAAGGTTCTTTCAGTGTTCTGGAGAACATTAAGATACTCATATTGATTTGTTCCAGGCTATATTTATATTTTGTAATTATTACAAATATAATCATAAAAAGTGGAGGTAGAATCGGTAACTTCCAATCCAAGTGGGAAGAAAAAATGAAGTTGTTAGAAACAGCAATAAATTTCAAAGGCAGAAAATCAGGTTGGAAGTAAAGAAGATATGAAAAATACCACACAGAAAAAGTAATAAGGTGTAGAAATCAGTCAAAACACTGAGAATGGCACCAAAAGTAAATGCACTGAACTTTTCAGCAAAGGATAGGTATGTTCAAATGAATAATTTTATACTAATTTATCTCTATGGCACTTACAAAAGACTAGAAAGTGTAGAGGACAGAATGAGTTAGACAAAGTATGGAAAAACCATGTAGGTAAAACACAAAAACCAATGCAATTCTATTATTACTGGGGAAAAGATCCAAAAATATAATATGAGTCAGTAGTTCTCAAACCTCTTCACACATTAGAATAATTGGAAAATTTTTTTAAATTACATCCATGATCTCAGAATTTCTAGAAATAGTGTCTGGCTATGGATGCTTCTAACAGTTCCCTGATAAGTTATGATGTGAAATCAGGATGCACCTTGAGACCATGATGTTAAGTGAAATAAATCAGACACACAACCTTAAATATTGCCTTGTCTCTCTTATTTGAGAAATCCACAGTTCAGTATAAATAGGGGGCAGGTCCCGGTGCCCTGCCTGCAGTGACCAGTTGGAGCACAGTGAAGACCCTGGCGATGTGGAGTCCCTCCTATGTCCACACACCCTGCCTACAGCAACCAGTTTAGCTGTGCGGGTGCCTGCAGCCACCCCACCCCCCATCCCCACCCTCAGCCCTGCCTCTGGGCCCCTGGCTGCATAGCTACCTGGTTCCACACTACAGAGGCACAGGGGGTCATAAAAGCCATTCTCCTGAGCTCCAGAAGATAGAGCAGAAGTGAACAACAGAAAGAGGACCTCTCTCAGGCTCCTTAATGAGAACTGAAGCCCACTGGAAAAGTGAAGAGAATCTCTGCAATAAAGGCACACCAGACCACTGGACTTGGTAAGTTGGAGGGATCATCACCTCCCATTGGAACCTGGACTATCTTCAGGGGAAGGGCAGCTGGAATCTGCAGTAGAACCTTGCAGAGTTCAACCTTGCAGGAGGGCAGGGAGCTCAACTTGGGACTAGCACCCAGAAATCAGCCTGAATCTCATGGGTCCGCTACTGGCTTGCTGAGGCTCAATGACTTATATCTGCACAAGGCTGCACATGTTGTCTATTGTGACAGCAGAGGCATACCCTGAAAGAGGCCCTTCACTTTTATTTTTTGTTATTTGCAAAAAATTTCATTTTTTTCTCTTATTTTTAATTTTTAATTTTCTTCTCTTTTCAAGTTTTTATTTTTCTCTTCTGTTTTTCTTTCTTTTCTCTCTCTCTCTCTCTCTCACACACACACACACACACACACTCTCTCATTCTTGTGCTGTCACACATGTTCTACATCTCCCTTTTTGTTCCTGTTCTGGACCTAATTCAGATTTCTTCTCTTTTTTCTTTTTTTCTCTCTATTATCATTAGTTTTAAAAGAAAGTAAATACAGTTTCAATCCTCCCTATTGCTGTTAGATCATTCTGTTCTCATCTTTTTTTCTTTCATTCTGCCTTTTCCTCTTGTCTTCAACAGTTTCTTGGAGTTCGTATGATCTTCCTGTGTCCTCTGGCCTCACTGCTAACATTTCCCTATCCTTCTACCTATCTATCCCTCCCTCCCCAACTCCATTTAACTCCCCATCCTAAAGGGTAAAGTTGCTAAATTGAAGACTTTATTCACTATACACATATGTTGGGCTGGTCCTCAATTTTGATTTAATTCACACAGTTAAAGAAGATAGATTAATAACTTTCACAAATTGTTATTTTCTAAGCTGTGCTTGATGCTATGGTTTTGCAGATTGCATCATTTGGGCTAAGGTGTTGTGATTGCCTTCCTGGCATAATGAAAATGAGATAGCCTCAGAGTCATTAGAGACTCAAAACCCAAAGACCAGCTATATCTGGAAGACACCTCTGAGAAGCAACCATTCCATAAAGGTTCTAAATACAAGCAACAAAGATACTTACAATAAGCAATTTCAAAATGTCATCCCAGGAATTAAACCAAGGAGAGTACCAAAAACAAAAATGAGAAGACATTTAAGCAAGGCACGAACTCAGACTTCCATCCCACCAAAGGCAAATTCTGGAGGAAATGAGGTGGAAAAGTCTGATAATCAACAACCTGGACACCCTGAACTGATAGCACAGGAAGTAACAAAACAGATGAATGAGGCTC
>NW_004624753.1:19502214-19526208 GCF_000247695.1 Heterocephalus glaber | reverse complement strand
GAATGTAACTGTATTTTATACCTAAAATGTACCAATAAAGTTAATGCGGAAAAAAAATAATAATTCAGTTCATGAAACCAACATTAAGCAAGCATTACTGGATACTAAGGAGACCCTGAACTTGGCACTGAAGATCCTAGAAAAGCACAGCACTTTTTTCATGAAGTTACCATCTGGGAGAGGGCAAATGATAATACTACAGCATGGCCATATTAGAAACACATGGAGTCCAGAATGACTTGCTGTGTCTGAAAGGCCCAAAAGAGTTCACATGCACAGGATGAGGGGTGCTTCGGTGTGAATGAAGACTGAGTATGAATTCACCTTGCAAACAACGAGTCAAGGAAGGTTACAGCTACCTGACAAAGAATAAAGTAATTGCAGGCAGTAAATATCCAGAACACTACTGCCAAGGACATAGATGGGAATCACAGGCAAAGGTCATGCTGCCTTCCACTGTTCATGCCTTTGAAGTCTAGACCCTAAGTATTATCAGAGCTCCCTCCCCAAAATTTCTCCTTTGAAAGAGTTATCTATTTTCTTTTTCTCCAACTTCTCTATTCACATTTTCTCATCATTATGGTTTGGGTCTGGATGTCCAGTCATAGTGGGGCTTTTCAGAGGTGGCTGGATCTAGAGTGTGTGATGCTGGGATTAAGGGTGGGTGATCACTAAGTCAGTGCACTGATTGGTTTGGCACCCCCATAATTCTAGTAGCCTGGATACACTATAAGGTTCAGAGAGAAGCTTGCATTCTCCCTTGCTTGCTTGCCTGCTTTTGCTGTCTTCTGCTTGCCTTAACTTCTCTGCAATGCCCCTCTGCCATGCCACCCTGCCTTGGAGCCAGCAACTATGAACTGAAACCTCTACAAACTGTGAGCTAAATAAACCTCTTCCCCCTTTAACTTTGGGTGGCAGGTATTTTGTCTCAGCAAGGAGAGAAAAATAACTGACACACTCTTGAACCTACTCCAAACAGGCATCTGACTCCACCATCTAACTAAAGTAGTTTTTGCCAAGGTCACCAATAATCTTTCTGTTGCTGAGTTCAAAGTCAATTTTGAATCCTTACAAATTTATCTACAAATGTTTAATAGGATATAACACATCCTCTTCCACAAACACTTCCTTCTTTAGCTCCTGGGACACCAGGTTCTCTTGGTTCTGCTCCTACCTCAGAGAGCAGCTCTTTGGTCTCGGTGGCATATTCCTCCCTTGTTTCCAGCCATTCCCAATGTCAGAGCCCCAGGACTGAGTCCTCAGGCCTCTTCATACTAACTCCCCAGGAAATGTCCTCCAGTAACACACTTTCATGTCTC
Organism: Heterocephalus glaber; assembly: GCF_000247695.1. The sequence continues at coordinate 19,524,889 of NW_004624753.1, read as the reverse complement.
CAAAATTCATACCTCTGGCCCAGATCTCAGCCATGAGCTTCAAGTCCATACATCTCACCATCTACTAAAGACTTTTACTTGTAGGTCTTATAAGAATCTCAGCTTCAGATATCCCCAGAGAAACTCCTTACTCTTCCCCTAATCTTTTCTTACCCTAATCTTCTCCATCTCTGTTAAGAACATCTCCATTTTTCCATTGTTAGTGACAGAAATCTTAGAGTCATCCACAAATCCTTTCACTTACATTCCACATCCACTTCACCACCAAATTCTGTTGGCTTCTGTTGGAAACACGTCCGACATCTGACCCCTTCGTAGGACCTTTACAGCCCGAGTCCCAGTCCAGTCACAGTTACTTCTTATGTGGAATATTCTAACAGCTCCACAATGATCTCCATGTTTCTGTTCTTAAAAGCAGAGTGGCTATTGAAGAACTGAAATCAGATCATAGCATTCTCCTCTTCAGACCTCTCCAGTGACTTGCCATTTCAGTTGGAACAAAATCAGCAGTTTCCTCCTAACACTAACAACTTCAGACCCACTGGATCCATCTGCCCATTCCTGGCTGGCCCATCCTCAGCCTCACTCAGATCCTTTGCACTCACTCACCCTCTGCTTGAAAAGCTCCACATGGTTCTTTCCTGACTTCCATTTTGTACCTATTTAAAAATCAACTTTGCAGAGCAGGAGATTTAGCTCAGTGGTTCCACCACCTGCCTCACAAGTGCAAGGTCCTGAATTCGATCCCCAGTACCCAAAAGAAAAAAAAAAATCTTTGCAAAAAGATCCCCCAGACAGACCTCTGTTATGACAGCGACTCTTGCTATTATTACCAGCTGGCATATTGGGGGTGTGTGTGTGTATTTATTGATTTATCTGTCTATCCCCATCAGAATGTAAGCTCTTGAGGGACAGGACCTCATCTGCTGTGTTCACTGATGTCCGCACAGCACCTAGCATGACGCCAGTGTTGCAGGAGGCAGCCAATAGCTATTTATTGACTGACTGCATGAATCAACAGAAACGGTGCCTAGGCCTAGGACCTAAGCACTCAGGAGAGAGCCAGCTCTTCAGAAGGCTGCCAGCAGCAGTTTGTCTAGAAAGGAGCTAGAGATTGGAACCATAACTACATAATTCCCTTTTTACTTGTAGAAACAAAGCATACACATGCATAACCATCTGTAGTAGGTTCTAAAAATCTCATGATTGGATGTAGACTCAGTCGTGTAAAAGGTCCTCACAAATTTTATAAAGCTTGTGGGGCTGGGAATGCAGGTCAGTGGTACAACACTCGCTAGCAGCAAGAAGCCCTGGGTTGATTCCCAGTGCCATAAAAAAGAAAGACACTCGTCTTAAGTATGGTTATATATTCATACTTAGGCTAGATTTGTACTTGCAGTTTTCTTGACTAAAAGGGACAAGATTCTATTACCTCTGGAGATAAATTTATACAACGTTTTTCTAATGAATTTTGGGAGAAAAATGGGTCCTAAAGTTTAAAATGTGCGTGTTTTTCTACTTGGGATGCCACCCTAGGAAGATAACCTAGGAACTCCCTCCCATATTCACACAGGAGAGATGTACATAAATTGTGTAATGCAGTAATGTTTGTAATGAAGGAATATTGGAAACCTAAATCCCTACAATGGGAGAATGGGTAAATGCACCATGGTATGTCCATTCACTGAAATGCCAAGTGGCCTTCAACCTGGTAGATCTCAAAAGCATTGTTGAGCAAGTTGCAGGATACAGATCATATAATGCCATCTATAGAACGCTTAAAGCTGTACACCATGGTACAATACATAATCTATGGAAACAGAGAAATGTAGAAGTACAAAATGATTAACCCCATACTCAGAGTAGCTACCTCTGGAGATGGAGGGAAGAGAGTCAAGGAATGAGGGGTCCCACGTGTATCTATAATGACTTATTTCTTAAGAAAGAAAGTGCATCTGAAGGAAAAGTCCCCAGGTTTTAAAATTTAACAAAGCTTGGTAATGTTTTTAGCATGTTCCTCTGTTTTCCTATATGCATGAAATATTTTATAGTAAAAAAATTTCTATCCCCCAAAGTGGAAGAAAACCAGGTAATAACCCCCTTAATACAGCGAGATATTGAGGAGTCTCAATTACATTTATAAGAGCATTCCAGGTGGAGAAGACTATATTTACATAATTGCTTATTTTGGGTAACACTAGTCTTCAGAGTTAAATCGTGAAGGACCTTATAAGTCATGCTAAGCAGCTGGAATTTTATTCTGTTTGTAACAGAAGGTCACTGAATTTTAAGGAAGAGAGTAACATGATATGATTCACATTGTAGTGAGCTCGCTCTGAGGAGCCAGTTGGGAATAAAATGCTGTGGTGCATGAAAATACTGTGACCAGCTTGGAGAATTTTTACAACCATTCCAGAAAGATAATGAAGTTCTAGACTAAGTAGCAGTGGGAATGGAAGAAAGTAGACAAATATAAAAGTATTTGGGATATAAAATCAATACAACTCTGATGTGCAAAATGCAAAAAGAAAGAAAAAGTCTAGGTGCCTTTCCGGTTTCTGGCTTGCTGGGATGGGTGGATAAGATTGCAACCACTGGGGTGGGAACCAGGGAGCCTACAGACTTGGAGTGGTGGGAAAGATGGAAAGTTGGTGCATGCTGAATTCTAGCCTTTTGTAAGACATCCCTGAAGAGGATGTCCACCGGGCAGATGAACAGAAACCTTTGTGTCTCTGGGGGAAGTCAGTACATAGATGTAGTTTGCTAGTAAAGCCATGAAGTGAATGGGATCTCTGGGGAGAATAAGACAGGAGGTCATGGAGACAGGAGAGCCGGGACGAACTCTGGGACACCACGTTGAAGGGGAGACACCAAAGAGGACTCCAGAGAAAAGGCTGTGCAGAAATGAGCAGAAGTGTGGGGAAATGACCCATGGAAGTAAGGTTCATGTCACTGAGCCTGAGAGCAAGGCTGACAGCACAAACCATCCGCCCTCCCTGGAACGGAAGTGACAGAAAGGACACTTGCTTGCGGAGGCTCCTCTCTCAGCTGGGCTTCAGCACCTCAAGGGTGGGCAGCTAACCCCCGAGATCACCGGCTATTTTCCAGGGAGTCCTAGAGGGTCAAGCTCCAGGTCCTCAAACCCTGGGTGAGCGCTCCCAAAACTGCCCCACCTGGGACAGCACTTTGAGTTCGGCACTAGAAAAGGCTCCTTTCCCTTCCCCTGTAACCTCCTTCCCCCTTCACAGAAAAAAAGCGCTTAGCTCGCCTATTCCCCACACAAGCTATTAAATCCTCAAAGGGCCCAAGAAAGAATCAAGATTGCAGCCTCAGCACAGCCGAGCAGGTGATGCGCCTGGTCTCTCCCCCGTCTTACGTCGTCCTTTCCCTGTCCTTGTGCGGAGGGCACGGAGGGCTCCAGAGTCCTAGGTTTGGATCCTGCCCCTGTGTGACCTCCTCTGGCCTCTGTCTCCCTCTTCCTTAGGTGTCCAGTGCGCAGGCACCGGAGCTTCCTCCAGGCCCCTCTGTCTGGAGCATGCCACCTACGGGTGAAGGCCCAGTCACTCGCAGGCGGCTCGGCGTTCTGGGCCCACTGCAGGTCCGGGGCCCTGATGCCCTTGCTTGGCCCTGTCTTCCTCCCTCGTTCCCCTGTCCCTCTGCTTCCTCGTCAGCCTTTGTCTCAGGACGCCTGACCAAGACAAGGGAGCTGGGTGTTCTGGATCCCCATATTTAGGACGGCCAGAAGCGGCGAGGACGGTTTCGCGTGCTGAGCGCCTCTGAGAGCCTCCGGGTTCTAAGCACCTCCGGGTTCCGAGCCTGCTGCTAGGTGGAGGACAGAGCTACGCGTGCCCGTGCGGCCCAGCGGCCTCGCAGCCTCGACAGAGCTGCGTGTATGGAATCCAGTCAGCTCTGAGGTGCATCTTTCCCACATTTTTACATGAAAAGAGGGGTAATCACTGCTGGTTCTTTGTTACTAGTCCGTGTTCGCAGCACATAGTGATCACATCTACTGCGTGGAACTGGTTCATAACACATCTTCATTCTCTTTTTCACCCTACCCCTCCCTGCTTCCTCCAATTCTTGGTCCCATTTGCAAGAGCTCTGTTTTCTTTTATCTAGGCCACAGATTGTGATTTCAAGGACAAGGAAAAAAGTTCTTCAACCAGGGTTAAGACTTAAAGTAAAAGGAGCATAAGTTGATGGTAAATTAGCATTGTGTATTATCTTAAATATTTATTCAGATGTGGGAGAAGAAACTTCATTAACTTGCTACTAACATGGTATTGAATCCATATTTGCTTAATTCTTAGATTCAACTCTCCTGACTGCACACCCTTGTCAATCACTTCTCTTCTGACTTACTCATTTCTACTGTGTATTTTTTAGATTTATATTGACTTGCTATAAGTGATATTTATTCTATTATAAACAGTTAAAAGTCCTTAATTATATCATAGATTCCACACTTATTGGTAGCCCCAACTTTTTGTTTGTTTGGTTTTTTGGTGGGGTTGTTGTTGTTGTTGCTGTTATAAATTCCTAAGCAGACTAAGCTGCCTCTTTAAAGCAAAACATTTCTCCGTGTATGGAAATAGAATACCATGCTCCTCAAATCTAGGATGTTATGCCTTCAAATTTAGAAAATTTACTCCATTAAGTTAGTATGAATTCCTTCTCCCTCTCTCAAATGCATAAATAATTATCCTTGAAACTACTAATCTATGTATAATACTACTTAAGAGCACGACTCTGACCTCACATCATTCTAAGGTGGTTTGAGATTGCATAAAAAGTACAGGGTACACATGTAGGTCTCCATTCATAGCCAATGGGGAAGTCTGAAAATTCAGTTTCTAATTTTGCCAGGTTGACTTTTACTCAATTGTCACTGAGCCCTAGCTCCATAAACAAGGTGCCTCAAAGTGACAGCATAACAAGAATATAAAAGGGCATTTGATAAGACTTCATAAAGCCTTCTCAGTATACTTCCAGAAAATGAGACTATTGATGATTCTAAAAGCTAGATAAAACTCTTTTGGAATCCTGCACTTTTCTGTATTTTTACCTTCAATAAAATTAAATGTAGATATAACAATGGTGTTAAATATAATTTTATCACAGTGAACTTGAGTATATAACTTGGAAGAATTTCTAAGAATCAAAATAAAAATTACTCCATTTGATTTCAATATGTAAATGTTTCTCATTTAATACTCATTAAAATAGGAATATAGCTAATGCTGAGTTCTGTCTCATTCTAGCAATCTAGCATTCTAGCAATAAGTGAAATTTACCTATGTGTGCATCACTTCATTTTAAAGTTTGCATCACAAAGCAATGCAGTTCCTATAAAATCTTAACTTCTAGGATTAATACTTATCAGTATCTATAATATTTATATTGATTTAATAACAATGTATTAATTATAACTTACCCTAAGATAGCCCTTATCATTGAGAAAAGATTAAATTTTCACGTATATATTTTATTTCACAGATGTTTGATAGAATTATGTTAGACTTTCAAGTATAACATTACATTATTTAAAGATATGATACAATGGGAAAACTGGAATGAAACTACAATTTCAAGAAGAAAAACTAAACACTCTGGAAGCCTGGGGCAGGAGGATCATAAGTTCAAGCCCAACATGGGCAATTTAACAAGACCTTGTCTCAAAAACAAAATTTTTAGTGTTTTTTAGAGGGTGGGGATATAGCAAAGACCCCTATGTTCAATTCCCAGTGCCAAGAAAAAAGCTAATAATGGAGTTTTTTTATCTGTTAAATATATTTCTTTTTTTAGGTGATGGTGAACATAAAGTCATTGGAATGGACAAATCAAGCTAGTAACATATCCATTACCCCACATACTTATTTCTTATGAAGAGAAAACTTAAAATCTGCTCTTAGCCATTTTCAGGAGCACAGTACATTATTTTGTTTTTTGTTATGTTTTTTGGTACTGGGGATTGAACTCTGGACCTTACCCTAGAGGCAGGTGGTGGAACCACTGAGCTAAATACTCAGCCCACAAATACATTATTAATTGGCTGTTGTACAGTAAACCTCCTGGATTTATTCCTCCTATCTGAAATCATTTGGCTGACCTCTCCCTAGAACCTCTCTCCCTCCCTGGCCTTTGGGAACTACCATTTTTTACTCTACTTCTGTGAAATCAACTCAATTCCCTATATCAGTGAGGTCATTCTGTAATTGTCTTTCTGTGCCTTTCTGTGCTTATATTATTTGATACAGTGTCCTCCAGGTTCATCTATATATTGCAAATGACAGGATGTCCCCTTTTTTGAGACTGGATAGTATTTCATTGTATGTACCATCTTTGCCCATTTATTCATAGATGTACACTTAAGTTATTGTATACCAGGCTTTTGTGACCACTGTTGCAATGCACATGGGTGTGCACATAGCTCTTTGACAAATTGATTTCATGTCCTTTGGATGTGTGTCCACGAGTGGACTTGCTGGATCATATGGTAGCTCCATTTTTAATTTTTTGAGGAAACTCCGTACCTACCATTTTCTGTAGTGGCTGTACTAACTTCTATTCTCACCCCTTGTTCAAGAGCTCCCTGTCCCCATGTCATCGCCAGTGCCTGCTCTCTCTAATCTTTATGATAATAGCCACCCTTACTAGGGTGAGGTGGTCTCTTATCTCAGTTTTGACTTACATTGCCCTGATGATTAGTGATGGTGATTAGTGATTGGTGATTAGTGATTAGCACCTTTTCATAAACCTGTTAGCCATTTGTATGTCTTCTTTTGAGAAATGTCTATTCAGGTCCTTCTCCCGAAAGGACTAATTAGATCAATTATTTTCTTGTTATTGAGTTAAGACCCTTATATATTTTAGTTATTAACCTCTTATAAAATGTATGACATAAAATATTTTATATATGCTGATTATTCCCTCAGGTATGTTATTCCCTTAGGTTGATGTAATCCCATTTGTCTATTTTTTATTTTACTGCCTGTGCTTTTGGAGTTATATTTTTTAATATTATCAAAACACTGTCATTGCCTGTTTTCTTTTAGTAGTTTTACATTTAAATCTTTAATCCATTTTGAGTTGTTTTAATACAGTATGAAATAAGTGTCTAATTTCATTCTTCTGTGTGTATATTTCCCATTTTCCTAGTGCCATTTTTGAAGAGACTGATTCTCCCCCATTGTGCACTATTGGTAACCTCTCTTGAAAACCAAATGACTCTAATTGCATGGGGTTTTTTTCTGTGTTTATATGCTAGTGCTTTGTTTTGGGGGGTTGTTTTTGCGGTGGTTTTTGCCTTTTATTTTATTTTGGGGGGCAGTTCTGGGGATTGATCCCAGAGCCTTTGTGCTGAGCTACTTCACTAGCTCTTTTCTATTATTAATTTTGTTGTGGGACAGGGTTTGCAAAGTTGCTCAGGCTGGGCGTGAACTTAGGATCCTCCTGCTTTATCCTCCCAGAGTGCTGGGAATATAGGCATCTGCCCTCACACTGTTCACATTGTTTGGATCACTATAACTTTGTAATATATTTGAAGATAGCATGGTGCCTCTTTCTTTTTAAAGTGTGATGCCAGGGCTGGGGATTTAGCTCAGTGGTTTTGCCGCCTGCTGCGCAAGCGCAGGATCTAAGTTTGATCCCCGGTACCAAAAATAAAAATAAAAATAAAGTATGACGCTTCCAAGTTTGTTCGTTTGGCTAAAAATTTTGTTTTAGTGATTTGGGGTTCTCTGTTTCTATTTCTGCAAAGAATGGCATTAGAATTTTGATAGAGATTACATTGCCTTTGTAGATCTCTTTTGGTAGTATGGGTTTTTTTGAGAGATTGGGGATTGAACCTAGGGTTTTCTCATTTAGCTACATCCCCAGCACTTTGTTTTTACTTTTTATTATCTGACAGGGTCTTGCTAAGTTGCTAAATTTCCCAAGCTGGCCTTGGACTTGGAATTTTCTTGCCTCAGTCTCCCAGAGTGCAAAGATTACAAGTCCATGCCACCATCCCAAAGAATATGGATGTCTTAACAATATTAATTCTTTCATTCCATGAACATGGCTACCTTTGCATTTATTTGTATCATCTCCCATTTCTTTCACCAATGCTTTATAGTTTCCAATATCCAGATTGTGGTAGTGAGGAGTGAACTTGATAGCCTGTGGGACCTACCAGGAAACTGGTGGAGCACAATTCTGGATGTGTCCAGGTGGGACCTTTGTCTGTCCCTGGCCCCTTCTTCTTTGTTGCTGCTCCCCTGCTCTGTTTCCTGGCTACCATGAATTAAGCAGCTCTGTTCTGCACCATCCTTTTGCCATGATATCCCTACATCAGAGTCAACCAATCACTGACTGCATCTCCTTAAAATATGAGCCAAATTAAACCTCTCCTCCTTTATGCTGTGGGTGTTGGGTATTCTGTCAAGCAATGGGAAAGACAACTGATACAGAAAAATTGGTGTCAGAGACCTGAGGACATTGCTGTGACTGTACCTGATCATGTGGTTTAGAAGACTTTGGAACCTGTTTGCAGAAGGAGTTTGGAAAGTTTTGGAGATGTGAGCTAGAGAAGTCTTAGAATGTTAAAAAACAAAAAAAGCAGGGGTAGCTGTCAGACAAAGTAGACTTCAAGCTGAAATTGATCAAAAGAGGCAAATGTCCTCAAATATCAGTTAAAGGAACAATTCAACGGGAAGAAGTAGCAATTATTAACATACATGCACCGAACAGTGGTGCACCCAACTTCATAAAACAAGTATTACTAGACATAAAATATCATACAGACATAAACACAATTATATTGAGGTCCTCAGTACCTCACTATCATAAATAGATAATCAACTACACAAAAGGCAATAATGAAATATTACAGTTGAACAAAACCCTCAAACAAATGGACTTAACAGATATACAGTGTTCCACCCAACAACATAATACACATACTTTTCAGCAGCACATGACATTCTCCAAATTATACAACATACTAGCCAGTAACAGCCTTAAGTAAATGTAAAAGAATTGAAATTATACCCTATATATTATCAGACCATAGCAGATGAAGTTAGAAATCAATGACAAAAGAAAACACAGAGCTGGTGTCGTGGCACACACCTGTAATCCCAGCACTTGGGAGGCTGAGGCAGGAGGATCACTGCAAGTTTGAGGCCAGCTTCAGCTACATAATAAGGTCAAAGTCAGCCTGAACTACATAGTGAGACCCTGTCTCTAAAAAAATAAATTAAATAAAGTGCTGCCAGAATTTTAAAAAAAATAAAACACAGAAATTGTGTAAATACATGGAAACTAAACAATACACTCTTAACTAAACAATAGATTACAGGAGAAATCATGAAAGAAATAAGATAGTTTCTAGAACTAAATGGTAATGTCAGTACAACTTGCCAGAACTTATGGGAAACAGTGAAAGCAGTCCTATGAGGGAATGTTATAGCTGTGAATACCCACGTCACAAAAACAGAGCCCAAATAAATTACCTAGCAATGCACCTCAAGGTCCTGGAAAAACAAGAGCAATTTAAACCCAAAGCTAGTACTAAGAAGGAAATTATAGCAATCAAAGCAGAGCGCTGGGGATTTAGCTCAGTGGTTCTGCCACCTGCCTCACAAGCACAAGGTCCTGAATTCAATCCCCGAAACCAAAAATAAAAGGAAATCAAAGCTGATATCAATGAAATTGAGACCAATGAAACAATACAAAGAATGAATCTAAGATTTGGTTGTTTGAAAGAATAAACAAAATAGACAGACACTTAGCCAATCCAACAAAAAAAGGAGAGAAGAGATTCAAATCAATGTAGTTAGAAATGAAAAAGATGAAATAACAATGAACACTGCTGAAATAGAACACATTGTGAAGAATTTACTTTTCCTGTATGCCAATAAATTACAGAATGCAGAGGAAATGAATAGATTCCTGAATACATATCAGTTCCCAAAAGTGAACCAAGAAGATTTTTTAAACCCTGAATAATCCAATAACAGGCAATAAAATTGAAGCAGTAATAAAAACTTAGCCCAGGTCCTAGTGGGTTCCCTGCTGAATTCTACAAGAACTTCAGGGAAGTTCTAACACCAATGCTCCTCAAGGACTTTAATGAAAATGAAAAGGAAGCCGTGCTCTCGATGTCATTCCTGAAAGCTACCATTATCCTGATTCCAAAACCAGACAAGAATCCAACTAAAAAAAGAACTATAGACCAATAAATATAGATGAAAAAAATCCCAAACAAGTTACTGGCAAGTGGAATGCAACAAATCATCAAAAATGATTACATATCATGACCAAGGAGGATTCATCTCAGGGATACCGGCATGATTCAGCATATGCAAGTCAATAAATTATAAACAAGGACAAAAATCACATTATCATCTCAATAGACATAGAATAAGTCTTTAATAAAATCCAACATCTTTTCATGATAAAAGCACTGAAGAAAATAGAGACAGACCTTATCTCCATCTGACAAGAACCCATTTATGACAAACCTACTGCCAGCATCATGTTAAATGGGGAAAAACTAAAAGCTTTCTCTCTAAAATCAGGAGCAAAACAAGGATGTCTTCTGTCACCACTCCTGTTTAACATAGTACTCTAAACATTAGCAATAGCAATTAGGCAAGCAAAAGAAATAAAAGGCATATATAGAGGAAAGGAAAAAGTGAAATTATCATAATTTGCAGATGACATGATACTCTATATAAAAGATCAAAAAAATCCACCAAAACCCTCTTAGAATTAATAACCAAATTTGGTAATGTAGCAGGATACAAAATCAACATGCAAAAATCAGTAGCATTCCTGTAATAATGAACCCACTGCTACAGAAATTAAGGAAAAAAATAGCAACAAAAAAAATTAAATACTTCTTAGGAATCAACCTACCTAAGGAAATGAAAGATCTCTACAATGAAAACTACAGTACTCTGGAAAAGGAAATTGAAGAAGACTTCAGAAAATAGAAAGATGTCCCCTGTTCTTGGATAGGTAGAACCAATATAGTCAAAATGGTCATACTTCCAAAACTGACAGACAGACTGCAACACCAATCTATGTTCCAACACCATTCTTCACAGAACTGGAGAAAACAGTTCTAAAATTCACATGGAACCAGAGGAGACCCAGAATAGCAAATACAATCCTGGGTAAAAAGAGCAAAGCAGGAGGCAATAGCAATTCTGGGCAACAAATTCAAGGCAGAGGGCATCACAATCCTTGACTTGAAGTTATACTACAAAGCTACCATGACAAAAAACACCATGGTACTAGCAAAAAAAAGACCTGATGATCCGTGGAATGGAACAGAAGATAAAGAAACAACTCCAGACACACTCAGCCACCTTTTCTTTGACAAAGGGGCCAAACACCTTCACTGGAAGAAAGTTAGCCTCTTTAATAAGTGGTACTGGGAAAACTGGTTTTCTACGTGCTGAAGGTTGAACCTAGACCCATATCTCTCACTATGCACTAAACTGAAATCAAAATGGATCAAAGATCTAAATATAAAAATGTAAACTCTTAATAATCTGCTGGAAGTTATATAGACTAGGTAAAAGTCTTGACAATATAGGTGTAGGCAAAGATTTTATGAACAAATCCCGTCACAGAAAATATTACAAAAAATCAACAACTAGGATCACATCACATTAAAAAGCTTTTGCACAGCAAAATAAACCACTGGCAGAATGAAGAGCCAACCCACAGAATGGGGAAAAAACTTTACCAGCTGCTCCTCAGACAAAGGACTTACATCTCAAATACATAAAAAACTCAAAAAAATTAGATCCCCCAAATTCAAAGACCCAATCCAAAAGTGGGCATCTGAAATGAACAGACACTTCTCAGATGAAGAAGTACAAACAGCAAATAAATATGTGAAAAAATGTTCAGTATCACTGGTTATTCAAGAAATGCAAATTAACCACTTAGCAGTTCACCCCGACTGCCACTCAGGCAGCACATTTGTTTACATACTGACTATCCCCAGAAGCCTATGGGGAAGGTGTCATTTCATTAGTCAATTCCTGGTTTGAATGAATTTGATAAAATTGTCATTTTTATGTTTCTTATTATATGATCTTATAAAATTTAACAAAAATGTAATTTTTGGTCATCCTGTATTTAAATATATGGACTGGTAAGTGTTAAACAACACTGAGATTCCATCTCATTCCATAAAGAATGGATATAAACAAGAAATCAACCCATAGAAAATGCTGGTGAGGCTGTAAGGAAAATAGAGCCCTTCTACATTGTTAGTGGGAGTGTAAACTGGTACAACCACTATGGAAATCAGAATAGTGATTCCTCAAAAAACTAAAACTAGAGGTTCCATTTGACCCAGGCATTTCCCTTCTAGGCATCTTCTCAAGAAAGTTAAATGCATCATACCACAGTGATATGTACATACCCATGTTTATAGCAGCACAATTTATAATAGCTAAATCTTGGAAACATCCCATATGCCCATTAATGGATGAATGAATAAAGAAAATGGATGAAGATAATGTGATATTTATGTACAATAGAGTACTACTCTGCCACAAAGAAGAATTAATTTAAGTCATTTGTAGGTAAATGGATGAACCCCAAGAACATTTTAAGTTAAATAAATAATGTATTGTGAGAAACCTTAAGGGTAAAGAAGGTGAAAAGTGGAGGATAGGTATTGGGAAGTAGGAAGAATATGTTCAAATGGGAAGAGAAACAAAGGAGAGGGCAGGAAGAAAGGAAAAGGCATTAAAAAATAGAGTGGAAGGAAAAAATGGAAACAAAGCTTCTGTAAATGGGGAAAGGAAGAAGGATTGAATGGATGGAGCAGATTGGGGGAAAAAAACGAAATAAGATATGTTATGTAGAGGTACAAATTCCCTATGATGAGTGTGAGCACTATGTATGGCAAATATGTACTCATAAAATTTGTTTTTAAAAGAAAGATAAACTTGAGTCATTTGTAGGAAAGTGGATGCACCTTGAGACCATGTTAAGTGAAATAAATCAGACATAGAAGATTAAATATCACATTATTTCTCTTATATGAGAAACCCAGAGTAAAAATAAAGAGCAAAATAAAAGATAAAAGGAGGTAAGGAGACAGATCATTCTCAAAGGGGAAAGGGATCAAGAGATGGAGGGGGAAGCAGGAAGAAAGGGATAAGGGATGAAAAAGAAGTAATTGGAATGTTTTATGTACATGTAGTAACTCTGCACAAGAAATGTAAACATTGTATACTGCAAACATGTACAAAAATGTTCTTAAAAGTAAGGGGATCAAGGCATGGGTTGAAGGAAGAGAGAGGGAATGAAAAAAGAAATTAAGATGTGGTATGCATATGCACCAACTTTCCCACAAAAATGCAAACATTATGTGCTACCCATATGTACTAATAAAATAAAATAATAGATTTTTAAAAGAATACTCTGAACAGGGCCTGATGTTGCTTCTGTTTGAAACTCAGAAGACCAGAATGCTGATGGGATTGCAGATAGTAAAGGCCAGGCTCAGAAGGTCTCCACTGGGAATAAGGACTCCACTGGCAGTTGGACTAGAGACTGTCTGTGTTACACACTGGCAGAAAATTTATCTATGTTTTGCCCAGATTCTGAGACTTAGTAATAGACTGAGATTAAGGACAATAGACTAATTGATCTTGTGGAGGAAATTTCAAAGCAACCCAACATTTAGGCTGTGGTATGGGTACTACTGGATGGCTTTAGCCAGATTTATGGTGAGAAACAGGCCAAAAGCAGAGCAGAATAATTTGAAAAACTTAAACTTTGACACAAAAAGAACCATACTACGTAAAGTTGGACTTATGCTTGAGAAGAATGCATATTTTACTAATGTTGGATGGAATGCTCTGTATATGTGTGTTAGGACCATGTTCTAAAGTGTATTTTAAGGCCAATATCTCCTTATTGATTTTCTGTCTGAATGATCTGTCTGTTACTAAAAAATGAGATACTGAACTCCCCTTCCATTTTATGTTTATAGACTCTCGTTATATCTTTTTTGTAGTACAATAAAACTTTATGAACTCTAAAACTTAAATATCTTATAATTTTCATACTTCAGAACATATATTCTTTTTCTTTTTTCCAACCATTTATAAAGGTAAAAATCATTCTTAGATCCTAGAACATACCAAACCTAATCACAGTCCTAACCTGGCCCAGAGGGCATAGCTTCTCAATCCCTGTATCATGACTAGAGGTAACCAAATCAGCATCAGTGTTAAATATTTATGAGCTATTTCATTCCTTCTCATATACTTGCACAATAGGGAGGCTATAATTGTTTTATCCTCTTGATGAATTGTCTACTTCACATAATATAATGACCTTTTGGGTCTCGTGACAGTTTTTTATATAATCTCTTTTATCTGAGAGCATAGACTCCCCTGCTTTGTTTTGGTTTTCACTTGAATGTGATATCTTTTTCCATTCCTTCATTTTCAATCTATGTGTGTCCTCAAGTGAACTGAGTCTCTTTTAAGCAACATATAGTTGGGTCCTGTTTTGGGGGATTTTTTTTGTGTTTAAATCTATTCAGCCACTCTATCTTTTGATTGGAGAAAATTATTTATAGTCAAGGTAATTACTGACAGTAAGAACTTGTCATTTTATGAATTTTTTGGTGTTTTTGTAGATCCTTTATTCATTTCTTCATCTGTTGTGATTGGGTGAATTTCTCCAATGGAATACTCTGATTCCTTACCACAATTTGTGTATATACAGCAGCTTTTTGCCTTATGGTTGCAATAAGGTTTATATAAAATATTTTATGGTTGGGCTGGGGATTTAGCTCAGTGGTTCTGCCACCTGCCTCACAAGATCAAGGTCCCGAGTTTGATCCCTGGTACAAAAAAATTTATGGTTATAAAGCTTATTTAAAATACAATTTAACTTTAATCACATAAAAAACACAACAGTTTGAAATTAGAAATTCCATACAACCCAGCAATCCCCCTACTAAGTATCTTCCCCAAAGAGCTTAAATCACCATACTAGTGATACATGTATACCAGTGTTTATACCAGCATAATTCACAATAGCTAAATCCCAGAAACAGCCAGTATACCCATCAGCAGACAGTCAGATAAAGAAAATGTAGTATCTATATATAATAGAATACTACTCAGCTATAAAGAATTATAGATTTCAGAAATTTGTAGGAAAATGGATACACCTGGAAAATATAAAGTTGAATGAAATAAACCAGACACAGAACCTTAAATACTGTATGGTAGCTCTCATTTGAGTGAGTGAAAGTACAAATGAAAAAAATGATAAAGGATGGATAGAAAGGGACAAGGGGACAGATGTCTTGCAATAGGGAAGTGGCCCAAAGGATCAAGGGTGACGCGTGAAGAGGAGAGGAAGGGGAAATAAGAATAAAGATGTGCCAGGTACAGGAACCTAATAACCTCAATTGATGCACACACTATATACCATAACATGAGCTATAACATAACATATGTACACTATATGTTATGTTATAACACTATAACATATGTACACTATATGTTATGTTATTACACTATATATATAACATATATACACTATATGTTATAACATATAACACTATGTACCATAACATAAGACAAATAATATCAACAGGTACATAAAGGAGGATAGGGGAACCAAAGGAGGAGGGAGAAGGGGAGGGAAGGGTAAAGGGATTAAAATAAGAAAGAAGCTGTAATATGTACATGTAACCACTCCCCATGATGACTGTAAATGCATGAATTGCAAACATGTACTAATAAAAAAACCACAACAATTTACACACACACATTTTATGTTTTGATATCACAATTTGTATGTTTTTGTATTGAATATCCCCTTAAGAAATTATTACTCTGAATAGTTTTGTCTTTTAACCTTCACATTTAAGATATGTGATTTATACATCACTATTACAGTGAGTGTTATACTTTCATATATTTTTGTCTTATTTATTAGCATTATTTTCATCCCATTTGAAGACCCTTTTATATTTCTTGCAGGATCAGTCTGATAGTGATGAACTCCCCAGCTCCTGTTTCCTAGAGAAATACTTCATCCTCCTCTCTCCTGGCCTGCAGGATTTCTCCTGAGAAACCCACTGCCAGCCTCATTAAGACCCTTCACATGTAGCTTACTTCAGAATCCTCTTTGTCTTTTTCTTTTATAGTTTTGATTACATCTTGGTGTGGTCTTGTTTGGATTGAATCTGATGCTAGACCTTTATCCTTCTTTACTTGAGTATTTGTATTTTTCCCTAGATTTGGAAAGTTTTCTGCTAATATTCCTTGAAACACACTTTCTACCTCTTTCTCTCCCTCTTCCTCCTTAACCTACATAAGTCAAATATTTATTTTTTAGATACTGACACATAAATCTCATAAGATTTATTTCTTTATTTTCATTCTTCTGTCTTATAAGTTTTGTTTTTAAGTGAAATTTATGTGTTTATCAATAATCATTTTTTTCAATTATTTAATCATATGGCAGAAGTGGTGGTACACACCTGTAATCTCAGCTACTCCGGAGACTAAGTCAGACAATAGTGAGTTCAAGGCCAGCCTGGGCAACATAATGAGACCCTGTTAGAAAAGAAAAACAAAAAAGTATGGCCAGGCATGGTGGCGCACACCTGTAATCCCAGCACTTGGAAGGCTGAGGCAGGAGAATCACTGCAAGTCTGAGGCCAGCTGGGGCTACATAGCGAGTTCAAGGACACCCTATGCTACATAGCAAGACCCTGTCTCAAAAAAAGTATGATGGAAAATTTTAGATTTTTACATAAAAATATATGAGGGAATATGTAGCTTTTTAAACTTCGAATTATGTGACCAAAAATATTTTAACGACCACTAATGTTTCTTTTAGGTGCTTTTACAAATCACTGAAAACTTAGTGACTTAAAACAATACACATTTTTTAAACTTATATATATATTTATTGGTACATTTTAGATATAAAATACATTTACATTTATTATTGGGTGTTTGTACCAGAACATGATGTATCTTAGTTCTTATTTTTCCTCCCATTACCTGTGCGCCCTTCAGCCCCTCCACCCTTCCCTATTTACACAGACTTTGATTCCATTTTTTTTTCTTTCTCATAATTTTTCCTTTCCCTTCTTCCCTTTCCCCTTCCCCTCCCACCATTGCCTAACCCTTGGACCTTTTCCTATTTCAAATTATCAATTATTCATTTAAATCATTTTCATCCTTATTTACACTTTCACATTTATTATCCTACAGCTCAGTACATCAGAAGTCCAACATGGGTCTCCCTGGGTTCAAGCCAAGGTGTTGTCTAGTCTTTACTCCTCTCTAGAACACATTTCCTTGCCCTCCCAGCTTTAAAGCCCCTCACACTCCTTGGCTTGTGACCCCATTCTTCTACCTTCAAACCCCAAAATATCAGACCAACCCTTTGTCACTGTACTCTCCATGGTTTTTCTCATTTGCCTCCCCTTCCACTTATAAAACACCCAGGATTACATCAGCTCCACCCAAATATCTCCCCAAGTCAAGGGCAGTTGGTTAACAACCTTAATTCTGTCTGCAGCCTCACTCCCCTGTGGCACAATCTAACACATTCAGAGTCAGGGTTCAAGTGGACATCGTGGGCACTGTTCTGCCTGTTTCTTCTTTTGCTACCAAATGCTATCAATGATTCTCTTTCTCCATAGGAATCATTGACTCCTTTCTACGTGAGCAGTGAACATATCTCTTTTTGACCATGTAGTCAATTTATTGTATATAAATGAATGAATGAGAATCATTTTTAAACAAAGACTTTCTCTCTGGTTCAAACTCTTTTCCCTGGACTCCCATACATTTTCCTGTCTCTTGGCACCATCACAGCCAAACACCTTGAATTAGCTTTTTTCATTCATTTTTTTCTGACTTTCATTTCGGAAACTACTTTTCCCATTGTAAGCAATGAACTTTCCCATTAAACCTAACGGCCACACTTTAGTCTCTTTTTATTTTAACAGAGTGTGACACAGGGTTAGCCAAATTCTTCACTTGAACCTCTTTGATTCTCTTGGTTTTTGTGGCCCAGTGTTCCTGGCTTTCCTCCTACCATCCTGTCAGACATCCCAGCCGCCTTTGTGGACTGTTCTCCCAGTGCTGAGTTCAGATATCTTGCTGTGTTTGGGGCCCCTGTACTGAACCCTGTCATAAATCTGCATACTTTCCCCGGGCGGTCCCTTAGCTTAATTACCATCTATAATCAGATTGTCCCTGTCTTCTGAGCTTCAGATTCACATATTTTACTGACTGAATTTCTCTATTTGATGCCCCACAGTTACCTTGATGTAAACATACTAAAAGCTGTGTTCATCATTTGCTCCCACACTTTAACATACTTTAGCTCTTGTATTCTTAGCCTCCGTAAATGCCATACCAAGCCAGACCTCTGGGTATCCTCCTGTCTTCCCTTATCAGTCTCCCTGTTTTGACAGTTCTGCCTCCTAAAGGTATCTTGACCCCCCTCACGCCATTTTCCAACTTTCAACCACCATCACTGCCTCCCTGGATTACTGGTCTCCCCACATCCAATTGTGTCCTCTCCCACTTGCCTCCCACCTAGTCCTTCACCACAGCCAGCACTTATTTGATTTTTCTTTGCACCTTGCCTCCTTAAAGATTTTTTTTAACTTTATTAATTTTATTGGTACATTTTAGGTATACAATATAATGACATTCATCATTGGAAATTTGCACCTTTAAATAATCCCTCTTGGTTCTTATTTTTTCCCCATCCACCTGCTCTCCCTTCAACCCCTCCACCCGCCCTATTTACAGAGACTTTGTTTCCATTTTTTAAATTTTCTCAGATTAATTCCATTCCCTTCCTTTCCCCAAGCCCTCTCACTTCCCTTTCCCCTTTGCCTCTTTTCTTCCTATTTCACATTGTCTATTATAGCTTTTAGTCCTTATTTACATTTTCAGTTTCTCACACTAGAGAAACTGTTCAGTATTTACACATGTGTGTCCTATTTATTTTACTTAAGAGTATGGCCTCAATGTGCATCCATTTAGCAATAAATGTCTCTAATTTCTCATTCTTTATGGCTGAGTAGTACTCCATTTTATTTTTAAAAAACCACCTTCTTTATCCAGTCTCCAGTTGATGGGCAATTGGGCTGCTTTCAGGTTTTAGCTATTACAAATTGTGCTGCTATGAACATGGGTGCACATAGATTACTGTGGTATGATTCTTTTAATTCTTCGGGGAAGATACCTAGCAGGGGAATAGCTGGGTCAAATGGGACCTCCAATCCTAGTTCTCTGAGGTATCTCCATACTGATTTCCACAGTGGTTGCACCAATCGACACTCTCACCAGCAGTGGAGCAGGGTTCCTCTTTCCCCACAGCCCCACCAGCATTGGTTATTGGTTGATTTCCTCATACCATCCATTCTTTCTGGAGTGAGGTGGAATCTCAGCGTTGTTTTCATTTGCATCTCTTGAATGACCAGTGATGTTGAACATTTTTTCATGTATTTGTTTGCTATTTCTACTTCTTTGTCTGAGAAATGTCTGTTCATTTCAGATGTCCATTTTTGAATTGGGGTTTTGAATTTGGTGGGTGTTTTTGATTTTTTTTAATTCTTTATATATTCTAGATAGTAGACCTTTGTCTGAGGAGCAGCAGGTGAAAATTTTTTCCCACATTGTAGGTTGTCTCCTCATACTGTTGCTGGTTTCTCTTGCTGTAAAGAAGCTTTTTAATAAGAAGAGATCCCACTTGTTGATTGTTTGTGCTAGTTCATGGTCAACTGAGGTTTTGTTCATAAAATGTTTTCCTACACCAGTTTTTTCAAGAGTTCTGCCTAATCTCTGTTCCAGCCAGTTGAGCATTTCTGTTTTAATATTTAGATCTTTAATCCATTTTGATTTTAGTTTAGTGCATGGCAAGAGATATAGGTCTAGTTTTAATCTTTGGCAAGTTGAAACCCAATTTTTCCAGCACCATTTATTTTTTTTTCTTCAATTTTTTTATTGGTACATTTTAGGTATACAATATGTTTACATTTATCATTGTACCTGTGCATGATGTATCTTGGTTCTTATTTTTTCCCCATTACCTGTGCATCCTTAACCCTCTCAACCCTTCCCTATTTACATAGACTTTGTTTCCATTTTTTTCTTTTCTCATTATTTTTCCTTTCCTTTCTTTCCTTTCCCCTTCCGCTCCCACCACCCCTACCCCTTTGGACCTTTTCTTTCTATGTCAAGTTATCAATTATTCATTTTAATCATTTTAATCCTTATTTACACTTTCAATATTTCACACTAGAGAAACTATTCAGTATTTACACGTGTGTCGTATTTATTTCACTTAAGAGTATGGCCTCAATATCCATCCATTTAGCTATAAATGTCTCTAGTTTGTTGTTCTTTGTGGCTGAGTAGTGCTCCATTTCATTTTTTAAAACCACATCTTCTTTATCCAGTTTTCAGTTGATGGGCACTTGGGCTGTTTCCAAGCATTAGCTATTACAAACTGTCCAGCACCATTTATTAAAGAGGCTATCTTTCCTCCAGTGAAGGTGTTTGGCTCCTTTGTCGAAGATGAGGTGGCTGAGTATGTCTGGAGTTGTTTCTGCATCTTCTAAACTGTTCCACTGGTCCTGCCTCCTTAAAGATTTAGTGCAATGATCTTTCTTGTGTAAACATTAGGAAAAAACACATAACTTTCTTCATCTTGAATTGCCCAAATGCTGAGGTAATAAGGAGTGCTGAGGGACAGAGAAAAGGCAAAACAAGTTAGTGAAGGCATTGAGAATCCAAATACAGAAGGAAGAGCAGGAGCAAAGGGAAGGTTCACATTATCCCCAAGCCACACTGGGGCCGAGTAGATCAAAGCAGCTCATAAAGAACAGAAGTAGAGGAAGAGTCCAGCTGCTGTCATGGATCTGCAGTTTGCTAGAAATGTTGTGGTCAGTTTTCTCCCATGTCCAGTGAGTCACCGTGAAGTTAGAGAATTTTAGCACACCAGTAAGCCCTGCTCCCCCTCTGCTGGCTGGTGGCAGAGAAAGTGCCACGGAGGAGCTGGTGTCTCAGGAGCAGCAACCTGACAGTGTGGCATGGGGGTAGCCGAACACAAACTTCAGCTCCTATAAGCACTTGCCTGTTGTGTTATCTTCAGCATTGCCCAACTTCTCCTGCCTCAGTTCCTGATCTAGTAATCTGAGATTGCCCTGGCAACCACTAAGAAGACCTTTCCGGCTGTAAGAGCCTATAATTGTTGTTGAGCTGCTCCCTTCTTTTTAAAATTTTTATTACCATTGTGTGTGTCCACAGTACATGACATTTACAGTCCTGGTGTAGGCCTGGTCCATGTACATGACACATCTTAATTCCTTTTTTCATACCCTTCCCCTCTCCTACCTCCCTCTCTTAATCCCCTTTGCATTTGCTAAAAATCTATCTACCTATTTCATATTATCTATTTTTATTTTGCTCTTTATTTATATTTGGGGTTTCTCATATAAGGTAAACCATGACATATTTAAGTGTGTGTGTCTGATTTATTTCACTTAACATTATGGTCTCAAGGTACATTCATTTCCTATACATGACTCAAGTTTATCCTTCTTTATGGCAGAGTAGTACTCCCATTGTATATAAATATCACATTCTCTTTATTTATTCTTCTGTTGATGGACATATGGGCTGCTTACAAGATTTAACTATTATGAATTGTGCTATTATACCAGAGCTTTCCCTTAAGCAACTGGCCTGTGTGGTATTCAGTGAACTATGAGTCCATTTGGACTCTCTGATTGCTGTAGAAGGACCTCATGAAAGCCCAGTATCTTCTTCAAAACTGACACTTAAAACAAGGCTTGACTCAAAATCAGTTGTGTAGCTGCATCTTCCCAAAGCTCACAGCATGATTCATAGCATGCCTGTAACTGCAAACCTGAAATGCAACTCACATGCTCACTGAGAAGCACAGCTGAGGGAAATGGAGACAGAGGAGAAAGGTGCAGTCTTCTCCCTCAGGGGAGCAGAGAGGAGGTGGGCACAGGGGCAAGGAGTTGAGAGGGTGGGGTGTCTGTTGGGGGCTCCAGTGACCTGGTGCAGAGTGATGAGCATTTGCAGGGCAACCCGACAGTGCATTCAGGCTACGTGAGTAGTTTAGGTAAAGGCCAAGCAAAGGGCAATTGCCGTCTGCGGTGGACTAATGGTCAACTTGGAGCACCCAGCTGAACTGAGTCAATGTGGTTCTGGGCGTGGAAGACCCACCTGAGGATTGTTGTCAACAGCATAAGAGAAGAATGGGGGGTGGGGATTGTATGCTGTTGATTTTCTTGGAGAAGCTTGCTGCAGCTTGTTTTCCTAATGCCAACTCAGTTCTCATCATTAGAGGAGCCTGGGTCCTCGCTATCACTGGAATGACTGCTGTTCCCCTTAGGGAAGCTCTGGTCTTCATCTTGAGTGTCACTTCCTGGCTCCAGTGCACATCCCTCAGCCTGGTGGCACAGAGCCTTTACTCCACCAGCATAGACTTTCTAGCTTCCACCACCGACCTTTGGGCCTTCCCAGTGCAGATCCATGATATGGATTTGCATTAGACATTGCTTTGGGCTCTAGGTCTCCAGCTGAACTTATGGAGGACATTGCCTTGGGTTCTAGGCCTC
>NW_004624753.1:19490893-19502089 GCF_000247695.1 Heterocephalus glaber | reverse complement strand
TTTTTTGGTGCTGGGGATCAAACTCGGGTCCTTGCGCTTTCGAGGCAGGTGGCGGAACCACTGAGCTAAATCTCCAGCCCTGCATTTGACTTTTTAGGTGAGTATTATGAAATAATCCTATAAGTTATGCATCCTGTATTAAATTTGCTCCTTGCAAACCCTGACTACAACACTGTTTAAAGAAATGTTGAGAAATTTATAACACTAGAGTGCAGGGCACAGGATTACAATGGCCAGGAATAAGGGGAGCGTATTATGTGAGGCCAACTTGTAAATGGCTGTCGAAGACAGTTATGTCTGTCAGAGGGACTCAGATGACTCCTCTAGGCCTCTGCTGGGAGTTGAGAGTTTTTCAAGCAGGAGAGAGGTGCCCTGAGAGACGTGCTCTTGTTTCCAGGAGGAAAACATGCTTGCGGCAACTTGAGGGTGGAGCAGATCCTGCTGTCCACTTTACACATCAACCTCTCCCTGCTGCCAGCACCCATGGGCTTCTGGGTGCTGATACATCATTAGAGCTTTCACTTCTAGTTCTGGTTTTGCTTTTGAAGGGAATAACCAAGCTAGCTCATTTTAGAGAATTGCACAAATATACAGAAATCTCTGATCTGGGGCTTTAACTCAGAATAGATTGAACTCAAATTGAAAGGGCCAAGTCTGGTTTTAAACTAGAGGCAAAACTGCCACTTGATGCCCCCACCCATACTTCAGCTCTCACTACCACTGCCAGAGAGTGAGGGCCATGACCTAAGGAAATGGAGCATTGAGGAGGCAGATAATTGGTGGTTGAGCCTTTAATCTACAGAGGATGGTTGAAGCGAGCCTTTTGGAAATAGAGCATGCTCACAGATTGTGTGGTAATGAGAAATCCCCAAGCAAAATGTTGCAGGGCTTTGTTTTTGTGACTTGCAGTGAAGAGGTCCTCAACCACACAAGGGTAGCAGGCTGTAGTGAGACCAGAGAGCTATTTCTCTACAGGGGATTCTGTAGAGCCTGGTGCCCACTGAACACTGAGGAAAACTTTTGTTGGTGGTATTAAAGAACATAGAGAAGAACATAACTTGAGAAACAACTGAAATATATGGCAAAATTGAAACCATAGAAGTTATGCAGGATAGGCAGAATGGAAAAAAGGAAAATTGCTTTTCTAACTTTTGATGATCAGGATAGAGTTGATAAAATTGTTGTTTTGAAATACTGTGCTGTTAATGGACATAATAGGAAAGTAAAGAGGCCCTTTATAAAGAAGAGATGAAAAAAATAATAAAGAAGAGATGAAATCTAATGGATCACAAAGAGGTCTTGGAAGTGGATCTGGAAACTTCATGGGTCATGAAGGAAACTTTAGAGGTGGTGAAGGTGATTCTGGCCATGGGGGAGACTTTGGTGGAAGGGAAGCAAGTGTAGCAACAGAAGTAGTTATAGAGGAAACAATGGCAAGTATGATGGGTTTCAAATGGTGGTAACTATGGTAGTGGTCTTGATTATAACAGTGGAGGAGGTCCTGGTGGTGGTGGACCAGGATGTGGAAACCAAGGTGCTTAGAGAGGAGAATATGATGGTTACAATGAAGAAGGAAATTTTTAGGGTGGTAATTATGTTGGGGATAGGAATTCCAATTATTTTGGAAATTATAGTGGACAACATTAATCAAATTATGGATCCATGAAGGAGACCAACTTGGGTGGAAGAAGGTCTGGCAATCACGGTGGTAGTGATTATTGATCTGGTGGTAGATGTGATACTGTAGCAAAAGTTTGTAAAATGGCAGAAAAGGGCTACAACTCTTACCAAGAGAGGGCAAGGAGTTCTCAGGAAAGCTAGTTTATTTTGAGACAGTTGTCTCAAATGGCATTAGTGGAACTGTAAATCTGCCACAGATGGAACAATGATCCACAGGCAAAAAGGTTACTGCAATAGGAAAATCTTCGTCAGGACTGATATGCCACCGTTTGCAAAAAATGCAGTATTGTTTAATGCAACGTGAGTGAGGTATACACCCCTTGTCTGCCACCGCTTTGTCTTTTTCTTGTATATTGCCCTATAAATTGTAGTGGTGTCAGGAATAAGAAATTGTGAAATTTTTAACTTTAAAAAAATTAACTCTATTTCTAGTTTCTCCCTGTTCGGTTTTACTTCTTATTCCTAACAATAATTCAAAAGCTTGGTAGAAAGAGTGCAACAACCCTGAGAGAATGGCTTTGAAAACCCCAAGTAGTGGAAGTTTTAGATTTCTACAGCAGCCCAGCCCCTCCAGCACCCCTTGCCTTAAGAAGTCACAATGCTCTACAGAAATAAAATTCATTAAGGCTCTCCTTGTAAAGTAGGCAGTGTTATTATTCTCATTCCTCACACTGACAAAACAAAGTAGAGAGATGTTTTTCAGTTGCTTGCCCAAGATCAATTCCAGTGGCCCTAGAAACACAACTCAGTTTTTTGCCATCCACTATTATCAACTATTATCAGTCAGCTTTGTATTTTCAAGTAGAGCAGAAGCAACTTAGCCAAAGTCGGAGTAAATCGCATTTTAGAATGGGAGCCCGAGTGTGAACTGTTGCTACCTCCCACCACTGCCTGGGTCCTCCCTAGTGAGCACAGTCAACCTTCCCTGGAAGGATCAGATCCAATTATGCCCTAAATAGATCAGCAGAACCGTCTACAGATCAGCCCTGAAAATGGTAACAGGAAGAGTCAAACCCATAAAGCGTGCCCACCCTGAGACAGGTGAGGAAGGAGAGAGCTTGAAGGATGTATACCAGAGAGAGAATGAAACAACAAAGAAGTTTTAAATATTTTATATATGTGTATATAAAAAGTATATTTATACATATAGAAAACAAAATTTGAGATACAAAATAGATGGCTTAGACACTCAGCTCATTGAAAATCTAGCATGGAAGTCAATAATGTACCTCGTAATATTTAACATAAGATTTAATACCATAGCAATGGGCTGATTTGAGAGAAAAAAGCATGTGTGTATATATTATAGGATTATTTTAATTCTATAATTGTAATATGTGCTTTAAAATATATTTCTAAGATAAAAGATGTCAGGTTGAAAAATGATAGGGAGCTCAGATAATAAATACATCCTGAAGAGAGAAGCTAGTTTCTTTAAACTGGGCAAATACCTACTTATAATTGGAAATCTAAGATGAGGTAAAATATGTTTAAGAAGCAATAATCTGTACATAAAATTTACATGCTAGGATACAATATGATTTTACTGAACCATATATGTATGGTTCAAAAATAAAGATAGCTTGGGATTTTAAGAGCTGAGCTGAAATTTTAAAACCAGAAGTAGGAAGATGAATTAATGATACATGAGTTAGAGACCAAAGGTGATTTGACAAAGTTTATCTAAAATTGTGAAATATAGATACACTTGTGGTCTTTACAAAATGGCTTCATAGACTGATGGTATTTGAATAAAAAGAACATTTAACTTCTTATAAGCATTTAAACCATCTCAAAGTAATGGTAAAATTGTTTTCATCTACAATGTTCCGAATGGCAATCGCAGTCTAAAGCTCTGATGAATAATGTCCTCTAGATAGCATCCTCAAAAATAAATAGTTAAGCCTGCTCATTTTCTAGCCTGTAAATTTGAACTTCATTCTTCTCATTATTTTCTAAGGTAATGTTGGTGAATGCAACTTGCATAATAATTAGCAACATTTTACTCTGGTGTTTTGATAATCAATATTCATTGACTAAGTGAATAAACTTTGCCTATAGGAACCAGCCCATGAGCTGAGCTTGAACCTAACCAAAGGGCGATGAAGATGAAAAATAGACACAGAAACAAGTTAAAATCTGGGAGGCCGGGGGCTTATATCTCCCTTCGACATAGAGCCCTAAATGACTGGCGCACCTTGGCTTTATTCACTCAGACGTGGGCATGAGCAATTAGAGTTCCACAGGACTCATCTGTCTCCCTCCCTCCACAGTACTTCTCCAGGTAAACAACTTAACCTCGGGTGTTTTTGCTTTTCCCTGCAGTGTGTTAGCACGCTTGCATGCCCTCTTTCTCCTCAGTGCTCACCAGAGGCCAATTAGGCCTCATTCTTCCCTTCTGGTCTCCCATATTTGTCCTAACACAGTGATTGCTGATTGCTGCTCATGCCCTCCTCTTGCCCAGACGATGAGACACAGAGGAGGCTGTGCAGTCAGTCCCACCAGGCAGGAGCTAGGCAAGACCATCTGTCAGCAGCCAGCCAGCACTGATCCTAGCTAATCCTCCCCCTCCTCCACCTCCCATCACCCCCTCAAAAATTCCAGCAACACAAATCCCACGCATTCAATGCTTTTGCTCCACTCAGCCCCTGTCTTCTCTCCAGTGTAGAGAGCAAGGAAGTAGGGAAATTTGCTCTGTCTTCAAAAGCTCTAGAACTGTGTCAGTCCTAACTGTGCAACTCTGAATACCAGTGGTAACTGTTCCTGAACTTCAGCTTAACATAAATCAAAGCATTTACATGACTATTCTTAGGTTAGGCTCCCCAGAAATGGCCCCTGAGAGTAGAATTTGCAAACAAACCATTTATTTGGAATGTGATCCCCAGAAATGCCATGATAGTGAGTCAGACATGAAAGGAGGTACGGTGGACCCTTGACTTATGAACTCAGTTCATTCCCAAGGGCTGGGTTGTAACTCAAGTTGGTCAATTGGAGGCTCAGGCTCCTCTACACAGCCTTCAAAGTCTCTCTTCTGTATACTTTTAGGCCTCACTTTCTTCCAGGCAGATCTCAGTGTCCTTAGAGACATTGGCCCAGGATTTCTCAGTTAACCCCACACAGGAAAGGCTATTGTAATGTTCCTTCCACAACTCTTTAAGGGTTAAATCTGTGTCTGAGACCATCTGGAAGCACAAGCTGCTGCATTCAGGCCATAACATAAGACTTTGGGCATAAGTTAAAACTAAAATTCCAGTTGTAACCCAAGTTCATGTCAGGCCGGTCGTAACTCGAGGGTCCACTATAACAACATAAACCTTTTTTGCTATGAGAATTCAGTAAGAAAATGTGTGTAAAGGATTTACCAAGGAGCCTGTAGCATAGCTAAGTCGCCATCCATTCATCCATTTGTTCAAAGCATTTGTATTGAGAATCTGCTACACACTAGAGGTGGCACTAGGTGCTGGGTTTACAGCCCTGAACAGAACGATGTCTCTATTTGGAAGTCCTAATGTGAAAGAGTTTGTATCAGGTCCAAGAGTAAAGGATGGAAATATGAAGAAAAGGTCTAAAGGAGTAGGGGAAGAGGGAGGGGGAGGGGAAAAGAAAAAAACATGAGAAAAGGAAAAAAATGGAAACAAAGTTTTTGTAAATAGGGAAGGGTGGAGGGGGTGAAGGGAGGGCAGGGGAATGGGGAATAATAAGAACCAAGATACATCATGTAAAGGTACAAGATCCCAGTGATGAATGTAACTCTGTTGTATACCTAAAATGTACCAATAAACTTAAAAAAAAAAGAATAAAGGATGAAAAGATTCTAGATGGAGAGTGATGGTGGGGCAAGGTGCTCTTTATGGAGTGGTCAGAAAGGGCTTTGGGACAGAGGGATAGTGAGTATGGATGGACAGACAGGGTAAGGGGTGAGTGGTGTGGATCACCAGGGCCAGCCTCTTCCAGAGAAGGGGAGAAAGCGCAACAGGGAACTGCTCACCATGTTCTGGGAGTCGTAAAGACACCTGTGCAACTATCAGAATAAGCAAGGAAGGGCAAGGACCTGATGCTAGAAAAGCGGGACCCAGACCTGACAGGTCCCTGTAGAGACTTCCAGTGTCACTGTGAGTGCCATGTCAGGATGCCATCAAGGTTTTGCGCCAAGGAGCGACAAGGACAGCTAAGTTCTCCAGACTTGTCATGACTGCTGTGTCTGGAACAGACAGCAAGGGGTAAGGGCAAAGCAGGAAGACCGTGCATGCAGCTTGTGCAAGAATCCAGGTGGGAGGTGACGGTGGGAGCCGTGGAAATGATGGATTCTGGAAATGCTGTGTTCCAGTTGGAATACAGTGTGTGAGAGAAAAGTCTAGGGATGAGTCCAGTTGTGTATCCCAAGACATTAGGAGGACGTAGCTGCCATACTACAGGCAGATGGCTGAGCTGTAGGGAAGAGTAGGAGGGAGACAGAGTTAAGTTTTAGACGAGTAGAAGAGGCAGGAAAATGCCGAATGAGAAGAGGCCAATGTGCATTGAGTCTATTAGAATATACCATTTATATAGTGTGTAAACCCTTGGAAATGTAGATAGTCCATCAATAATGATCTGTGCATTCAATAAGGGCACTTGTGCCTTATAGTATGTTTCCAGAATGGAATGATGTTCTTCCAAAAATTGGTCCATTTCAGTGACACAAAGCAACAAAAATAAAAATCAAATTCAACTAGTAAACACAACAGGAAAGGAGCCACATAGAACTTTTGTGACACTTTGGCCAGAGTGCTAATTTTAAGCTGTGGTAGGCTGAGGAAGTTTGATTCCTTCAGTTAATGGCTCCTGATTTCTAGATCATTGGAACTGAGCTTTACATTTCCTGGAAACATTAGGGTTATCTCAGGGAAGGCCACTTCATCAGGGTTTCACTTTTGGTAGAAGTTTTTACATAGCTGTTGTACAAGTTTAAAAATGACGAATATAGAAATGTGGTGTCTGGATGTAAGGAAACCAAACATAGCATGGTCTTTTATAGTGGTTTTACAAGACTATGAAACATATCCTATATTCCATAATGTCATTTTTTTTCTTTAAAGGCCACATATTTAATATTTTAAGCTGTACAGGTCATATGGTCCCTGTCTGGACTGCTCAGTTCTGCCATACTTGTAGCATGAATAGCTTTAGACAGTATGTAAGTGAATGGGCATACTTATGTTCCAGCAACATTTATCTGTAAAAACAGACACCTGTTTAGATTTGGCCACTGATTGTAATTTGCTTCTGCCCCAGCCCTACCCCAGCTGCTTTTCCTTTCCTTATGAAACCTTAGAAAAATAACTTTCAATTTTGTGTACCTTACTATTTGTGAACAAATAAGAAATTGTTTTGTTTTTATTTTTGCTTGAGTTGTCATTAGATGTTCAAATGATTTAGTAATGGATTATACCAGTTGAAGATAATTGCAATAATCCAGGCAAGAATTGATAAGACCTGGGAAGAACAGGATGGAAAGTAGTGATACTGTGGATGTATTTTGATGCTAGAACCAAGATTGGCAGAGGAATGAATATAGGGTGTGAGAGGAAAAAGGGAATTAAAGATGGCTCCAAGGATTTTGGTCCACCACTGAATGGCAGCTATTATGATGTTTGTAAAGTTCTTTATGTTTATATGTCCTTCTTAACCTGGCTTCTGTGTGCTTGCAGGGGAAGTGTTCTGTCCACCATCAGGTCCCTGTATGGCTCCTCCATTGATGGGAAACACCCCTCCACCTCAGTGAATGGGTCCCACAGACTCTGCTTCCTAGGAATCATTTTCAGTTGTTTATTGTCATCCGAACAGCAGCACAATCATTCTCCCAGTTCCCATAACAACTATACTAATTTACATTCCCACCATCCATGTGCCAGGGCTCCCTTTTCTCCACATCCTTTCCAGCACTTATCATCAGTCCTTTTGGTAACTGCCATTCTTACCAGAATGAGGTGTATCTCTCTGTAGTTTGATTTGCACTTCCCTGACAATCAGTGAAGTTGAGAATTTTTTCATGTATTTGTTAGTCATTTGTATGTCTTCTTTTGAGAAATGTCTATTTAGACCTGTTGCCCATTTTTAATCAGTTATGTGGGCTTTGTTTTACTACTGAGTTTCTGGAATTCCTTATATAGTCTGGATATCAACACCCTATCAGATGTATAGTTCACAAATATTTTTCCCATTCGGTAGGTTGACTCTGGATTCTGTTGATTGTTTCCTTAGCTGTGCAAAAGCTTTTTGGTTACTGTAATCCCATTTGTCTGTGGCTTTTGTTTCCTGTGCTTTTAGAGCTTATCCCAAAATCCCTGACCCATTCCAATCCCCTGAAACATTTCCCTATATTGTCTTTTAGAAGTTTCATAGTTTCAGGTCTTAAATTTAAATCTTTAATCCATTTTGAGTTGAGTTTGCAACTGGTGAGAGAACACTAGTTTCATTCTTCTGCCTGTGGATATCCAATTTTACCAACACCACTGTCTTAGTTACTTATCTTGTTGCTGAGACAAAACCCAACACCCACAAGTTAAAGGTGGAAAGGTTTATTTCAGCTCACAGTTTTTAGAGGTTTCAGTCCATAGCTGGCTGGTTCAGAGGCAGGGTGGAATGGTGCCTCATGGCACAGCAGGCGGGAGACAGTGAAGCAGCAAGCAGCGGCCTGCCTTCCCTCTCTCCCTTTAAGTCTATTGATTGATGCCACCCATGCCCAGGTTGGGGCTTCTGTTATCCATACCCTTAATCCCAGCATAACACCCTTAATCCACATTCACACACCTTAATCTAGCCATGTTCAAAACTCCCCACCATAACTACATGAGGCTTTAGGGGACATCTAAATACAAGCCATACAAAAAAGAAAAAAAGGGGGGGGCTGGGGATTTAGCTCAGTGGTTCCACTGCCTGCCTTGCAAGTGCAAGGACCCGAGTTTGATCCCCGGTACAAAAAGAAAAAAAGAAATACAAGCCATAACAACTACTTATCCTGCCTGAATGTTCTCAGCACCTCTATAGAATATCAGTTGCCTGTAGATGCCTGGGTTTATTTCTAAGCCCTATTCTGTTCCTTTTATCTATGCATTTGTTTTTATGCCAATATCATGTTTTGATTACTAAGCTTTGTAATATATGTTGAAGTCAGGTAGTATAATGCTTCTTGCTTTATTCTTTTGCTCTTCAGGCTGTGTGTGTGTGTGTATGTGTGCACGCGCGCACTTCCATATAAATTTTAGGATTTTTTTTTCTAGTTCCGTGAGACGTATCATTGGTATTTTGACAAGGATTGCATTGTATCTCTAAGTTACTTCTATAGTATGAACATTTTAACTACATTGATTATTCCAAATAATCATGGGATGTCTTTCTTTTTTCCATCCTTTTCAATTTCTTTCCTCAATGTTTTATAATTTTCATTTTGAGATCTTTCACTTTTTTGTTAAATTTATTCCTAGATATTTTATTTTAGCTATTATAAATGGCATTGCTTTCTTGATTTCTATTTCATATAATTCTTTTGCCACATAGCAACACTACTAATTTCTGTATGTTGATTTTGTATCCTCCAATATTGTTGCATTCATTTGTTAGTTATAACAGGTTTTATGGTAGAGTCTTGGGGAGGACTGTTTTTCTTTCACACCATCTGCAAATAGTGACAGAATCCTTCTTTCCCCATTTAGATTCCCTTTATTTCTTTCTGTTACCTCATCATCCTGGCTGCAACTTCCAGAACTATTTTGAAGTGGTAAAAGTCAGCATCCTTCCTTGTCTTGTCCCACATCTTAGAAATAGATTTCAGCTTTTTCCCATTCAGTAGCATGTTAGATATTGGCTTCTCCTGAATGGCCTTTATTGTGTTCAGATATATTCCTTCCATACCTAATGTGTTCAGTGCTTTTATTGGAAGAAATTTTAAATTTTGAGTGCTTACTCTTTATGAGAGGTGGCCATGTGGTTCTTACGCTTCATTCTGTTGATGTGGTATGTCACATTTATCTGTTTGTGTGGGTCCATTTTTACATCCCTGAAATAAATCACACTTAATCATAATGAATATTCTCTTTACTGTGCTGTTGGATTCAGTTGGTGATTTATTTTGTTGTGTCCTTATTTGGTTTTGGTACCAGGGTAATTGCTCATCTTGTAGAATGCATTTGAAATAATTCATTTTTCTTTTTTTTTTTTAAGTAACAATAATTGGAATGAATTCTTTAACTGTGGGGTAGAATACAGCAGTGAAGCTGTCTTGTCCTGAGCTTGTATTCAGTGGGTGGTTTTTTACTATTGATTCAGTTTTATTATTTATTATTGGTCTGTTTGTGTTTTCTACTTCCTCATCATTCAGTCTGTAAGGTGTATGTATCTAGGAATTTGTCCATTTCTTTTAGGTTACCAAATTTGTTGGCATGTAATTGTTTGTTATAATCGCTAATGATCTTTGATATTTTTGTGATGCTCATTTTGACTTTTCATATCTGATTTTGCTTGAGTCTTTTCTCTTAGTCTGGTTAGAGGTTTATCTATTTTATTTATCTTTTGAAGAATCAGCTCTTTGTTTTGAAGAATCAGCTCTTTTGTTTTGTCTTTTTAAGTCCCCATTTCATTTATTTCTGTGCTGATCTTTGTTATTTCTTCTGCTAATTTTGGGTTTAACTTGTTATTTTTTTGTTTCTTGAGATGTAGTGATGGATTTATTTGAAATCTACTTTTTTGATGTGGGCGTTGATCGCTATAAACTTTCTAGTTATTCTGATGAATAAGCTGTGATTCAATTCTCATTTGTTTCAAGAAAATTTTAAATTTTCTTCTTGATCTCTTCTTTCATCCATTGGTTGTTCAAAACTAAGTTAATTTTCATGTATTCATACAGTGTATAGTGTCCAAGGTTTTCTTGTTATTGATTTCTACTTTTACTGCATTGGGGTTAGAAAAAAATACTTGATTCATGTTCTAAAATTTCTTAAGACTTGTTTTGTGGTTTATCTTATGCTGTATCCTGCAGAATACTCCACATGCTGATGAGAAAACTGTGCTCAGCTGTTGAACTGAATGTTGTGTAGATTGTCAAGGATGTAGTTTAACTCTGTTGCTGCTTTTTTGATTTTCTGTTTGGATGATCCATCCACTGCTGAAACTGGGATGTTAAAATTCCCAACTTCTTTCAAATGAATTCTTGGCTTCATTGATTTTTTTGTATCATTCTCTTAGTCTCCATTGCATTGATTTCTGCTTTGATCTTTATAAATTCCTCCTTTGTATGAGCTTTGGGTTTGTCCTGCTCTTCTTTTTCTACAAGCTTAAGTTCAGCATCAGGTTGTTTAATTGAGCTTGCTCTGTTTTCCCAATATGAGTATTTACTGCTATGAATTTCCCTTGTAAGACTGCTTTCATTGCATACCATAGATTCTGATATATTGTATTGACATTGTCATTTAATTGTAGAAACTATCTGATTTCTTCTTTAATTTCCTCTGTGACCCATTGGTTATTCAGAAGTGTGTTGTT
>NW_004624753.1:19462750-19478610 GCF_000247695.1 Heterocephalus glaber | reverse complement strand
ACACACACACACACACACACACACACAAATCCCTCAGTTTACAGAGTTAAACTGGGGTGGTCTATTCTCTTAGATATTTCCTTTTAGGATGGTCCTTGAATTAAATGTATTTTCTCTAAATGAAAGTTTGAAGATAAACAGACATACAATAAGGACCCGTCTTAGTAACTTATTTATTTCTTGCAAACTCAGAAAACAGATGATACAAATAATCAAGAGACATAGGAGAAAAATTAGTTGATTGGCTTAAAAAATGTAATAGAAATGCATCTTTCTGAAACAAAAAACCAAGATGATTAAAATGTTTTTTAAAAGTATTATTCTTATGCTCAGTTGATTTAAGTAATTTTAACATAAAACATTTAAGCAAATTTGGAGAGCTTGTATGTGAATGTGTATACACATACATACCTCAAAAATACAGTTATATGCAGTTCTGAGTGTAGTGTAGATCATGTGCTTGGCATGCTCAACATACTGGGTTTGACCCCGGGCACCTATATATGTATATGTGTATAGTTGTTTAGTTATTATAAAATGACTTAGTTCTAGCACTAATAGATAAAAGAAATACCTTTTTTTCCCCTTTGAGTAACACTGTTCCATTTTTCAAAAATCATGGTCCATGTATCTTTGAGTCTATTTCCAGATTTTGTACACTTTTGGTCATATGGCTATTCTTACACCACTACCATACTGTCTTGATCACTACTGCTTATTAGTGGGATTCAGTGTGATATTTCCAAACTTTCATACAGTATCCACTGATCGAATTGCAACCTCTTATGCACTCTCCATTTGATATATTTCCAAACCACTATTAATCACCATTCTATATTCAAGTTGACTTTAGGTTCCACATAGATGAAATATGCTGTATTTGTCTTTAGCTTATTTTACTTGACATCACTATCTTCCACTTCCACTCATTTTGCTGCAAATGATGGGATGTCATTCATCTTATGGCTAAATATTCCATTGTATATGTATTTTATATTTTTCTCTATCCATTCATATTTTGACAGGCACCTAGGCTGATTTCATAGCTTAGCTATTTTGAATACCACCATAGTAAACATGGATAAGCAGATATCTAAACATGGCCGTGCAGGTATTTCTTGAACATGTTCATATTATTTCATGTGGACAGATACCCAGAAGTGGTAGATCTACTTTTAGTTTTCTGAGGAATTTCCATACGGTTCTCTGTAATGGCTGTACTAATTTATGTTCCTACTAAGAATGTAAAAGAATTCCTTTTCCACATGCTTGCCGGCATACCTATGCATATGTGTATGTCATTTTAGCTGGGGTCAGATGATAGCTCATTATAGTTCATAATTCCCTTTCCCTGGTGGTTAATTATATTGAGCAATTTTTATATATTTGTTGGCTATTTATATATACATATATATATGTATGTATATATATGTGTGTGTGTGTGTGTATATATATATATTGGTACTGGGGATCGAACTCGGGATGGCTATTTATATTTTGAGTTTTCAGAAGTGCCTGTGCAAATCATTAGTGCATTTTAAAATAGTTACAGGTTTATTTTTTTTTTGAGTTGTTTTTTAATTCCTTATATATGCTGAATATTAATCTTTTAGGTGAATAGTTGGCCAATATTTTCTCCCATCCTCTTGGAATTCTTTTCCTTTTGTTGATTATTTCCTTTGCTGTGCAGAAATTACCTAGTTTGATATAATGCCAATTTGTCAATTATTTTGTATTCTGGGCATTGTGGGGTCTGGTCCACAAATAGCCTTGCCATGTAACACTTCTGAGGCATTTCCTATTTCCTTCTTGTTTTTTCATTTTGCTGGTCTCCATTTAAATCCTTAATCCATTTGAGCTGTGTACCTGAGGAGATGGGTGTCTACATTCATTCTGCTGTGTGGGAGTCCAGCTTCACCAGCATCACCTGCTGAGGACCCTGAACTTTCCCCAGTGTGTGTCCTTGGCCCCTTTGGTGCAGCCCCTGGGCTTGATATGCAGGGTTTCCCTCTAGGACCTGCTCTCTGGATGTTGAATGTGTCTGTGTTTGTGCCCAAACGGTGCTCTTTCAGTTACCAGCTCGGTGGTATATTTTGAAGTCAAGCCGTATGATGCCACCTGCTTCATTCTTTTTGCTCAAGACTGTTTTGGCTATGTGGGGATATTTTGTGTTTCCTTATAAATTTTGGCATTTATTTTCTACTTCTGTGAAGAATGTCATTGGAATATTAATATAAATTGCATTGAATCTATAAATCACTTTGAGTACTATGGACATTTTAACAATACTGATTCATAGGATGTGCTTCCATTATTTATGCCCTCTTAAGTTTCTTTCATTAATGTTTTATCAAATTTGACCTCTTTAGTTACACATGTTCCTGCAAAAAGGAATTTTTGTGTGTATGTGGCTATTGTAACTGGGAGAGAGGGGAAAGAAGGGCAGGGGAAATAAAAAGAATTAGAGTGTGTTATGTATGTGTCCCAACTTTTCTCAAAGAATGTGATCATTATGTACTGAAAAACATGTACTAATGAATTTTTTTAATTTAAAAAAACTTAGAAATATGCCTACCACATAAATACACAGAGTACAAATAAGCATGGAGCTTCTGAGCTAGTATAAAATTGGACTTAGTTCACTTGTAAGAGTTCACTTGTGGTCATTGTGAAGAGAAAGCTTGGCTTCCTCAAGTCTTTTCAATCCAAACTCATTAGAAGAGCCTGTCATTCAGTTTGCCCATTAATCTGAGCTTTCAAGATTAAGAGTAGACCCTGACTGTAGTATGTCAGAGAATAAAGAAGATGAATCACAGTTTTTAAAATGTTGTGGGTGGATTAGAAAAGCAAAAGAAGCTCTTTTGTCCCACGATCTATCTTTGCAGGATTCTTTTGGCTTCTGGGTATTTGTCACATAGAAGTCACTAATTTGTTCTATTTATAAAAACTTTTGATATATGACTTTCCTTCTTAAGATAAAGTGTCTTGTCTTTCATCTTTAACAATTTATAAGTGAAAAGAATGGGAGCTCTAGGCTCAATTCGATTTTACTTCAGTAGAAATTACTGAGAAATGCTAGTGTGAATGTGCTACTATTTGGACTTTTGAGTGTTCCCCAGCAGCCCATGTGTCAAAGCTCCAGTGCCTGGGTTGATGTTATTCCAAAATGATAGAGCACTTCCCAGGTGGGGCACAGTAGGAAGTGTGAGGTCCCTGGAGGGACTGAGGGACCCTAGTATTCATCTCTCTGTCATCTCAGCTGTATGGCTTCAATGAGCAGCTTGCTCTCCACACACTAACTACTGCCATGATGTATTGCCCTGCCCAGACCTAAAAGCAACAGCGTCAACAAACCATGGACTGCAACCCTAAAACTGTGAGCCAAAAGTCAACATTTTTTCTTTAAACAAATAAGGCCCAGGAATTTAGCTCAGTGGTTCCAGCGCCTGCCTTGCAAGCTCAAGGTCCTGAGTTCGATCTCCGGTACCATAAATAAATAAACAAAAAATGGCATTGCTTATTATTTTTTCAGGTATTTTTCTATTGATGTATACAAATGCTACCAATTTCTGTATGTTGATTTTGTATGCTGCTATTATGCTGAATTCATATGTTACCTGTGATAGCTTTTGATAGCATTTGGGAGGTTTTCTTTGTATAAGATAAGGTTGTCTATAGTGATAATTTCACTTCCCCTTGTCCAATCTGAATGCCTCGTATCTCTTTCTCTTACCTTACTGTTCTGGACAGGACCTCCAGGCTATGTTGAATAAAAGTGATAAATGCAGGCTCCTTGTTTCACATCTTAGAAAGTGTTCAGTTCTACTCCCTTCAATATGGTATTGGTTCTGAGATGGTTAATTGTGACCTTTCTTATGTTGAGGTACATTCCACCTATAACTGATTTGTTCAGTTTTTATCAGAAGTGATATTAAATTGTATCAAATGCTTTTTCTGTGTCTCTTGAATTTTTGCCATTCATTTTGTTGATGTGGTAAATGGAGTTTATTGTTATGCATATGTTGAACCATCCTGGTATCACTGGAATGAATCCTACTTTATCATGTTTAATAATCTTGCTGGGGATTTAGCTCAGTGGTGCTGCCCCCTGCCTCAAAAGTACAAGGTCCTGAGTTCAATCCCTGATACCAAATAATAATAATAATAATCTTAATGTTCGATAATATTTTGTTGAAGTTTTTCTATCTTCATCATTGGTTCCTTAGGGATTTTGCCCAGCCCATTTTTTACTTTGTTGTTTTGAGACAGGGTCTTGCTAAGTCACGAAGTTGCCCAGGCTGAGATCAAATTCATGATCCTCCTTGTCTCAGCCTCCCAGAACACTGGAATTACTACCCTGTGCCCCCAGGCCCAATTTAAAGGGAGGTTTTGAGGTCCCCATTGTTGTATTGGAGCCCATTTGTTTTTCATTCTAGGTCTAATACTGTCTGTTTTGTAATACTAGGTACATTAGGTGCATATAGAGTTTCAATCATTGTATCTTCTTGAAGCATCGATCTCTTGCTCATTATATAATGACTTTTGCTCGCTTCTTCCAGGTTTTGTCCAATTCTGTATTTTGAGGTATAAGTATAGCTACTCTTGGGCTGAGGGTATAGCTCGGTGGTAAAGCACTTGCCTAGCACACGAGTCCCTGATTCAATCCCTAGTGCTGAAACACACACACACACACACACACACACAGTATAGCTATTATTGTTCATCCTAGGCTTGCATTTTCTTGGAGTTTCATATTCCATCTTTTCATGTTAAGTCTGTATTTGTCTTTGCTGGTGAAGATAGTTTCTAGTAGGCTGCTTAGTATGGGGTCTTGTTTTTAAATCCATTCATTCAGCCTGTATCTTTTCATTGGAGAATTGCAGTCAAGGTTATTGTTGGTAGGTAAAGACTCCTGTCATTTTGTTAATTGTTTTCTGTCTTTGAACACTGATTGTTCTTTCCTTCCTCTCTTGATTATCTTTTTGGTTTGATGGTTTGTTGTACTTATATTGCTTGGTTTTTTTCTATTTCTCTTTTGGGTATACAGTCACATGGTTTTGTGGTCTTTCACATCTTTATTTAGGGCTTTCTTCAGTATCTTTTCTAGGGCATGTGTAGTGTTGTGGATTCCCTGTTCTGCTTGCCATACAAAGCCTTTATTTCTCCTTCATCTCCAAACGATAGCCTTGCTGGGTATAGTATTCTTGTTTGGCAGTTATTTTCTTCTAGGACTGGGGATATGTCATCCCTTCCTATCTGACCTATAAGGTTTATGCTGAGAATTGTGCTGTCATTCTAAAGCAGATACCACCAAATGTGAACTGGTGATTTTATCCTGCAGATTTGAAAATTCATTCTTTTTCTTGTGCTTTTGACAGTTGACTGTAGTATATTTCAGAGAATACTTTTTCTGGTTATGTCTGTTAGAGATCTATAGGTGCTTCTGTCTTCCCTATCCCCCTGCCCTCCTTTTCCTCCTTCACCCCAGGTGCAGTTTTTGCCAGTCATTGACCTCACAATGCATTTACTTTGTTTCTTCTTTGTGGAGGAGGAGGAGACTGACAGCCGCCCTATTCAGCCCTTTGAATCTCTTTCCTCAGTGGTTTTATGTTTCTTTGGGCTCTGTTAATATAGTACTTGCTTTACACATTTGGGGCTCTGATATTGGGTGCACCTTTCCTCTTGCTGAATTGGCTACTTTATCATAGTTCAGTGGCCTTTTTATGTCTTTGTATTGATTTTGATTTTTTAGATATTTTTTCAGCTTTATTTTTATTAGTACAAGTTTGCAGTACACAGTGATTACATTTGTGTAGAGTTGGGGCATGTGTAAGACACATCTTAATCCCTTTCATTCCTTTTCTCTCTTCTCCTCCCTCCATCTCTTGGTCCCCTTCCCATTTGGAAAAGATCTATCTCCCTACTTATTATTATCTATCTTTTATTTTGCTCCTTATTTGTATTTGGGCTTCTCATGTAAGAGAAAGAAGCCATGTGATGTTTAAGCTTGTGTGTCTGATTTATTTTACTTAACATTATGGTCTCCAGGTACATCTATTTTCCTACAAACTCAAGTTTATCCTTTATGGCAGAATAATGCTCCATTGTGTATAAATACCATATTTTCTTTATCC
Organism: Heterocephalus glaber; assembly: GCF_000247695.1. Next base: position 19,472,476 of record NW_004624753.1, on the reverse strand, counting down.
ATTCATATTCATCTGTTGATGGGCACAAAAACCACTTCCAAGATGTACCTGTTTTGAACTGTGCTACTATAAACATGGGCATGAAAAAGTATATTTAACCCACTATAAGAACGACTGCTTTTGCATTTTTTGGGGATCCATTTGTCTGGAATATCTTTTCCGTATTTCCACTTTGAGGCTGTGCCCTTGGGATGAAGTGAGCGTCTCGAAAGCCAGATATAGTCACTCTGATTTTTAGTGGGAAATCCTAACCATTTGTTTTGGTAGGGTTGCCATTTTGTTACTTGTTTTCTAGTTTGTTTGCTTGCTTATTTGTTTTTGTAGCTTATTTCTGGTTTCTCTCTTTGTTGTTAAGTAGCTCTCTGTAGCAATGTATTTGGATTCCTTGCTTATTATTTTTGGTGTGTTTATTGTTGGTTTTTGCTTTGTCATTCCCAGAGAGCTTACAAAATCATCTTTTGATGATAACAAGCTATTTTGAAATGATAGCAGCTTAATATTTACCATTAAAATGGGAAAAGAAACAAAAGGAAAAATACTAATAAAAACTCTATACTTGTACTCCATTCCTCCCCACAATTTGAATTTTTAACATTTACATCTTTTTATATTGCCTCACTTAACATATTATACTTATTTTTAAATTATTTTGGTTTTAGTCTTTATATCAAGTTATAAATGGTTCATGTTTACAATTCTAGAGTATTCTGCTTGTTTTTGTTTTGTGTTTCTTGTACCAGGGATCAAACTCAGGACCTCATGCTTGCCAGGCAGGCACTGTGCCACTGAGCTACATCCCCAGCCCTAGTAGAGTATTCTGAATTTGTCTGTATAGTTTCTCCTAACAGTGAATCTTATGACTACCTCTGTTTTCTTCTTACTAGTGTCTCTTTTAGTTTGAAGAACTCCCTTTAGCATTTCTTATAGGTCCGGTATAGTGGTGATTAATTTTCTGAGCTGTTGTTTGTCTGGGAATGTCTTTATCTCACCTTCATTTCTAAAGCATAGCTTTGTTGAATACAGTACTCTTCGTTGGCAGTATCATTTCCTTGTGCACTGTGAATATCTTATCCCTTTCCTTTTGGACCATAAGATTTCTGCTAAGAAGTCCGATGTCAGATAAATTGGGAAACTTTTATGTTATTTCTTTTCTCTTGCTACTTTGATGGTCCTCTCTTTGTCTTTAACAGAGGAGAGCTAGATTATCTTGGGTTCAACTTGGTTGAGTTGAATCTGAGTGGTGAGCTTTGACCCTCCAGTACCTGAATATTTGTATCTTCCTCTAGCTCTGAGGATTCTTCACTTATTATCTTTCTGAATAAGCTTTTTACCCATTTAGCATTCTCAAATCCCTCCCTCTTGAGCCTCAAGAACCTAGATATTTGCTGTTTTAAAGCTGTTAAAACCATGTTCTCACATAAGCTTTCTTTATCGCTCTTCATTCTTTTTTTTTTCTTCTCCAACTATGTATCTTCAAATAGCCTGTCTTCAGATTCACTGATTCTTTCCTCTCTTTCATCTATTCTGCTATTGATGCCTTCTGTTGGGTTTTTAAATTTCATTTAGTCTATTTTCCAGTACATTGACTTGTGTTTGATTTTTTTTTTTTTACATTTACTTCCATCTCTAAGTTTCTCTAATAATGAATTAGGTCTTAGAATTTTGAATTTCATCTTGTTTCCTTAAAAGGGCTATTTTAAATTTTTTAAAAATTCATTTATACCAGTTGCTATATGTTCCATGTATGGCACCTTATTTCGTCTATTAGGGGAGGCTGTGGTTTCCTGAAATGTTCCCAGGCTTGTTGGCACATGCTAATATTTGTATACTGAAGGCTTAGAGATTTATCCCAGTTGTGTGTGCCTGTCCTTCTAGTTGCTTCTTTTCTGAGTCTTTGGGCACTGCTGCTACTTCAGTACTAGAGAAGACCCTAAGCCCAGGTTTGCCATTGGTCTGCAGTTGATGTGTGGTTACTGTTCCACACTGGAATGTTGTTTTCCCCAAATCTGCAATTGGTGTCCTGTTCAAAGAGGACTGGGAAAGTGCCTCAAAAGCATAGTCCATCCCCATCAGCCTCTTCCTGGGGCCAAAGTAGGCTCAGGCTCCTCATCTGTAGTCACCACCTGGTCAGGCACTGTGGGATTCTGCTCTACACAGGCCTCTCTGTGGGAAGCCTGGCCCTCAGCGGACAATGATTCTCCATGTTGTGCTGCCTGGAGTGTAGTAGGAGAAGGCTGGGTGGGCACCAGTGCCACAATGCAGGTTCCATCCACACCACAGTCCAGAGACCTTTGCATCTTAGCAGCAAAACCAGGCCCAGGTGCTGTGGCCTGCCTGGTACTGCAGGGTATTCATAGCCCAAGAGCACTGCAACCAGCCAGAGGAAATGCCGCCAGAAATACTGTCCCACTGCACTCAACCTGCCTCCAGGCACAGAGGCTCCACTGTGGGCACTGGTGGGGGGTGGGGACACTCAGTTTTGCCTAACATTAAGTTTCACTGTGGTGGGCTCAGTGTTGATTTCTGAGGCAAAGTTCTGTGTTAATTCTCTGACCTACTCTGGAATAAACAGATTCTATTTCTGCATTGTGCTGCTCAAGGTTGGGTGTGGGGTGATGAGGTCAGTCCCTTAGCAGGCTAACATGGGTCCAGAGACTTCATCTGCTGGCACTGGTGTGGGGGAAGAGGGCATGGGGCTCTGCCCAGAACTGGGCTCTACTGCAGCTGCCTGGGACTGGGTTTCTATTCCAATGCCTGCACTGATTTCTTGTTCCTGCCACAAGCAAGAGGCAGCTGCCTCCATGCTACACTGCTGGTAGTTTGGGGAGAGGTTGCACGGGCATTTCTTTGCTTCTGCCTTCTTCAATGTCTTTCCTTCTTATTGTGCTATAACAAGGAACTATGATCTCTCACCTGGATTACTTAGCTCTTGTGATATTAGTTTCATGGGTAAATAGCTATTCAATTTGATGCATCTATGCTGGCTGGAGTCTTATGGTGCTCTGCTTCTTTCTTTCAACTGTACTTTGTAGTATTCAGCATAAAAGTCTTACACATGGTAGGTTTATTTCTAAGTATTTCATATTCTACATGTTATGAACAGTGATTTCTTTGTGTTTCCAATTTCTGATTGTTACTAATGTATATTGGCCTTGTTACCTGTGACCTCACTGATTTCATTTATTCATCCTCATATTATTTCTGACAAATATGTCATCAATAAACAAAAAGTCTTTCATCTTTTCCACATGGTATGCTTTTCATTTCTTTTTCCGTCTTACTACACTAGCTAGGATCCCTAGTACAAAATGAAAAGAAATGGTGATTTTCCATGTGTGCAATGTCATATTTTAATATAATCTCTCAGGAAATGGGGAAGACAGTAATGTACAAGTTGTCTGAAAACAGTACAGTGTTTCAAAGAAACATTTACAGATTTTGCTTCACAAGAAAAATACACATTGTTTTCAATCACAAATGAGCATACATGGAAATGTACTGAGGGAGTGCATTCAGCAGTAACAGGAATCCACAACTGCCTGACAAGAGGAAAGCAATTATCATCACATGGAAGGAGTGGGGGAGAGGAGTCAGTAACATAGGAAAATCAACTCCTATGAAATGCTTGTTCTTTTTTGTTGTTGTTTTTTGAGACATGATCTCATTTTGTAGTTCAGGTTAACCTTGAATTCACTATATAGCCCAAGCTGCCTTTCAAGTTGCAGCAATCCTCCTGCCTCACTTCCCAAGTGCTGAGATTACAGGCAAGTGCCACCACTTCTGGCTATTTTTCTTTTGCTGTGGAGATCAAATCTAGGGCCTTGTGCATGCTAGGTACACAGTCCACCACTGAGCTGGGGGTGTAGCTAAGTGGTAGAACACACAATACATGGCCCTAAGTTCAATCCCAAAAACCTCAAAACAACAATAACAACCAAAAAACCAAATAAATCCCAAAGAACCAATAATATAAATATATGTTTGAGTTTTATAGCATTTCTTTCACATTTTGAATTTTCTAGGCCAACATATATTGTTATGGGTGAGGCTTTTCAGAGGTGGCTGTATCTAGGGTGTGTGAATATGGACTAAGGGACTATTAGCATAGTTAAATTGGATTAGCATATTTCTGGGTATGGCTAACTGTATGTACTGGAGGGAGGCTCCACCCCAGTTGTGAGTGGCACCAATCAACAGGCTCACAGCCTGGGTGGAATATAAAGGGACAGAAAGGAAGGCTTTGATGCTTCCTGCCTGCCTGCTATGGGTTGTTTCTCCCCTGCCATGCCTCTCTGCCAGGATGCCCTGCCTTGGAGCCAACTGACTATGGACTGAAACCTCTACAAATTGAGAGCTAAAATAGGCTGTTCCTCCTTTTAATTTGTGGATGTTGAGTATTTTGTTCTGGCAATGAAAAAGCAACTAAGACATACATGAATTACTTTGGATCTAGAGTCCTACAGTATTTATATTTATAGGATTTTTCCACAGTTTTCATGCCTGAAAACCATTTGTTGAAACTGAAAATGTTCCCCATCCTCTCACTGGGTTTCTATCTACTGTGCAATCTCACATGTTTATTTAAGGATGTGGACAAAGTAAAGTCTTTTCCACATTGCTTACTTTCAAAATGTTTCTGACTGCTATAAGTTTTCTCATGTCTTTGAAAGGAACTCCGAAGACTAAAGGCTTTCCCACACTGTTTACACTTATAAGGTTTTTCTCTGGTGTGCATTCACATGTGACCTTGAAAGCTTGTGGGGTAAATAAATTTTTCCACATTCTTTACATTCGTAGGGTTTCTTTTCAGTGTGAGTCCTTTCGTGTATCTGAACATAACTAGAACAACTGAAGGCTTTCCCACACTGTTTAAATTCATAAGGTTTATCTCTGGTATGAGTTCTTTCACGTGTTCGCAATGCACTGAGGAAAATGAATGCCTTCCCATATTCTCTGCATTTATAAGGCCCATCTCCAGTGTATATTATCATGTGTCTTTGAAAGTTTTCAAGAGAAATGAAGGCTTTTGCACATTCCTTACTTTCATAAGGTTTTTCTCCAGTGTGATTTCTTTCATGTATTTGCAAATCTAGAGGATAGTTGAAGGTTTTCCTGGATTTTTTACATTCATAGGGTTTTTCTCCAGTGTGAGTCCTTTCATGTACCTGACCGTAACTGAGGCAACTGAAGGCTTTCCCACATTCTTTGCATTTATAGAGTTTCTTTCCATTATGCACTTTCATATGTACTCAGAAGGCAGGGTGAGCACTGAAGGCTTTCCTACATTCCTTACATTTGTATGGTTTCTCTCCAGTGTGAATTCTTTCATGAATCTGAATGGAAGTAGCGCATCTGAAGGCTTTACCACATTGTATACATTCATAGGGTTTCTCTCCAGTGTGAATTCATTTATGTACTCATAAAAAACTGGGATGAACGAATACTTTCCCACATTCCTTACATTTATAATATCTGTCTCTGTTGTGCATTATCATGTGTGTCAGAACAATTGTTCAGGAAATGAAGGCTTTCCCACATTCCTTACATGTATAGGGTTTCTCTCCAGTGTGGGTTCTTTCATGGATTTGAATAGAACTGGGACAGCTGAAGGCTTTCCCACATTTCTCGCACTCTTAGGGCTTCTCTCCAGTGTGAGTCCTTTCATGAATTCAAAGAGAACTGGGAGAACTGAGAGCTTTCCCACAATGCTTACATTGGTAGGGCTTCTCTCCAATGTGCATGAGTTCATGTGTTTGAAAGGGCTGGTGATATATGAAGGTTTTCCGACACTGTTTACATTTATAGGGGTTCTCTCCAGTGATTCATGTCTTTGGAAGGATTTGAGATAACTGGAAGTGTTCCCACTTTCCTTGCATTTATATGGCTTTTCTCCATATCAAAACCCATCAAGTTCATGTCTAGGGTGAGATTTAATGTGCCTAGTAAGGAATGAATGAAGCATGAAGCCCTTTCCACAAACACTACATTCATATGGTTTTACTCCAGTGGTTTTCTTGGTCCTAGTGGCATCTGAAATCCAGCTAAAGGTTTCTCCATACTGACCGCTTTCTTTACTTTCACAGTGTCTCTGTATCAAATAACTTCTTAGATTTTTTCCCTGTTTTTTGTACTGATTTTTAATGTGCTAGTCATTCCATTTGCTCCCTATATAGGCCAGGTTCCTGAAGGTTTCCCACATCACATCTCTGTATAGCTTCTCCTGTAAAGTATCCAGCAGAGCCTGCTCCTCCTGGCTGAAGTCCATAGACACATCCTCAAAGGCTACAGAGTCAGTTTGTAGAGGTTTCAGTCCATAATTGGCTGGCTCCAAGGCAGGGTGGGGACAGTTTATGGCAGTGGAAAATAGCAAAAGCAAAAGGGACTTTTGTTCTATATCTTTAAAAGAATATGTTCTGAGAGCCAGGGATTTAACTCAGTGGGTTCTGCCTCCTGCCTTGCAAGCACAAGGACCCAAGTTTGATCCTTGGTAAAAAAAAAAAAAAAAAAAAAGAATATGTTCTGCTTTTTACCACTAAGTATTACTTCTAGGATTTTCACAGATGTCCTTTGTCAGATTAAGGAAGTTCCTTTGTATTACTTGTTTATTGAGAATTTTTATCATGAGTAGACATTACATTTTATCAAATGCTTTCTGTCTACTGAAATAATCATGTTTCTTTTTTCTTACCATAGTTGATAGAGACTGGACAGGAGTACTACTATCTTAACCAAAGTCTACCACTTCAGGAGATCTAAGTTTCTGTTTATTTAACCTTTGGTTACATGGGTGAAGCAGCCAGATTAACAGAAAAGGAAATCAAAAGTCCTCTACTAAGTCTCCTAGAAGTCTTCTGTCAGAAACCACTTCCATCGTGTAGGGAACAGGGAAAGAGGACATTAATAGAACCTCTGCAGTAAGTCTTAGTTTCCTGCAACCCACCACAGCACAAGGTGAATTAATTAGACAGAAAATAGAAAAAATGAGACTTAGAGAAGGAGCTCAGCTTTCCCACTTGATCAATGCTGCTCCGGGCAGCAAAGCCCTCAAACTTGCCACACCTTTATTAAGCACATCAGGAGAAACAAATGTAACAGATGACTCAGGGCAGAGAGTTCAGTACATCGAAGGGTAACAAATGACTCAGAGGGCAGTGGAAGTGAAAATCCTAGAACAATGAGGGACTATTCAGATGAAGATTTTCTTCCTCCCCAGGATGTCTTCAGATGGTATAATCCTGTTCTGGAGCATCCATCACAGCATCACTGGACAACTGAGGTCTTAGCTGTGACCAGAGGAGTTATGTCTTGACATGCTGTAGCTGGCCTGTAGGCAGGAAAACTAGACTTTAACTGTGAAATGATTTTTCTCCAAAATTATGTAGAATTGCTCCCAACATATCTCCCTTTGTTTTTGTTTTATGTAAGTGTGCTTTTAGAGAAAAGTGAGTATGGCCAACAATGGGTCATCCCTATGTATTGTGAGGACCTATAGTGTGTTTGACTGGTTTAGCTGTCTATAATATCTTTTTTAAAGGGCTATCCCCAACTGCAGTTAGGGGAGAAGGGGTGCAGGTTTTACCCAACTGCTTCAAGCTGACAAAGGTTGATGTAGGGAAGACTGCAGTCAGGGGCCCCTTCTAGGGAGCTAATTTAACGAGCCTTAAATGAAAAACATGTTATAAATTATCAGTAAAAACCTCCTTTATAAAGTATATGTGGTTGATATTACTAAAGAAATTGTCTAGTATATTTGTTGTTGATACTATCTGTATGATCACTTGGAGTTTGGCAGTCTATAGTCAAGAATGAGCAAAAGAAAGTCAAGGTATGAGCATGAAAAATAAAAAAGGTAGTTTGGGGAAAGAAGCATCCTTAGAAACTGTTTTTAAGGGACTAAAATAGTGAATATAACCTGTTGACTTGTAGACCCTCCACTAAATGGAGATTATCTATAAGTCAGATATATTTATTTTTTTCATAATTTCTCTTAATTTCTGCTGTAAAAAGATTAAAAATCTAATAATTTTTTTTTTTAATTTAGCTAGAAAACTTAAAACTCTTGTTGAACTTGTATACATTTTATCTTCAGTTATACTTTTCTACTGGTATTAAAGACCAAGTTGTGGTGAGACCTTATTAAATAAAATTAACCTCTTGTTATCTAACAAAGTTAAGTCTCCTCAGGCACTGTCTTGAAATCACACATAGAGCCTCTTAGCTCCTCTGTCAGTGTCAGCCATCAGGATATGTCATGGCCTTGCTTGACCATGTTGCTTTCTGCAAAAGCATGGGAGATTTTTTTTCCTCCAGGTGACATTCCTTTGGCACACTTTTTTGTTGAATATTACTGGTTTTGGTGCTCAGCAACCTCCCTGCTCAGGAGGTTGGGTGACTGTCACGAGCAGGTACCGTGGGTAAACAGGACTCGGACTCGGATGACAATTCACACACTTATCTTATATTATCATAATTCATTTCAATACAATTGCCACACAATATGCAATTACCACACAATATTAAGTCTGCCAATTACCACGTCCCTGTACCTGTACTGCGCAAGTCCTTATGGGAGCGCGACGTTTCCTCCCCGTAGGGTCAGAGGGTCCGATCCGTAGACGAAGGGCGTCGAGTCGAGTCGGCGCTAGGCTATCCATCTCTCCGCTTGCCTCGTCCTCTGGTCTCGTCTGGTCAGCGGCGATGCTCCTTCCAGCGGGATCAGGTGTGCAGATGTCTGGGTCGGTAGTCAGATCAGCAGATTGACTGGTCGACTGGTTGGTGGGACGGATCGTCGACTTGCTTGGAGTCTTCAGCTCCTTCTATACTATTCTAACTGGGCGTTTGTGGTATTGGTTCAGACTTACCACACTGTCCATTTCGGGGCACACCTTGTTCAGTTCAGGGTACACCCGTATCACTTCCATACCGCTTAAGGTTCTACTTTCATATCTTATGGTTACACATCACTCTTATGATTATGTCATACTTAGGTTACAGCACTCTTAAAGTCACAGCACACTTTAGGGTTATAGCACACTTAGGGTTATACGATTCCAACTTATTTCAAAGTGTTCTCCACAGTGACTCACCAAAGATACAGGATCTTGGAGAAGGTTCCCTCATGTCCTGGATCTTTTTGTTGTTGTTGACCTTGGAGAGCCAGAGCCAGAATATTGGCTGTCTTGTTAGCCCAGATACCCTTCTAGTTCTGGTCTCTAAACTTTAGTTGTTGAACACCCAGAAGAGAAGATCAATAACATCAGCACTATAATAGGAGTAGTGAACTTAACTATTATAATTTTACCTGGATATTAGCCATAGTTAGGAAAATATAGTTAGGAACCATGATATGATTTAAAGGTACAAATTTCCAATGATGAATGTCATCATATGGTATACCTAAAATGTACCAATAAAATAAATAAAATATATATACATATAGTTAGAAGACTGTTATTATTGCCAATCATGGTTGTTCTAGTGGTTGAATCCCTATAGAATAACAGAAAAAGGCTTTAAATCAAGGACTATACATAATATTTTAGCATGACAACCATGATATTATCTTTGTAATACACTTGAATGTGTATCTTAGTATAAAGTAGCCATTGTTAAACGCTCTTACCCCCCCAAAAAAATGCATGAAAAAGGCACTTACCTAAGTAGCTATCTTTTTTGTTGTTGTTGTTGTTGTTAAATTCTTTTATTGGTACATTTTAGGTATACAAC
>NW_004624753.1:19443767-19461995 GCF_000247695.1 Heterocephalus glaber | reverse complement strand
TGGGCAGGAGGCAGCATTGCTTCATGCTGCAGAGGTCCTCACTGCCCACTGGCTGGTCACTCAGGTGAGTATCTTTTAAGAAAAATTTTCAAAAGGTGAAAAATAAAAGAGAAAAAGGGAAAAAATTGAGCTCAACTGTACAATTGGACAGACAACAGACAAACATGTAAGACAATTTATAAAACTAAAATACACTCAAGTATATTTGGCCAAATTAAATTATAATATCCCTTTTATGATTTTCAGGTTTACAGTTGTACATAAAACTGGTCAAAAACTTTTTGTAGTCAATTAACAGAGATCTCTTTTGATTAGAATCAGAAGGAATAAAAGTACTTTTATACCTGTAAATGTAAAAGAACATTTTTAAGTTACTCCCTCTCTTTTTTTTTTTTTACCATAAATCTAATTTTGTTCTCCCTCTGGGGGCGTCATCTTGGTCCTGGATCTTGCAATGGATTTGTCAGTTTTAATATTTTGGGGCATGCCCATGGGCAAAGGTGGACAAACAGTGCTGTTGAACATGGTGCCCTTTCTCACCAGAGTGACACATGCCATATATCATGTGTGAAAATGTACCTATAGAAACACGTACAAATTGAGACTTTCCGAAAGAGGGGACTTGTGTCACATCCAGCTGTCAAATCTTATTACTGGTAAGGCCTCAAGGGTTAGTTCCCTCTGGGGGAATGGGCCATGGAATCTGCTGGCAACTAGGATAGGCCATAACTATCTGTCATGCCTGAGCTCGAGATAGTTGAAAATCATGTTGTAGTGCCTTGGAGTTCTGATGGAAATAGCTATGTATCTCCTTAGCCTGATCAAAAGCAGCAAGGAATCCTATAAGCCAAACTGCTTGTGCATTGCCGTATGAAAGTGGTCCAGGAAGGTTGGTATGTGATCAAGTATGTGCAGTATAAAAGGGAGCAGTTCTTTGATGTATGGCCTTTTGTAATCTTAAAAACAAGTTTAATAATTCAGGCTCCAAGGTAGAGCAGACCATAGCACCTTCCAGTCTTTGAGTCAAACCAACTGCATGAGAGGAATCACTCAAAATATTAAGAGGTTGGGAAGGGAAGTTTTCAGTCACAAAATGGCTAGCAACTCTGACATCTGAGCAGAGAGACCAGGTGTAGGCAACACATAGCTAAAGGAAAAGCTCCAAATTGCTGCTTGGTCCTTGGAGGAGCCATCAGTGAAATAGGTTGAGGCACCTTGCAACAGCTGAAATTGAGTAACCTTGGGGAGAATAAACTCATGACATGCAAAAAACTGAAACAGAGGATCACTAGGGTAATGCTTATCTATCTGTCCAATGATATCTGCAAAGGTTACTTGCCAATACAAAGCAGTTTGTAGCAGTGTCTGCATTTGAGCCTAATCAGTTGGGATGATGATGAAATGAGGATCAGCACCAAATAATTTTTGGGTAAGATTACATCCCAAGGAAACTAATTTTGCAATTTGCTCTGGATATAATTGTAGAAATTTCACTAACTGGTTAGATAAAAACAACCATTCCATGGGAAAGACCTGTTTCTCATACCATTGTCCTATTAAACCTGTAGGTGAGTGGGGGGTGTTAGGCACAAACAAATGAACCAGATTGTTAGAGTTTATATGAAAAACCTGACAGTTATGTATATTTTGTTCTATTGTAATTTCTTTCGTGCCTCTGTAGTTAATTTTTGAGGGGAATTAAGACCTGAATCTCCCTGTAATATTTCATACAAATTCCACAATTGAAAAGTTGCAATCTCTATTTTAGGCCTAATCCAATCAAAAGTAAATCAAGGTCAGTCAGTCAGCCACAAAGGAATGTTGAAAAAGCAATCTTTTAAATCTATAACTATAAGTGGCCACTTCTGGGAAATTGCCAACCTGGTTGAAACCAGGTTGCAATGCCCACCTCCTTAAGTCCTAAGCCAAATACCATTTGCCTGACCTTTAGGAATAACAAAGATGGGTGTGTTCCAAGGGCTCATGCTCTGGGATGATTCTAAATGCCCCTTGTTAAGTTGTTCTAATATAAATTGCTCCAAAATAGTTAGTTTCTCCTGTGTTAGGGGCCACTGATCAACCTGAATGGGATCCTTTGATTTCCTTCTTGAGCCTCTCCTGGTGCCTAGAGAGGTCAGAACTGCCATCCCACTCCTCCCCTCCCTGTTTCCCAGCAGTTCTCTTTCTGGGGAAGGGGGGCCTTCTGACTCTGGACTAAGGTGAACAGCCCCTCTTGGCAGCCAGAAACACCACCATCCTGCTCTAGGAGCTTATCGACTCTGGTTTCAAATCACTCCCTGGGAGATATCCTGGGGACCCAATTCCTGATCCCGGGGAGCTTTCTGACCTGCTGGGATGGTCAATCACCCCTCAAAACTTTCAGGAGACACCCTCCCTGGGTTGCATTCTCCACCATCTCTCACAAGTGGGTCTTAAGAGAGACATCAAGCCCTAAAAGCTCTATTTTTACCCTATTTCTGTATGGCCAAACTACAGCGGTACCTCAGTTCACAAACTTGATTCTTTCCATGATTCTGGTTGCAAACCAAGTTGGATGAGAACCAAATCAAATTCAATGGTTAGGTTCAGTGTTGACCTTATAGGAAAATTTGATTCAGTTCTCAGCCAGTTTGGTTTTTGACCAGAACTGTGCAGAGAATTGAGTTCATGAACTGAGGTACCACTGGACATTGCTGATGATGGGACCTTTGATTACCAAGTTTTACAGGACCTTGACAAGTTTGTCCAGAGGAATGGCAAATGGTCTGAAATCCCCTCTATTAAAGTTTTATTCTCACTCTGTAATCACCCTTCTCTGACTCTTTTCCTCCCTCCAACTCCTCCTCATGGACAAAAAGCCCCCTTACTCCTGTCTTTCCACCTCTGTCAATGATCTCTGCCCAACTTATGGGGCCCCTACTTACCAGTCCCACCCTCCACCCCCTCTTGAATGACCCAACCCTCAAATCCCTGTCCCTTTTCCACCCACATCTTCAGGTCCCTCACAGTCTGACTTTCCTGCTGCCAACCTGAACCCTCTCCCTCCTACTCCCACTTCTACCCACCTCTTTGGGCCCCTTCCACTCTGGCCTTTCCACTACCTATGCTGCCTCAGTTGCAGATATAGCTCAAAGAGCTGTGCAAACTCAAGTTTCTGTCCCCTCTTCCTTTCCTAAGAGCCAGTTACTTGCTCTATTGCAGCCCCTGCTGTTCCTGCAATGCTTCCTCTACCAGCTGAAAAAAAAATTAGGCCTAAGAAAACAAAAATTGATAAATTTAGTTTGGGCTTCCAATTTGGGTATTTTTGTTTAATTGATATGCTTAAAATATTTCTTGTGCTTTGCAAATTCTTAGACTACAGTTACAGTGTTAATTTGTTTTTCTATTGCTTTAGTACAGATAAGACACTTTCAAGGTTGACTTGGAGTTGACAGCCAACCAAATTTACAATATAACAACCTCAGAGAACACCCTCCCAGGTCCCAACTCATCTCTCCAGTCTATCTGGTGCTTTCAGACAAAGGCTTTTACTCTCATTTCAGAGACTGATACTGGACATAAGCTGTTCTGCATAACTAGCAGGGATGTCTAGACTGGTGATGGGAAACAGGGCAGAGCTGCCTTCTTGGGCAGTTGCAACTTGGCTTGTGGCCCTTATTATTCCTGACTTCATGATACATTAAGTGTGCTTGTGTTTTCCAAGTGTACAGGTCTGCAAAAAGATACAAAACTGAAAAATATCTCATCAAAGCAGCAACTTCCAGGCTAAAGTTTATGGTGGCGAACTTGTAGGCTCAAATATCTGACTTTCTCTGATTTGTGTTCCAGCTATTGGTGATAAAATTTGCGTACTAATTCATTTAACATAATTATGTAATTGTTATGCTAAAATGTTATGTTGTCCTTCATCTCAAGTTTTATCTATGAAACTTTATAGTTTTATAAAGTTCATAATGTTAGCAGTCTGCAGGAATTCAACTTCTAAGACAACCATGATTGGTAAGGAAATAATAGTTTCCTAATTCAGGTCTTGATATCTAGTTATGATAATGATCTCCTGGATGTTCAATAACTAAGGTTTGGAAACTAGAGCTAAAAAAGGTAGCTGGGTTAAGAGAACAGCCAATAGTTTGGCCCTAACCCTCCAATGTCAACAAGGACCCAAAATATGAGGGGCTCTTTCTACAGGATCCCACAACTTAACGAGTCACCAAACCTCCTAAACAGGGAGATTGTTGGACCCCAGGGGACAGAAGTCAACCAGTGTACAGTGCACCAAAAAGGAGGGTCACTAGCCATGCTTCCATGAGAAGCCACATGGTCAAGCAAGACTGACCCATCCTGGTGGCTTACAGTGAAAGAGGAGTTGAGAGGCTTTTACATGGTTCCGAGAAAGTAATGCCTGAGGAGCCTTGACTGATCTTGATAGATGACAAGAAGTTAATTTTGATTGACACAGCTGTCACTTGAACTTGGTCTGGGACACCCAGCAGGAAAGTATACCCAAAGAGATATAAAAGTAATAGTAACATAGGCAAGACATAAAAAGGGGGCTCCAATCACTGATCCCTGCTGACAGTTTCCATCTACACCTGTAGACAATCTAGAAGCCAGCTGGTTACAATTATTTCAGTCCCTTAAAAAGTATCTGGATGTGCCTCCTTCCCCGATCTGCCTTTCCTTTCTAGTACTCATGCTTTGGTCATACACACTTTAATCTCTTGGTGAAGTTTCTTTATTCTCACCTACAGACTGCCAAACTCACAGTGATCATGAAGATGGAACTAACAGTAAAAGTGCCTGAGTTCCATTGCCCCCACACAAAGCCAACCCCAGGTGCACCACCCTGGCTGAAGGTTCTGATATTAGGCGCTTAGGAATTCTAAGGGGAATCCATCAGACCCTCAAAATTCTTTGGCTCCCACAAAAGTTCACCACAGGCCCATTGCAATCAGGACTATGCCTGGCCCATGGGGCCTCTCTCTGTGTCACCAGACTACAAAAAAATTCTACCACACTACAAGAAAACTACTTTTCCAGTTGGCTCTGTCTCACCTTCCTCCTGTCAAGCTACAATCCAACTCCTCCACCCTTCTGATCACTACAGTGTTAATCATCTAGGAATCCTCTTATGGGTACCTGGGTATACTTCCTTTCAAGGAAGTTCAAACTCCACCACATCCAAATATTGCTAAACAGAGGAAAGGATCACCTAAAAGACACCCTTTAGCCCTTGGTGGGGCTCAGGGATGGAAACAGAAATTAAATCAAAAATTAAATCTTAAATCAAAAATTTGCTGCTCTCTGCCAGGACGACCCTACAACATGACAGACAGCTTCATCTCTGTCTACTTTGCAGCCTTTTCCTCCTCCTTTCCTATATGGCATAAGTTCAAGGCTGTCCAACACCTCCCCAACCCACCTCTTGATCTCCTCCTTTCTTGGTTTGACCTTTCAGGATACCTCTCCCTAGATTCTGATGTCTTAGATATATGGTACCCAGGCATATGCCCGTCTCCTCACAAACTGGACAGGAACCTGAACATTGGTTCTCCTTTCTCCCACCCTCAACATGGCCATATCTGACTTCTCCATTCCTCTCTCACCCATTACCATGTTATGGCTCAATACGTAATCCAATTGGCCCCTCTATTAGCCACCCTGAGAGTCCTAACTAGAACGGCTACTAGACTACGGGGATCTGGGAGTGTCCCTGTCTAAATTCACCCATCTCTCAAAGGAGCTACCAGAGGGGCTAAGAAAAGTCTCCAACCAGCTAGGACACCTTCAAGACCAGGTAAATTACCTAGCCTCTGTAGTCCTTCCAATTTTCCAAGGTCTAGATCTCCTCTGTGGAGGCATCTGTGCCTTCCTACAAGAACAATCTTGCTTTTTTTGTGAATAAATTAGGGATAGTTAGAGATGGAGCCAAGAGGCTCAAAGATTGAGCCTCGAGACTCCTAGATACTGGCTCACAAAACATCTTGTTCCTCCCTCTCTATTGGCTACTCCCTCTTCTGATACCTCTCATTATTGTTCTCACCTCATTATTTCTGCCTTGTATAATCAATTTATTACAGACTTTTTTCAGGAAAGCATGGTGGCTATCTCCAGGGAAACTACCCCGAAACTTTTCAAGATGGCGCTTATTCAGTCAGTCCAGCTCTGAGGACCCCCTTACTGTCCCTGATCAGCAGGAAGCAGCCAGACCAGAGACAGCAGCCTGTTTCCCTATACCCCTTTAGAGCCTGGGTTGATAGACCCTGGACAGGAATATCACAATCTTGACCAAAGCCCACCATTTCAGGAAATCTAAATCTGTTTACTGAACCTTCTGTTTCCTGGGCAAAACAGCCAGATTACCAAAAAAGGAAATCAAAAGTCCTCTACTTAGTCTCTTAGAAGTCTCTTGTCAGAAGCCACTCCCACCCCTTGCAAACCCTTCAAATCCCCCTGTGTTTTCCCTCTTCTGCCCACCAGATCAGAGAGGTCTCTCTCAGGTTTGCTAATAAACCTGCTTAGACTGTTGTGTTTGTGTCCTGCCTCTCCCTCCTCTCAATAGTAAATTACATTGGTTGATTATTGGATATTGAACTGGTCTTATAGTCCTGCAATAAACGTCCCTTGTTCATGATGTATTGTTCTTTTCATATATTGCTTGATTTCAATTGCTAACATTTTGAAGGCTTGTTGCTTCTAGGTCCATGAGGAATATTGGTCTGTAATTTTCTTGTCATTGTCTGGTTTTGTTTTTAGTTAGGGCAACACTAGGCTCACAACATGTGTTGGGAAGCATTCTGGCTTTAGTTTCTGAACTCGTTTGTGTAGAATTGGCTTTTTTTTTTCAATATTGGACAGGAGTTTTCAGTGAAACCACCTGGATCTCTTCTTGTGGAAAGGTTTTATATTACACATTTTATTTTTAATTGAAATAGGGATATTCGCATGCTATTTTTGAGTCATTTTGGGTCATTTGTACCCTTCAAAGATTTTGATCTTGCTACTAGGACAGGAGTTGACAAACTATTGCCCAAACAAGCAAAATCTGGCCCATTTCAAGACAAATCTAGGCACATTCCTCTATTTGTGCTGTGTGTGGTGGCTTTTCACTACAAGAACAGAGTTGAGCAGTTGCAAGAGACAGTAGGGCCCACAAGCTTAAAATATTTACTATATTGATTTAGAAATTGAATCAACACACTTCTAAAGTGCCTGCTGTTAGGTTTGAAAGGGAGACTACACAAATGGATTTGGAGTGGGCTCTGTTCTCCAATTTGAGAGGCAGAAATCTGTAGATAGTCATTCTCATCAACTTTGGTGTCCTCAACAATTGTTAACACCTTCAGAAGTATGCTGGTTTTCCTCAGTAAGGATAAGGTCACCCCAAGGCATTCTGTATTTCCTCTGTCTTGATGCATTTTACACCTGAAATCTGGTTATCTATAACCTTAATGCTTCTCTCTTGATGTGCAGATCCAGCGATTAAGGAAGAGGTATATGGAAAGAAGGGCTATGCTTAGTGCCAGACTTCTAGCCTCTTAGAACCACTGACAAGGGCCATCCACCCACCGTAATAGCAGAGAGGGATGGGTGCATAGCAAAACGGGAACCTCTAAAGCTGGTCGCTATGACTAATCACCCAGATCACTTCTTATGGGAGATAGGTTACTGGGTTCTGCAAGGGGCATTGGATGGCAAGAGGATGATATTGCACTTCTCTGAGGCAACACATGATATTAGCTGTAAGCATTTGAGAAACAATGGACAACACAAAGCACAGAAAGTTTCCCATGGCTTGTATGACAGACAGTTCCAGTCCTGCATTTTCTAGATTCTTCCATGACACTAAGGAAGCCACAGTTAGGAAGTTTGATAATAGAAACTTCTTATAATTCTTAGTCTATCATTTGTTGGCATTTTTGCTTTTTATCTCAAGGACTAAGGATTCTGAAATTTTTATTCTGGGAAAAAACTAAAACCTATCTTTAATATACAAAATAATATAATTATTATAGTTTCCAAACTTTATTTGGATAAGGCCTTCAAACAAAGTTTAGTAGAATTCTATAATAGTAGCTAACAGTTACTTGGCACTTATGGCGTCAGACTGTATATAAAGCATCTGATACTTGCTATGTCATTTAATCTCACACTAATTCTCTGAAGTAGGTAATATCCCAATTTATAGATGAAGAAACTGAACCAAGAAGGTGAATTAATTTGCCAAAGACAGGATAACAGAATTGGCCATGTTGAGGCCTGCAGTTTGGGCTTCTTGACAGAAGAGGCTAATCCTTAGACCACAGTGTGGAAATCAGTGATGGAGAAGAAAGTGCATAGGCCAGGGAATCACAGTGCCTGGTTTGGCCAGAGTCTATGAGATAGGTCAGGGAACTTAAACTCTCAGTAGCTCATTATCCCTTTCAGGGAAAAATGAAAATAATTGCTATTCTTATAAACTACCAGAAGTGCCAGGGTATCACTTGATTTGATCCACTTAAAAGTACTATTCAGGTAAATGGAAACAAGGTCCTACATAATCAGTGCTTTCATTGGGAATCATATGTAAGTCAACTGGTGTATCACAGCCTTAGGAGAAAATTTAACTTGCTTTCTACATGCTAAAGCTCAGGTTGCCTCAATTCTGCCCTTTTAGGACAAGCAGTACTCTGTGACACCATTTCAGTAACTTTTCATACCTTGCATGCATATACAGGAAAGCCTCCAGTTTCATAGTATGCAATTCTTCACCTACTCTGCCTTGTCACAAAAGTGTCAAAGGTGTGAGGTTACAAGTGGATTCACTGACATCAGTCCTTTTTGGTAACTTGTTTGTTGGCTTTTTCCTCTTACCTACCACAGTGTAGTGCATATGAGAATCATCCCAGGCAAGGGGCATTCAGAATATCTGATCTCCAACAGGGAGGGCCCACGTATAACATTTGTTGGAAAGATTCATTACAAATAGCAACACCTAACATTTATTCAATATTCCCATGTGCTAGACAGTGTTCTGAGTGCTATGGATATAACATTACCTAATAGCATAATACTGTGCATAACATTTCTTCTTCACAAGTGAAGCAAATGGAGCGTGAGAAAGCTGAGGAATATTACCAGGTTTACAGAGCAGAAGGTGGCTCCAGTCTGGGGCCAGAGTTCATTTTATCCCTCTTATTGGTCTTTTTTGTGTTGCTGGGACAAAACACCTGACATACACACCTTAAAGGAGAGAGAGTTTATTGACTTAACAGTTTCAGATGGTTCAGCCCATGGCTGACTGGCTCCAAGGCAGGAACATCATCGCAAAAAGGGGTAGCAGAGCAAAGTTGCTTATTTCATGGTATCCAGGAAGCAGAGTGGGTTAGAGCACCACAGGGAGGGTACCCCCATGATCCACCTAGACACACCAAGAAGTGTGCTGTATTTGTCTTTCTTGCAGGTTTTGGAAACACTGAATTTGATGTTCCTTTGTGATAAGCAATTAACTATTCATTTTCTTTACATATGTTTACTGAGTGCATCATGCTACAAAGATACGATGTTAATTATTAGAGATTTTAATATAAAAATGATAAATGCAGCTCTTCTAGGATTTTACAGTCCAATGAAGAGGGACCTAACAGAGGTTTTATGTATGAGAAATACTGATGTTATAAGTAAGATAATATCTATAACATGTTAGATGTCCTAGAAGGGACAATAAACCCATACCTGGCTGTCAGAGAAGGCAGAAAGCATGGAGCAAGGCAAAATGTTTCTAGTAGAAGTAGTAAGAGGGTAACAGAGAGAGACCTGGTGGCTCTATTGGAAAGCTTGATCTCTCCTGGAATAGCTAATTCGCAGCACTGGGTTATACAGTGAGGTGAATGGCAAGAGATAGAACTGGAGAGGAAGGCAGGTCTGTTATGGGGTCCACATACACAAAATAACAAGCACCGGACTTCCCTGTGTGGAGAATGGTGTGAATCCAAACATTTTAGGTGGGAAAAAATACAGTACTTTGGTTCCATTTGAGGAAGAGTGTGGGGTGGGGTCTAGGGAAGGCAAATGGAGACTAGGTTAGCAACTTAAAGCTGTGACTAGCAGTGCTAAGAGAATAAGGGAGGAGGAAAATGCTCAGAATAGGGATCCTCAGCCTCACCAGACATTTCTGGTGAAATTGTCTGGTGTGGAATTGTCCCACAGGATTAAGCAGCTTTTTGGCCTCTGTCCCCTAGCTGCCACAGACCAGTCCTTCTCCAAATGTAACAACCCAAAGTGTCTGCAGACATTGCCAATGTCCCCTGCGGGGCAAAACTGGCCCCAGTTGAGATCCACTCTTTTAGATATGATGATATTAAAATGGAATCAGCTGAACTTGGATGTGTGGTGATGGAGAGACATGTCAAGGGAAACTTCAGGGTCTCTTCGATGACAGAGGAGACAGGAAGAAAGAGGTCATGCTTGATTTTGGACACCTGAATGTGCAGTGGGTGTGGGACATCCTACTGATGACCCCAAGGGGTGGTTAGATGGATGGGTCCATGCTAACAGGAGAAACTTCAGCTGTGGAGATACAGAATTGAGGACTGTTTGCATGTGAATAGGAGCAAGGCCACAGGAATAGGTGAGCTCACTTAGGGAGTCTGGGGAATGGAGAAGAGGACCAGGCAGGAACTGTGTGGAACAGCAAGAGAATCCTTAAGTGACAATTTGATTTTAATGAAGGGGAAAATAGAAGAGAAGTGTGTATCACTATGGCCTTTAGAGCCAGTATTAATTTTGGTATCTTCTTGGACCCAAGCAGAAGCTAAAATTTAAATGTACTGAAAGAGGTGGTGGTCAGGAAAATCTACTTGAGATGGTTAGTTTTCTCATTACAAAGAATCATAAATGCATTATTTGTTGAATTTATATTTTCTATCCTCTCAGGGCAAAATAAAACAAAACAAAACCTTAAAGAGCCTTATAGTTGTATTATGGTGAATGAATACCTAGCAATCCAGGGCTAAGTTGAAAAACCCATTATGCATTTAAAATGACAGCAGTGTTGTTTCACTGCCTTGTCATCGATGTTCAAACACAGTAATGCCAGGCTCAGGGGAAATACAGGAGCTTTATATAGAGACATATTCTTTAGCCTTTGATAAAGTTCTACAGTGATAATTCTTGGAGAAAATAAAATGTCATGAGGCAGTGGACAAAGAGCTAACAGAATAGGAAGCAAATGCAATAACAGAAAATAGGATACCTGTTGGCAGGAGAGTCAGATGAAGTAGGAAAATAATTTCCTACAGGTGACATGATTTCCATAGTCACAAAGCTAATTGCCTACAACGCCAATTCCTTCAAGAAGCATTAGACTAGGGCAAAGCCTGTCAAAAAGGAGCTTGATTTTGAAAAGCCAGATGCTTAGGGTAAATAAGTAATTACCTGACTGTAACCTAGACACTCTTGTGAGAAACTCTAACTTGGGGCCAACAGTGTAGCACTGGAGGTCCGACACCAAAGTAATGCTTTCCAAGGGCATGCAAGTGAACCAGCACACCTGTTCACAATGTGCCCCAAATGCTGTAGTTCAGAGTGCTAAAAGGAAGCAAGCTAAGTACAATGCTAGTCCTGAAATTTCTCCATCCACTCGTCAGGGATGGATATGCACTGCTCTCTGCAAACCCGGGCATGTGCTTGTTCCATTTCCCATCGGGGCACTGGGTTGACTGCCTTCCTGGTTGCAGCCTGTCAACCTTTTCTGCCACTTTGCCAACATTAGAAAAGAAGTTAACAAATGGATCTAATTACCATCCTGGTTTGAGGCTTCTAGACTTTTTTATTCCTTCCAGCTGTAAAGATGTCCTCAGACTGAGCTTCACATTCAGAACTGCTGTCAAACTCTCACTTTAATGGGCACTTAAATTTAATGTCAAGCTGATGCCTCTGGAAGCCGTTGATTAAATTTGCAAACAGACTCTAACCGAACCAGAACTTTAGAGTTGTCTCATTTTGCCTTTCAAGCTTAAATCTCAGAGTTTTCTTTTCTTCTTTGAAAAGAATTACTGGTTTGTTTGCAAAAATCTTGAGTATCAGTCAGAGAGCAAAGTGTAACAAGCAAAACACCCTGCATGCCTTGAGAAGAAATCCCTCAGCTTATTATCATTCTATATGAATTAAAGATTTTTCTGGAGCTTTCTTCTGTTCCCAGATCATTCAAAATTTATATTCACTTTATGACTCTCTAATAAGAAGTCCTAAAAGTTGATTTAAACTTTCTAGTGTTCTTTTATGGACATGGCAATTAAAGAATTTTGTATTGTATGGCAAGAGTGAAAATATGGAGAAAAATGGAAGGGATACAATAGAATCAACAACCAGCTACAAATTTCCAACCTACACTTTCCCTTCTGCTGTTTCTCTTTGTCTTTGATTAGCACACAGCTTCTTTTCCCTGAAGAAGTAATAAAGGACTAGAAGTTAAAAGATCTGGAAGACTCCATATTCTTTTTCATTGGCTGCTATTTTGAAGAGGATGCTGGCTTTTGATTTTTCTTTTGGGTTCTTCCTAGATCATTCAAAGAAAACAAATCAAAACTGTCAACACTGTGGAGCATGAAAAATAAACTGCCTTTTCTAACTGCAAAAAGTACCAAAAAAGCACTAATTTCTATCTTCTTGTACAAGCCTCTAACCCTTATCCTCTAATCTGTAGCTTTCACAGAATGTTCACATATTCTTCTGTATGACAGATCAAACTTTATTACTAAGAAATTGAACTTGTAAATACAACTAATATGTAAATGAGTGTAATTTTGAAGTTTAACTAGACACATATAAAACATTCAAGCAGGTTGACACAATTTCTTAGGGCTGCTGGTATAAAATAGTCCCCTATGACACATCTACCACGCTGTTAGTGGTTCTTTTCTTTTAGCTAGTGGAGCCCAGGCTTCATAAAAGGAGAACATGAGGCAGCAGAAAACCACATCCTTGCACATTGCCAGCTAGGAAATATCCTGTCACAAGATTTCTCACTGTGCTACAGTGGTGAGACTGCTCTAATATGTCCCTTCTTTAATACAACAGAGTCCTACATTTCTATGCTCGGTGTTCTAAAGCTAACTTAATTCTGTGGTAAAACAAACAGCTCCATGTAGCACTTGTTCATATTATTAAAAAAGACTTGGGCCAGGGATTTAGCTCAGTGGTTTCACCGCCTGCTGTGTAAGCGCAAGGACCAGAGTTTGATCCCTGTTACCAAAAAACAAGACTTGAGATCTTACATTTCCTGGATAAAGTGGTAGACACTCATCAGATTCCTCTGGAGAACTATAAATGATGAAAGAATAGCAGATGGTTTCAGAAAGGAGATTTATAGCGGTACTTTGTGTGGAATAAAGCTATTTTCTAAACTAGGTAATCATGCAAATAATATTTCAGATAGTATCTCATTTAATTATGTTACTAAATATCCCAAGAAATCTTTGACTCAGAGCTTAAACTAAAAACTATATTAGCTGATACTTTTAGGTTCTGGTGACTTGGTCCCTTTTCATATTGATTTCATATTATCACAAGATTAAACAATGCAATGCTTTTAACAGTTCAGTTTTCTGACTGTCATGCTTGGCATCTAACTTGAGAGAATAAAGGAAAAGTACCTCTCCATACCAGAGAGGAGGGCTAAAATTTTTCACATAAGCCAACGTAATGGGAAGGAAGAGTTACTTCTCTGGGTGAGAGGAGACACCGGGCAAGACTGCAGTCGGGGAAGGGCACTCAGGCACAGTGCACACAGGGCCGGACCTACACATCTGACCTCATGGCTGGCAAGGGGAAGGACTTAACAATTAACACAAGGATCCTACGACTGAACTCGGTGAATCTGCCAAGCCTCTCTGGCAATCCAGTGAATGTAAGGTATGAAAGTTCCAAGTTGGGAGGAAACACATTAGACATAGGTACTAGCTCTAGTAACTTTTCTTCATGAACCTGCTTCCAGAGTGAAAGGAAATGATGCACACGAGGAGTGTCATGTACATGATACTCCCATGCCTTAATAAATACAACTGGCTATGCAAATTCTGTTTCTCTTAATTCTCAAGTCACAATTCATTTCAATAGAGTTTGCTACCATGTAATAGTCCAAGATTCTCCTTGCTGATGTAGAATAACCACAGATAAGCCAACTGAAAACAAAAGTTTAAGATCTTCAGTGGTAGTTGGTAGTGGTATTAGACATCCTAAATACTACTTTAACATTCTAGGTAACATTCAATCTGTTGTAAGACTCAATTACACTGAGATATAAAGATATACATTTTGGCATTTATTAGCAAAAATGGTTCAGAAAAAGGAGTGGGTCAAAATTACAGAATAAGAGCTAAAAGTTATTTTTAGCTGTACTGTTTCTGGGGGACTTTAACCAGTCCTAAAATAGAACTTCTATGTATGTGTGTACACAGATTGAATTAGGGCAGGGGGAGAAATTAAACCAAAAATCTTAAAACTAGGAAATGATGGCCAGTGGGGAGAAAGGCCCCTAAGCTGCTCAAGCATCACTGGCTGAAGTAGTCTTCCAGGCCCTCCATGTCCGCTTCCAGGGAGGAGTTTAAAGAGGACAGAGCAGAAGACGCATCCTTGGATTTCTGGACACTTGGTTTGGCTTGAGGAGTTTCTGGTTGGATGGATTCCTTCTTGATGTCTTTTCCACCATTTAGGATCCGCTGGCTCTCATCAAAGAACTGATTGGGATGATTCAAGGAAAAGCCACAATCGTCTACCTGTACAGGGAAATGAATTTATATCACATTAACATATAGGAAAGGTATAACTAAAGGGATACCAACACTGCCCCAGCCCTCACCCAGAACTTACTGTCTGCCACACGGACACCAGCTATCCTCTTTCATGTCCATAATCCACTGCTTACCATCCGCATCCTGAGGCAACTTCAACCACTTCCCAAACATTAACGGCCACCACATTTCTATATCTAGTCATAGATACGCACACTGTTCTTCCTCCCAACCTAGCGTTAGTTCCCTGCCCAAATCCTACTCAACACTGCAGCTGACGCTAAGGCAGCTCAAACCCCACAGCAAGCCTGTGCTCCCCTCTGCTCATGTGACTGTCCATGCTGTGCAGCACACCAGACACTTCTCCCTCACCCTTTCAGCCTCTCCCATGTGCCCCATCCATCCAGACTGTTACCATCTCAAAATAAATGTGTGTGTCGGGGCTGGTGGTGTGGCGCAGTGGTGCAGCATCTGCCTGCTGTGTACGAGGCTCTTGGTGTGATCCCCAGCACTACCAAAAACAAAGCAAGTCTGGGGAACTATTCTGGGTGTTACGTGTTCCACAGTGAGAGTCACTGACAGACAAGTGAAGGACTATGTAATTCATCATTGTATCTCCAGCTCCAAGTAAAGGCTTAGCATACTGTAGACCATAAATAATTTAAAAATAAAGGATCTCAAAATTGCTCTTGATCGTTTTGATACAGATCCATAATACCATTCATATTTTAGAGCTTATTTATGAGTCTGGTATAGGTAATCTCATTTTGTATAATACAAACTCATTTTGTATAAAACAACCTAATTTATTGTAATTTCTTCATTCTAATTTTTGGCATTCCTTCATCTTTTTATACAAAATCTTTTTTAAAAAACTCACTGTGGATTAATGGAAAAATGTTAGTAGTTTTATGCTCCTTTTCTCAAATACTATCACTAATCTTCAATTTTGAACATCATCTTATATTACTCATTACTCTGCCTTTAGTACCCAATGAAAATGTCGAGAGCATCAATACTTCCTGTTCTTGAAGACTCAACAAGCACTAGTTCCACATTTTGATTCTAGAATTTACTAGAGGTGAACAAAAATATATTTCTTAATACAAATACTAATGGACATTCTGTGTCAAATGGCATACACACAAATACACAGCCTATAAACATATATGTTGTTCATTCCCACAGTATCCCTCTGAAGGTGGATCCATATTTCCCCAGCTTTTCAGAAGAGGGATCTGAGGAAGGGAAGTATTAAGTACCCTGTCCAGCACACTGGCAGGGCAGGGCTGGAGGCAGGACATGATCTAGCAGCATCCATACTCAACCAGGAGCTCTGATACCCCACCTTTGTGCCGAGGTCAAGTGTGTTGTACTCATATATTGTACTTTTTCCTTAAAACTTGAAAATCTTTACTGAGTCTTACTTTTACAGAGGTGTGATAAAAGAGCAGGACAACTTAAGGAACCTTCTCTGAAGTGTGAATCTTTTAAGTTGCTCCCTTCACATTCAACCCATGGTTTAGGCTGAGTTGATCTCATGTGATGCCCACCGGACTCCAACCCCTGCCTCTCACCCTCTGCAGCTGGAGTTGATGACAAAACATCATTCTGCTTAAGTGAGTTACTTTGGTTTCCTTTTAGGTGGTTGATACTTTTTGGAGACTATAAAACCATTATACTTCTTTCGCTCATCTATCTTGTATTTACCAATCTTTTTATATTCTTTATTTTGAAGTGACTGGTGCACAGTAGGTATCTAAAAAATATCTGGTAAACTAAGCCCCAAACTAGCCAGTGTATACCAGTCATGTATTTCACATATTAACTGAAGAACTACTATGGATAAGACCCACTTATAAAGTAGCAGTTTTATGAAGAATACATTTGACTAACTCTAAAAGTAAGTCATATACTTAAAACTTTTAAAAATGGAGAAGTGGTAGAGGTCACAGATACAAGTCTATACTGGCTGGGGAAAGCAAGGAAGACTTCTCTTCTGAGAACGTGCTGTTGAGGTACCTTAGAAAAACAGAACTAAACTCTGGGGAAATGAGGGACAAGCACCAGGACCACATGAGCAAGGCAAAGGGAATGTGCTGGGAATGCGAGATGTTCACATGGCCTGGTGTAAAAGGACATAACAGGACATAAAAGGACATAACGTGACATAACAGGAAACAAGGCGGGAAAGACTGGCAGGAGCTGGGCATGAGAGATCCCAGAAAACCAGGCTAAGTAGCATAGACTGATTCTCTGGGAGGCACTCTCACCAGGGAGTCACTAACACTTCCCAGAAGTAGAGTGGTGTGATTAGAGCCCTGCATGATCTTATGGTGGATTAAGACAGGCAGGGAAAAGGGACTTACAGTTCACAGCGAACTCACCTGATGGGTGGACCTCTAGACAGAAATACAGTATTTTTCTGGTTATATATGAACACCTCAGGTTCTCTGATTCTCTTTTGTAAGGTGTTGAAATGTTGGGCCAAAAATTTACAGTGACTTCAATGTACCACAGACAGCACACAGACTGACTGAAGATTTATTGTCCAGATCACTAAGACTGCCCAGATCACTGCTTTCCTTTCTTAAACTTTGCTGCTTAACTTCAAAATATTTCCTGAATGTTTTAGCATATTTCTATTAATAATTTTAAGAAATTTGTGAATTTCTTTATTATATTTATTTCATCCATTAAAATGGGAGATCCAACACAGTGCTGCATTTGCACAGTTTCATGAAAAGTTAAATGTCTAACATATTTTGATCAGAGGGATTTACATTTTTATGAAATAGAGAAAATAGTTCCAAGCACAGAGTTGCTATGGAGAAAACCAAAAGAATATGAAGGTTAGCTCTGGCCCGGGAGGTGACTGGCGCGGGACATTGGCGCTCTGTGCAGGAAAGTAAACCAAGATTTCATTTCTAGTATGTAAAGCCCATCAGACTCGGCTGTGATTTTACCTAGCACTCCACAGGCCCATGTGAATCCACCATCTCCCCATACAAATAGTTCACAGAAAGTGCCCATGAGTGCAACACTTAAAGAAAGATTAAGGAAAACAAGATTTTCATTTAATTCCTGTTGTAGTGTAGTAAAACGTCTTAAAATAGAGAATGAAGAAAATGACGAGACCTTTTGAGAAACCAGCATCTTCAACAGAAGAAAACTGTTTGGAATTTCAAGAAAGTTTTAAACACATAGTGAATCTGAAGAAAATACATACTTGAAAAATACTCTCAGAAATATCAGAGCAGGTCCAGAGGAAGGGGCTTCCCGGCCACCATCCCTCCTGCCACTCCCGGCCCAGAGGAAGGGGCTTCTGAGCTGCTGTCCCACTGCTCCTGGTCCAGAGGAAGAGGCATCCCAGCTACCATCCCTCCCGCCGCTCCTGGCCCAGAGGTAGGGGCTTCTGAGCCACCATCCCACTGCTCCTGGTCCAGAGGAAGGGGCT
>NW_004624753.1:19370048-19416362 GCF_000247695.1 Heterocephalus glaber | reverse complement strand
GCTATGTATTAATCACTATTTAAAATTTTTTGAAAAAAAATAATTCTAAAGCACATTTCCTTTATTAAAAAACACTAAAATGAAAAAAATTAAAAGACAGCTTCAAAAATATTAAAACAGAAATACTTTTGTAAATAACACATTGTTTCCACCAACAAACTCTTCCCAAGAGGATCCAGTACCACCACATTATTAATTTGAGAAGAGCCGAAGCAGGAATATTTACACAACAGAAATTAAGAGAATGGTACAACCTGGATGAAATGAACAAATTCCTCAACCACATAAATTATCTAAACCAATCCATGGAGATATAATCAAAATAAACCTGAAACAAACAACTAAAATGAAATCAGAATTTTTTAAAAACTGCCAATAAAAAGCCTCCTACTAGATAGCTTCATTGTAGAATTCTACTAAGAATTAACACCTATCTTTCTCATACTCTTCCAAAAAACATACAACTTATCACTTAATTCATTCCGAGAACATTATCCTGATAACAAAGCTACACAAAGAGATCACAAAAAGACTAGTTAATATCCTTTATGACTACAGATGCAAAAATATTTGATAAAATACTTGCAAACCAAACATAACAAGAATTGAAAACTGTAACCAAGTGGGATTCATTCCAGCAATGCCAAGTCACTCAAATTATGAAATTCAGTTGATGGGGCAATCACATTAATAAAATTAAGGAAAAAACCTACATGATCATCTGAACTGATGCGAAAAAAAGCATCTGACAAGCCTCAACATCTTTCATATTGAAACAAAAACAAAAATCCCCCTTAAGATTCATTTTCAGAAATACAGGGCATTGGGCTGGGGATTTAGCTCAGTGGTTCTGGCGCCTGCCTTGCAAGCGCAAGGTCCCGAGTTCGATCCCCAGTACCAAAAAAACAACAAAAAAAAGAAATACAGGGCATTTATGAAAAACCAACAGGGAACAGAACACTCAATAGCGAAAGACAGAAAGCTTTTCTCTTATCAGGAAAAGTTGAGGACACCCGTTTTCACCACTAGTACTCAACACTGCACTGGAAGGTTCTACGAAGCTAAATTGGCAGTCAGACAATTAATAAATGCTATCCAAGAGGAAACAAAACTATAATTATTCACAGGTGGCATGGTCTTATATACAGAAAAATCCTAAGGAATATTAAAAAAAATCTATCAGAATAAATGAATCTAGCAAAGACATAAGATAACACGAATGACATGCCAAATCAGATGTATGTCTAACACTAGTAATGCAAGACCAGAAAAAGATTAGGAAATGATTGTAAGCAGGGTGTGGTGGCACAGGCCTATAATCCCAGCATTTAGGAAGGCTGAGGCAGGAGATCTCAAATTCAAGTCCCACCTGGGCAACTTAGCAAGAACCTTTCTCAAAAAGAGCTGGGAATGTAGTTCAGTGGCAGAGTATCCCTGGGTTTAATCCTCAGTACCACATAAGAAAATATACTCCATTTATAACAGCATTCCAAAGAATAAAATACCTAGGAATAACTTTAGTCCATGAGGTGAAAGATATATACACTGAAAACTACAAAATACTGGGGAAAAGAATTAAGAGACCTAGATAAATGGAAAGACATCTTCTAGTAGGGATTGGAAAACAACAGGTTAAGATGTCCTCATTACCCAAAGCAGATTCAGTGCAATCCTGATCAACGTCCTAAAATAAACAGCCTTTCTTGAAAATTAGAAAAGCTGATCCTAAGCTCTCAAGGAGCTCTAAATAACCAAAATAATACCAGAAAAGAACAATAAAATAGGATTCATACTTTCTGATTTCAAACTCACTATAAAGCTACAAAACAGTGTGACACTAGTGTAAGGAAGGATAAGGGCTTTAGACAGATGCAACAGCAGCAAGTCCAGAAATCAACCCACACGTCCATGACTACCAAGGAGTAGTTTTTTTTTTTTGAGCTGAGACAGATAGATTTATTAGTTCCATTTTAAAAATTAAGTTTATTGCTATATTTTAGATATACATAATGATCACATTCATCAAAGGGAATTTGTACCTGTACATTATGTATCTGGATTCTTTTTTCTCATTCCCCTTCCCATCCTTCAACCCCTCTTCCCCTCCTTATTTAAAAAGCTTTATTTCTGTTTTATCTTTCTTTTCTCATTTTTTTTTGTTTTTCCTTCCTTCCTTTCTCCCTCTCTCCTCCCTGGTTTCCCTTTCCTTTTAAATAGTTTCTTCCTGTTTCACAGTATCTGTTATACAGTTTGGTTATCTGCTGCAGAGACCAGGTAAGAGAGCCACTGAGGACAGACTCAGAAAGGGTCAAGGCTACACACAGACCCTGAGAAGCTCAAGGGCAGGCCAGGAAGGTCAAGGGCTCTGCAGTCTGTGGTGGGAGGCCCAGTTTGGTGGGTGTAACCTTCAGAGGGGCTGGATCTGAAGGCAAAGGCATTGAGTCCAGTGGTGTCCTTGAGCTCCCACACCACTCCCTACCTTCAGTGGAGATGAGTGGTC
The DNA here is from genome assembly GCF_000247695.1 of Heterocephalus glaber. Next base: position 19,413,862 of record NW_004624753.1, on the reverse strand, counting down.
TGATTTACTGTAGATCAACAGTTGGTTTGCCTAAGTTTCTATACTAAATTCCTGATCTCCTTGCTTTGGTTAAGGGTGGTTCACGAGTGGCATTTAGGCTGTGTCAGTACCCAGTTTATATCGACACTACTGTTGCTGACTTTACTGCCACAGCCAAGGTGACACAGTTTTTACTGTCAAATGGTCTTCTCTGTTTGCCAATATCTGGATACTCTGGGGATCATAAACATAAACTGCAGGCCCTTCCCAAAGACTTATGTACAGGCTCAAATAAGCTGCCACCTCCCCTCCCAAATAAATGGAGGTAGCTGGAACCTGGGACAGAAGCAAAGGTCAATAGCCATGACCAGAGGCAATCTCTGCAACAAAGCTAACCACTATAATGGGCTAGCAAAGCCTAGCTCAGAAAACAAACAACAAATCAAAACACAAGAAGACAAGGCTGCAAAATGCCTCCAAAAACTCCCAACTCCCAAAAAGCTGATACAGAAGGAACAGAGGGGGAAGAAATCAAAAGCTACACAGCAGAAAAGTCTGAAAGGAATTCAGTAGAGGTAACAAAACAGATCAATAAGATGCTTGGCAAATTCAAAGAAGACATAACTAAACATATAATGATCCCAATGAAACAAATGATCAGCAAGTTTAGAAGACACTAATAAAAGTCTAGTAGAGCTAAAAAAGAGAAGTAAAACATGAATGCCCAACATACACACTCATACACACAACAGGACACCATATAAACATTCCAAACAGAAATCCAGGAGATACAAGTAGCAGAAGCAACCAATGTAAGGACAGTGTTAGATCTAGAAGACAGGGTTGATCAGTTAATGAAAGACATCTTGAAAACAACAAGAGAACATAAAAATAGATCCACCAGATACCAGATGACGCAATGAAGGCTAATCTAAGAGTAGATTAGTGAAATAGCAGAGGACACACAAAGGGCATAAAAAATTGTATACAGAAGTAATAGCAGAAAACTTCCCAGATATGGAAAAAGAATTTTATAAATAACTGCAACATATAAAACTCCAAATAGCCATGATCAGGAAAAAAAAAAACCCACTCCACACCACACCATAATTAAAACAGCAACAATCCAACACAAGAACAGAATATTAAAAGCTGTTACAGACAAGCAACAAATCACTCATAAAAGAGAACAGATCAGAATTATAGCAGACTTAACTCAAACCTTAATAGCAAGAAGAGCTTGGAATGAAGTGTTTCAGCCCTAAAAGAAAACACAGCCCAGACTGATATATCCTTCAAAGTTATCTTTCAAAATAAGATATTTCCAGGGCTGGATATTTAGCTCAGTGGTTCTGCCGCCTGCCTTGCAAGGCAAGGTCTCAAGTTCAATACCCGGTAGCAAAAAAAAAAAAAAAAAAAAGATATTTCCAGATAAAGAGCACCTAAAGAAATTAATAACCACCAACCCCCCAAAATTCTCAAGGATATTCTAGAGACAATGAAACCTAACAATGCCAAAGGTCCAACAGAATGATGGACTAGTAGGGCAAGGAATTTTTCAGACAGAAAAGTAATCAAAACAGCAATGGGAAAATACAGTGAGAGGATTAAGTCAATACCTATCAATTATAATTATTAATGTGAATGGTCTCAATTCAACAACCAAAGACACAGATTAGCAGAATGGATGAGGAAACAAAATCCAACAGTATGATATATATTAATATGTCTGACCTGAAAAGAAATTCACAGTCTAAAAATCAAAGGATGGAAAATAATATTCCATCCAACAGGAGTCCCAAAACAAGGAGTTTTCAGACAACGTGGACTTCAAGCCAAAGATGATCAGAAGAACCAAAGAAGGACACTGAATATTGATTAATAGAACTATTCAACTGGAAGAGATAACAATTATAAACATATATGTACCAAACTACAATGCACCCAATATAAAACAAACACTAATAGACATAAAAGATCAGACAAACACCTATACAATTATCGTGGAACTCAATAACCCATTATCAAAAATAAAGATGAACTAAACAAAAAGTTAACAAAGAAATATCAAAGTTGAACCAAACCTTTGAACAATTTGTCTTAATAGTTGTATACAGTGTTGCACCCCAAAACAACAGAATACACATTATTTTTGCCAGCACATGGAATTTTCTCCAAAGTAGACCACATATTAGCTAATAAAGCCTGCTTAAGTAAATGCAAAAGAACTCAGATTTCAACAGGCTTATCAGATCACAGTGCAATGAAACTGAAAATCAACAGCATAATAAACCACAAATTATACAAACATATGGAAATTAAACAACACATTCTTGAAAAATCAATGGGTCATAGAACAAACTAAGGAAGAAATAAAGACAGTTCCTAGAATTAAATGATAATGCCAGTACAAGATATCACAACTTAAGGAACACATTTTCTTTATCATCTATTGATGGGCATATAGGCCATTTCCAAGACTTAGTTATTATAAATTGTCTTATATCTGGTTGCTAAGACAAAGTACCCAGCACCCACAAGTTAAAAGAAGAAAGGTTTATTTCAGCTCAAAGTTTGTAGAGGTTTCAGTCCATAGTTTGCTGGCTCCAAGGCAGGATGGCATGGCAGAGGGGCATGGCATAGGAGAAATAGTCAATGGCAGGACAGGCAGGAGGCAGCAGCAACAAGCAGCAGCCAGCCTTTTGTCTTTCCCTTTTATCTCATCCAGAATACAAGCCTTTTGGGTGGTGCCAACCACATCCAGGTTGTCCCTTCCCATTATCCACACCCAGAATTACCCTAAACCAATAAGTGGACTAATTTAGTACCACATATCCTTCATCCCAGTATCACACACCCTAGATCCAGCCACCTCCCAAAAGTCCCACATATGAGCACATGAAGCTTTGGGGGAACATCTAGAAATAAGCCCTAACATAAATTGTGCTGCTATAAATATGGGTATTCATGTATTCCTGTAGCATAATGACTTTAAATCTTTTGGGAAGATACCTACAAATGGAATACTTAGGTCAAAGAGAATTCCTTTCCTTTTCTTTTTTCTCTTTTTTCGTACCAGGGATTGAACTTGGGACCCTGTGCTTGTGAGGCAGGCAGCAGAACCACTGAGCTAAACCCCTGGCCTGGGAATTTCTATTTTTAATTTTTTGGAAAATCTCCATACTGATTTCCATAGTGGTACTAGTTTACACTCCCACCAACAATGCAGAAAGATTCCTTTTCCTCTCAAGCCTCACCAACTTGTTATTGTTTGATTTTGTGATGATAACCATTCGTTCTGCAGTAAGATGGTTTCTCAGTGTTGTTTTAATTTGCATTTCTCTGATGGTCAACATTTTTTCATGTATTTATTAGCCATCTGTACTTCTTCTAAGAAGTGTTTATTCAATTACCCATTTTTGATTAGATCTTTTATTTTGGGGAGTTCTAATTTTTTTAAGTCCTTTATATATTCTTAATGTTAGTCCTGTAAGGAATGGCTGGCAAAATTTTTTCCTATTCTGTAGGTTGTCTTTTCACTCTGTTGGTTGTTTCTTTTGCTGTGCAGAACCTTTTTAATTTGATATGTATTGTTCCTTGTGCAATTGGGGTACTGTTCAGAAATTCCTTGCCTACACCTATCTCTTCAAGAGTTTTACCTATTTTATCTTCCAGTAGATTGTTTCTCTTTTATCATTTATATCTTTGATCCATTCATATCTTTGATCCATTCTGACTTTAGTGCATGGTAAGATATATGGATCTAGACTCAATCTTCTGCATATGAATATCCAATTTTCCCAGTACCCTTTTATTAAAGAAACTATATTTCTTCCAGTGTATGCTTTTGGGCCCTTTGTCAAAGATCAAATAGCTGAATGTGCTTAGGGTTATTTTTGTCTGCTCAAGTCTGTTCCACTGATCCACATGCCTGTTTTTGTGCCACTACCATATTGTTTTAATCACAGTAGCTTTGCAATATAACTTCAAATCTGAGATTTTGATGCCTTCTATTTTGCTCTGTTAGCAGGATTGCTTTTGTTATTTCAGGCCTCTTCTCGTTCCACATGAATTTTAGAACTGTTTCTTTGGATCTGTGAGAAATACTGTTGGTATTTTGATTGGGATTCTGTTAAATCTACTATATAAGTTTTTGAAGTATGGTGCCATTTAGACTATATTGGTTCTGCCTATCCAGGAATAAGAAATATCTTTCCACTTTCTGATGTCCTCCTTGATTTCTAAAATGGATTATGTTGTATGCTAGGAGGGCAGAGAGGTAAAGATTAAAATCTCATAAATAAAGATCTGTCTCTTGGTCACTGAGCATTACTGCTATTAACTGTCTATTCATTAGGCACATAACCACTTAAAACTTCATAAGTAATATGAAACATTTTTCAAACTTTAATCAAAGGAATGCATGTAGAAGTGAAAAGTTTACAGTATGACTTATTAATAACAGTTCCCACATCATATTCTTCCTATTGTTTAGTCTGTTCCTAAGAGGCAGTTTCTTTAATCATTTCCATTTTTGGTTATATAGGCTGTTGTCTATATTCTCTAAATTACACGTGTATACTTTGAGTTTTTGATTTATTACCTTAATCTACTTAATTTCTGCTATAAAATATGGTGCATATTTGGTTCATTATGCTATCTCCTACCTCTTTTTTTCTCTTCATTAAAAGAATTAAGGAAAATATACTCATTTTATAGTTCCGTAAAATTTGACAAATTTAGTCATGACACCACCACCATAGTCAGAATATAATGTTCCCATTATCCAGAAGTGTTTCTCTCTATCCCTTTGTAAGTAACACTTCACTGACTCCCACATCTGTTTTCCACACCTGTAGATTTGCTTTATTCAGAGTATCACCAAATGCAGTCATATAGTGTGGAGGTTTTGAACCTGATTCCCTCCCTCACCATAATCCAAAGGAGAACTATACCTGTTGTTAAATATATTGGTAGTTGGTTCCTTCTTATTGCTAAGCAGGATTCCATGATATGACTACACCATATTTCAAAGTCCAACCACATATTGAAGGACATTTGGACTGTTTCCAGTTTTGTAAAATTATGAATGAAGCCAAAATGAACATTCACGAGGAGATTTTGTGTGAGCTTATGCTTTTACTTCTACTGTATAAATACTTACTAGTGTATCACTGTTATGTGTAAGTTTACCTTTATAAGGAACTGTTAAACCCCTTCTCAAAGTGGCACTACCTTTTGGGATTCCCTCAGTCATTTTTGAGACTTTGGGTTACTCTCAGTTTCATTAGCACTTGCTATGGTCAGTTATTTTAAAATTAGAACAATTATAATTAGCATAACATTTACTGTAATTTTAAATAGTATTTCTTTTGCTAATGAGTTTCTGTCATTCACATATTTTCTTTGGTATAATATCTATTCAAAAATCTTTCCCACTTTAAAAACTATTTTCTGAGTACTAAGTTTTGAGAGTTCTTTGAATGATCAGGATGCAAGTCTTTTAGGAAATATATAATTTGCAAATATTTTCTTTTAGTCTGTGGCTTATCTTTTGCTCTTAACAGTCTTTTGCAAAGCAAAACTTTTAACTCTGATAAAGTCTAATTCATTACCCTTTCTTTCACGGAATATGCCAAATTAAAGGTCATACAGATTTTCTGTTTTCTTCTACAAAACTTTTACATTGTACTTCAAATTAAATATTACATAAGGTGCAAAGTATATGTCTAGGTTGTTATTTTGGGGTTTATTTTCACATGGACATCTTGTTCTCTAGGACTTGTTCAAAAAGCTATTGTTTCCCTAATTCATTGCTGTGGCTTAAAAATCAGTTGCCATATACATGTGGATTTGTTTGTGAACTCCTTTATGCCCAATTTATCTCTATAATTTTGTTCTTTCATTGTTTTCATCAGTGTTTCAGCATAATAATCTTGCATATTTTTGTCCTCTTTTGGTACTAGTACATATGATATGTATAAAATGAATTACTAATTGTTCATTGTAAGAAAAATGCTTTTTGTGTACTGACCTATGATCTGAGTAAACGTTTCATGTACAAATGAAAATATGTGTATTTTCATGTTGTTTAGCAAAATGTTCCAAAGATATCAATAAGATCAAACTGGTCAAGAGGGTTGTTCAAAATTCTCATCCTTACTGATCTACTTGTTCTGTGATTACTGAGAAAGGAATGCTGAAGTCTCCAAACAAAACCAGTTATTACACTTCAGTTCTATTCTCACTAAGTGCATTTTGAAGCACATTTAGAATATTATGTCTTGTTGGTTAACTGACCACCATGTTTTCCCTTTAAGGGGAAGGGAATAAATGGCCATATTCTGTCATTCAATTGCTGTCTCCTTAGGTTGTATAACATGCCCATTACTCTTCAGTAATGTTACCGGTGATTTAACAATATCAATGCTAATCCAAAGAAAAGTGAAATGTGATCCTAATAAGATTGTTTTATTTTTAAAGTAAGCAATGCCAGCTAAATCACAATGATCTCCTCTGATCATTCAAATTCAAATTTAATACATCTAAGTATTAGAGTAGAAGGTATATTTTTCAAGTATTTTTTCTCTGAAATAAAAGCTACCTTGAGTTTTAAACACATTTTAATGATATTTTTCTCTACTTTCATTCAATATTTTAATATACCCTTGGAGTTTTTAAGGTCCAATCTGCACTTAGGCCAACTACAACTAATTTATCAAATGTTTCACATGGATTTTTCATTCATCAACTCTGTGCCCTTTAGAATACAGTCCTCCAGCTGCTTCACTCTGTGTTCTATTCAATAAAGACCCTAAAGAAAAACATTTTATATATAGTTTGCCCACATACACTGTAAATCTGCCTTCTTCTCAAATAAAAGGTGGTGATGAGGGTCCAAAGAATAATGTGGAAATTACCAGCCACCTTCAACTAAGTAAGGGGTATACTTATGGACTGTCTTTGTCATTTCCTCAGACTTGGGACAAAATACCTGACTTGCACAACTAAAGGAGGAGGAGTTTACTTTGGCTCGTTTCAGACATTTCATTCCATGTCTGGCAGGCTTAAACACGGAAACAGCATGGTGGAGGGGCCTGAGTGGAGGAGAGCTGCTCATGTTATGGAGGCCAGGATGCGGAGAGAAGAGAGGAGCCGGGAAGGAAGATGCGCTCTTCCAGGTAGCCCCAGGGACCCGCCCTTCCCGACCAGACCCCCACCTCTTAAGAGCACACGCAGCTATGTCCTCCCCATGACTCAGCCACCTTTGAAAAGCCCTGCCCATGAGCACATGAGGTCTTTAGGAGACATTCTTTTTTTTTTTGGTACCGGGGATTGAACTCGGGTCTTTGCGCTTGCGCAGCAGGTGGCGAAACCACTGAGCTAAATCCCCGGCCCTTTAGGAGACATTCTTGATCTAAACCATAATCCGGACAAAGGTAGATGGAAGGATATGAGAGAGCCAAAACCAAAGATTATACATAGTCATTACCATTAAATAAATATAAGCATCATTTTTTAAAAGGTGATTTACTTATGACTGTTCAAAAGGCCTCTAACTGTCTTCTAGATTTCTTATCAAATTTGGTAGTAGGAGTTTCTAGCCTTTCCTAAATCCAGTCCTAATCCCTTTACTCTCAGCTGATGACCAACCTTCCACAGTAAAGTTATGGGATCTGCTCCATCGACTGACTTCTTTTGGCTCTATCAAACTTCTCTCTTTTCCCACATTGGCTATGGGGCAGACCTTTCTCTGTCAACATCCTTTGCCCAAGTAAACTCCATTCTTCAGTCGCTTTTTCACTCATGTTCTTGAGTTCCTGTGTGTCTCTCTGCACATAACAGGCACAAACTCTAGGATCCCATTCAGACTTAGATGTGCCCATTTACTCTTGAAGCACTTACCAAGTCCAAGTCACTGAATTACTATGAGACAGAGGTTAAATAAAAATCCAGTTCTCCATTTAAGAAACTCACAAACTAGTGGAAAAGATGAACAAGTAAACAACGTAAAGTAAAATCTATTATAATAAGGGCTAAAGGCATTACATACAATACAGTCATGGTTTAAAGGAAAGAGGACTAACCTCTGCTTGGTTAGAAACGGTCTTTGTTTTAAATTTTCATCAAGCCCACCCTCTCTGATGAGGATTTCTTTTCCTCTTTCTACAAACAGGTTCAAGCTCAAGTCTCCTTCAGTTTTGTTTGTTTGTTTTGTGGTGCTGGGGATGAAACCCAGGTCTTCCTACAGGCCAGTCAAGTCCTCTGCCATTGAGTTACACTCCTCACCCATTTCCTTCAGTCTTAAACCCATGAATAAGCCATCTCATGATGTTTACGGTAATATCACTCCAACATCCCCTTTACTAGTACATTTTCTGAAAGGGTCACCCAATTCATGCATTATTTAGATAAGTATGTTCTTATTTTTGCTTTCCTCTATTATACTGACAGCTCCCACCAAAGTCAAACTTAAGTAACTCACCCCGCACATGCAGACTTCACTTTAAACAGTCTTTCTGCTACAAGGGACTTTGTGAACCTGCCTCTCTTCCCATTCTTATTCAGGCTTGATTAAAATACTTCCTTTTAATGCTGACAAAACCATCAGCCAAGATTTCAATTTGAGACATGGATTTTCATGTACCTCCTTTGTCCCACAGTAAACACACGATAATCAACTCAAAAGTAGAGTGGGGCAGAGAAAAAAAAATCTTGAAGTCAGAAGAGCTGCTTCAATTTCTGTTTCTATCACTGACTTACTAGGTATGCACCCACATTCTAGGACTCCATAAAAGAAAATGGTTTTCTAATGGCCACTCCAATCTCAAAGTTAGACAATTCTAATTGAAAGTACACCAGATTTCTAGTCCTAACTTCTCTAATGTGCTACAAATCCATATTCTGTCTGCCATTTGAATGTTTCACCTCTAAAATTAATCTCCTAAGCCAACTACTTCAAGCTGCCTGTTAATGTTTCTATAACTGTGCTAACATTAACCTAAGCTTGAAACCCTAATAATCCTACACATTTCCTGCCTTTTATCCAGGCATTCTCCCTAATTCCCAACCTTCCTTCAAGGCCTCTTTCAAAGATTATCTCTTTCAGAAACAGTTCCTGTCTCCCCAGCCGGTTATAGTCTCTCCCTCATCAGAATACCCAAGATACTCTCTCTTCTAACACTTGGGTTATGCTTTCCTCCAAACCGTAGTTCTGTGAGAGCACACAGCTAATTCTTCTTTGCACAACCCACAGCATCTCCTGTGTTGCCTTGCCTAGAGTAAGTATGGAAATACTAAGATTCAGACTGATTAAACTCCATCTGAACTTTGGACAAAGAAGCAGTAATATTCTACAGTAAGAATGTTCTTTAAGACAACTGTTGAAAGGGCCGGGGATTTAGCTCAGTGGTTCCACCACCTGCCTCGCAAGTGCAAGGTCCCAAGTTCAGTCCCCGGTGCCAAAAAAAAAAGATAACCGTTGAAGGATGCATAATGACTCAGATGTTCCAGTGCTAAACTTTACATTGCTCATAAGCTAAGGAAGTAGAAAGACTTCTTCACGTCCTTCAAATCCAACTCAACTTGGTAGCATACTATATATAACAGTCTTTGTACTGTCACATTATTTGTTTCTTTAGAAAAGCAGATTTACTAAAAGATGTACCCTTCCATATCTGGCTTAAAATTTAAACCTTTCCTTTTTTAAATTGTTCACAAGTCAGTACTTTTTTTCTTTCTTTTTTTTCTTTTTTTTTGTGGTACCTGGGATCAAAATCAAGACCTTGCGCTTACAAGGCAGGTGCTGTGTCACTGAGCTAAATCTCTGGCCCCACAAGCTAGTATTTTAAAAAATCTATTAGGCCTAATGAACTACCATCAGAACTATACATTAAACATAACAATAACCAACACCATCAGAATATCCAGCCAGGGGCCAGGGATTTAGCTCAGTGGTTCTACTGCCTGCCTTGCAAGCACAAGGTCCCGAGTTTGATCCCCAATATCAAAAAAAAAGAACATCCATCCAGTACAGACTACATTAGAGACTGCTCAGAAAACAATTTCCCAAAATGAAATATGCTGCTTCATTAATAAGCTTTAATACATAACTTTTAAAAAATCACTTTTAAAAATGTGGTCCTCGGGCCGGGCATTTAGCTCAGCAGCAAACCACCTACCTGGAAAGTACAAGGTCCCAAGTTTGATCCCTGGCACCAAAAAAAAATGTGATCCTCAACTGATGAAGCAAAACAAATTGAAAGGGGGAAAAGGTTTTTCATTTTCTTTACAACCAAGAAAAATAAAAATGCAGACTAGCAGACAGAAGAACTGAAATTTCCAAGGAGTCTAAACCAGAAAAGTCAAAGCCTTAGGTGAATTCATCTAAAAGACAGGATGTCTGATGTAAGCATAACAAGTAGTATACAATACCACCACAGGAGCATTAAATAAAATTGAGAGATCCTGTAGGCCACCTCATTACTGAGGAGGCAGAGTCTCACCTACCTGGCTTATCCTTTGGGAAGAAATCTTGTATGACTGCAGCTTCTGCTTCAGCAGCTCCGGATCACTGTGACGGAATGGGCACCCTGACAACAAAACACAAGCACACAGCAACAAGGTTATTTACTCAGGACTCGCACAATACCACACTCCAGAGACTGTCTAAACTCCCCTTAATTGTCTAACAGCTTATTAATAAAGAAGTTAATTGTCCATGGGTGCAACTGCTTCCCACTCCTTATCTAAACGACAACTTGGCTGTGCAGTTATCAGGGTACTACAGGCTCAAGAGTGATATAAAACATTACAGCATACCCGGCTAAGAGGTCCATTCACTACAACCAGAAAAACAGCCTTGATTTTGCTACTTGCTAACAGTTAACACAGATAATCACAAAGTAACTATGACAGTTTACTAAAAAAGCTTTATACAATATTTTTCTAGTCTAAAAAATGACACAAAATGTATACAAAAGGGAAATAGATAATGCAATCAAAAAGTAAAATGTAAAAATTCTGAGAAATATAAAGATCTTAAACCATTATCAGACATAAAACCCTTACAAATTTAGAGGAATCATGGAGGGAGATGACATGAACAGAGAGGAAACTTTCACAGAAAAACATACATACATATATGAATATTACATGTTATCTCTATATAATTTCATGAGAAACAAAGATAGACTACTACAAATATCTGCATAATTAAGAACATAGAAGAATAAAAATCAAAGGTGGCATTAGGTCAAAATCTAGATTTCACATTTCCTAATAAAAAACTGCAATGGTAAGTCATAACACTTATTTGAAAATTTAATACAAGAAATTCTGGTCATTTTTTAGTCACATAGATGATGTCATAGATGATGTACCTCCTATGGCTTAAATCCAAAATGTCCACCCAGTCGCATGTGTTCAGAGATGGGGCTTTCAGAGGTGTGTGTATTATGAAGATCAATGGATCAGTCCATTGATGAGTTCATAACTAAGGTGTAACTAAGGTTAAGGGGTAACCTTAAATGATATGTCCTTGCCCTGGCCCCTCCCTCACTCTCCAGTTCTTCCTTGCTCTCTCTTCTTCCATGAGATGAGCAGCTCTCTTCTGCCACAAATTTCCACCATGATGTTCCTGCCTTGAGGCCAGATGACCAGGGAATGAATCTGAAACTGTAAGCCAAACAAACTCTTCCTTCTTTAAGCTATCTATGTTGGATATTTGACTCCAGCATGGAAAAGGGATTAATACAATACCAGCGTAGATTCACAACTGGATGAACAACTGTTCTAACTAGCATTGGTTGATAAAACAATATCAACTGAAAAGATAAAGTAATTTTGTAAATAACATGAAACTAAAAAGGTTAGCCTTCCAGTTTTTGACCAGGCATGTAAGCAGCTTAGAAGTTGCCATTCCATCCTAAACAAGAAAAAAGCTAGAGAAAAGCAACTGAAAAAGTCAATAATCCATTTTAGATCCAACAGTGAAGAGGTCACCAGGCAAACTGTGTCCTCAGAGGTAAGAGAGACAGAGAGGTGATTACAGCCAGTCCCAAATGACACAGAAGCCTATGAGCAGAACCTCCATGGGAACTAGCGCCAGGGAAACCTACCCTGCAACTGGTAAATTGCTGGAGTCTGACTGTGCACATGTCTAAGAGCTAGAAGCTCAAGGGGACCCAGGCAGGCATGGTGGCAGGGGTGCCTCTCAAATTTTCTGTGAGTTTTACCTCCAAAAGCTCTACTACCTTCTCACCATGAGTACCAGGGGGAAAAAAAAAATCCTCATGCTTTCAGCTGGTGAGGGGAGAAAAGGAACCACTTTTATATATGGCATGACATTGATCTAAACAAGATCTTCCCTCAGGAAAAAGAAACAAGATTCTTGCTGGGGCTTTATCAGAACCTAACATATGTGGGGAAAGGGAAATACCAACTGTAGTTGTCCCACCTAAGAGGGGGAAAAACTGGAAAGTACTAGTGAAGTTTAGAGCTTAAAGCTACTAAGCAGCCATCAGGACAGAGTTATATATGGCAAAGATATTGGAATGAGGAGATCAAGATTTAAAACAACTATAATAAATTGGGCATGACGGCACAACTTTGATCCCAGCCCTCCGGAAAACTGAGGAGAATCATAGGTTTGAGCTCAGCTTTAGCAATTTAGCAAGTTAGTGAAACCCTATCTTAAAAACAGAGGACAGTGCTGAGGTTGTAGCTCATCATGAAAGCCCTGGGTTCAATCCCTAGCATCACCAAAAAATCAAAAACAAAGTGACAATAAACAAAAACAGATATTAATATAAGCAGGGAGAGGGAAAGTCTAAGAATTTTTTAAATGCTACATAACAAAAACGCTATATAAAAATGGACTCAGTAGTCTTGAAATGGTTGAAGGAGAAAAAAGAAGACTGAAAAGAACAGAACAAAATATCTAAGAAGTATAGGACAATTATAAAACGTCTAACATATATGTAACTGGAATAACAAAGGAAAAGAAAGAGATAATGGAACAGAAGAACAAACTAGGAGAAAACATTTGCAAGAGATACATCTGTTAAAATGCTGCAAGCCAAAGCACACAAAGAACACTTAAAATCCCTTAATAAGTGGACTTGGTTAAACACCGGTTAAAGATCCGAACGACACACACCCACCTCCAGGAGAACTGGGTAGAGAGGAAGAGGCCAGGCACAAGAATAGACCCTTTGGTCACCTTTAACAGCACACTCAGCTGTGCACTCAACAGTGGACTGACGCCCTTGTGATGCAAACACACTCTGAACACATGACACTTCTGGGGACACTTTAGATTTAAACCAAAGCAGGTATATATTCAGTCCTGTCTTTACCCATTTAACGAACAAGTGTGTCGGGCAAAGATGAAAAGGAAGCATACAAAAGACTTCAATGTCACACATCACTAGAGAATTGTAGATTAAAATCACAATGAAATACCACCACATATATATTAGAATGGGCAAAATCCAGAACAGTGACAACATCAAATACTGCAAAGATCTGGAGCAACAGGAATTCTTAATCATGCTGGTGAGAATGCAAAACAATATAGCCACTCTGGAAGACAATTTGGCCTTATCTAACAAAATTAAACACAGCGTTGCCAATGATACAACAATTGCACTTCTGGGTACTAACCCAAAACATATCTGACCAAAAATGTGGACACAGATGTCTACAGAAGGTTTATTCATAATTGTCAAAACTTACAAGCAACCTACCTTCAATAGATGAATGGATAATATGTTTACATCCACACAAATACGTATTATTCAGCACTAAAAAGAAATGAGCTATAAAACATGAAAAGATGGAGAAAATTTAAATGCATATCACCAAGTGACAAGACATTCTGAAAGGACTACATATGATATGATTCCAACTATAAAACAGTCTGTATAAGGCAAAACTAGAGGCAAGGCAGTTAAAGATGTGTTTGTCAGACATTAGAGGAAAGAAAGGAAGAAAACACAGAATACAGAAGATTTTAAGGGCAGTGAAACTGTTCTTCACAGTGGCAGATATACTGCATTCTGAATGTGCCCAGACACACAGGGCCCTAATGGGGACCCTATGGGCTTTGGGTGATACAATGTGTCAACCCAGGATCATCAGTGGGAATGTAATCGCACCACTGCAGGGTGGGATGTGGACAGTCGGGGCGGTTGTATACATGTAAGGACAGAGGGTATATGGGAACTCTGCAGCTTTTGCTCAATTTTGCTGTTAACCTAAGGCAGCTCTAAGACATAAAGTTTATTCATTTACTGCCAGCAAATATGAGTTCACTGAGTGTTCGCTTAGCACAGTAGTACAACCATATCTGATGTTTTGCTTTCTGTGGTTTCAATCACTCAACTCCAGTCCAAAAATATTAAATGTAATATTCCAGATATACACAGTTAAAAGTTCTGTGCTGCACACCACTCTGAGTACTGTGATGAAATCTGCTCCTTCCACTCTGAGACATGAATCAGCCCTTTGTCCAGTGTATCTACACTGCATGCACTACATGCCAATACTCACATAATGACCATCTCCATCAACAGATAAACCATCATCATATAGTGCATGTGTTGAAATAACCCTTATTTTATTTCACAATGTTCTCAGAGCACAAGAATATTGATGCTAGAAATTCAGAACGTCAAAAGAAAGCTGTAAAATGCTTCCTTTATGTGAAAATGTGGAAGTTATACATTTACCAAGGAGGAAACAACAACAAAAGCATGTGCAGGTTTTTGAGACCTATGGTAAGAATGAATCTTCTATCCATGAAACAGCGAAGAAGGAAAAGAAATTCAAGCTGATTATGTTATCCCACCTCAGACTGCAAAAATTATGAGAACAACATACAGAGTGATAAAAAAAAATGTACTGAGTGCTTCCACTTTAAAAAAATTATTATAGTAAGACATATTGCATTAAGCCCCTCAAAATACCCTCCTTGCTTCAAACACTCTCATCCCATCATTCTTGCCACTTCCTTAAGCAGTTCTGGAAGTCCTCTTTTGTGAGTGTCTTTAGTTGTGCTGTGGTGGCTGCCTTGATGTCCTGAATGGATTCAAAACACTTTTCATAGTCATTTTGACTCTGGGGAAGAGCCAGAAATCTTGTGGTGCCAGAACCAGTGAATAAGGTGGATAAGGACACACCACCATGTTTTTATGAGCTGCCTCTCCACTGGATGGCACTTGGCAGCAGCTGTCACTGTATTTTTTTATCACACCTCATAAAGATACAAAAGACAACTAACTTCTAGAGCTGTTCCAGGAAATAGCAGGAACAATGGGACAAAGTGTTTGAAATGAGGGGGAGTATCTTGAGAGGGATTAATGAATTGTGTCTCTTGAATACATTTTTAAAACTTAAATGTTCACCATATTTTTCAATCATCTCTTATACAAATGCTAAGTTATGGTGGAAAAGGTACTGAACTTGTAGGTAGAAAATATGAACACAAAATGTATTCTATATGTGTCAGAAAGCAGTAAGCCATATGCAGGCTTCAGCGAAGTTCCCTTGAAATGACTGACATCAAGCCAATTACAGCAAGTAAGGGATGGTTACAAAGATTCCAGAATATAGCTGGAATAAAACATAAAAATTACCAGAGGAATCTCCACACCGATTTCCAGAGTGGTTGCACCAGTCTACACTCCCACCAACAGTGGAGCAGGGTTCCTTTTCCCCCAAGCCCCTCAAGCATTTGTTATTCGTTGAATTCTTGATAATAGCTATTCTTTCTGGAGTGAGATGCAATCTCAGTGGTTTAAATTTGCATCTGTCGAGTGACCAGTGATGATGAATGTTCTTCAAAAAACTAAAACTAAAGGTTCCATTTGACCCAGCTATTTCCCTTCTTTTTTTCGGTACCGGGGATCAAACTTGCGACCTTGTGCTTGAGAGGCAAGTGGCAGCACCACTGAGCTAAATCCCTGGCCCTCCCTTCTTGGTATCTTACTAAAAGAATTAAAAGCATCTAAAAGAATTTTTTAAATAAAAAAATTAATTAAAAGCATCAAAGCACAGTGATATATGCACACCCATGTGTATGGCTGCCCAGTTTGTAACAGCTAAATCTTGGAAACAGCTCAAATGCCTATCAACTGATGAATGGACAAAGATGTGGTCTTTTTACACTATTCAGCCACAAAGAAGAATAAACTTGAGATATTTCTAGTAAATGGATGTACCTTGTGACCATACCCTAAAGTGAAATAAATCAGACACACATGTTTAAATGTCACATTGTTTCTCTAATGTGAAAAACTGAAAGTGTAATTAAGGACCAAAATGTATAATAGATACTGTGAAATAGGAAGAAAATGTTCAAATGGGAAGAGGAACTGGGGAGGGGGGAGGGAGAAAGGAAGGAAGGGAAAAGAAAAAAGGAAAGAAAAAATGGAAACAAAGGTTTTTCAAATAAGGAGGGGAAGAGGGGTTAAAGGGAGGGAGGGGAATGGGAAAAAATAATATATATCATGTACAGGTACAAATTTTCTATGATGAATGTGATCATTATCTAAAATGTACCAATAAAATTAATTTTAAAAAATTACTGGAGAGGTGTGTATGTGGAAGAAGAAGCTGTCTGCATTTCCTACAGAGTTGAAGTTGGTTCAAGACAAAGGATGCCATCCAGAGCAAATCTTCAACTGATGAAATCCAGGCTCTTCTGGAAAGAGATGGTCAACAGAACCTATACTGGTGAAAGTGAGGCAGCAGGACAGAAAACCTGGAGGGACAGATTAACATGTGCTACATAGAAACACTGCAGTGCATACGATAAGGCCAGGGGTAGTGAACACAGCCAACAACCTATGTGCTCTCAAAACCAAAAATTATCTGCCTGTGTTCTGGCAATTAATCGCAGAGAACTGCCAACAGCATCTTGTTTATGGACTGGTTCCACCAATGCTTTATCCCAGAAGAGAAAAAATACTTGGAAGAGAAAGGGGTGGAGTTTACAGTCCTATTAATAATAGATAATGCACCTGCCCTCCTGAATCTGCTATGAAAATGAAAATGCCAGTGTTGTGTTTCTATCCCCAAATATAAGCTATTGCTCCAGCCCCTTGACCTTGCATCATTTAGTTTGTCAAGACCACATACACCACCTGGTATTTAACTGCATTTAGTCAGTACTTTGATGTAGACAGACTTAACCTAAACATAATATGATGCTGGAAATGAGTTACTATTGCCCATCCAATAATACTCATCAAAACTGCAATGGATGAATTAAATTCAGAAATTATTAATGCCTGTTGAGAGAATTCACAGATGATTCAAATGGTCCTTGAGAATCAATAGAGAAGTAAAGAAAATTATTCAGGCAGCAAGACAAGTTCATGAAAGATTTGCTGAGATGCATGACAAAGAAGTGGAAGAACACAGTGAAAACTATGCATGAACAAATGAGGAACCACAGTAACACGTTGAAGCATCTGTAGAGGAAGAAGAAACTGAAGCAAAAACAGCAATGTGGACATGACTGAAATTTGCTAAAGTGTTTTGAACTGCACAAATATTAAGGATCAAATTATAGAATATGATTCTCACATGGAATGTGGCATTAAAGTCAGCTGAATGATCAACAAGGGAAATTTCTGCAACACTTTGAAGACTTAAAAAGAGACAACTTTCGGGGCCAGAGATTTAGCTCAGTGGTTTCGCCGCCTGCTGCGCAAGCACAAGGACCCAAGTTTGATCCCCAGTACAAAAAAAAAAAAAGACAACTTTCAATTGCAGTGTTCTTCTAAAACATTTTACGGGAAAAAAATCTTTTACTACTAAAGATCCCCAAACATCAACATCATCTGCTCTTGACATCCAGCCTTTGACACCATTTTAGTTCTCTGATTTAGGATCTTCTGACATAATCCTTCCCAGCAACAGTAGCTAACACTACATCCTGATGCCTATCAATCACCTCGCTTCATCTCCCCACTCAGGCTTTGCATCATTTCACACCATCACAAAGGAGATACAGGGCAGTAAGATCCTTTGAAAGAGAGCATATTCACACAGCTTTATTACAGAACATTGTTATAAGTGTTCTATTATTGATTACTTATTATGCCTAACTTATAAATTAAGTTTTATCATAGACAGGTATTTATAGGAAAAAACACAGTATGTAGAAGCATAGGCAGGATCTACACTTTCAGGTACCCACTGGGGGTCTTAGAATGTATTCCCTGAAATTAAGGCTCTTCCGTTGTAGCTCTTGACTGATAAGTTTAAATAAAAAACAAAACAAATGCAATAAATATAATAAATAAGATATAATTTAACAAGAATAAAAAAAGTAGAAGGTCTTACATTTATGCTAATAAAAAGCAACTAAGTACCAAAAAAAATAAATTAAAAAAAAAAAAGCAACTAAGTAATTGATGAATGCTAAGACCTGGGAATTCACAGGAAGAATCCCTAAGAATTTCATTTCCCCAGGAGTTCAGTTCTAAGTTAAAGTCCTGGTATGACTTGCTATACTAATAAAAGTTTCTAGTTTTATGGACAGAAGTATCTGAATCAATGGCTTTCAAACTTTATAAGACAAAAAAAAAAAAATCACCGGGGGAAATGCAAATAAAGTCTGACATTTTTAAATTGGAGGGTGGAGCCTAAGCAATCTGCAATTCTAAAGGTATCTTAAGGGACTAACACAAGTGATAGGAGTTGCCCTTTATCACCAATTCTAGACACACAGCATCTTCTAAGAAGTTTGTGATTATTCCATCTTTAACAAACTAAAAGTATGCAATCTTTTTTAAATTGTTTCATTTAAGATTCTAAAACAAAAAAAAAAACATTTTGGTATGTACTGTAGTAAGCTTTGGCAATCTAGAAAATTTACTAATTTACTGTAAAATTATTCCTTATTCCTTAACACACCAAATAGGAGCTTCTCGAGGTATGCTTACAAAATTGCTTTAGAAAAAAAAAAAGCTGTTGAATGCAGAAGTCTACAGAAAATATCTTGACATTTAATTTTTAGCTAAGAACTCAGGCAAGTTGATAGATATGTTTGATAACCTGACATTAATCTTCTTTGGTTAATCAGATGATAGTAATGAGAATAAAATACTCTTTCTCAGTAGTTTTTTGAAAATTAATGGATCTACTATTTCCAAATTAAGAGTTTTCCAATTTCAAAAAGGTTTGAAACGCTTGTATCAGTCTCCTAAGACAGAACACAAGACAGAAAAAAAAAACAGAAGGGGCTAAATTGAGAACTGAAAAGCCTGGCCCAGCACAAACTGAAGTGCAGCTAAGTGAATTTCTCTTGCCTGACCTAGTTCAGTAATAAGACAAATCATTTAGCAAAATGGAGCTCTAGTGTGGCACTGATGACCGACAGAAGCTACAAACTAGATCCTGTCAGTAATACAAAAAGACATTCTATAGTTTCAGTGTGCTGGGTTTCTTTACTTTACCAGCACTGCCAGAGGGAGCACTTACCATGATAATCCCCTTGGCCTGGTGGATTGGTTAGAATAATCTTCATGCAACTGTAAGGTGTATAGTCTGTCCTCTTGCCTTCCTTTCCGAAGCTATGGCGGATATTGTAAGAGTAACCTCTATCAAACTGGTGGAGGGACAAAAGAAAGAAGACAAAAAGAAGAAATAAAGTCAGTCCATACCTGACTAGCGATGTCAGCAACACTGGTTAGAAATAGTGCAAAGCACTATTTTCTACAATAAATTCAATGTTCATGGGCAGACAGACTCACATATATCACCTAGGTCCTTTATAATACAAATAATTTCCTTTAAAAATAAGATATAAAACTTGTAGGAAACACGTTTCTCATGTAGAAGACAGCTAGTGTTCTTTACAGTAGTACCTCAGTATCATTGGTGGACTGGTTCCATGACCCCAGTACATACTAAAATCTCTGAATGCTCACTTCTTACATAAAATGGTATGATAGTTGTATATAACCTGTTCTGCCCCCACCATATGCTTTAAATCATTTCCAGATTACTTATAATAGCCAATATACTATAGGTGTTATATAGTTGGTATATTGTAATGTTTAGGTAATAATGACAAGGAAAAAGCTTGGTACAAATGCAATTTTTTAATAATATTTTTGATCCAAAGTTGGTTGAATCTGTAGCTATGAAATCCAGATATGGAGAACCAGCTGTATATGTTTAAAAAGGAGACTAATCCTTTCCTGAGAAGAATAATCTATTTGTCCTCCTGTAGTTTGATGCCAGGGATTATATAGATGTAGATCACTTTAATCTCTTAACTGATTGAACCCCTTCTTTGCCCTACTTTGCCTAGTTGTCCTGTAGTTCCTGCATCCTATCCATTCCACTTCTGAAATACCTCTTAAAATAATTAATGCTTTCCTCTGCATTTCCACCAAAAAAGCAAGCAGTGAGCAAGTGCTTGATGAATGAACTATTGCAATTGCCTTCTACCTGGAATCCCTGCCTCCAAGTTCATCAAGTAGGCTAATGGCACTGAGGGGACTTTGAAATGAGGGAGATAAGAGAAAAAAAGCAACTAACATTTATTGAAAGGCAATTTAGGTACCACCAGGCATTTTGCTAGATGCTTTCAAAAATGTAATCCCATTTAATCATTTAAATCATCTCAATTCCCATACAATGTTCCACATGAGAAAATTGAAGTTCAAAGAAATGAGGTGATGTAACATAATACAGCTATTAAGTAAATGGCAGAGTTGAAAATCATGTGTAGGTAAGTCTGATTCCAAAGCCCATGTTCTTTCTACAATATTGCACTTTCTCGATGATAAGATACTTAAAAATCATAGGTTCCAATTAAATCCTTTTAGGATATAACTTGTTTCTTTCAGATAATACTTCATCTTGCAGCCCAAAGTCAGGAGTAATCTTTCCCTTCAAACTTCAATAGCTACCTATATGTACCCATTTCTCTCTAGAAGATTATTTCCACTATGTATTTGATTTTTATGACACTTAACTATATTTGTCTTATGATACATTATCCTCTATTTTCTATTAATCACCTAAAGGTGATTAGTTCCTCCTAGACCATAATCTCTTCCAGGTAAAAACCTGTTTATTGGATCTTTGTACCCAGCTCAGTATCAGAGAAAGAAAAAAAGCATAAATTCAATGTGGAAGGACTCCTTGTCTATGACAGAATTTGAAAGGTTAACAGTCACCCCATTACTCTGCTTCCATCAAATGTTTTCTAGTGTCTGGTGGTTAGTGATTTTCCAATTCCACTATTAGTGGGACCCATACTCCATCGGTAAGCCAAAGGCAGACAATGTACCTTTGACAAGATGTTTGACAAGAAACATTTTGCTAGGTGCAATTAAAAATGTAAGCCCATTTAGGGGCCAGGGATTTAGCTCAGTGGTTTTGCTGCCTGATGCGCAAGCACAAGAACCCGAGTTCAATCCCTGGTACCAAAAAAAAAGAAAAAAAAAAGTAAGCCCATTTAACCATTTAAATCACAGAATCTTAGTGTGTGTGTGTGGGGGGGACTATCCTGGAAAGGAGGAGGGAATTAAGGTATCTCATGTTAAGTGATGATTTGGGCAAAAATAGTAACACATAAAACCAAGTTTCTGCTGCATTTTGCTAGTCATGAGTCTTAGACTATAGCAAGTGACAGATTTAAGTCAGAAATTTGTCTCCTATTCTAAGAAATACAAAGTTTAAAAGAAACACTTTGTCTTATTTCTACAGGAGTACAATTCTCAGACTATTCAGTGACTTCTCAAGGCTTTCAAAACCAGAGTAGAACCTGTGAGAGGGTTAAAGAGCATGTCAAATATCCCTACAAGTCACTTTAAGCAATACTTGCTAAATAGTAAGACATCAGAGAGCCCAGAAAACAAATCATTTTCAAAGGGCAAAATCTTCAAGGTTCTGAAACTAATAGAGTGAAATGACTATAAAGAGCTCACAGCTTTTATTTTCATGATTCTTCAAATTTAACATATAAAATGGATATGCTAGAAAGCTCAGAGAATGATTCTCCAGCAAATTCTCATATATGAAATTACTAAGCATAACAAAAAAGTATCATTATATAGACAGAAATAAAAATAAAATGGATTTTGAGTTTATCAATAATTATGCCTACTGGCAATGAACTGAACTTGAATGCACAAAGGTGGAGAGACTACATGTGGGGAAACAGCTAAACCCCTCCATTTTAAGTGACCCCAAGGTACTCTGCTAAAGTAGAGTTGCCCTTTGCTTCCTTTCATGAGGTTCATACTAAAAGCAACATGACACATAGCAGGGCTATTGTGGTCCCAGGCTTTGGAGTCAGTGAGACTTAGACGAAATCCCCAGCCTGGCAGCTTACTGAGAGTACGACTTCAGAGAGAATCAAGATGGCAGAGTGGTGCAGGGCAGCAGAATCCATCCTCTCAGAGATCCAGAATCCAAACACTGAGAAATAACAACTTGAGGTAGGAAAAAGAGAAAGAGATCACCCAGGAATCGGGAAGGAACTGACAGGAAAATTAAAATCTACAGAGAAGTGTTTCAAGCCCTAAAAGATAACAACTTCCAATCCAGACTTATATATCCTGCAAAACTGCCCTTCAAAATTGATGGAGAAATAAGGTATTTACAAGACAAAGAGCCCCTCAAGAAATTCATGACTACCAAACCAGCACTACAAAAAAAAATTCTCAAGGATATTCTAGAAAGACATAATGAAACAAACAATGCCAAAAAATCTAGTAGAATGACTACACCTAAAAGAGTGAGAAGCTTAGTAGAAAGGAGAAAAATATGTGTGTGTGTGTGTAAAATAAATGCATGAAAAATGGTTAGTACTGCTAACCATTAGAGAAATGCAAATTAAAACAACACTGAGATTCCATCTTACTTCAGCAGGAATGGCTATCATCAAAAACTCAAATAATAACAAATGCTGGTGAGGCTGTGGGGAGAAAGGAATCCTTCTAGATTTTTGGTGTGAATATTAACTAGTACAACCACTATTGAAATCAGTATGGATATTCCTCAAAAAACTAAAACTAGAAATGCCATTTGACCCAGCTACTCCCCTTCTAGGTTATCTTCCCAAAAGAGTTAAAGCCATCATACCACAGTGATATATGCATATTCATGTTTATAGCAGCATGATTCATAATAACTAAATCTTTGAAACAGCTTATATGTCGAACAATAGATGAACAACAAAGAAAATGTGATGTATATATACCTAATTGAGAACTATTCTGCCATAAAGGATAAACTTGAACCATCTGTAGAAAAATGGATGCACCTTGAGACCATAACATTAAGTAAAATAAATCAGACACACGAGCTTAATTATTGCATGTTTTCTCTCATATGAGCTACCCAAATATAAATAAAGCAAAATAAAAGGTAGATAATACAGGGGGGAAGTTTCCTAGGAGTTCTTGGTTTATTAATCAAAACACTGTGATTTTATTTCTGCATTTTGTGATGTTTGTATCTGACAGCTTTTTAAAAGTGTAGAAACTTTAGATTTCACTAACCAAGGTTCACTCTGTTTATGATAATATCATTTTGTGTTTTTGTCAAATAAATAAACCTTTGGATATATGAAAAAAAGAAAGTTTAAAACACCAAAAATTAAGAATCAAAGCTGACTCAAAAAAGTCTCATCTCACTTTTCATTTTCCTAATCTGTGCCCCTTCCCTGATGTTTCTTTCCTCTTAAGACTCACACTGTTCCTTGGTTATAAATCCTCACTCATTCATGCTGTATTTGGAATTGAGCCCCGTGCTATACTGAGGACTCTTTCCTGCATTCCAATAATTCCTGAATAAGAGTTCCACTAGTTCCACTCCTACTGTTTTAATTACTGTCTGGCTATCTTTTCATTATTAGTTTTTGATGCCATAACTCAGATTTGGATCCATCGCTGGACCTTTAGACTTAACCACCAGTCATGCAACACACAGGAGACCTTTGTCTCTAGCCTTCTTTGTGTAGCACATCCACTGAACCGTGGTGAGGACAGATTTTGATGATTAAGATGGAGTACAGATGCTGCTAGACTTTGATGTAGTCAAGTTTCAATAAACTCATTATAAACTGAAAATGTCGTTAAGTTGCAAATGAATTTATACACTTAACCTAAGCTTCACGGGTTGATCACACAGGACACTGAGCAGATCAGTGGTTTACCCCCGTGATCAAATGCTGACTGGGAGCTGCATCAGCTGCCTCTGTCCTGAGTGTCCAAGAAGGGTCCAATTGGGTATCCATGCTTTCATACTGTCTGAAGTTGAACATTTCTAAGTTGGACCATTATAAGTAGAGGACTGTCTGTGTACTGACTGAAGCTAGGTTAGATACCTAGGCTTCTGTTTCCGATGGAAATTCACTCCCTGAGTCCTACAATGGGGGATTTTTTTCCTGCTCTTTGTTTCAAGTGAGACTCTACTTCCTGACTCTTCAGCTGGAAAATCTTTTTCCTGGCTATTAGGCTCATCTCTTCTCTCATATCTATTTCAATTTGCTCTTCAGTCAACTGAAACCTCTCTTCTTACGACCCTGCTGAGAAAGGGCATCACTGCAGTCCTCATACAGTTGGCAAAATTTTACTGGCAAAGTTTACTAATAACTCTCTTTGGCTACAACTGTCCCTTTGCAACTCCTGCAACATCCCCATTTAGTCCACCTATGAGGAAGTCCTAGCAAAAAGAAACAAAAATTTCAGGTGCACAGTGGTCTGTCCACTTTACTTAGTATGAAGAAGCTGAAAATGGCTAAATTCAAACCTCATTCAAGTTACTGAGGCTCTTAATGTTTTCTGAAAAAATTTTCTGACCCAGCAAACCTCCTAGAGCTTTCTCCTACACCCTTTCTTCTACCTCTCCCAGCTCTCCCCTTCATAGCCTTCTCTCCAAAACTGTTCTCCACTACCTGCACCAGGCCCTCTCCTCCTGAAATTCTAAGGTACTTGGGTCCTGTCTCCTGCAGATGAAGCATAGGATGCAGCCAGCACAAGGCCCCATCTAAGGGCATCCAAAAAGATAACATTCAGATGGCATGCCATTGACAAGGGTTCTCTGGACCCCAGAAAAAAAAAGGAAAGATGTAATCAACAATTTAGAGTTGTTCTAAGAACATACTCTCTAGGAATCCCCAATTTATATAATTTATCCTCCTACTAGTTGGACCTAGAAATGCCTCCCTTTGAATTAAAAAAGCCGAATGAAGCACCATTCCTGAAATCCTTCATGAGTCTCCAACTATCCTGTTTCCCACTGAAGACTCAGGGAAGAGAAAAATACTAGGAGCCGTCCCTCAGATCTGTCCCACCTAAACGGATCAATCATGTATCCACAATTGGAAACAACAAAGGGGTGTAACTGAGGCAATCACCATCAATTAGACACAGCATGGAAATATCATTCAGGGTACAGCTGACTTCTCCAACAGCCTCTGCTCTGCCCACACATCTTTCTAAACAGTCTCAGGCCAGAATTCCATGACACACTGCACAAAAATAATATTAATTGGCAAAATGCTTACACGTCTGAGCTCCAGCATTATGAACACAGAATTTTTTAAAAAACCTGGAAAATATACAATGCAAGCTTATGGCATGATAATTAAAAGTTAGAAAAACTTGAAATATTTAATCTACAGCAAGCTCCACAATTGAGAGCGCCCACTGATCTGGACACATGCCAGTGCTATAAGGTAAAAGGGCCTCACTTGCCCGGCCTTTAAAAGGAAAGAAAAAGCCCACAGTCCCTGCTCACTGGGAATCACTGCCTCTTCTCCAGGAAGTAACATCCAGGGCCCTCAGAGCACCACTAAGTTCACAAGTGAGTAGGGAAAAGACTGTACCCCCTGAAGGCGCCCACCACACTTCTTACAGACAATGGGCAACATTTCTTCCCTGCGTTCCTCTCCCTCTTCCTCGGTCACCAACTTCTGCTGGAAGTGAATTTTGTTAGTGTACCTCACAATTTGCCTCTATGCCACCCTCATATTTCCATATCTCCTCTGAAAGCTCTGTATAATTTGCTTCTCAGTTCTACTCCCCACATATACACATATAGCCCAATAAACCTCTTAGGGAGGGATCCTCTCAGGAACTGGGCATGAAAACGCCTCAGGATGGTCATTAGAGGTCCCTGACTCCTCCCCTTCACAACTGTGCCTCTTAAAAGTTTGTCTGACACACCCCAAGGGGAGATGGGGTCCTTTGCCTTTTTCAACCAGTCACCTATTTACAGATTTAAATCAACTACTGGAATTTCCTCTTCATTTGGGCAAAAACTACCCATATTAGATGTATGGAATACAGAACCCACTTAAGCTAGAAGTAGATCTTTTCATGCCCTTCCCCAGCCTTCCCCAAAATCATTTAAGACCAGGACTCAAGAGCATCCCCTGATAATGCAAGGTTTATAGGTGTTGTCTCACTTCCAGTCTATACAATATGCCCACTTTGGCCATTACAAAGCCAATAGGAAAGGATATTAGTTAGTTCAAGATCAGAGAGCAAAAAAATTTCAAACTGAATTTCCCTTACACTACCTTGTCCACTATCTCTTTTAACATGCACTATTCTATGGTCATCACTTTGTGTTTTTTTTTTTCTATTTCCCCTCCTAAGGAATTCCAATACCTGTTTGCCTTAACCTGGGAAAATCAGGAATATACCTGGATTGTTTCACCCCAGGAATTACTGAGGCTTCATATCTGTGAGCACCCTAAATCAAGATTCCCAAAAGACTCCACTTCAGTTGTAAATAACGTCCCTCTATTATTCTGACAGTACCAACCACTCTTCTGGACACTGAATACCTTCCAAGAAGAGTACATGAGGCATCAAAACAAAATTTAAGCTCACTGTGTGTGGTATCTGCTTCATGATATTTCAGCTGCAGGCAAAACAATCTTCACAGACCCAGCCTCTTCTAACATTTTCGTCCTCTTGAAACAAAATGACAACTGAGAAATTTTTGGATTTTGTAGGATGACACCTTTCTCTGACTGCTTCTCCTCTCTACACTATGACTGGGGAGTCAACCCCTCCCTCAGGAGCACAGATCTGTTATGCAAACATGGTTTCAAGCACGCACACTTCGATTTCCTACTTGCTGCTTATCTTTGCTGTGACTTTTCCTCAAGTTAAATTCATCCTCTTTACCTTCATTTTCCTGGACCCACATCTAGAAGCTCCTACCTCATCCCTCCATACCTGTGGCAAGACCATTCCACCTCAGAAGCTTTGGCAAGCCTTAGCTGAAACAGCACTTCCCACAGCGCCACAGTTCGCTGGTACTGTGCTCCTCCCTCCTCTTCCAGTGAGCACATCTAGCACTTCCCAGACTCCACTCATCAGTCAAAGTGCCATCCTGCTGTGTCCTTTCTCTCATCCATCACTCCTGTTACCTCATCACCCTGGCTTGCCTTCAGCAAGAATCCTGTTAAGGCTGGGGATTTAGCTCAGTGACACTGTGCCTGCCTTGCAACCACAAGGTCCTGAGTTTGATCCCCAGAGTACCTGAAAAAAATAAAAATAAAAAATAAAAAAAGAATCCTGTTAAATATGATTATCCAGAATCCCCTATCCCCATGCTTCTTCATTCTTAACTGATTCCCCCCCAACCTACTTGTCCATGTTGCATTTGGAATTAAGCACAGTATGGTACCCAGGTTTCCTTGCTGTTATTACAATAGTTCCTAATAAAATCTGCTTTGTACTGCTTGACTATCCAGCCCTAGTTTTCTTTTAAAAGAGTAAGCATTCAATACTTGAAAGTCATCAGAGAGACTACGGGGAAAAGGAGCCCTTCTTCAATGACAGATTAGTAATGACAGCCTTTCAGAATCTTCCCTGGAACCCTTTTCCAGTAAAGAAGCCTACTCTACTCACTTATGTGAACATCACTGACATTAACTGTAACTTCAAAAATTAACATTCCAAATATAATTCGCCAACATTTGAAATCAGAAACCACAAATGACCCTCATTCACTTACTAAATAATGTGCTCGAAAAGACGGGATTTAGTAATACTTAAGAGGTGGCTAACTTAGTCTCCCCCTCACTGGTGGAAAAGGGCCAACACTAAACAGCATCAGCAAAAAAATCACAGGAGCAGGCTGACAGCTGTGGAATCATGAGTGCAAGATAAGTTGGCTCCAAGGTTTCTGAAGTTATCAAAATAATTGCAAAATAAAAAACCCGTAACTGACAAATGTTAAGTATGCGATACCTTTATGAAACATTAAAATATTTACATATATTGTTTCAATGATATATTTCTAAGTGCATAAAGATTCAGAATTGTCTTACATTCCTAGACCTATACCTTTTACCACATATAAAAATACAGCAGTTTGTCCAGCTTGTTGCTTTTTTCCTTGTACCATATTTTGTATGCTACTGTCACTTGTTTTCTTTTTTATTCTACTTGCACATATCTGTACATTCCCCATTCCCCCACCACCTTCATCAACCTCTTTTCAATCTCTCTACATTAGAGCATCAGAAAAAAAAAAAAAAAAAAAGCCAACAGATAATTAGTTACCTATTACCACCCTCTAGTGGTTACTCATAGGATATAAAAATAACATTTTTCTATTGATCAATGACCAAATGAAAAGACAAGATCTTTTTTTCTTTTTAATGGTAGCAAAGATTTATTAAAGTTAGGAAAAGAAGCAGGCTCTGCAGAGTGAGTCTAGGCCAGGTAAAAGTAGGAAAACAAGTACACCCTACAGTGTGAAGGTGGGCCATCCATCCAAGACAATGGCCAAAGAAACAAGATATTTAGCACACTTTTATTTCCATCCTAAGTATAAAGTTAGTTCCAAAATAACTCTAAGACTGAACTGCTAAAAGGATTTATTTTCCCAAACTCACAACAATGTAGTGAGATATTTCATTTATTAGGTTACATTATCTTCTATTCATCTAAGGCTGGTAACATAATAGGAAAAAATTACACATGATTTTAAAAGCTAGCAATAAATAAGAGAAGAATATATCATAGCCTAAAATGAGAGAAACTTTTAATTTACAGGGACAAGCCAGATTGGTCCTATACAATTTCAGGGACAGAGTAGATGAACACAGATGTATATCCTTCTTTCTAGGCAAGTGCTAAAGGTTAGGAGCTAATAGTTCATACCTGTTTGAGACTATTCCTAAGGCTGCTTCTGAAGGAAATCAAAAAAGACATTCACGAAATAATTCTATCAAGGGAGCAGAATGTACATTAAGTGACAGATAGTTCTTTTTTGAAGGGAATGTAAAAGGCCTTTTGGAGAAATGGTTGATTCCAGAACTAAGACGGAAAATAAAAGATGAGACTGGAGCATCCTGTGGTGCCAAAGAGGCTGTGCTCCCAAAGAGGACAACGGGGTCATGTCAAAGGGCAAGGGACCCAAGCAGAAGGAGCTTCCAGCTGCCAACACTGGAGTAATCTGAGCAACAAAATTAACAACAGCAATAAAATCCGCTGAATGAAACACACATCCAAGGAACACACATGAATAACTATGGGAGAAAGAACAGTTTCTCCTATAGAAGATTCTTATAATGTAGAAGGAATAAGGAAAATAGAAAATAACTATAAGAACACCTTAGTAATGGTTGCAGGCAAGACACTCCAGAGATGCTAAAATTAGTGGGAAAACAGTGTATTTATGTAGTCCCAAAGTGTTTTCCCCAGGATATTTTGAGAAGACAAGACTAACTCTACTGTGGAGAAACATAGCAGACACCACCTTAGCATCACCACTAGTAAGCTGTGCTGATATCATACGCCCTCTGACGTGAGGCTACCAAAAAGAACATCATTCTGGCCGTATTCTTGCCAAGATGTACAGCCTCAATCTAATCATAAGAAAACACCAGACAAACCCAAAGTGAGGGATAGTCTACAAAAACAACAACAAACTGGCCAGTACCCTTTAAAAGTATCAAAGTCATGGAATATAAGGAAAGACTGAGGAAGTGTTGCAGACTAGAAGAAACCGAGGAGGCATGACAATGTAGAATCACGGCTCAGGGCATCAGTAACTAAACTGGTAAAACACGAAGCAAGTTGCTAATTGATAGCATTGTACCAATGTTAAGTTGTGGATTATTACTGCATAACAGCTGTGCAAGATGCTAATTTAGGGGTGAAGAGCACATGGAATTCTTCATACTATTTTTGTAACCTTTCTGTAATTATAAGCTTTTTTCCCAAATAGAAGTTTATATGCCAGAAATGGACTAGTACAACAAACACTACTTCATCTGATTCTCCCAACAGCCCTGCATAGTTGGTATAATTATCCCTATTTTATAGCCAGAAAAAGTGAGAACTGGAAAGCTACACAAAGTGTTCAAACACACACAGTAAGGTGCAATGGAAGGACTGAAAGTCTGGTGTTCTTTCTATCACGTTATGACTAATATTGCACACGCATTTACCCATCCAAGAAGCAGAGATGATCTCTTCTGGAACTATAGTAAAATTTTACAGTGGCTACAATGCTAAAAACAGCAGATGTGATTTTTAGAATCTAGAGGTAACTTTCACTTTACATATGGTACTGAGGAAACAAAAGGGGTTTTCTTGTAATAATAAAGGGCAAATTACTACATATTTACGTAAAGCCATTTTGATTCACTATAACATCTGGCAAGTCTTCCAGAATAATATAAATTATAACATACTGTTATGATTCCCATTAAGTAAGAAAAGCTGATTTGCAACAAAGATTATTTAGCATCAACATAGATGTTTTATTATTTGGTTCAAAGATATCTAGTATAGAAAACTTAAGTGAATTTTCAGATTTATCTTATTTTTTTCTCCTTCCTATATAAACAAAGTGTAAATACAGTTCATTAAAGAAGTAGCGTACATGGGCCGGGGATTTAGCTCAGTGGTTTCGCCGCCTGCTACGCAAGCACAGGGAGCCGAGTTCGATCACTGGTACCAAAAAAAGAAAAAAAAAAAAGAAGTAGCATACAAACGCCAGAGAGCTATCTGAGGAATAGCAGAATGTTTTTGACCATGAAAAATGTTTCTCCTTTTCCTCTTTTAGTGATAGGTTTCAGGCACCACAGTAAATAGGTTACTTCATCTTGTAAATTATGATAAAGAATTAGAATTAAAGCCACAAAACAAAGTGGTTGTTTTCTTATAGCCAAATAGAGCTGAATTCAATTCTGGATGGATACTGCATATGCAGTGCAGGAAGGTGGCTTCAGCAGGAAAGGCCCATGTAAATGTCATTGTCTGGCCTTAGGTCATCTGTTTGGTTCTCCACTTTACTGTGGTTTTTTACTAAGACACTGAATTTATATCACCTTGTTATTCTTTTAAATGAACTATATGTGAAGGACATGCTAACAGAGAGAGATGACAAGACAAACCAGAAAAATCCAATGTTTTTTCATTTCCACCAATTTAATAATTTTTAAAAGCACATATTATTTCATGTTTGAAGATGCTTTAAATAGCCTAGTAAATCTTTCATATGTTCACACAGAAGAATTTAACATAAAATCAAAATATCTATATTAGTCCAAAATAACCAAGCTAAAGAGAGTATTTGGGAAAAACAAGGTGCTTGCTGAACACTAACCGAGACAACTGGTACACTCCAGCGTGTCATCAGTTTTCAAGTCTATAGTAATCAACAAAAACAAACTACAAATATTGAATTTTATGTATCAATTTTCATACTTTAAGAGCCAATTTTCAAAGCACTTAGTAATTATTATCTCACTCACTTTCACAATATCATTGAAGTACTGCCCCGTGTTGCTTAACAACAGGGATGCATTCTGAGAATTCGTTCTTGGGCTCTTTCATCCTTGAGTCAACATGGAAGCAAGTATGTACACAAACTAGATGGTACAGGCTGCTCATCCCACACAGCCTCCTGACGCCAATGAGAGACCCAGTAAATATGTGAATTTATGGGGCCACTGTCAGTGTAACACAGCATGCTGCTTTATAGTAAGCTTTTTTGTCTTTTTCAGTGCTGGCAATCAAACCTAGGGCTTTGTGCATGCTAAGAGCTCTACTACTGAGTCCCAGTCCTCATCCTATAAATGTTTTTATGTAGAACTCTAAAAAATAATGAAAAGCATTTATTACATAAACCTGTAATATAGGTATTTATCATCATTACATATTATATATTATAAAATTAAATTACTTATTTTACTTGAATAGTTTATCTGAATGCATTATCATGCAAAACACCTATCCTCTTGAAACACACATTATATACACATATATACATGCATACACAGAGAGCAATAAGATAATATGCAGTATTACTCTTATATAATATTTCAAGTTATCCCATCACTACAGAAAGTTCCTGTGGTGGCTATAATTTTTTGGTTATATGTCATGCAGTATTTATTAAAAATTATTTTTCATACTGGTTTATAAAGAAAAGCTGTTCCAGAAGAACTCTTATATTAATTCAAACTGAATCATTTAAATGGTGAGATAGAAACAAGAAAGAATGCTTGGGAAACTGCAAATCTAAGAGTGGCATTCTAAGACCACAGCTTCTAGGATCACAAGTCTACCGGCCAATTCATATGTACATTCATTTCCATGAAAATGTAAAAGCTGCCTCTGTTATCTTCTGTGGCACACAAATTACTAGAACCATAATAAGAAACAAATAAAATTATAGAAATAATATTTTGATATACAATTTTAAAGAGTAATTTGTTGAATACTAGTAATCCCCAAATCAATTTGTTTCTAAAGAAAAAAAATGCATGTATCATTTTAGAAACTTTAGTAGCAGTAGATGAGAGCCCTTTCACCAAGCACCTACATTTGATGATTTATATAAATGCAGAAGAATTTGTTTTCTCTCATAATGCCCAACAATTCCATTTCACACAATCTCCTGCTTGGACTTGTACTGTGCAATGAATGTGCCCCATCCGTGGTTAGGCCTGTATTCCTGCACTGTATTAAACCCAGAATAGGCAATGTGCTGTGACGAAAGGACCTCTCTGTCCTTATATCTCTCTGCCTTATGGCCACTGTTCTCAATAATGAGAGTTTCAAAAATCATGAATTAAATTCCACAGATATGCACATAAAATTGCATATAAATGTATAATGAACTTTCAAATCTCAAATCCTTACCGGTTCAGAGGATCGTTATCTACACTTCTCTTCTGATATGAAAACATCGTGTCTCACAAATCTGCAAAATTAAGCTATCCAACCAATAGACACAGGCTGTTTAGCTCCCAAATTGAGGTGACACAATGTGCAGAGGAAAGTCACCTTAATTCCACTAAGGAAAAAAATGCATTAAGATCCATCTCTCTCAGCTGAGCCTTCATTCAATATGGAAACAAGTAATCTCAAACTCCATGGTTTTGGCTGCTGCTCAACACTATTCCATTCAACTGGGGATTGAACAAAGCAAAATTTTAAAAAGGAGCTTCAATGTGTCTTTGCTTCATTTTTTGCTATACAACACTGACAGCATCTTGTTCATTAATCTTTCTCCCTTAAAGAAATAGCTTGTGGAATATATTGGACACTGGAGGAAAAAGGCAGGAAATAACAGGGATGAGTTTTTAAAAATCTAGAATTTCAAAATTCCATCTAGAGATACAAAGAACTCATGAATGGTAAAGGGAATAAGGAGATACGTTTCAACAAAGATGGAAAGAATTTAATGCTCTGAGGGGCTGACACACAGGCAGGACCAGGGCTGCCTGGAGCTCCTCTCCCTGCCTCTACTGGAATGAAAACAGCTCCGTCCTGGGGACTCCGAGAGTTTGTGTGTGTTGGCTATTTTCCCTCACCTGGTAAAGAGGTACAGTTATAAATTTAAGTCCTCAGAGACTATGAGCCTAGTTGGTAATGACTAATTTGCCAAATTTTCTGGAACCCTCATAATTTTTGGTTTTGTGCACCTTTTGTTGTGCTTCCCACATAAGAAGAGGATGCATTCACGGCTGTTCTGGTTCTGTCTCATAATAAGCAGGCTAGAGAGTTCACGGTGGAAAACATAATTCTTATTCATTGCCTTATTGATATGTGGGAACTTTTACTTTGATAATGATTTAAAGAAGAAATGTCATTTCTAATTTTGTCATTTTAAGACAATAATGTAATAAAATTCTATGTTTGTGCAAAATATTTTGATAGAAGTGACAGGCATTCCAAAGGGAACCGACTCAGGGGTTAAAATAATCAGAAAATATTTCTCATGTACTTCTAAATTTAGATTCTTTAATACCTTGATACCAAGAAATCAGAAGACGCAGGCATTTGTCATTTTTTTATCATTATAGAACTCAAACAATTTTGCTAACAAAATTCTATGTGTAAACTGCCAATTTATGTATCTTGGGAGCAAAAAAAAAATTACAGAAAGGACATGAATTTGATGGTAACTTCAATAAAAAAAGGTCTCCACCTTTGCAACCCAAAGATTAAGAAACTATATAGGTGTTCCTGAAATCTCACATGAAAACTGATGACCAGTGAGAACACAGCTTCTCATCAGTCATGGCATAGTGACCCCAAAATTCAAATTAAACAATCTTGAATTTATAGTTCAGAATTTGGGGCTCACTTTCTGAAAAAGTCATTTTCTAACCATAATAACAATTATCACTTACTGAGTACTTACTCTGTTCTAGGTACTGTTTTTTTTTGTTTTGTTTTTTGTTTTTTTGGTACCGGGGATCGAACTTACGACCTTGTGCTTGCAAAGCAGGCACGGTGCCACTCAGCTAAATCCCTGGCCTTCTAGGTACTGTTTCACATATATTATTATTACTTTACAGTTTTTATCTTGCTTAAGTCCTAACAAGACTTTAAAAGCTTCGGTCCCATTTTATAGATAATGGAGCCATGGCTCAGAGGAATAAAGCAACTTGCTTAATAAAACCTGCACAGCCAGACAGTAGTAAAACTGAGATCTGTGTTCAGAATTAACTCCAATGCATTTGATCTGAACATTTTAGTTTTAAAACAAATTAATGTTATATACCTGAAATTTTAAATGCAAGCATCACCTGACAATATTTTCAAAGTATGATTATTCTTCCTATTTCCAAGATAGAAAAGCAGACATCTTAGTCACTTATTTTTTTCTAGATCATACTAACTGATCTGAAACATGTTTTGTATATGGCATAACTATACCAAGAGTTGTCTTGTCTGGTAGTAAGATTAGATTTACTTTATGAAAGTAAAAAGTTAAATCAACTTTGCCAACAGAAATACCTACAATATTTCACAACATTCTGTAAAAACTGTCATGGGATTTGACATTCGGAGAATATATTAGGTAGCTACTGTGAATTACAGACTCTGAAATGCAGTCATTGTGGCATACCTAGCTCTTAATTATCACACAGGATACGATATTTTCTTTTTCAAACAAAAACTCAATTTTTTTATTTTAATCATGCAATTAACTGAATTACTGAAAATACATTGAATGGCACAGTTTATTTCCCCCTGACTAGACTGCCATTTTATAGACATAAGGCTGACAAGAACCTTCACAAGCCCATCTAGGCCACACTGGAAAGCCACTTAAAACTTGTTCATTAGAATCCCCAGAAAAGAATCCATCTTTTCAATGTTGTGTCCAAGTATTTTACAATATTTATAATAAAAAAATTATCTTAGTGGTAGAAAAACAATACTGTTTCTACATAGGTACTAAGAGAAAACCAGCACAATATATAGAGCTGTGATCGCCAAAATTGTTAATAGTGGGTGGGAAAACATGATCAATTTCATGAATACTAAAAGGAAATTAAAGACATTTGCTAACTAGGTGGGCAAGAAAGGTAAAAATCAGTTCCTGCTCTGTGATACTGACAACCATCCAACCAAAGAGTTGAAACAATGCTATCTGGCTTTTATTATAAACCTAAATGAAACAATAGAATATTCAAAAGGTTTATACGCAACTCTTTCGCATTAGTTAACTTTGATTCCTAACATTTTCCCAGACAAGAATTTCTAGTGCCTCTTTTAAAGATGTCGCCATGGCTCAGCAGCCGCCACGATGAGCTAACGGACTAGAAACACGTTTCTCGTGCACACACAATTCATTTCCACATCCACAAGAAAGTAATGGGAAGAACAATTCAATGAAGTTAACCAAAGAGGGAGAACTGAAAAACTGAAGGTTCATAGGCAGCGTGCGAACTTTAATGTATAAATTTTTCTCATTCAATTATACTTCTACAAATCTGTGCTCAAACTCCATTTTCAAAAATGTATCAGTGAGGTGCTGCGCCCACCGGCAGAGGTGGAGCGCCGACATGCTGCTGCTACCGAGCGCCGCGGACGGCCAGGGCATCGCCGTGGCCGGCGCACTGACCTCGGCTACTGCACTCTATCGAGTTGAACCTGTGGGAAGATGGTTTGAAGCTTTTGTAAGAGGAGAAACAGAAATGCTTCTGCCTCTTTCCAGAAGCTGGAGGATAAGAAAGAATTATCGGAGGAATCAGAAGATGAAGAATTGCAGTTAGAAGAATTTCCCATGCTGAAAACACTTGACCCTAAAGACTGGAAGAACCAAGATCATTACGCAGTTCTTGGACTTGGCCGTGTAAGGTACAAAGCTACACAGAGACAGATCAAAGCAGCTTATAAAGCAATGGTTTTAAAACATCACCCAGACAAACGGAAAGCAGCTGGTGAACCAATAAAAGGAGACAATGATTATTTCACCTGCATAACTAAAGCTTATGAAAGGTTATCTGATCCAGTGAAAAGACGAGCATTTAACAGCATACATCCTACTTTTGATAATTCAGTTCCATCTAAAAGTGAAGCAAAAGCCTTTCTCGCTTCCCGGCCATCTTGGCAGCTGCTTTTGGTTGGGGGCCATCCCACACCTACTGCAGGAAGATGGTGGCCACAAAGAAGACGAAAAAAATCTCTGGAGTCCATCAACCCTAGACTCACAACTTGTTATGAAAAGTGGAAAGTACATGCTGGGGTACTTGCTGGGGTACAAGCAGACACTGAAGATGATCAGACAGGGGAAAGGGAAATTGGTCATCCTTGCCAACTGCCCAGCTTTGAGGAAATCTGAAATAGAGTACTATGCCATGTTGGCCAAAACTGGTGACCATCACGACAGTGGCAATAATATCGAACTGGGCACAGCATGTGGAAAATACTACAGAGTATGCACACTGGCGATCATTGATCCAGGTGATTCTGATATCATTAGAAGCATACCAGGACAGGTGAAAAATAAACCATGCAAAATTTTTCATTAATAAAACTTGCCAGAGCTTGTTTTTAAAAAATAAATAAATAAATAAAAGTGAAGCAAAGGTCAATTTCTTTTAAGTGCTTTCTCCAGTGTTTGAAAGGAATTCCAGATGGTCAAATTAAAAAAATGTCCCTAAACTTGGGTGATATGAATTCATCATTTGAAGATGTAGATACATTTTATTTTTTTTGGTATAATTTTGATTCTTGGAGATAATTTTCTTATTTAGATGAAGAAGAAAAAGAAGAAGCGGAATGTTGTGATGAGAGAAGATGGATTGAAAAGCAGAACAGAGCAACAAGGGCACAAAGGAAAAAGAAATGAACAGAATAAGAACATCAGTTGACAATGCTTATAGCTGTGATCCAAGGATAAAAAAATTTAAGGAAGAAGAAAAAGCCAAGAAAGAAGCAGGAAAGAAAGCAAAGGCAGAAGCAAAACAGAAAGAGCAAGAAGATAAAGAAAAACAAAGACAAGCTGAATTAGAAGCTGCTCAGTTGGCTAAGGAGAAACAAGAAGAAGAGAGACAGCAAGCATTACTGGCAAAGAAGGAAAAAGACATCTAGAAAAAAGCCATTAAAAAGGAAAGGCAAAAACTTCAGAACTCATGTAAGACCTGGAATCACTTCTCGGACAATGAGGCGGAACAGGTTAAAATGATGGAAGAAGTGGAAAAACTCTGTGATCAGCTTGAACTAGCAAGTTTACAGTGCTTGAATGCAACACTCATATCGTCTACAAAAGAAGTAGGAAAGGCTGCACTGGAAAAACAGAAGAAATAAATGAGCAAATTAGAAAAGAGAAAGAAGAAGCCAAAGCACACATGTGACAAGCGTCTAAGAATGGAGAGAAGTCAACTGGCGGAGGTAG
This sequence comes from Heterocephalus glaber, assembly GCF_000247695.1. The sequence continues at coordinate 19,375,726 of NW_004624753.1, read as the reverse complement.
GAGTAGCAGTAAAAACTGGTCAGAAGATGATCTGCAGTTACTAATTAAAGCTGTGAATCTCTTCCCTGTTAGAACAAATTCAAGATGGGAAGTTACTGCTAATTACATGAACATACATTCTTCTTCTGGTGTCAAAAGAATAGCCAAAGATGTTATTGGCAAAGCAAAGAGTCTTCAGAAGCTTGACCCTCATCAAAAAGATAACATTAACAGAAAGGCTTTTGATAAATTTAGAAAAGAACATGGAGTGGTACCTCAAGCAGATAATGCAACACCATCAGAATGATTTGAAGGCCCGTGCACAGATTTCACCCCTTGGACAACAGAAGAACAAAAGCTTTTGGAACAAGCTCTGAAAGCACACCCAGTAAACACACGAGAGGTAGGAAAAAATTGCAGAAGCAGTTCCTGGCAGGACAAAGAAGGACTGCATGAAACAATATAAGGAACTTGTTGAGATGGTAAAAGCAAAGAAGGCTGCTCAAGAGCAAGTGCTAAATGCAAGTAGAGCCAGGAAGTGACGTAATGACAATCTTCATTGGGTGCATTTTTATAATAAAACTGAAAACACTGTAAAAAAAAATGTATGAGTAATGAACACAGTAAAAAAAATGAAGCAGTCAGAAAGAAAGGAAAGATCCTCAGTATAAATGAAATTGAGGCTTAGAACATCCTTAGTTATCAATATTTTGGCTTCAAGCAAAATCACTCATGTTTTTTTAATTTTAAAACACTGATTTTTTAAAATTAACCCCATTACCTTTAAAAATAAATTAGAAAATGATGCTCTCCAAAATGTTATTATAATATTTAAACTTCTTCGTTGCACTAAATAAGCGCCTTTATTTTCTTTCACAATAAATGCATAAATGAGTACGTGTTAATTAGCAATGATTTTTCAGCAAGTAACAGCAAGTAACAGCAGCTACCGCAAGCAAAGCATCTGCACATGTCTGGCAGCGTGCCAGACAGGTGACACTGCCCTGCTCCTCACAAGAACCACACACAATAGAGGTGACTATTCCTGCACAAACAGGCCAAGGGACAGACTTGGAGGAGTACCCTGCTGCAGGTCAGGTGAACAGTTGTGTCTCACAGACCCAAGTCCTCATTACTCTGCTTCCTCATAACTGCTAAACCTCATCCTAAATCAGGTGAGACAGCAATCTATACTTTAGAAAGAGCTTCCATTTACAGAAAATTTACTCAACTCTTGATCCTCACAAAAAGCACACATTACAGTGTTTCCTTCCTTTTGTGGAGAAGAAAGGCAGACATGAAGCTTTTCAGAGTGGCCAAGGCGAATGGAACAGCTCTCTCCAACCCTCAGACTTTGCCAGTACTGCAGAGCTGAAAGGCACAGGGCTACAGCAAAGACCCCAAGTGGATATGGACCTCAGAAGACTGACTTCTTTCTGGTCTTCATATTTAATCACGTGGTCACCACTGTCATTATTCCCTGAGCATCACTTTAAGCACAGAATTGTATATACATTTTCCTATGCTGGAAAAAACACATTGAAATAGAAAATACATAATTACTCTTCCTAAATTTGTTCCATCACAATTTCTGTGATGATATTTCATTTGCAAATACTGAAATGCTAGGGAATGTAGTGAACAAATAACACTGAAAAGCTGGTTTAAGGGATAAACAGTGTTCTCTTTTGAAAACAATAACACAGAGGCCAACAAACCTGCAAACCTGCAAACCTCCAATCAGGAGAGGTAATGTAATCTCAGATATATAACAAGGTGAGAAAACTGACAAAGAATAACTAGTCAGCATCTGTAAAGTAACAAATCTAAATTACTACATTTGGGTCACATCATAACAAATTACATTACTGGTCACAGACAAACATGCATGCCTACCTATATATCTATATAAGCAGACAGCAGGAAAGGGTATTTTGCCTTTCCTGCATAGCACAGAATAAAGTATTTCATGTCCTGTTGAATATATGGCAGTATATTTGACAGCTTTTTCTACTGTGCAGAGGGAAAAGCTTTAAGACTCCAAAAAGAATTCTTCACTTTAAGAAATTTAAACATAAAAAAAATTGAAGTTAATCAGATTCATACATCTTTTCAAATTAAATTCACTAAGTTCACTAAATAATCCTCTTATGTAACTATAAATTTAAACATTGCTTCTCTGCAAGTGTAACCATTAGAAAAATGCAGCTTTCAATGTTTATACTGAGGCTTCTTCTTAGGCATTTAAATAAGATCAAGTGAGTAATGACCTACCACCACATTTAGGCTCAGTAGTACAGCATAATCCTGTTTTTCCTAACAATCATTACCATATTTCTAAGGCTTGGCTTGGATGGCTGGTAGAATTAAATGATGGATGGTCTTATTTTTGAAAAGCTAAATGGCACTGAGTACTTAGGTGAAAGGCACTGTTCTAAGTACTTTCCTTATATTAACTCCATTTAATCCTTACAACAAAGCTTTAAGACAGATACTACTAGGGTCCTCATTTTACACATGAGGAAACTGGCGCATGGGCAGGTTAGACAGTCTGCCAAAAGTAAGGTTACAGCTGGTGTTCTTGGTAAAGCAGAAATTTGAATCTAAGCAATTTGATTTACAGGCACTCAGCTGTTCAGAAAAAATGAACTCCAGATAAAACTGTCCAGTCTTTCCTGAATTTGTTCAGAAAACAAAAGGGAGGAAAAGATAATGCTGCATCATCCTATTTTTCACCCTTTAACTTCTGAAAGCTATACAGCAACAGGAACCTGTTATGATAACTATCACTGTCACCACATATGAACTGACTAGAACTGGTATCAAATGCTTGAGTTTGATGGCAAGGTATATTAGGCACAAGGTCTGTGACTTCAGACAATTCATGCAGTTGTTTTGAGATTCAATCCCAATATATAAAGTAAGATTCAGAAATAGTGTCCTCCTTATGAATTATATTTCCGGGGCAAACAAATACTCACCATAATTCAGGAACATTCATTACAGAAGAATTCCACCTAATAATAAATTTGGAAAGATAATTGACTTGGGAATGATCATTTAAAGGACAGAACTATTTGAAGAAGAGTTGGTGAGGATTTCTAATGGAAGGTTTAGACTATGGATCCTGGTGTTTACAAAACAAAGAATGAAGCACAATTCACTTATGAAGGACTCTTGACAAAAAGGCTGAAACTCAATCTAAGAGCCAGTTCCATTTACAGGAAAAATGGAAAATAAAGTAACAAAATGACACCAGGAGAAAGTAAACAAATTCAGAATGTGAAACATTTTATAGAACTGGCTCATTTCTCCAAGAAGTTAATGGACTGAATAGCAAAAACAATAAAAGAGGAGGTAAAGGATCTCTAAAAGATTTATGAGACAACAGCCAAATGTTACATGACCCCATGGAGATCTTGGTTCAAACAAACCAGATATAAAAACAAACAAAAAGAAAACATGTTTAAGGAAATTGGAAAAATAAATTTATGGCCTGGACATCAGATGTTACCAAAAAAGTAGTTAATTTTGTCAAGTGGCAAGGTATTATGATTGTACAAGAAAATGTCTGTATCTTTTAAAGGGCACACAAGTTTGCGTGTCAACTTGCCTGAGCTAGGGGTGCCCAGGATCTAACTGGACGTTCTCTCTGGGAGTGTCTGAGTGTGTCTGCATGAGACAACATTTGAGCAAACAGGTTGTCATGGGTGTGGGTGGGCATCAGTCAGTCTGCTGAGAGCCTGAGCAGAACAAAAGGCAAAGGAAGGGAAGATGAGCTCTTTCTGCCTGACTGCTTCAGCTGAAACACCATCTTCTCCCGCCCTGGCAAAGGACTCGCACCACTGGCTGCCCTGGGCCTTCTGGCTCAAACTACACGACATCAGCCTTCCTGAGTCGGCAGCTTGTAGCCAGCAGATCACACAATTTCTCAGACTCCAGAGTCACATGAGGCAATTCCCCATAACGTGCATGTGTGTGTTATACTAATCCTATTTCTCTAGAGAACCTTCGCTAATACTCAACACAGTCTGAAACTTGCTTTCAGAAACTCAGCTGTAACATAAAGAAAAGGGATTAATATCTCCAATGTGGAAAATACCGATAACTGTTTAAGATAGTGATGGATTATGGGGACTTGTGTTTGCATATGTCAGAAATATTCCATAATATTAAAATTTTTAAGTATTAAATCCACCTGTTTCATGAGACACTGTGATGGTCATTGGTGAAAAAGCATAAAAAAACTCCAGCTTAGCCATACACGCGGGCAGAGCAGGCGCAGGCTGAGCGCACCCTGCTCAGTTCGGCTTGCTCTGCCCACCTGCGACCAGGAGACCAAACTGGTGAGGACCACCCCCCAGGCACGCCCACCAGCCTACAGCTTAGGTGCCCCACCCCAGGCCTCTTGGCTGTACAGCTACTTGGATCCACACTACAGAGGCACAAGGGGGCATAAAAGCCATTGTCCTGACCTGCAGAAGTGAACAACAGAGACAGGGCCTCTCTCAGGCTCCCTGATAAAAAGTGAAGTCCACTGGAAAAGTGAAGAGAGTCTTTGCAATAAAGGCACACCAGACCACCATGGTTGGTAAGTTGGAGGGATCATCACCTCCCATCAGGACCCGGATTATATTCAAGGGAAAGGCAGCTGGAAGCTGCAGTAGAACCTGGCAGAGTTCAACCCTGCAGGAGGTCAGGGAGCTCAACTTGGGACTTGCAGCCAGAAATCTGCCTGAATCTCACAAGTCTGTGACTGGCTTACTGAGACTCATTGACTTATAACTGCAAACTGCTGCCCACGTTGTCTATTGTGACAGCAGAGACATACTCTGAAGGAAGCCCTTCATTTTTATCTTTTACTTGTTATTTTCAAAATTACCACTATTTTTTTTGCTCTTATTTTTCATTTTTTTCTTCTTTGCTACTCTTTTAAAATTTTTCCCTTTTTTCTTTCTTTTCTCTTTCTCTCTCTCTCTCCCTCACTCCCCTGCCATCCCACGTGGTTATCATCTCTCTTTGTGTTCCTGATCTGCCACTAATTCATACTTCTTTTTTATCTTTCTTTTCTTCTCTTTCCTTCTCTTCTCTGTGCCCTCCGGCCTCACTGATAAACTTTCTCTATCCTTCTACTTACCTATTCCTCCCTCCCCAACCCCTTCTAACTCCCCATCCCGAAGGGGAAAGTTGCTATATTGAAGAGTTTATTCACTATAAACATATGTTGGGTTGGTCTTTGATTTTTATTTAATTCACACAGTAAAAGGTGATAGATTAATAACTACGACAAATTATCATTTTCTAAGAGGTGCCTGATGCTAGGGTGTTGCTGATTGTATCACTTAGGCTAAGGTGTTGTGATTGATCTAATCATCTGTCCTTCCTGGTATAATGAAAATGAGACAGCCTTTGGGCCATTAGAGACTCAAAACCTGAATACCAGCTATATGTGGAAGACACCTCTGAGAAGCAACCATTTCATAAGTGTTCTAAATACATCAACAAACATACTTACAATAAACAACTTCAATGTATCAACCCAGGAACTGAACCAAGAACAGTACCAAAAACAAAAAATGAGAATACATTTAAATAAGGAACAAACTCAGACTTCCACCCCACAAAAGGCAAATTCTGGGAGAAACAAGGTGGAAAAGTCTGATACTCAACCACCTGGACACCCTGAACTGATAGCACAG
>NW_004624753.1:19340094-19352955 GCF_000247695.1 Heterocephalus glaber | reverse complement strand
TTTTTAAAAAAGCATAAAAAGTTGCTAAAGCATATATCTGGTAGTTGAATGTCGGTTTAAAAATGAGAAAGAAAAAAACAAGGGCCAGGGATTTAGCTCAGTGGTTCTGGCACCTATGTCATAAGCACAAGGTCCTGAGTTCGATTCCTGGTACACACCCCCCCCAAAAAAAGAAAAGAAAAAATCAAAAGGAATCTATGCTCTAAATTAGGAATCAGCAAACTACAGCAGGCACACAGGCCAAATGAAGACAGCTCCCGCTTTGTGGGGAACAGGGCCATATCCACCGGTTAGCTGCTGTCTTTGGAGGCTTTCACATGTGCAACAGAAACCACATGGTCCACGAACCCCAAAATAATTACTATCTGGCCCTTTAAGAAATGGCTTTTTCTTTGAGAGCAAAGTGAGCCTCTAAAGATTTTCAGAGCCTTTCTTTTTTAAATTTATCAAGGATTTCCCTAGTTTATCTTCTTACAAATAAAAACAAAACCAACTATGAAGTAGGATTTGGTAGCCTCATTTTTTTCTAACATGATTAAACCAGTTTACAGCTTCAAGGTGGATTTTTTTCTTGTTTTTGTGCTAATCTCAAAGTCTATAATGAAAGTCAGACAAAAAGAAGAGGAAGAAAAAAGAAGGGAGAAGACAGAAGGAAAAAAGAAGGAAAGAAAGAGGAGGAGGAAGACAAAGAGGAAGAAAAAAAAGCAACACACAAAAAAGAAAAAATTATAATTTCATGTTATCATTACTTTATTTCAAATGCCCTGAATTTAATAAACTAGCTCACATATTGCCAGTTTCAATACATTACAGCTAGGGAGTGGCTGTTATTTGGAGAGGGTAGGAGGTAGGAAACACATGTACACATACAAGGCTGGAATTCCCTTCATATGAACCCAGCAAAGAACACTGTAAACCCAGAGGCTGCTTCTCCCAACCATAAACTTCTGTGTGTTTTGGATTAATAGTTTAAATATATTCTTTGACGGCCTTCAACTTCACTTACACAACCTTCGGGTACACCCATGAGCTGATTAGTAATTTAAGGCCTGAGAAGAACACAGTTTCAAAAGGAAATACACAGAGACATGAATGAGTTTAATATGCAAGTACACTAGCTAAAGGGCATAATTAAAACTATATCACTCCTTTGAATCTACATAATTATGTCCCAAAGACATTCTCATTATTATCTTTTACTCTGACACTAAACCAGAAAGGGCTTCATGTCTACATGGTTGGGAAATAAATATAAATTAAAAAGTTAAGACCTATATGAGTCAAAAATAATGCTTGCCAACAAAATACAATGACTGAATTTTTAAGTGCTAAATACAGTCAACCACCATTGCTAGTGCATGTCCAAAACAGAATATATCATCACAATATCAGTGAGTGATCTTATGCCCCAAATTTCAGAGAGGAAAACAACTAGAAAGACTTAAAAAATTATTTTTAATTTTAAAGAGAGAAGGCTGCTTTTTTTGATACTAACTCAACTGGAAATCTCTACTAACCAACACTTCCTTTACTATACAATGATAATTGATGCTCCTAATGATCAGCCTGAAGCAGTTCCAAATCCTGAAGTTCATTTTAAATCATTAAAAAGAAGATGAAATTATGTTCACTATACTTTCAGTAATAAGTGCACTTCATTATATTCTCATTAAGATTAGCAATATATTTAGAATATACAGGGCAACTGTCCATCAAGAGGCTATTAAAAATCAGATATTCATAGGGGCACTACTGAAAAGCTCTTATGTTATAGTCAACTGAATATATACGGGAAAAATGATCACTTCAATTTTTGGGTCATAAAACTAGGGAGTATTATAAAAGATTCTACCCTAGCGATTGAAGGAATTTTAAATCTCCTTTTACCGGACATATTATCCCAAACAATGCCCTTGATACCCTCTGCTTCTAATGGCAGTCACCAAATCCTCCAAAGCAGAAGCCAGAAGACCAATGAGGAAGCTACTGTAAAGACCCAGATAAGAGGGACTAGTAGTGTGTGGGCCAGCTCTGTGGCCACTGATGGCAAGACGTGATGGTGTCAGTCAGCTTTCCATTACTGTACACATACCTGACATAATCAGTTTGTAAGGAGAAAAGATTATTTCAGCTTACAGTTTTGGAAGTTCAGTCCATGACCAACTGGCCCCACTGCTTCTGAGCCTGAGGTAAGGAAGCAGTCCTGGTGGAGCAAAGCATGGCACCCTGGAGGCAAAAGAGGAAGGGAAAAGGTTTCCACTCCCCCTCTTAAGGCAGGCCACCAATGAGCTGAAGACCTCCTGCAAGGTCCTACCTCTTCCTGCTTCCACCACAGCCCAACAGCGCCACCTGGGGACCAATCACGCAGCCTTTGGGGACACTCATTTCCCAACTATAGCTAGCAGTGAATACCTCAGATTAAGATGAAATAATTTGCTGACAGTACAGGTACTGTAAGAAAAAGTTGTCAAAGACTACACACATGAAAGCTTTTGATCCAAGCCAACTGAAACAGTGGAATTGCCATTTTCTGAATAGGGAAGACTGGAGAAGGAGTTGCTTTGGGGCAGGATGGTAGACTAGGAGCTCAGTTCTGTAAACTTTAAATGTGGGATACCTCGTAAACAGTACTGTGTTTGTATGACCTAGAAAGACCATACATAAATAAAATAAATAGATCTATTTATATTGTATCTAAAATATAAAATAGATATAAAATAAAGCACTAACCTGTACCCTGGAACACAAAACTATCCAAGAACAACATAACACTGCCTTAGGAATGTTGAACATCTAAGACATCTCTGTTGGCTAGGATGTACCACATCAAATATCCCATGGACTCTTCTGAAGCAGTTCTTCATTTTTTAAATCAGCAAGTAAATTTATCTTTGCTACAAAGGAAGAAAGATGGCTATTGTGAAATCAACCAGAGGGAACCCTGAATTGAGCAGGTCCTTAGACGTAATTCTGAGAAAGGTACAAATTATTGTAGGGAGGATATCCTAAGTAAAACTGCAGTCAACGCCGTCAAAGGTGACAGAGGATGACACAGTGCTGGAAGGTGATCCAAGAGATTTCTGCAATGATGACTTCTGTGGAGTCAAATGTTGCCAAAAATTCTAGTACTCAAAAATGTAAGACAAACATAAAGTCCAACTGTATTTTTCAATGACTACCAAAAGTTAGCATTCTGGCATTTAACAGAAAAGAGAATTCTGGGTAGATCTTGGCACAGCACTCTCACACAACTTTCTTTGGAAAGTGGACACTTAGAGGAAATCCAAACACGTGTCAAACAATCACTCATTTTGATTTTTTAATCTCTCTCTCTCTCTTTGTAGTAAGATCACCAGACAGCAATGAAATCAACCTGTAATTTCTCAGCATTCAGCAGGAATATGTTCACTAGATTTAATAGCATCCTCACAGCTTCACAAAGGGTCAATATAAAAGTTATCTACTTGAGTAATAAATGGTTCTATGTTTTAGGCCAAACCACAGTTTAAAAGAGATTTAGAGTTTATGGTACACTTCATGGATCATAAAATAATCTTATGTCCCAATTCCATGTGTCCAAATCCTACTACTTTTCAGGGTTCAGTTCAAACATCAATTTCTCCCTGAAGCCCTCCAAGTCCCCTGGGGGGAATGTACTATTTCACTCTTAGCCCACCTTAAGCTGTACTTACCACTTTCTATCTCACATTACATGAGAAATTAAGAACTGAGTTACCTTACCAGGGACATTAATGTACATTCATTAAGTTATGTGAAAGATTTCCAAATATCCCATAAATGTTACTTGAATTTAAATCTGACAAAATATATCCTTGAGGGTAATTTAAAAACCATATTATAATAAAATAGAAGTTACATCAATCTAGTATGAACTATGGTTCCTGAGGTCTGAAGTCTTACCTTGTGCCTACATTTTTTTTTAAGTCACAATCCCTAAAATATTAGCAGAGAGAACAAGAAGGTAAGAGGGAGAGAGGGAGAGGTAAGCTCTTCTAGTCTTACAAAATTATATTACCTTCTAAAAATGAGGATCATGGACTTTTTCTTCTTTGTCTACCTTAGCAAAAGTCAGACCTCAAGTAAAATAACTAATTTGGATAAGCCCAGCATCATTTATTTGTTTCAGTATTGTTTTATTTTCAATCTTTCTAAATGAAGAAGACAAAACCATCAAGCCTATCTACTGCATGTAGTATGGCCTATCCAATAGTCAGAAAGATCATGAGAATCCTGGAGCTTCTTTTTACTACAAATTCATTGATTTTCAGGATGTTCCCTGGCAAAATTCAAATAACAATACCCACTTTCCCATGATGAGTTTCTGATACTTAAATAAGAATACTTAAATAAAGTACCAGGTATACAGTAGAACTCAATAAATGTTAGCATTCCCCTCTCTAAAAGTTACTCCAAATGGCTGAACCATGCCAGAGGACCACAAGTTTACTCTGAATCAACCTGTTTTCTAAAGGCCTTTAACATGTTCAACTGTTTCTAAGAAGAGTAACTTTTTTCATCCCATTTGCCTCTATCAATAACCTGAAATATATCCCTTTTTTACTGATGCTCTTTCCTTCACTGTAGATAAACCCTACAAGGGATAAAGAAAATGTGTTCTTCTAGAACATGGGTTTATCTTATGAAGAAAAAAATAATACCAAGCAATCAGTATGGCATTCATGGTCTCCTTGCTCTAAGGATAAGCAACTCTATAGATAATAGTCATATGAGTAAATTATCTGGCTAGGAAAGTTCCCTGAAAAAACAACACATTCTTAATCTTCTATACTTTTAAAATAAAAAGTATGTCTCTATTACAATAGGAAGACCCAAAAAGAAAAAGAAAAAAACAAAATAGCACATTTTGGAATTCTGAAGAAAGAAAACTAATGACTTGACTTACTTAGGTCACTTTCAACTGAGGAATAATACTGAAGAAAGACTAGGTACAGAGTGTTCTGTCCAACACAACAAAGTAGATGGGGACCATATACAAATTCCAAAACATAGTTCCTGCTGCTTAGACACTGCAAACCTAGTTGAGATGAAAGGGATGCTAAGGGGGAAGAGCCACTGGCAGAGGTATTAGAAAAGGATTAACACTGGGGCTGGGCCTTATGGGATAAACATCCTCGTGGGAGGATTCTTTAGCTTTTACCAACAGTAGCTTAAACTAAATCTAGTTCATCCCCAGAGTATTGAAATTAATTCTAATTAGTTGCCTCCTGATATTAAGACTCCTCTCCCACATCAGTAAGTTCAACTTCCTCCTTTCCTATAGGTAATAAATCTGTACATATTTTATAGGTAGATTACATTTGTCTTTAAAAAGATCACATACTGCTTTAAGAATGACCTCAACTGAAAATCAAAGTTTAACAAAACTCAGCTTTAAAACAATGAACAATACATGCCATGCTATCCATAGAGAGGAGTTATTAGTTGGAATAAAACATAACACTGTTGTAAACAGAGACTAAATGGCTTGACTACAGCATTATTCAAATTGGATCCTTTGTGTAAAAGGCCTCAAGGCACAATCAATAAGTTATTAATTAAAATACATGAAACTGTAGAAGATAATAATCATAATAAAGTTCTGTTAAAATCATGTTTAAGTGTTGACTTGTCAGAACAGGCCCATTAATAAAGACAGATTTTTTTTTAACTATTCCTAGAGGCTCCATAAATTCAGTAATAACTGTAAGAGATAACACTAAGAGACAGAGAATGCTTCATATAGGATGCTTTTCAGAAATCATCTTGACTCTAGTTCTTTGAAGTTCAAACATGAACTACAGAAATATAATGCTTAACTCACATGTGTTGAGGCAAAGCTTTGCAAGGGATAAGGAAGCAAGAAGGGCAAAAAAGTAGTGTCCCAAAGTCCCTAAATCAGAAAGCTCCAGGTTGAATCATCTGCCATGTTCCTGCCTGTGGAAAACACGTGAAATTCTCCATGAGGAAGGCTAATGTCTTATGGTGTTGTGGGACTAGATTAAATAAGAAGCAGGAATAGTATAAAGCAGTATGCCTGCTTTGCCAACTCCTACCTTATGCACTCTAGCAAGTTGCCAGAGAAACCCAAATAGTGCCGACTTAATCGACTACAAATGTATGCCCTAGTCCTGTTTTCTCAATAGTAAACCAGACTTAAATAGTAATGTCTATCTATTAACTATATTATGAATTATAGTGCCTGGTAACCCTGCTATCATTTAGCATCTTTTTTATTTATCATTAGTTAACTTCCTGGCATACTTCTAGAAAGTATCATTTAATACTTTAACTTTCCGTAAGCTTCACTGCACCAAATCCTTTAACTGATCCCCTCCATCTACCTTCTACTGTACTTTATTAGAAAGACACACAGAGCACAATTTTCCAGATTTCTTTCTTCCTGAAACACTACCTCACCACATTCTCATGTCTCATCCATCCTTCATGCGTCAGATAAACAAGGTTATTCACTGGTCACCTTCTGCAATTTGTTCACTCAAATTTTACTGAGCATCTAGGACCTGTCAGGCACTGTCGTGTGCTGGCGTGAGATGGCAGGAAAGAGAGGCAGTCTCCATACTCAGGGAGGATCAAAGAGCAGGGAGAACCACACGCAGTAGCAGTCACTTACAAGTGTGTGGTTACCTTTCATCTCCTCAGGCCCTGCTTCCTCAGTGATCTCCAACCCATATTCCATTCCCTTGAGTTTCACTGCTTTTGTTCACCCCAGAACGAGAACAATCTTTGCTTGGCATGGCCACCTCTATGGCTAATATTTTCTACCTGTTTCCTGATTTCTCAGACTCTTGGAACAAATATGCTACTGCCATTGTTCCCATTTCCTTATGTGGTCAGTAAATCTAGCTCCTGTTCTGTCCTATTCTTAGAAATGACTTCCTAAAAACAGTATCTATGCCTTCCTCAGTTCTGAAAACACAACATTACTGTTACTTTTGAGATTCTCCTTAGTGCCCAGGAACTCAGACTGTGGTTTTCTCTCTTCTATTCAATTTATCTAATAATTCTGTTTTCACTTCTGGCTCCTGCATGTGTGCTCCAAACATTGGGCATTTCTCAAAGTTCATTCTGCTCTAAATATCTGTGTATACTTTCTATCCACCAGCTTACTTACCTTCCAAAACTTTTTCTCTCATTTTTTTGAATGATTCTCAAATCTACATCTCCATGTTTTCATATTGTGTATATACTTAGTAAATAATTATAGAATTAAGGGAGAAAACCAGCCAATAATCAACAACAAAAATGTCTACTCATTAAATTTCAAATTTACACCAAATTCAAGATCCATTTTACCTCCACTGATCCAGACAATTCAGCTCCCTGCCCATTACCTATGCTAATGGAGCCTCTAACTTTTGTTACTTAGGAGGACCACCTGAGGTATTAATGCTTTCTTTATGTTGTTCCACAAATTGTTTCTCAAAACCAACCCCCGTCTCCTCTCTGGCTTTTCCTAGTACTGAAGATTGAGTCTTTGCATTGAGCTACATCCCAGACCTTTTGGTACCAGGGATTGAACTCAGGACCATGCACTTGCAAGGCAGGCGGCGGCACCACTGAGCTAAATTCCCGGCCCCAACTTATTCTTTATGTTGAGACAGGGTCTCACTAAGTTGCCCACAAACTTAATAAGGCAGGGCACAAACTTGCAATCCTTCTGCCTCAGCCTCCCACGTGCTGGGATTACGGGGTATGCACCACCACACCTGACTCTTCCAAACACTTCTTGAGTCCACTCTTTCTACTTTGTTCTCATCACTATTACAAGACTAACCTAGTCAACTATTTACTACCTTCCTAGTCTCTTCTCACTTAAGTTCTGCACACGAGTTCCCTATTAATCTTCTAAAAACATAATCCTCTCCCAGTTTAAAGTTCACTAAAAGTTTTTCCTGGCCAAAAGACAAAGTTCATTTAAAACTCTGAAATTTGGAACTAGCATTTCTCTTTCTCCTCCCTACTCATCTATTACTTGCTTAAATCTTGCACTACAAATGAACTAGAACAGTATTTGGGGAACATTTTTAAGCAGCAAAACTGTCCTTCAGAATGAAATCTTGCACAGAACTCCAACATGTAAAAGTAGATGATGGGGAAAAAGTAGATGATGATATAATTACACTTGCTAAGGGAGGCTGGAACCCAGCTCCTCAATCTCAATCTCCTTTCCTGCCACCTGTACGGTGGAATTCATGTGTCCCAAGAAGACAGCCGGAACCCATTCCACTACATTACATCTCTTGGACATCTCCTACAGAAACGATCTCTGCTGAAATTCAGTCCCTCAGTCCCTTCTTTGCCTTGAACTTTCTCCATTCTAGCTCATATGAAACCCCCTAATAAGCCAGCACAAAGTTATTTCTACTTTTGGAAACTTCACTCATTATTCCATTCCAGGCTAACTCTCTTTAGTTATGAATACCGAGAATAAGAATAGCTAGCATTATTGGTCAGAATCTATTCCTCACCACTGTCTGTATTTTTATATAGAGGTACTGTGCACATTCTGTACCTGACAATAATATCAGCTAACCTGCCTAACTTTATGGAGTTTGTATTCGGTGGATCTAAATCTGAACTTAGCCTGACATCAAGCTTGTGCTCTAGATCAGTTCTTTCCAACCTTTTGCATATCGCTGAGCACAAATAAAATGATACTTAAAAAGCAAGAAGCTGCTCACTGTTAAAAGCCCACCCTAGCTTCCTCAAAGGTTCACAGGATCAATACTGGAGTACACTGTAAAAGCACTGCCAGTATGTGAGCTGAAGATCTCTGCTGCACACATCCTGTTAGTGTTTACTGGTATCTGGCATGTAACAGGAGTTCAAATGTATGCGTGGGTTAATGATGAGTGATCGTACATTATGATCAAACTGCCAACAGAAGCAGGCAGAAGAACAAATCAAGACTGAAGAATTTCAATGCCTATCTGTTGGATAAAGCATTGACCAATTTAGATTTCTAGAAGAGTAATATTTAAAACAGTGGCTCTCAACCTTTAGTGCACATTAATTTCCCATGGAAGCATGGAAGTCGTGGGCCCTGTTCCCAGCACTTGATTCAGAGAATCTGCACTTATAACAAACTTCCAAATGATGGCGACACTGAGATCCACTCATCTTTAAAAAATCATGGCAATAAATATGCTTCCTATACTCACACCACAGAAGCCAAACATTTAATCCTTTGATAGCCTGATTGGAGTCATGATGCAAACCAGATTCTGAGGCAAAAGATAAGCTTTTTAAACAGTGCTAAATGTTCCTTGTCCCAATTACAACAGCATAGAGTAGACCTTAAATATGCTATCATCAGGGACAGGAATTCCAGCCAGATAAAATGTGCATGATCTATGTTGTGCTTAATATCCAAGAGAGTCAGGTTAAGGCAATTCAGAGTAATAATACTGTATAAAATATGATTGAGAGGACACATTGCTTTGAGTTTATTAGACGAATTATCTACTTCAATTTAATTCTCGAGGCTGAAGTGATTTAACATCCAAGTTTAAGTGAGAAAATACCTTAGTATTATGTTTTTTCATGCTTTGAATAAAGATTTTGTTAATTTAATCTCATATACAGGATGAAGCTTTTTCTCAGGTAGACTGATATGTAAATTATAATTACAACTAACAAAAGATGCATAAAATGTGATTATGATTAATAAAATACATTTTATTTGCATAAAGCATATGTATGTTTATTTCAGGAATCTTAGAAATACCTTACTTAAGGAATAAAATATTCAAAATTTCAAATATCTCTTATAGAACTGTTCAAAAATCCTGAGAATCCCAGTGCAACTTTCAAATGTTTCCAATCAGCACTGACAAGGGTGAGCTGAAAGGGCTTTACTTTAAAACTTTTAATATATTATAAATATTCACACTAAACACAATTAAGCCTAAGAATGAAAACCTTACATTATAAACCCAGTATTTTTGGACTGAGACAGCAATTGGTTTGCTATAACATGGGTTGTTAACAGAATATTGCCTTATACATGGTTGGTGTTTTAGTACTAAGATCCCTTATCCTCTAGTAAAATACACATTTTAAAAAATGGTATTCAACTATACAGAGAAAGTAAATTGAAAAGAAAAGTCTGGAAGGTTTTTTTTCCAGTGGAATAACTGGCCCATGGTTACATTCAGTATGTGAGAGATTTAATTGTTTTTAAGTTTATTTTATTTGTACATGCTCGCTTACATGATGCTCATGCTCATCTTAAGGAGTGGAAGCATCTGTAACCATGCCACCCTGAACGTGCCTGATCTAGGAGAGGGTCCTGTACTTAACACATCTTGATCCTTTTATTCCTTCCCCTTTCCACCTTCCGCCCTCCCTCTGGCTCTAGCTCTCCCTCCCCCATTTTCTTCATCATCTGGTTATTATTATTATTTTAGTTCATGTTTGTGGCATATAATGATTACATTCATTGTGGCGAACTGGTACATGTACATGACACAGTTTACATCTTTTCAAGTCCTGTCCCCTCCCTCCCTCCTCTACCTTCAGTGTCTTGGTCCCCCTTCCCATTTATATGAGATCTATCTCCCTGTTCCCTTTTATTTATCTTTTGTTTTTTAAATGACAGCAACCAAATACAAAGCAATCCCCAAACCAGCTAACAAAATACCTGACTGAATGAACAGAAGAATTATAAAAGAGAAAGAAACAATGGAAGAGTGAACAAATGTTTTGTCTACTTTGCCATCATTTCTTGCTCATGGTGTATTCTTATTCTTAGTACTCTACTAATTAATGCCATTCACTTTTTCAAATCCTGATTGATCTTCTCTAGAATGAACCACCCTAATAAATCTCTCACCTTATCTCAGCACTACTTTCTTTTTCACCTAAGTCTTTCAGAGTACTATAAAAATGTCTAATATTCATCTTCCAATACAAAATACTCTATAAATAGTACTTTAAGCCAACAATTTTCTATGCCTCTTTAGACTATTTTTAATTGAATATGTTACTTGACAAATAGGTAAAGCTATTAAATTGAAGAGAATATTATCATTTAGTATCCCTTAGTTTATATTTCACTGTAAAAATTTACAATGTAATTGAGAAAAACTTGATCATTTATTTATAGTCTATACAACAACAGAATAGCAAAAAGCCACAGTAATTCATAAATGTAACTTAATAATCTTTTAGTCAAAATAATATATTTGGGGCCGGGGATTTAGCTCAGTGGTTTTGCTGCCTGCTGCGCAAGCTCAAGGACCCAAGTTCAATCCCTGGTACCAAAAAAAAAGCAAAAACAAAATAATATATTTGTTATAATCAATAAGCTAATGGAAATACAGACTATGTATCTATAAAGCTAAAAATTACTGATTATAATATATAAATTTTGCACAACACGTATAATGCAAAATAAAAATCCCATAAGAAAAATTTACATGTTTTAAAACCTGTAATATTGAACACACTGATACATAGGCCATCCCAGATATACAGAAAAAAAGGCAGGTTAGCAAACAGGTGTCCAAGCCACAGAGACCCGGACCTTATGGCGGTGCCAATGTTTGCCAGTGACACTGATTTTCCCTTCCCTCTTCTTTCCTCTTAGTTTACAGTACAAACCAAGCTGAAATGCTAGCTCAACTTCTTTCTCTTTCTACTCCAGAACCACTGCCTTTTTCCCCAACTTATAAATATTTGCCTACTGCAACTTCATGTGTCAACCTGACAGGCTGTGAAGCGCCCAGACATCTGGCCAAATATTACACTGTTACGCTGGCTGTGCCTGTAAGCACGTTGCTGGGTGGAATGAACACCTGAGTTGTGGTGGTAGTAAAGCAGACAGCACTCTCTGGTGAGGGTGGCCTCATCCAGTCGGCTGGTGGGAGGTCTGAACAGAACAAAAGGGCTGGACCTCCTATAAGAGGGAGCCTCCACCTGCTGACTGCCTGGAAGGGAAAGCTCAATGCTCCCTCAATCTTGAGGCTGACAGCACTTGAAATGGAGCCTCCTCCTCCTGGTTGTCAGGCCTTTGGACTTAGGGTCTCCAGGGATGCACAGATGCAGACAAGACTGTGTCGAGACAGCAATCTGTGAGCCAAGGAGAAAGCCCTTAGGAGAAACTAAACTCGCAAGCACCTTTATCTTGAGTTTCCAGATTTCTATTGTATAAGCTACCCAGACTTTGGTGTTTTGTTACAGCAACTCTAGCAAACAAATACATGACATAATAGTGTGTTTGTTACAAAATTTACTTTATAAATATTCTTTGTTCCATAATTAACCTTTTATATTAAGAAGCAAGCCAAGAAATAAAACATTTATATCAGAGTACAGTGTAGTATAAAAGGGGCAAGAAACCATATTTCAAAAATAAAATATTAGTTAGCATGACTAAAAAGAAACCTGAAGCAGGAATGAAAAATCTGAGTACCAGGGATAGATTTTAAAGCAGTTGCTCAGTTTTACACTGACTGATCTCTAACAGTGCTCTAAGAAAGATTCTGTATAACATAATAAACTATTTTAAAGTACTTTTACCTTATTGTTCACAGTATCTTCAAAAGTGAAGGTGAAGACAGTGTCTTCAAAACATTATGTATGTACAGACGCACACGTGCAGTCCTACAGAAACAACTCAGAAAGCAATTCTTACTGACAGTACACACCATCAAAGGAGAAGTTAGCTTTTGTGGGCCTTTGGTTAGCACATACTACTATATGAGTTTCTTTTTACCTCAACTACCTTGTAGACACATTTATCTTTTAGAATTTCCAAGAAGTATACTAAAAAAACAGACCTTTTAGACTTTTGGGAGTAGGTGGTGCAGGAGGAGA
>NW_004624753.1:19300027-19317840 GCF_000247695.1 Heterocephalus glaber | reverse complement strand
GTTTTTTTTTCTCATAATTTTTCCTTTCCCTTCTTCCCTTTCCCTTTCCCCTCTCGCCACACCTAGAATTTCCCAGTACTCTTGAACCCAAAAGGTTAACACAATTTACTCCTTTCTGTTTGGCAGGCTATAGCTTATCACATATTTTAAATGGAAATTAAAGAAAAAGCAGTGAAGAAAGCATCACAGATAATCAAAACTGACCTCTGCATCAAGGAAACATTTATTTGGACCATTAAAAAATAAGCAAATACATCTTTCAAAATAAACCATAATCTCCTACATCGTTCTATAAAAATACCCCAAGTTCCAGTAGAATCTTTTCACATAAAGCTAGGTGTACTCATAACACAAATGGAAAAACAATTTCAGGAGGAGGAGGCAAAAGTTCCTGCACATCACCCATAGCCACCTCTGCAATTACAGTTCTGCCACTTCGGACATTTGAGGGGGAAAAGAAAAACCCTCTGCATAAGCAGACAGAGAAAGCACAATCCCTGAAGTCTGGATTTGTTGGGTGAGTAGGAAATCATGGAAGCCAAAGCTACAATATATCATTTCCCTCTGTGAAGGACATCACAAGAAAATTCACTCAGCAACTGTCACCACTGAAACTGAAATCAGTTTCTTTTTACAGCTAAATCCCCAGTAAATGGTATCCAACTTGTGTTAGCCCAGGTGATTTTCCCTGCAGTTGTTCCAAATGAGAACACAATCAATACAATTCTGTTTTAAACTGAATGTAAATTCTTTTTCCACAAGCATGAATTTCACTCAATTTTGTTTTTTAAAAAATTTCCCCGGAAAACCACCATCAGACAATAAGCAGCATAATGATCTGTATTTCTGTATAACTGGGCGAAACTATAATTCCAAAAAGCTCACAGAGCCAATAACCATGAGGACTACACGGTTTGCCATAGCAGATAAGAACTACAAGTTGTTCTGCTGCTATTCTTCCTTACTTTATGTTGGCCTCATCTTCCCATGCGGTCCACACTTTCCTATTGATTCTAACTTATAACCACAACACTCCAGTGAATGCAAGAGAACTGAAGGTAGCACCTCATGTTTCTATCACAAGTACCTGCACAGTACCTTACATTTATAAAAAAGGCACTGAATGTACTCTTTAAATGGGTGGATTTCCTTGTATGTAAAGTAAACCTCTATAAAGTTGATTTTAAAAGTAAAATACATAAGAACTCGAGTTCAATCCCTGGTACCAAAAAAAAGGTAAAATACACACCCCTAAAATACGTATTTTAATAACAGCCCTACATAGGTTTTTTTCACCATACTCAGTTAAGGCCCAAACAAATATTTCTATTTCATGAGTAAATTGCTAAACTTCCTTTATATTCTTAGTGTACATTCTGGTAGTACAACGACCCTTTAGTAGAGGCTGCTTTGTTTTCAGTTTGGGCCCATGGTAGACAAATGGTTGAATAAAGAAAGAATGCCTGGGAGGACTGTAATGAAAAAGTAAGAGGAATAAAGTTCTAGCAGTAAAATTAATAGATTAACCTAATGAACTACATCTTCCCACTCTCCCACAATAACTCACAGGGTGAAGACTGCTTCTGAGGTTGGCCATCATCTTTATGGCAGCCTAGGATTCTCCACTCACATCTGCTCCTGAACAAGGGCAGGAAAGCAGAGATACAATGTTTTGAAGAATTTGGGTGCTTTTTTAATGGGGAGAGGCAATAAGGGTTATTATTAAAAGTCACAATTCAGAAAGCACATTATGTGCTTTCTTTACCCCTTTAGGAATACGAAGTACTCTCTGACTTCATAATTAACTCCTGGTTCTATGAAAAAGAGTCTCCAGTCCCAAAACTAAAGATAAAACCAGCACTAAATTTCTGCAAAGGTAAAGAGCACTTCTTTATCAGAGTTTTCCCTCGGAAATGACAGAAAATCCATTAAATTTTTGTCCAAATCACCATCTCATTCAGTCTCAAGAAATCGCAGCTTTAAAAAAAACTGAATGTATGGTAAAATGTTAAAGCCTGAAAGTGTTTTCTTTCCTTCATCCATTCATCCATTCAAGTGTTTACTGAGGTCCCACTATACCAGCCTTTGTGATGCGTAACAGGGAGATAATGGTAAACAAGATGGACAAACTGTTTGTTTGCTCTCATGGAGCTTATGTTCTAGATAAATAAGCATCAAACAAATAAATGAATAAAAATGATGGTGCAAACAGTGATGTTGCCACACAGGAGATATGGTAAGGTAATATGGTAAAGCATAGGGTGTGGTGACACTGGGAGATTAGGAAATGGCTCAGTAAAATCTGAGGAAATACCCTACTGAACTCACTGGAAGACTGTTCATAGCAGCCTCCTTGAGGCTGTCAAGAACCAAGGTGGTGCTACCACAAGAGGGCTTCTAAAATTCAGTTGTATTATCTTTCTAAATAGTAATTAGAAACAATGAGAGCATTAAACCTCACATGAGTCTTCACATTGTGTTTTTCCATGACCCTCTGAGTGACTGAATGCAGATGACTGGTTCTGGAATACGAGCAGTTTTCTTAGGATCACTCACACTTGCATGTAGCATTAGTCTACATGGGAAGACCCAGGGCAGGAATCAGAACTAACCAGTTGGCCACTGTCAAGGTTCTTCCATAAAGTTCTGGTACAGGCCTGCATAGGAGGACAGTTCAAGTGCAAAGAGCCAAAACCCATAGGAGAAGCAGGAGCCACCCTGGCTTAGGAGCTTCCTGATCCTCAGAGGCCACAATGTCTGACGACAACTGCACAGGGCAGCTTTTGCAGGACCACTTCAGATGTGGAACTCTAAGCCCCACAAGTATGATTTGTTTTAAAATGTGGTTAAATGAATTTCAAATACTATATGGAACTGCTGTGCCCAATCCAATAACCATTAGCTCTAACTGGCTGTTCAAATGTAAATTTTATTAAAATTACAAAAAACTTAAAATTTAGTCCTTCAGTTGTACTAATCATTGTTCAAGCAGTCAATACTGGATTGAACAGCACAACAATAGAATGGGGTTTCATCTCCACAGAAAGTTCAATTGCACAGTGCTTTACAAGTTACTTTGTAGTTGCTAACATATTACAGTAACTATCATGGTGCTTTCTCGGACCTTTTAAGAAACTTATTTGCCATAATATCATTATCATTTTGAGCTTTGTTAGTGCTTTATGACTAACAGTGTAAAATAAATAATTTTTCTTTATTCCTTAATGAAAAGGTAATCAATGTTATAAAAAACTCAATGAGTGAAGCATAGGAAATTAGTATCTATAGATAGTAAAAATACCTCAAAAGCAAAAGAAATCAAAAGTTTGTTTTCTAGAAAAACTGCTGGCATGTACAATTTAAAAATTCCTAAGATGGAGTCAGAGGGCTAAGAGAAATATAAAAGTCTGCTCAGGGAAAAGCAGCAACCACTGTGACATTCAAGTCTCCATCATTTCCACAGTATGTTCTCCCCAAAACTCACACTATGCCAATAATCATGATTTATTGTAATAACTTTAGATAAAATTCTCTTTCCTGACAAACATAAGTCATAAATATGTATCCCTAGAACCTACACCATGCCTGGCACCTACTATTAGTTCCCTAAATATGTATTCAATAGACAAAATCTTTTAAGAGTGCTAAAAGGTATGTGAGCAAGTATTACCAAGTGGCTCCCACACAAGGTACCCCAACAGTCACAGCCACTATGCACAACCTCCTGAAAAATTATTACAAAGAATGTGTTTGTCTTGGGTAGGATTTTCTATCTTCTTTCTGCACCATTAAAAAGCCAATCAATAATTTGTATTTCTGCAGAAATCATTTGTAACCCTTTTTTCAATGTTAGGACATGGTAAGCTAGCAAACGGAATTGGCCTAAAACCCCAGAATAATTCAGCATTTTATAAAAATTAAGAGTGAGAATTACATGGTAAACTAATGAAAAGTGATTCAAAAAAGTTGTTTTCACCTCCCATCCTCAGACCCCCAAGCCCTTTCATTGTACGTGGCTGAGTCCACGGCCCTCCAAATACTCCCACACTTAATGTTCTGAACGCATCAGGTTACACAGCAGAGGGGCTCTGCGGATGTAACTAAGTTGAAAGGCCTTGGGACAAAGAGATTGTCCTGGGTATCCTGAGAGCTGATCTACTGCAGGAGCCCTTAAATGCAGAAAACATTCAGGCTAAAGGCACAGGGATAAAGCAGAAGGAGAAGTTAGAGAGATTAAAAGTGTGAGAAGACTCTGAGACTAAACACAAGCAAGGGCCACAGGGCTCATGGAAAGCAGGAGAAGGACTCTGGACGCCTCTGATGCAAACACCAGACTCCAGCACTGAACATGAGAAGCATGTTCTCCCCCAGAGCCTGCACTAGGGAACACAGCACTGCCAACATTTTGATTTCAGCCTGATGACACCTGTGCCAGGTTTCCCACTTACAGAACTACGTCAGATTTCCACTCATAAAACCATGGAATAATAAAAAGGCATCGGTTTTTTAAAATTTTAGTTTATTGGCAGACATGTGTGGTGCATGTTTACATTCCTTGTGTGGGGTTGGTCCATGTACATAACACATCTTAATTCCTTTTCTTATCCCTTTTCCCTTCTTTCCCTCCCTCTCCCCTCCACCCATCCCTTGATCCCTTTCCTATTTGGCGGGGTGGGGGGGGGGGGGTACGTGTTGGGGGAGGGAAGAGGGACAAGGGATGAAAAGAAGGAACTGGGATGTGTTACAGACATGTACTAACTCCACACAAGGAACATAAACATTGTGTAGGCATTTAATCGACTACATTTGTGATGGCTGTATTGGAAAGCTAATGCACTCATCATATTTTGTTTTATGCATACACAAAATGCTAGTGTCACTTCTAAACACCAGAGAAATTTATATACACATATTTATTACCCAGAAACAGTCGTTTAACACTTATTTGTGTGATTTCAAAAAAAGTTAAAGGACAATGTGTTGGGAAGATAGCTACATAGGTTCTAATCTAGACACACTTATAAGGTTTAAAATCAGCTTCCTGAACTCCACCTTTTGCAAGTCATGGGTTCTCTTGCTAAGAATGCCACCACTTTCTCACCTGGGCAACATGACACCATTACCCTGAGGACCTCTCCTGCATCTTCACAGCTGTACACCCCCTACACCACCTACAGGTGCTGCTGCTCTTTGCTCTTCTCTCAACCTGCTGGAAATCATCTGTGCTGCAGTTCCTTCCTCACTAAGTCATTACCTCACTTCTCCCCACTAGACTTCACCTGGTCAGAGAACTTCTAACATATGTAATTCTTCTTTCCAGGCTTATCCAGCCAAAGAAAAGCCTCAATACCCAATAAACTGGGAGTGGTTAAGTAAGGATAAATGCTTTCTGTCCTCAAGCAAATGTTATACAGACACAAAAATTAGAGCTCTGAAAGTCAAATTTCTATTTTATTACAGTTATATATTAGGTGAAAGAACTGTTTAAAAATTTAATCACTTTCATTATAATTATATAAAAATATGCACAGAGGTTACAACAAAAGCCTAGCCAGAGATAAAATGTGTTACTTCTTTCCCAAATTGTATATATTGTGACATATATTTTACCAACTATATTAAATGTCATTAAATTTGTAACCTAATCCACAAACAGATATCGTCTCTCCCAAGACTTCCCATTCTTCTCTTTATTCTCTGCTTGATTAAGGTTAAGAAATTGGGGGGGGGGTGGAGAGACAGACAGACAATAAATTTTGGTGCTTTTGCTTTAAAAATATAAACTTCTTGAGTTAAGAAACCACACCTGCTGGCTCCTTTGTACATAATCAGTGTCTGTTATACCACCCTCAATACATGGGCTGCTTCTAACAAAATGCTGACTCTTGATAAATACGTTGCAAGAATGCCTGAACATTTTCCACATACACGTGAAAAACTTCTAATTCAAAGGAGATAATGGAAAACAATATATTCTAATTTATTAATATCTTACATGGTACCTTGAAAACCTTCACATAACTGGTGAATGCTTGTGATGCTGCACGTAGAACTATTTCAATAGTTCAGGCACTGCCAGAGACTAGAAACAGGGGATGAGGAAGAACCGGCACACAAGTGGAGCATGAGCACCACATTAACGGTGCTTTCAGTTCAGCCCAAGGTTGGTGGAAGCTCCAGTCCACTGACCATTTCATAGCATCTGTTTTCATAGTTACCACAACAGACACATGAATGCCCACACAACTTTCCAATTTCAAAATGAGAGCTAACTCAAAAAGAAAACGCTTTGCCATACCACTATGGGTACTTGGGAAAGCTTTCTTAGAGAGGTTATATGTCTGATATAAAATTTGTGACAGCATGACCTTTAAAGGAATAAATAGAAATGTGACTATATGAAGCAGGTTTACAGCAATAGAAGGAATCCTATGAAAGTAGTCTGTAATAAAACCAATGAAGAAAGGTGCTTTCATTATTCTAAATGATTTTAAAAGAAAGGTCAGTATAAACATCTGCTTATAAATCCATGATGTATTCAAGTTAACCTATGTGGTTGGGGTATTTCCTGTAATACTTCTCTTTGCAAATCATGTTTTATCTTTACCTGATTTTTTAACTCAATATAGGCTGAAATATGCTTTAAAAATTAGGAGGAATACTTAACAAGCACATTTTCAAATTAGTTATTACTTAAGAACAAAATCTTACATAAGAACAAAATCTTACATAAGAACAACCTTTAAAGTGACCTATAATATGCTGTAGCCCACTCACTTTCTATCTTGAAGTGGAAGAATAAAGGAGGAAGATACATAAGCTGTGGGGAGACGCATAATTTTTAAGGGAAAAAAATTTCAATCACACGATTAGTTATCACACGGCTTGCACATTTTTCTCTCTAGTCTCATCTGTTCATACTTTACATTTATAAGCGACATAATAAGCTTAAAATAACAATCTTTAACATATTCCCTCACTAGTCTGGTACTGTCTTACAAATTTTATACCATAGGTACCATCATTAGGGGAGCAAAATACTATACTTA
Source organism: Heterocephalus glaber (assembly GCF_000247695.1). Next base: position 19,310,791 of record NW_004624753.1, on the reverse strand, counting down.
TTTATAATACACTTCTATATTCATGGGAACACATCTAAAGAGCTTTATACAACTAAAAAAAAAAAATCAGTACACTGAACTCACCATAGAAATGCAGTGACATTTAAACATAGGGATGACAATTAGGTCACAAGGAGATTTAGATTCCTTTGATGACAAATTGTAATGTTTCATTCAAATTCTCTGTGGCATTTTGGAACTTTAGTTTTTAAAAGTCTAAGAACCAAGTTTATTTTTCTAACTGAAGTATTCCTACTATCAACTGTGAATAATGGTAAAGTCTCATGAAGTAATCCACCCATTCCCTTCAATCCCCTCTCTTGACAGGATCTCACTTTGTTGTCCAGTCTTGGTCTCAAACTCTCAATCCTCCTGCCTCAGCTTCTTGTGTAGCAGGGATTATGGGAACATGACACAACACCCAGCCAGTATTTATTTCTTTTGAGGAGCAGAAACAGCAATATTTTTCATTTTAAAAAATTAGACTTTCTAATGAGATCTTCCTATGGTTCCTTTGTCAAACCTGTAATACAGACACAACAATAAAAACACCATCTACAATCCTCACCGCGTTCTTCTAGGTACAGTATGAACGAAATAATCTAGGTTGGAAAGTATTCTGTAAATGCCAATCACTTTGACTTCTTGGTCCTGTCCAGCTCACACTTCTACCATCACAGGGCTGTGACGAAGCCTCCAGGGGCTGCCAGGTGCCCAACTCAGGTGCCACAATGTAGCTCTGGCTTGACTTCCCCATGCCACCGGATGGTGTTTGCCATTCCTTTTGGAAGGCTTCTCTTAGCATCACAGGCACCATCATCCTTTTGCTGTGCACTGCATTTGGACAGCCAAAGAGACAATTCAACATGCTTGAAAGACATAGCACAAGGTCACTGGGAGAACAGGAAGTGTCCAACTTTGCACATCAGCTGCCACTCTACATACAGATGTCTCTGATATGGCAATAAAACAGGAAACCATTTGGCTTAATAAGAAAGCAATTCAGTAGGTGCATATTATATGTAGCATCTAGTTCTGGTTGCCTAGCAACCAGTCATGAGTGAACTGCAGAGAATAAAAGCTTTAAACAAATATACAGTTTCCACTAGCTTCAAGGACTCGAAGAGAAGTCAGTAGTCAATCTAAATTCTAGTTGAAAATTACCAAACTGATACAAAGGAAAGAGAATCCATTATTATCTCACAGAATCAAGCATTAACTAGAGGTGAGATTTAACCCTTTCAGTTTATCTTTTGAACCAGTGGTTTTATAGGAAAAAAGCTCTTGACAATATAAAATATAAAAACTTTATGCAGAAAAAACAAAAAAATTTGCTGAAAACTTGTATTTATTCATGCAACTAAACATATAAAGAGGAAATCAGAAAATTGAAAGACATCCCCTGTTCCTGGACAGGCAGAACCAGTATTGTAAAAATGGTCATACTGCCCAAAATGATAAATAGATTTAATGTAATTCCCATCAAAATACCAACACCATTTTTCACAGAATTAGAAAAAAATTCTAAAATTTATATAGAACCAGAAGAGACCCAGAATAGCCAAACCACTCCTGAGAAAAAACAGCAAAGTAGGAAGCATCACAATCCTGGATTTCAAGTTACACTACAAAGCTATGATAGTAAAAGCAACACGGTACTGGCACAAAAACAGACATGTTGACCAATGGATCAGAATTGAGGAAGCAGAAACAATCCTGTGCCAGGCAGACACAGTGCCACTGAGCTAAATCCTTGATTCTAAAAGTCATTCTTAATAATAACTGAAATGTGTATGATCACAATGGAATCTCTGATTAACCTATTAAATTAATAACTCTTTTGGCTGCCTTATCTTTTTCAGGGTATACTAATATGGATAGCCTTGTATAATTCAGGACCATAAATAGAATAAAGTTTAAAATATATATATGTATATTTAAATATTTAACATGATTCATACTCTGACCAAGTAATTCCATTTCTAAAAAAATCTATCCTAATTGTATAAAATACAGATGTTTACATACAGCATTATTTATAGTATGGAAAAAATTGGGAATGGCTTAAATGCTGTCTAAATGCCTCCAAAAGGGTGACAAATATACTACAGTGCAGCCATACAAGAAAATATCAGGCAGTCATTAAAAATGATATTTTTAGAGTGATTTTAATAATAAGAAAATCTTTAAAAGTTTATTTTAAAATTGAAAAAATAGTAAAATTTTATAAAAGCACAATTTCAATACTGGGTTTTAAAACTTCATAGAAGGGAGAAAACTAGCAGTAACAACAGGTTTTTCCTTCTCCTATATTTTCTCAGCTTATTCTTTAAATAATGAAGATATATCCTGTTTATATTTACAAAAAACCAAACCCTGCCCATTTCATCTAGAACCAACAAAAATATGCCTTAGCCTTGTGTTTCAGGAAGTAAAATATTCACTTTAGATCTTTCTGTAGTCATCTCTATTCATTTTAACTTAAACTTAGCAAGTTGCTTCACACATTTTTGTCAAATTAAAAGAGCTGTCCACAATATCCTAAAGTTGAAGGTAACAAGTACAGTACACATTGTATTGAGAACTTCCATTTGAATAATATCATTTAAGAAAAAAGATTTAAAGTTTTCAGTAATTTAAGGAGTTTCAACCATTACACACACTTTACCCACTAACCAACTTGCACTTAACAGCATCATAACTCTGTGCCTCTTCTTACCTAAGGTGGTTGAGCAGAGGCTGAAGTCGCTCATCTGACTGCACAGCAGGCAAAGATCGGGCAGTCAACTGAAAGCAGAGAAGGGAGTTAGTAAAAACACCGAAGGCCAAACACTGAACAGGTAGGAATGAATGCTAAATGCAACACAGGCCGGGAGCAGACCTGGAAGGCAGTACCTAAAACGTAAAGAAATGCCTCTTGGTTTTACAACAAGAAATTACACAGAAAGCTGATGTGCTGTGTGATTATAAAGGGAAACACATGGCTGTCAGGAAGCGAGACACATCATCGGGTTTAGAACTAAAGAAAAAAAGGGGGCCAGACATAGAGTGAGAGGGAGCACCCATCAGAGTCCTGGAAAAAAGCCTCAACCCGAAAAAAAATTTTATAAATAAAAATGGAAAAGCTTCTGATATTAGTATGTATGAAAATCAACCTTATGGTACTGAATTCTATAATACCAGTGATATTAAAGAGAGGGATTTTCATTTGTAGGTAAGCTCCTGTGAACATAGTTATACACAGACAGAAGCGTATATATACACAAATATGCACACATTCCAGCATGTATGCCTTCATTTTGACAACCACATTAAATATGCAAAAGCAACTCAAAATATTTAATACTGAAATAGGACCTCAAATTGATCTAAGAACTGGAGAGCCAAAGCCTGACTGTTGAACACTGTGCGTGGAAATGTAAATTTTCAATTTTTATTGCATTATTAATTATATTTCTATGTATGTCTATATTCTTTTCTGTTCTTTTTTTTTTTTTTTTTACCAGGGATCAAACTCAGGGCCTTGTGCTTGCCAGGCAGGCTCTGTGCCACTGAGCTACATCCCCGGCCCTTGTTTCTGTTCTTAAGAGAATGCCCTCTTATATGAATTTGTTCCAAAGAAATTGAAGACATTCATCAAAAAAAATAATCAGATAAAAAAATTTTTTTTAAATCAAATAGTATGAAGTAATAAAGCAATCAAACAAAACTAAAACACAACTTCTTTTGGATTCAATTATGATCAGAAGAGTTCTTGTGTTGTGCTAATAAACCACTTCATAATTCACAGAAGAGAACCTCAAGATAAGCAACAAACTAAAAGATATCCATGGTATATACCTTATTATGAGGCATCCTATTTCTAATTTTCTCATATATTAATTAAAATTTCCTAAAAATGGGAAAGTCATTTAATTTATCTAACCTAACTTTTAATGTTAGGCAAATAAAAATAGCGCTATCATTTTAAAAATATATATTTATTTTAAAAATTGACCAAGCTGCCATGTATGGAGTCATTTTGATTAAATCAAACCTAATAATGGAAATCTTTCCAATTTTATACAAAAACTAACTTCAGTAGTTATTAATTTACAATACAGTAACATAAGACAACATACTGTACTTTTAGCACAACAGACTTTCAATATCCGTAAGAAATGTTGTCTAGTGTTTCATGAATATAAAATATTACTGTATCTAGGTTATCAAGGCTTATAAACAAAACACCTTGCTACTTTAATAGCCGCGTATCCATTAATGTCAAATCCCTCTATAAAATGTCATTTTCATTGCTCAAGGCTTTTACATTTCAGAACCAAAGCTATACCTTAGTAAGATTAAATGTTTTCTAGATATTTCAAAAGTCAATTTTTTGACAACAGAGAAGATGAACTGGGCTTTCTCATTCACATCTGTCAATCTATATAGCATGCTTTTTAATTAAACCGCCTTTTCTAAACAAAAGCAAATAAAAACATCTCCATAACACGAAAATATTTTCTACACGGCTGTTCATTCCATATAGGAAATACTTCACAAATCTATCCCTTCATCTTAGTCTCAGCTTTCATGTGCTCCTTCCTAAACTGCTAACACATTTCCATTCACTGCTATTCTTCCCTCCATTCTTGCTTCTCCCTTCATTTATTCTCCACCCAAGGTCAGGATGAAATCTGAAAGTTAACCTCTCTTCTAATTAAAATCATCTAACAATTCCCTTAGGCTCTTAGGCTAATGTTATCACAATGATTTTTCATTGAACATTTTTAAAAATTTTCCTTTTGGGCACATAACAAGTGGCTGACACAGCTCTGCCAAGCCCACAGGGTACACCAGGAGGTGCTGGGGGGAAGTCTGCCACCAATTTGGTCTGGAGCTCAGGCCCGGCCCCTCCCACCTCCAACTCACTCTCCAGTCTGAATCTCCAGAGAAAGCCAGAGTAGTAAGTTTCCCAGAGTTTTCCTTTCAACTTTCAAAATGATTAGAATTTTCAGAAATAGCACATCTTTTCCTGTTTAAGGAGATGAGATCATAAAGCTATTCCAAAGATCCTCAGCTGACCTTTCACTGACAGACATGAACATCTAAGATGTTCTGCTGTTTAGTTTGAAATTTCTCTGTACACCACTGTAGGTACTTTCTACTCACTTTCTACTCACTTTCTACTCAAGTCAATCCCACCAGGAAGGGTGCTGCATCCCTATCACCTGCAACATAACATGCTGGATAAATATTTACTGACAAATCTAACTGCAGCTGGGTAATTCCATTAATTGATGAAAATGAAATTATGCCTCTACCTACATTCATAAAGCTTTTCAAATTTCTGCTTTGAGCAAAATTAAATCTCAGTCAAAACTAAACTAAATCACAATTATCACCCTTCCAAGAAACCAATATACTATAACAAGATTTTCAGCATTAGAAATTTTAGCATTTTCCTCTACAACTTGAAACAAGAATCCATCTAAGTTAAACAGATTTTGGTTTCCCAACTTGTTCTAGTTTTTATTCTTTTTATAGAAAACACAATAATGTCATTTACTATAAAATCACCAAGATTGAATGAAAAAGAAGGAAGAGCTGTCATGGGTTACACCTGTGAAGCCCAGATGGGTTGTCTGAGTTAGCGCTACTTCAGGGGAGGAGTTATAAAGTCAGCATAACTTTTAGATTATCTCCTATCGTTGTTAAGAGGGCAGAGGTGATCCAAGATGTCTTTTCATCATTAAGAATATATCTGTAGGGCCGGGGATTTAGCTCACTGGTTTTGCCGCCTGCTGCTCAAGCACAAGGACCTGAGTTCGATCCCCGGCACCAAAAAAAAAGAAAAAAAAAAGAATATATCTGCACATTTACTTAACCAAAGCAAGGTGTGTGCTGTTTTTAGACAAGCATAACAGTTAGTGATTCTTAAATAAATTGTGTTTCTAAGATTCATACCATTGACTAAATCCTACATATGAGTATAATATTGCATTTGCCAACTAACAGTCCTCTAAATGCCAGTAAATATTACACATGCTCAAAATAACAAGAGACAGAGAAAGCATGGCGGTGTCCGGTCCAGCTCATCCTTGTGCAAGAATCTGGGTTCCTCAGATCACAAGCAGCTGGGCTGGTGTGCAGCAGAGCCGTGAGGGCACCTGCGACCCAGCCTGCACAGCACCAGCTCTGCTCACATTGCACAGGGTGGCCAGGAGCCTCTGCCTAGTCCCAGGCACTTCCACCTGCTCTTCTTCCCTCACTTCTCAGATCAGGGAAGTACAGTACTCTCAAGATACATTTTGCATGTGGCCATGCAGTCTTGAAGATCAGCACGCTTTCACATGGAAGCTTCGTGTCCACTATTCGGGACTCAGCTCCTCACTGAGGCCTCCACTCCCCAGGTCTGGGAAGTAGCACTTTACATGGGGCCTATGCAGCCACATCGGGCTCTCAGTGTTACTGCCACCTGAGTGCTCTTACCTGTTCATTTTTTCTTTTGTGCTTTCTCTCCTCACAAGAATAGTAAGCTCCATTGAAAGTAGGACCTTTTCTATCTCTCTTTTCCCCACTGCTTAGAACAGCTTGTGGTGTGGCATATAGTAAGCCTCCCTACAGATCCTAGACTCAATAGGAGGTTTCCTCTCTTAAATATCTCCACGGGAGGCCTGAGTTCAGAGAAGTCTGCCCTAGACCCCAGTTCTCTTGGTCTTGGATTTCATGAGTCTTCATTAGTAAGTAGGACTGTCTACTACTATACACATTTCTCCTTCATTACCAGCCAAATGGAAAAGAGCAAGTGGTCCACAGTGGAAATTTTGACTCCCTGGTTCAAAGAAAATAAGCAGCCCAAACAGTCCAAAATTCAAATTACAGGTGTACCATGAAGTCATTTATAAAGTAAACATGCATTTATCTGAGTACATATAAACTCAATATATGGATGTACTATATGAAGGCACTGTGGGAAATTGTAGAATTCAGCTATCTAGTTGTAAGAATTGATCACAAAAAGTTCGTTAACTGAGAAAATTAAATCATTTCTGGGAAATTCCACAAGTCTGTTTGTTAAAAGAATGCCAGAAAACTTTAAGAGACATCGTAAAAGTCTTACAGGAGAAAAACAGATTTTCCTAGTTTTCTTCTTTACCATTTCCTGGGATCAGATAACTGCGACCCAATGACTCTACGGGTAGTGAGAGAGATAGGACTCACTATGCACATCTGTGATGTTTGTGGTGGGCCAGTGGGCTTGATTTTGGCTGAAGTTGTCCTGCTCTCTTGGTACCATCTGATAAGAATAGGGCTGCGGTGTGCTCTTTGATGTACAGGATTGGTGAAAGGAAATGGAGGACTTGCGAATTCGCCTGTAGCTTTTATGAGTCACTTAAAGTCATTTGTCACCAGAGGTTAAAATCAGAAAGACGACAGCCAGAATAACTAAGCTGCTTTCCTACATGTATAAAAGCCTTGCTTCTTTCCTTTGTGATTGTCGAATAGTGCCAGAGGAATTAAACTGCTGTTTGTCCTCCAGGCTGTCTCCTTTTCTTTCTTTAAAAGTCAGTGCTTTCCGGGGTCTCAGGTCTCCCTCTAGAGAGACCACCAACAAGGCACTACCAAAAAGGTAACCATAACATAATTCTTTCCTTCTAATCTATACCTTTTTGGGTTTTGGTCACTAAATGATAGCTACAAATAAAGCAGAAATATCAACTAAAGATATACCCTTCCCAGTGTTACTAAAATTTTAAATATACAAAGTTTAAAGTCTTATATAATGAACACCCATTGCGGGGGAGGGGGGGCTTCCAAAACTGAGACTGCTTCAAAAATTTATAGAAAGCAGATAAGGAGCAGTGTAAATGTGACATTACTCAAATAAGATTCACTTAGACCAATATAAAGAAATAAGCTTTGTCATTTAAATCACAATGCTAAAATTTAGTGTGTATTTAAACACTCATCAGGATATTATTGCTAAGGACACAGTTACAGGTTCTGGTAGGTTCAGTTTTTTTGAAAGTGTCCCAACTATTTTTCTCAAAACAAGACTACCCCAAAAGTACATAAAATTTCATGAAAATTGAAATCCAAATAGTAATTTAAAGACTAATCTACTCAAGAATAGGAAAACATGAAGTATAAAATATGTTTGGCTCTTTTATCTTTTCAAGAATAAAGCAAACATAGAAAATATTTTCTCCTTATATTTTCCACTTAAATATCTTGAACATAGCTAAAAATATATTCAATCAGTATGTAAAAGGTAATTGTTAGAATTATACTCCCTATTCAGCAGCATTTTTTTAAAATGTGGACCGGGAGGCAATTTTGGCTGCACCCAGGTGCTTCAGTGTTCTCCATTCTTTAAATCCCAAATGAAAGTTCTGAAGCAAATGTGATAGCAACTTACGTGGTTAATCCCGGCAGGTAAGTACATGTGTGTTTTTATACTATTCTGCATACATCTGCATGTGAAGGAGTTCCAGAGAGGAAGGAGGGAGGACTGGGGAATTGCTTGAAGGAAGGCAAGCTAAAATACAAGCAAGAAGATCAAATGAGAGTGAGATCCAAGATGAAGAGCCAAATTATGGCAGAGATCATCATGGAAAAAAGACACAAACATGAGAAATATGGAGGCATCATACTCCACAGAAATTTGTGAACAAGAGAGGAGAAGATATGCAGGACACTCAGCAGGTGGTGCTAAAGGCAAAATAGTGGCTAGAGAAGAGGAGGCTGAGGAAGAAGTGCACTTATAAATTGAGTTTTAGGCATGCTGAATCTGAGGTATTTTTTAAGAGGGTTCTTCGGAGATAAGGTCATTCCTTTCCTCTGGGTAGAGGGGAAGGGGGAGACCTCTGCAATAAAGGCTGTATGGCCTGCTTCGGGGAGAAGGGCCCAGAGGACCCAGTGACGGTCCTGTTTTTGCTATTTCCCCTAATGCCAAAGTGCCATGTTTTGAGGTAGCATGTCCCAAAACCCAACAATTCTAAGAATATCCAGCAAATGGTACAGGATGGATTAGCAGTGTCTGCTCTGGCAATGGAATGGATAATTACAATTATCTGTAAAGTATCTGCTATCTTGAGTTGCAACAAGATAATAAAAGAAATCTTTGTAAATAGGGAGGAATGGAGGGGTTGAAGGGAGGGCTGGGCAAGGGTGAAAAATAAGAACCAAGAGAGACTATGTAAAGGTGCAAATTTCGAATGATGAATATGTCATTATATTGTATACCTAAAATGTACCAATGATTAGAATGAATAATCGATAATGTAAAATAGGAAGAAAATGTCCAAAGGGGTAGGGGTAGTGGGAGGGGCAGGGGAAAGGAAAGAAGGGAAAGGAAAAATGATGAGAAATGGAAAAAATGGAAATAAAGTCTTTGTAAATAGGGAAGGGTGGAGGGCGTGAAGGGAGGGCTAGGAATGGGGAAAAAATAAGAACCAAGATGCATTATGTAAAGGTACAATTCCCAATGAGAAATGTAATTGTGTTGTATACCTACAATGTACCAATAAAAGAATTTAATAAAGTGAAAAAAAAAAAAACGATTAGCAAACATCTAAAAAAAGAAAAAAAAAAGAAACAGGGAATTTTGTCAACAGACTTAAAAGTTTGGCAACACTGATTACAAGCAGTTACAGGTTTATCAGAGAGAAAACAAAGCCAGCATCTACTTTAACTCCTTCATTATAGGTCTTAAATGAATTAAGTTTACTTTATGGGGAAAAAAAAATTCCCTGAGGAAAGCACTCTACCTCCAGCTCTGCAGCTGACTGTTAATCTTAAAATCCTAAAGAGATTTTCCTGTCAAGCAGGTTGCTATTTTGCAACAGACTTCTTTAAAGGGGCTGATAAGGGGCCTGCAGGAAGAAATAGTTTTCATGATTTTCTTCTTCAAATGACAGACATGAAAATAAATGGTTCTCTTCTTTTCCTTATTTGGTTGTGCTGGGGTTGAACCAAGGCCTTCACAGTGAGCTACACCCCTTGGCCTTTTTTTTCATTTTAATACAGGTCTCCTTGAGTCACTAAGTTGCCCAGGCTGGGGTTGAACTTGCCATCCTACCTCAACCTCCCAGAGTACTGGAATTAAAGGCAAGCCTGCCACACTTGGCCAATAAATGGTTCTTAAAAAGCCAACCAGCATTTAGAAAACAAGGGTGGTTTCAATCAGTAGAAAATGAATACGAGGTGACTTCATTTTAAAATAGTAAGTCTTGTCTCTCTGAACTACTCACCCAACACTGGCTAAATTAAAACACATAAAAATGACAGAAAAACAATGTTTACGTGGAAAATACTGCTCAATTTTGTTCTGTGGTGTTTTTACCTTCTACCAGTCACTGTTTCCTTACAAACTCAAAAAGAATGACAATAATGACAATACCTACTAATATCAAAGTTGTATCTTAAAAGAAACCCAAGATAGGCTATCAGCACAGATTAGACATATTTCTTTCCATACAATATTGTTCTACTCAAATAAGCAGAATCATATTTCCTACCAGTGATGTTAGAGCAGTGGCATCTATATATATTTACAAATGACAAAGACAAATTTAGATTTTTTAAGTGAAAAACAAGTAGGAAATATTTTTTTCAAAATATCTTCACATTATACTCATTTCACACAAGATCTGAGATGACTCTACTGCACCTTAAAATTTCCCAAGAAGGCCGGGGATTTAGCTCAGTGGTTCCGCTGCCTGCCTCACAGGCTCAAGGACCCGAGTTCAATCCCTGGTATTAAAAAAAAAAAAAAAAAAA
>NW_004624753.1:19239625-19278700 GCF_000247695.1 Heterocephalus glaber | reverse complement strand
GGGGGGGGGGTGTGCTTCTGGCACCTGCACAGCTCACCTTCTAGGCAATGGGCGAGGCTCTGCTCCTCTGCACTGGGGGCGGTGGTAGGACAGCCCAAAAGGCCAAATTGTATATTTTTAAGTCTTGAAATAAAAATGCACTCTGTTGCAACTAAAGATTTCCTGTTCTGCTCTTTGCACCTGATTTATTCCCTTCTTAGTTTGTTCATTTTTATAAAATGTAAAAGTATACCATCCTAAACTAAAATCTGTGCTACTACAATGGTTTGACAGCATTGCCCTATAAATTATCAGTTGACAAAATCTTAAAGTCAACTTCTGAAAAACATATAATCACTACCAAGTTATTTTTTAAATGACATTAACTCTTCCTAAAGTTCAGCACACATTTTTAATTAAAGGCACATCATAGTAAACATATGGGCAAGGAAGGACTTACAGCAACTGACATTTGTAACAGCAGACTGTGACTTTTCACCAGTATTTTATAGTTGTAAGATTAAGACAGATGATTTTTTGGTCCCTGTGGAAGGGGAGAATGAAGACCCTATTCACTAATATGAGCAGGAATAAATTTGAACAGATAATTCAATGTTCAGTTTTGTCCAGTTAAAGTCTGAACCATTACACAACCAGACAGAATTCTCTGGACTTAGGAAATAAAACCATAAAATCTGATTCTAGCAATGTGTGGCCACTGAGTTCCTCAAATATGGCCAGTCCCTCACTTCAAATATGCATAATAACTGAGGCCTGAGGCTTAAAAGATAACTTAGTCTGATTCATGTTGTTGTTTTAGATAATCTAGTCTTTATTCTAAAAACTTAAGATTCCTTTGGTTATGATATTCTTAAATTTCACTACATTTTACCAAGACAGAGGTTATGTCTTCTGTGCAGCATTCTATTAGCCCTTTCAATATGATGTTTTTTTCTTTCTCAATTCATAGTAGTTTATCATCATTATTTCTTCTAATACTTTTCTCGCCAATTTCTTCTCTCTTCTGGGAAGTCTATTATTTAAATGCTGACAGTACTACTCTCCTCCCTATTTCTTACCCTTCAATATTTCCTTTCTCTATTTTTCTTTGTGCCTTCCTTCAGAGTTCCTTAACATGATATTCAAGTTCAATAATTCATTTTTACCCATATCCTTCCTAGTTATGATTTGTTTCATGTTTTACTGTATTTGTCAGATACTGTCCTTTCCCATTGAGTACATTTATTATGTTTATTTTAAATTATCAATGCTTGCTATAAAAATTCTGCTTTATGATGCCTATACTACAGTAGAACGCCCCAAAAGGCCCCCATCAATGCCTGAAACTATTTATAATATTAACACATTACCACCAGCTTCAGCCACTGGAGGTACATGCATGACTATCACGTATGTACCACTGATGGTTCAGAACCACCTGGCAATAAAACACATGAATTAATAATTCACTTTATAAATTAGGCAAGTAAAGATTAAAAACAGTAACAAATAATAAAATAGAATTATAACAATATACTGTAATAAAATGATCAGCATTACTACTCTTGGGCCATTTTAAGTAAATTAAGGATTACATGAACTCAAGTAACTTTGATGCCCTGACAATCAATCTGAGAAGTGAGACCACTCCTAAATGCCTAAGGACAGTGTATTAGTCACCATTCTTTCACTGACTGGTGCAAAACACCTGATGCATACAACTTACAGGAGAAGTTTATTTTGGCTCATGATTTTGGAGGTTTCAGTCCATGGTTTGCACCCTCTGAGGCAGAAACATCAGGGAAGAAGGGGATGGCGGAGAGGAAAGCTGCTCCCCTCATGAAGCAGCCAAGAAGCCTAGGGCAAGGGCAGAACTAGGGAGAGAGGAAGGGGCTGGGGACAGGATATGTCCTTCAAAGGCACAACCCAGTGAACTACTTACTCCAGCAGAGTCCCACCTCCTCCCAAGAGCTATGAGCAATACATCAGTGATAAACCCATTGATGAGAATAGTGTCCCTTGATCAAATCACCTCTGAAAAGTCCCACCTCTCAACACCTGAGCCTTGTGGAGGACATTTTGTATTCAAATCATAAACCATTTTATGTGGCATGTATACGTTAGACAAAGGGATGGCTCGCATCTTGGTTGGAAGGAGCAGGATAGTGTAATATTTCATCATGTTAGAATGGCTCACAGTTTAAATTTTATGATTGACTTCCGGAATTTTCCATTTAATAATTTCAGACCATGGTTAACCATGGGTAACTAAAACCACAGAAAGTGAAACTGCCGATAAGGAGGGACCAATGCAATTTGTTATCTCTGTTTTTAACAGTATTTATACTCTTCATAGCTCTATTTGATTTGTAAGGTCATATTCAAGAAAAAAAACATGAACTACAAGGTTGAAAAACATGTATGAAAATGGCCAAAACACTAGTATAGTATTGTCCCTCTGGGTGAATTTGAGAAGAACGGAAAGGATGAGTCACAGGCACTAAATAATGTCTCTTGACCACTGCAGCTTAGTGCCCACCTCCAGGTAACTCCTGACAGGATTCACCTTTCAAGCTGTAGGAAGTCCCAGCACAGGGAGAGGGTCTCTCTGCAGAGAACTGCCTGCAAGCATCAAGAACAGCGAGCACCATGAAGTAGCCAGTTGGGTCACACCTATTTTCTTCAGCTCCTCACCACAGCAACCCTTTCATGCTGCCCTGATATGACCTTACTGGCATCAATATTTGTAGCAGTGGGGCAACAATTTTTGTCTTAAGGCAACTGGAGAAAGTCAGGTCAAAAAAAAAATTAAAAACAGAACAATTTATCTTCATCTGAAGCTTCAGGCTTCAGGTCACCCTGTACCCTAGACTAAACCACCTACACCTGCACACTTAGACACAACAGCCCAAGGCACCTCTAGAATTTTTCAGTTACTTAGGTATTTCCTCAGATTTGTACTTTCTTCTTACTTCTGTGGTTTCTCTGCAGAGAAGGAACCAACAGTAAACAGCTGTGCTATTGCTTAGGAAACTGATAAAGTACAGTGAACTCAATTTGTTCACAGGGGCTTGTTGTAACTCAAGATGGTTGTCTGTCAAGACTGTTTTTCATATAAGAAATAATGGAAATACCCATAATGTAGTCCAAACTTCCCAAAGCACCCCTTAACCTAACCTTTTCATAATAAAAAGGGGGCTGTATTAATGTGCATAATTTACCAGAAACACCAATAATTTTTTTAGTGTATTCACCAAAAAGTTAAAAAAAAAAGGGGCCTAGTTTACCAGAAACAACAATTTCATGCTGTACTCACCACTCAAGTTGACATCTTTAGCTTACAGGAAGGGAGGGTGAAATGGAAAGTGGTTATTGTTTGGAAGGAGAGTCCCCTTCCATAAGAACATCAGGAATCTGGCTCTCTGGTGTCCTTTCTCTCCTTTGGAGAGTCTGTCGCCCACTAGGACCTGCTTCTGGCTCACAAGCCTCAACCTTTTCAGAACTGAAACCTGGCCTAAGGTGTCTGTTTCTGTCTTTTCTTTAACACTGTTCTGTAGTACAACATGACACTGTCATTAAGCAAGTGAATGCAACAGTTGGCTTTTTCCCTGTCTGGGTGGGTCTCCCTGTGCTCTGTCCATTTTTTCAAGATTTCCTTATACCCTCTCCTCTTTAGAAAGCCCCTCAGCTGCCATTCTCTGCTATTCAGCAAGAAATTGCTGAATTTCCTCTGCAGACAGTTCCTCTGACTATTCCTCCACATCACCCACAAGCCTATGGACTCTGCTATAGTGACAGTGTCATCAACCACAGGGTCAATCGAAGGATCAGGCTCATCTACACAGACTACAGAGTCTCTCTCCTGTATAATTTTAGGCCACACTTTCTTCCAGGCAGATCTCAGTGTCCTTAGAGAGACACTGACCCACAGTTTCTCAATTAACCTCACACAGGAAAGACCAGCATTGGAGTCATGACTCAAGAGTTTGGTCATAAGTTAAAAGTAAAATTCCAGTCATAACCCAAGTTGTTGAGTCAAGCCTCTAGAGAGTATAACTCTCACCGTGGCTCTTCTTTCTGTTTCTTGTGCGATGGGTTGAGCAGCTTCCCTCTACCAGGTCCTTCTGCTATTCCATTTCTGCTTTGATATACTGCAACATGCCCTAAATCTTCTGAAACCAAGAGCTAGATAAACCTTCCGCCTTTGTGTTGTGGGTGCCAGGTATTTTGTCCCAACAAAGGAATGCTAAGAAATATACATGTACATCACATGGTACCTGGTTGATCTCACTGCTATAACTGGTGGGGTATGAACATGGCCCCTCACCTGGAGCACACACAACCACCTCCTTGGGTCGGCTATGGGGTGAGACCTGCTGACTATGGGAGAATGATACTCTCAAGTCAATTTCAGTGCTTCCCTTCTATGTACGACAGCATTATTCCATCCTATAGCTGTGTGAGCTGTGTTCTTCTTGTTGACCCCAACAAGTGCAAACTACGCTGCAGGTAGGACTGTTGCTCCTAGTGGTAGTAATTGTCATGTTCCTCACTGCCCTCCAAACAAGGGGACTCCTCCCCGCAAAGCTGGTAACAGATCTTACACAACCAGTACAAAAACGTTCTCACAATCAAAATTTTTTCAGCACAACTTCAAGTAACTATTTAGCTTACATAATACTTTTGAACTAATTATAGTTTCTCTTTCAAAAAGGCATAGCCTTAAAACCCTTGGGCCAGGATTAAGCTCAGTGGTTCCAGAGCCTGTCTTGCAAGCACAAGGTCCTGAGTTCGATCCCAGTACCAAAAAAAAAACAACCCTCATGTATAAACTCTGAACTATTCATAGGAACACTGCTCCTGGTGCACATTACATTGCAGGGGAAGAGGATAGCAAAGGAAGCAGGAAATGCTACATTACAAACAAAACCTATATCATTATTGGCTTCATTTTAGTAGGATTCTCCTTTTCACCATAAAAATTAATATTGTGCCTTCTCTGATGGTAGTCAGAGGTTACATGTTAGGATTTTAATGTATGCAAGACTGAAAGGGGAAGTCACAAATCAGACAAAAAGAACACAGAAACAAATCACATAAACCTGACCTTAAAGTCACACAATCGTGCTAATCCTAGCCCTGACCAGCTGTATGACTTGGAAATAATTTAATTCCTTACTGCTCGTGATGATTAATCATGATTGTCAACTGGATTAGACACCCAGAAAATTAATAAAGCACACATCTGGATGTGTGTGTGGTGTTTCCAGAGACAACTGGCTCATGGGGGCTCAAACTTCATTGGTGAATCAATACATTGATAAGATAGTGACTTGATGGCATTATGAGAGGTGATGAAGACTCAGGAGCTGCGGACTAGGTGAAGGGAGTTAGCCATGGGGTGTGACTTGGGAGTTGACTGTATCTGGTTGCTGACCCCCTCCTCTCGGGCTCTTTCCCTCTAACTATACTTCCTAGCTGCCATGAAGTGAGCAGATTTTCTCTGTCGTGCCCTTCCACCACGATGCACCTGCTTTGGAGCCAGCTAACCATGGACTGAAACCTCTGAAATCACCAGCCAAAATAACCCCTTCCTCCTCTAAGTCGATATTCTCAGGTATTTGGTCACAGATGAAAAGCTGCCTAACACAGTGCTTTAGTTACAGATGGAAAACATCTGTAAAGTGAGAATTCTGGACCTTAATTTACATGGCTACTGTAAGAACTAAAAATAATAAGTGAAAGAAACATACAGACAATATGTCTTCAGCTACATATTCAGTAAATGCATATTATGCAAAACAGGTTCCAAGCTAGGAGCCAGTGGCTGCTGCTAGTACTAACCACTACTAAAACTACCACCATCACCATTACTATCACTTCTATTTCAAATCAATTGATCAGACTTCACACAGAATTAAATGTTTACCCAAGAGACAATTACCCTAAAGTACATGTACTAAATTTTTTAATTATTGATTACTATATGTTCTGTATTGGTCAGCTCTTCCGTTGCTGGGACCAAATACCTGACATCCACAACTTGAAGGAGGAGAGGTTTATTTGGGTCAAGGTTTCAGAAGTTTCAGTCCATGGTCGACTGGCTCCATCCTTAATTCAGCTCTCCCTCCTCTTAGGACATACATCCCAAACATTCTGAAGCACTGCTCTTCCCACTGGTCCAGCAGTTCCTCAACTCTGTCCTTTGGAATTCCAGTTCTCCCTCCACAGACACTCCATCTTCCTCTCTGCCAAACAACTATTCATTTTTTCCATCCCTTAAAGACCTCTAAGAAACTCTCATGTCCTAACTTTCTAGCTGCTGACTCCTTTGGCATCCCTGCAACATACACTCCCACACTGCTGGGCACAAATACAATTTCTTGCTGTTCTCCCTCTGCTGGACTGTAATCCCCTCTAAGGCAAAGGCCAGCGCTTGTTTATTGCCAATCCTGTAAAGTATAGCATCGAGTTTTCACTCAATAAATATCTCTATCAAATAAAATTAATTCATCTTCATATGTAAGGAAAATGTCCTAGACATGATAAGGACTCATTAAATATCTACTGAATAAATTAATAAATAGATTCTCTAGCTGTTGGTAATAATACGTGGAGCACTTCAGGTGTTCATATTTCCTATAACCTAAAGGCTCCCAAAATAAAGATATAAAGCTTTTTCCTAACTTCTACTCTATGTTGGAAACCTAACACTAAAAGGACCAGAAAACACAGTACAATACTCATCAGCCCTTTCTAAAGACCAACATATATCCCATATATCACAATTAAATGTGTTCTCCAGAATGTTTAGTTTATATCAATACTAGCTCACATTTCATTGCATGTTGTGTAAGCTAACATTTCAAAGAAAATGAGTATTTTGATTTATAACACTGGTACTTTTATTACATGAAATACCAAGTCTTGTGATTGCTGACACTATATAACAGTAACAGGCACTACCTCCCCTAATCAAAAATCCTAATCAAAAACACAGTACAAGAAATGACTGCATTCCTGACACATACGTCTGTCCTTCTTTGGCTTCTAGGCCTATAGGACTTCATAATCCACACTGAGTTTGCAGCCAGTTTAGCCTTGCCTCTATCCCTCATCACTGAAAAATCCTTACTTGTGTGTTATCTGAGACTGACAAAGTTTGGTTTAGACGCGATTTTTAAAAAATCATTTATCTTATGTGATTTGTGTGCTTTCATGGTCACTATGCCATTGAAACTATAATTACTTTCTGACAACACAGGCATGTGTTATCCCTTTTAAATAAGACCACTGACATGGTGATAAGACAGTGTTTATGCTACTGGCATGTCTTTTATATTTTAATGAAAGATTTCATGGTGTTCATATCTTAGAGCTATAATCAAAGCCATCATTTAAAAAATTGTGTGGAATCATTCCAAACATCTTATAAGAAACATCTACTTTTATGAGAGGATCAAGGAGGCCACCTGATCCACCTGATACTGCTCCTCAGTCTTCCTCATCAAAAAGAAATGTTTGGCACACCTTTCTCTTCCAAGCATCCCGTTTCCATGCAAACAGTGTTTCATGTGGACAGAGCTGAAGCTTTCTCCTGTCTCAGTAATGTCCCTAACATGTCCCTCACAACTGGCTTCCTTCTATTGCACACTTTTGCTCTGCAGCTTTGAGGTGATTTGTTCTCACAAGCATCTTAAGTCTTTCATGTCTCACTGGTCCCTCCATTCCCTTTATACAAACACGATTATTTTTCCTGTGTTAAAAAGGGGAAAAAAATGGTCCAAACTTACTGTGCACATTTATATCTCAGTGTCTTGGAATTTTTACTTAGGACAGAAACTGCCTTCACTACGTCTTCTATCCCCACCTTCTTCAATCTTTTATAGGATGTGACTCTGCTGGCCTCCAATGTCTACTAAATTTTCTGTCCTGGGTTTTCTTCTAAATCTCTGACTTACATCTTTGTTGGTTTATTTATTATAGCCCATCCCCAAGAAAAAAATGTAATTATCATCTGTTTGTATTTGATTTTTCAGATTATTCTAACCCTTTTACTATAGACTCAGATTTATAACTTCCTTCTGGAAACCTTAATCTAAATAATCCATCTGCAGTATAAATGACCATACTACAAATCAAACTCATCATTTCTCCCTAAATTAAAAAAAAGAAAAACCAAAATTACTTACTTTTGTCAATAGTATTCTGACCTTTCAGTCGCCAAATATCAATACCCAAATTTTTGTCTTCTTCTCTCCATTCTCCTTCCTACCCATATCCATGGAGACATCTACCATGTGTCTATTCCTACCTGGCCACCTAAGTGAGACCCAAGAACTGTACTCTTGGGCATTTATTACACACACACACACACACACAAAAAAAAAAAAAAAAAAAAAAAAAAAACCACCTATATTCACACAAGAACCTATGTACAAATGTTTTTAGTAGCTTTAATTCATAATAGTCAAAACTAAAGACAATTCAAATGTCTTTCAACAGATGAATGGTTAACCAAACTAATACTGTGCAGTGATTTAAAATAATAATAATAATAATACAGCAACTACTGACATATATACTAAACTATGAATGGGTCCCAAGGCATTATGTGGAAGTACAAAGTCAATCTGGAAAGGTTACATATCATATGAATCTGGATATGTAATATTCTTCGTGATCAAATCACATGGAAAAGAGTTCAAGTTTTGCCAGGGCTTAGGAATTAGGGAGGGAGTAGAAACAGGAAGAGTGTGCACTATTCAGGGTAGATAGAATGAGGGCAGTCTTTGCAGTGATGTAACAGTTCTGTAACTCTATTGTAAGGTGGTTACACATGTCCATACATGTAATAAGACAGCAAGGAACTAAACATGCAATGTCACCTTCCTGGTTTCGATATTAACAGTTATGTAAGATGTAACCATTGGGGCAAACTGAGTAAAGAATTTATGGAAGAGATCTCTCTGTACTATATTTGCAACTTTCTAAGATTCTGTTGATCATTTCAAGATAAAAAAAAATTCTTCAAGTTACATAACATGTAATAAATTTATACAACATTCTTGAACTAGCAAAATCATAGAAATGAACAGATTCAGATGCCAGAGATTTGGGGGGCAAGAACTGGAGAGATTGAGACAGACGAAAGGAAGCCTTGTCTGAACATATAATAAACTTTCCTAACACATACACACACACACACACACACACACACACACACGAATGTAAACCATAAACTTGACTAACTCTGCAGATTGTACCAATGTCAACTTCCTAGATTTGATTCTGTAATCGAGTTACATAAGATATTTCCATTAGGGCAAACTGGGTAAAGGGTACAAAAGACTTCTGAAATGTGTTCAATTCCTGCATATGTACCATCATTTCAAGATAAAAAGGCTTTAAAATATTTTTAAAGGTGAAAAAACCTAATTTAAAAAGTGATAGTTTTCCATGACCTCGTAAGTCAAGTACAAAAGTATTCAGATTTAAAGGTCCCCTCCCTTACTCTGCTCATCGCCTTCTCTCCTCACTTTCAAGTGAACCTCTGTTGCCATTTCCTCAACATAAGTCATGCATCTACGACTCTAATTTTCAGGCCACCTGAACTATCTGCCTCTTTCCACTCTATCCACATATGGAGAAATCTTATGTCTCCCTCAGGAGCATTTCAAATTGCTTCCTCTGCCATAACACCTTTTGTGCCACCTTCATCCAGGCATCGTTTCTCCTTCCTCTGAATGCCACAAATATTTCTTCTATAATAGAAATTACCACATTCTGCCAGATACAATGGTTTTTTTAGCTTCTTTTCAGACTTCATGATAATTCATATATGGTTATATTACTCTTTATCTTGCCTAGCATACAACTGGTGACCAAACAAAATATATCGGCAGGATTTTCAAAGACAAAGTGTTTCATGAAGCAAGGGAGGGAAGAAGGGAGACACCGTACATACACCCTTAAATACACTGCTAGCTCTTTATCTACTATTCCCACAGCCATATGAGGCTCATAATAGGCAGTGGTGTGCCAGACTGTTTCTTAAAGGTCACAAATGTATACTGGATAACACATCCAGCTGCAAAAGGAGGAGACAAAGGAAAAACTTTTCCCCTCATGTAAAGCACTAATAAGAACATTTTAGATTATACTTAAAAATATATCTTAAAAAAAAACCTCCAAAGAACAGCGGCAAATTATCCGCTATTTACACAGGGGGGGAAAAAATCATTACCCCTCTCTCTGCTCAAGTTAAGACCTGAGAAACAAGATGAATCATGAAAAGGCTATGAATAAAAGCAGTCTTTACGTAACTTTTCCTGTTCATGTTATTATTGAAAGATTTTAAATTTTGGTGCATTTTTTGCCAGTGTACAGCACACTAACCAAGTAATTACAGCTAATCAATCAACTTCAAATGCACTACAGTATAAAACAGACCACCAGATAGTGCTCTGAATTATCAACAAACATTCCAAGTAAATCAGTTCAGTGTTAGATTTTTAATTCATGAGATTTCTTCCTATTTTTAGGACAGTGACTAAGAGTTATGTGGAATTATTGTAATAAATGTTTGGTTCCCTTTACTCTCTTAACACAGTGACAGAACCAATAACAGAACCATAAAGATACTCATAGCTACTTCACAGATGAGGACACTTAGGTCCAGGGACATTAAGAAGCCTCCCAGGGGACACAGTAGGCTGGCAGACTAAGACTCAAACCCAGATTCAGCTCCAAAATCAACAGTAATTCTAATGTACCTGCTCTCTAAAGTTCATTTACAAATTTCCAGCTGTGAAAAACATACATTTTTACCAAGTCAGAGTTAAATACCACTAGCAGAGCACGTTTATCTAACATCAGTTTTTATACATATCATGAAATGTACTTGTTATTGGGGGGGCAGTTCTAATTTTTTTTAAGTTCTTTGTATATTCTAGAGATGAGTACTCTATCCAAGGAATTGCTGGAAAAAAATTTTGCCCATTCTGTAGGTTGTCTTTTCACTCTGTTGGTTGTTTCTTTTGCTGTGCAGAAGCCTTCTTAACTTAGTATAATCCTATCTGTTAATCCTCAGAACTATTTCCTGTGCAACTGGGGTTGACTTCAAGGGTTGTATCCATCTTGTCTTCCAACAAGTTAAGTGTTTCTGGTTTAACATTTAGTTCTTTGATCCACTTTGATTTTAGTTTAGTACATGGTGACAGATAAGACCCAATCAAAACATCAGCAAGAAAAGTGAATACACATGTCACTGAAAAAGTACTACAAATTCCCTATAAATACACAAAGAAATGATAAACATCAGCAGGCATCAGAGAAATGCAAGTTAAAACAACAATGAGATTCCATCTTACCCCAGAAAGAATGGTCATCACCAAGATATCAATTAATAAAAAATGCTGGAGAGCCTACAGCGGGGAAAGGAACCCATGGATACTATACTACTCTGCCATAAAGATAAACTCGAGTCATCTGTAGGAAAAGGGATGTATCTTAAGACCATAATGTTAAGTGAAATAAATCAGACACAGCTTGAATATCACATGGTTTCTCTTATGTGAGAAACCCAGAGGAAAAATAAAGAGCAAAATAATAAATTAATAATAGGAAGGAGAGAGAGAGGTCGTTCTCAAAGAGGAACAGGATCAAGAGATGGAGCAGCGGAGGAAAGGAAGGGATAAGGGGTGAAAAAAAGGATGTGTTATGTCCATGCACCAACTCTACACAAGGAATGCAAATATTATGTACTGCAAACACATACCCAAAAAACGAAAGAAAAGAAAGAGGATCAAGAGATGGGGGGAGTGGGGGATGGAATGGAAGGGGATGAAAAAGAAAATTAGGATGTGTTAGTACATGTACTAACTTGCCACAAGGAAAGTAAGTATTATGTAGTAAACACAGGTACTAATAAACTGAAATTTAAAAAAAGAAATGTACCTGTAAGGCAATATACTTACTTAT
The DNA here is from genome assembly GCF_000247695.1 of Heterocephalus glaber. Next base: position 19,266,739 of record NW_004624753.1, on the reverse strand, counting down.
GTGACTTTAAAAAATACAGTAATTTATAACTTAATAAAAAGAAACAAACAGAATTTTTAAAAGATAGTACAGCATGACAGCACTCAAGAACAAAAATAATAGTGTTAACCAAACTTAAGTTACCTTTGGTAAATTACTGCAGTTGACCTTTTTCTGCCTCAATTTCTTCATTTGTTAAGCGAGATATCCCTAAACCTCAGACCACTGTAAGGGCTAAATATACACACATCATCAGCTTTATGTTTCAATATTTATTTTTATTTTAGTGCAATGCATGATTCTGAACAACCACTGACATATTGAGTATTACCTATGAGTAAAGACTAACACTATAAAGGTGCAAACACTTTATAACACAAACAGGATTTATAACACTTTTTAAAAACGCTGTTTGTCACGTACACACATTATGGTATTTGGCCATATGTTCTGCAGAGGTCATTATCTGGCTTTAAAAACTGTCTTTCTCCACTAGAGTCTCTGACCAGACACACTCCCACTATTCCAGCTTCTTGTCTGTCAGCCTATAAGACCCATAGTCCTTTACTGCTAATGGCTATTGCTGCTGCTATGTGAAGTCGTATACAGCTTGAACATTCATGAAACAAAAATGTGAATGTGGCATTTAAAAACCTTCATTTTAAACAAATGCTATACAAACAAAAGGCATTTTGGTTTCCTTTGAAGAGTGAAAGAAAGGTTATTTTTTACGGATTTTAAATTTTGATGCTTTTAATTCTCAAGATATTCTTATACTATTTTAATATTACATATGCTCTAAACTGTATCTATTCAGTACTATCAGCAAGCAATATCTAATCTATCATTTCCCCCCCCCAAAAAAACCTAGGAATTAAATTTCACAAAATTCTTATGTTTTTTGTTTTGTTTTGTTGGGGGGGAGGGGGGTGATGGGTCTCAATATGTTGCCCAGGCTGGACTCAAACTGCTGGGATCCACTGAACTTCTCCCCTCACCCTCCGGAGTACCTTGGGACAAAAGCACACACCTTCCCACTCTACTTATGCAATTCTTCAAGTTCAAGTCATTCACAAAATTAATAAGTAAAATTTTTTCCTGTTTATTATAGTTTTTAAATCACATAATCAAATTACTTATAGCCCATGATATTTAACCCAATAAATCAGGGTAGCCAACAGAGTTTTCAGCAGAGTACCCTAAGTACATCACTGACCATTAATCTCTCACAGCTAATCACGCCATAGTGCATGTACAATGATGGCTATGATACTAAATAATATTAACAAACAGGAAAGTATGACATGCTACCTAAATATCTAATTGGAACAGATGAATGGTATTTTGAAATTTGCTGAAGAGAACTTCTCTTGTGGATATGTAGTTCACTCAAGTGGCTACAACTTGTGTTTTATGCAGCACTTATCAGGGTACACAAAAGCTGCAAGGCTTACCATCCATGAAACCGGCCTGTAATTTACATTCCAGCTGAATTAAGTAGGATATTAACACTGCACAATTTTTGCAGTTGCATATATTTTACCACTTCTGGACATTTCTGTATAACCTGGTACTGACACTGTTTCTAAATCCACAATGACCTATGACTTTCAAGATTCTGATAAATTTTTACTATTTATTAGTTTTAAGCTAGGAAAATTCTGCTAGAAAATGACTGTTTTGGTTTTTTGTTTTGTTTTTTGGTACTGGGGATCGAACTCGGGACCTTCCCCTTGCAAGGCAGGTGCCAGAACCACTGAGCTAAATCCCCAGTCCCAAAAATGACTTTTAATATATAAGTTCACTGGGGAAGAAGGAGCAGGAAGAAAGTTGGTGAATACCCAAAGCCAGTAAGAGGTAAGGTAAAGATCTCACACATGCACACAGGTTTAGGACCCAGTAGGACTGGCAGCAACAAATCACAAGCAGAAACAATTCTCACCTTCTTTGGAACCTGACTTTGCTTATATTATACTTAAGGCACACAAATTCTCCATGTCACAAATTTCCTAAAAGATCATACATTCCTTAAGAAAACAGGCCATTCTTTTTATATCTGTGTATACCTTAAAACCTGGCACGGTGTTTTGCACATATTAAGCACTCAATAAAAATATAATAAATGTGGAGAAGCCATTCAACTTTGGCAAACCTCTTCCATTTTCTGCCTGTCCTGTCATGAGTTAGTGAGGGTCACAGCTTTCAAAGTAGCAGTCAAAACAAGGCAGAGGTCAGAGAAGAGAAGTGTAGAGGCCAGAACACAACCACTATTCTGGTATATGTACACAATGGAATACTACTGAGCAATAAAAGGAATAGGGCACCAACACATGCTACAACACAGATAACCCTTAAAAGCGTTACACTACGTGAAAGGAAACAGTCACAAACAATTATAGACTACATGATTCCATTTATATAAAATGTCCACAACAGGCAAATCTACAGAGTAAGAAAGCAGATTAGCATTTGCCCAGCCCTGGGGGGATGGGGAGATGGGGGTGGTGAGTGGTAAAAGTCACAGAATTTAATTGAGGGTATGAAAATATTCTAAAATTGATTGAGGTGACAGTTGAACAACTCTATGAATGAATTAAAATCAAATTGTGTACTTTTAAGTGGATGAATTGTATGATGTGTGAATAATGTGAAGCTGAGAGCACAACAAAAAAGGAGGGGGAGATATAGGTGGAAGGGGGAAGGAAGAGGAGAAAAGAATACGGTCACCAACCCAACTGAACGTCCACGTGTGAGGGAAACAGAAATACCCTCCACAGGCCCTCTCTCTGTCCTCACACAACACCATAGCACACCAGTCCCACCTGCGAGTGAAATCTTCCTGCACAGCTCCACACCTGACATTCGGGGCTGGGAAGAAGAGAGCAGAGGCTGAGGCCAGTCAGTGCATTTCTCTGAGGGAAGGAAGGCTATGCTACCAGGAGCTCTGTGCTGGAATGCTTCAGCAATGAAGTACAGAGAGGGGAAAATAAATAAAGGGTAAACAGCAAGGCTAAAAGCTCAGCACTAGTGGCTAGCAAACCTGGGCTCCTCTGTATACCATCCCCCACTTTCTATTCACCAATAAATATGGAGCACACCACAGTATGCACCTTAGCTCCGTGAGAGGCTTTGATGGACCGGTACATGTGAAGCACTTCCAATCCATGAGCACCCAATGAGCTCTGAAGACACTCTAGCTGCTGCACTATCACCAGTAGTAGTCTTAGTTCATTTTGTACTGCAACAACAAAGTATCTGGGACCGAGAAATTCAGAAAGAGCAGAAACTTACTTCTCACAGTTCTCAAGGCTAGAAAGTCCAGGATGGATACCATGACTTGGTGTGTGGTGAAGGCTGCCACCTCTGTGCCCTTGAACACAGGGCATCGTGTGTCCGTTCACATGGCAAAGGGGCAGGAGAAGACCAACACTCCTCTGGCAAGTCCCTTTATGAGGGCACCTAATTCCGTGAAGGAGGGAGGAGCCTTCAGGGCCTCGGCCCCTCTAGGAGGCCCTGCCTTTCAAGACACATTGGCAATATCTGAATTTAAGAGGAAACACATGCAAGACACAGCAGTACTATTTTTCTCCTTTCAGAACTTCTCAACTCATCATTTAGGAACACATGTCACAAGTAGATTATTTCCAAATATCTTCACATAAAAGATAACAGAAGCAGAAGTAGGTGCCAAACATTAAAAGGACAACCTGATGCTGCACAAGATCAATCTATATGCTTCATTCCTTAAAGAACAGATGGGCACAGATAACATCTACACAAAATGAAGTTCAATGAACAATGTACAAGAAGAAAGATGTGATGAAAAACACTATAATCCTAATTTTAAAACTTTTCTAAGTTAAAAGTGATTTTAAATACTCACAGGCAGGGGAATGGCCAAGTGTCACTGAAAAGCAGGTCTGGTCTCTTAACACGCCTATGAAAAAGTTCACCAAAGGAACTTAAAGGAGACATGCTTCAGATTGAGAGTGAGGGCAGTGAAGTTGTAACATTTAGGGGAGTTGCCAGGGGCTCCTGTGTCCCTGAATACAGAATGAGACTATCACAGAGAGACTAATGCAAGCTGCTTTTGTCCAACTGTCTTACTTGGTCATATTCTATACTTCTCGAAGAAATATCAAACTCAGAACAAAGGGAAGCAGAAATCTAACTTTTCAAGGGAAAAGTCACTGAGAGAACAAAATAGACTTGTGTTTTCAGTTTTGGCTGAATACTGGATTCAACAAGGAGCCTTTGAAACATGTCCGTGACTGGTATTTAATCCTGCAGGGCACAGCCAGGCAGCTTTGCTTCCCAAGCAGCCCAGGTGAGGCCATGGAGCAGCTGGAGCTGAGAGCCACTGAGCAGGCTGGGGACTGCACAGCAGGCACAGCCCAGATGCTGCCCCACACTGCAAGGACGGTCCACATCTGCAGGGTGAATGCTTTGTGATTAATGCTCTGCCCCACGTGTTCTCAACACAGCTCAGGATTCCTTCCAGGTAGCTCATCACCATCCAATGTTAAACAATTTTGGCAAACCGTATTTAAAGCCAACTGAGAAGCTCAGCCTGCATCCAGTACCTCTGATAAGACTGTAAAAGACAGGATTCACTAGTTAGCATAAGACCTAATGTAAGCAACTCTTCTTCAAAGGGAGAAGTTAGGTGTACTGAAGCAGAAAACTAAAAGCCTTTAATACAAAGCTGTAATTAATGGGCATTATAAATCATAGCGGTACATCTCTGATTTCAGGTTTGTGGGATGCACTGCATGCAGTGCACAGTAATTCAGCAAAAAGTGGCCTCCCGCATATAATTGCCTTTCCTGGAGAAAATCAATTTGATCCCAAAGAGGCTGGGAAGGAAGGCAGATAATTACACATACTTAGAATACAATTGCTTTCTGTTCTCCAAAGCAAACTTTTAAAAGTATGCTTTATTTTAAACAAAATAATTTTTCTTCAGCTGTCCCTTTTTATATTCAATCTAGCAAAACAGGCCACACTTTCATATTTGCCTATCATGTAATGAATTAGTTACTCTGAGATTTGAACATTCCAAGACATCATACAGATTAAATCCCTCTATTCCCTTGAATAGAATGATCTGGAACATAAACATACAAATTAGAAGGATTTGAAAGACACTGTTCTTATAATGTAACAAGCAAGGACAATACCTTGCTAGGAACCTAGCAAATGTTAAGTGATGGGGACAGGAAGGTAATCTACTCCACGGCACACTTCCACTCAGACAGGAAAGGCTGACCGGGGCAGACTCTGCTCTCCACACGGAGGGCCTCTTTGGGGGACTCTGCCCACCTGGCAAAGTTCACACCAACAGCTCTAAATACACCACGGAGGTCCCTCCCTCTACCTCACATCAAAGTCATCCAAATGGCAGCAGGATCCAGAATAACTGCAGGTTTAAAAGTCCCCATTTTCAGTTTTAAACTATCACTTGGCCAACATAAGAACTCACCAGCATGATTCAAAACGAGTTGTCTTAGTCACTTTTCTGTCCCTGGGACATAATATCTAACACCTGCAACTTGAAGGAGGGACGTTTATTTTGGCTCATGGTTACATTCCTTGGTCAGCATGCTCCAAGGAAGGCACAGTATGACAGACGGGCATGGTGGAAGAAACTGCTCACATCATGGTGGCCAGGAAGCAGAGAGAAGAGGTACTTCTCCAGAGATACTGCCTCCCACAGGGACCCACTCTGCCTCCTAACTACATTCAGCTATAGCGTCCCATGGTTTAATCACCTTCCAAACACATAAGGCTTGAGGGGCCATTTTAGATTCAGCCATAGCACAAATATATGCTCTACAATAATTGCTAGCAAAAGCTGCTATATAATACCTTATAATTTTTAATATTTTAGGTTTTCTTTGCTCTCTCGTATCTTGAACAAAATACATAAATATCAACTTTTCATTTATGTAATAAGCCATTATGGTTACACAAAGAAATTCTCTTACCAAAGAATATGTTTAATTTTTCCAAAGGAAAACAAAGTGATTGGATGATTCACCTAATTCAGCTTAAACTATGACTCTTTAATCCATTCCTCTTCAGGAACTGTAAAGCATTCAACAGCCCCCTTGACCTGCCCTACATTGCTGTGATTTCAATTTCCACATAAACAGACAAGCAGCCATTAGTAGTGACACACAAGCACAAGTCACAGCACAAGATACAGGGCCAATCCCTTTCTTCCTTCTTCACATCTCTCTAACCTCATTTTTCTTGCATTCCCGACTCTGATCTCCTACTCTCATTTAACTGCTCTTTTATTACTAATTATTTGCCTTTGACCCCATTCTACCTGTTCTTTTCCCACCGCTTATTTTTGTTTAGCTTCTCTCTCTTCCCTTTCTGCAACCTCCCCTTCCATTCCTCTGTGCTACCTCCTTCACCAACAGCCCCTTTTTGTTTTTCCTGTCCTACTAACTTCCTCCCCTAGACTCTCTGCTCTTCCTCTGCCTGAGCTACCTCTCTCCACTATTTGGGTTGTCCTTCCCACAGGCCACAGTTCCCTGACAATGCACCTTTCTCAAAGCAAGTGCTACCTGGACAAAGGCAGATACAACATTCCAAGGGACTATAAAGACTAGACTCTGAACAGAAAAAAATTAATGTCCCTGATATCTAACACTATAAATCTATCACAAGTGGCCCAACTGTTGCTATCATTATAACATCACACCAATACTTTTTCAAAAATGAAGCAGAGAGGGCCAGAGATTTAGCTCAGTGGTGCTGCTGCCTGCCTCACAAGTGCAAGGTCCTGAGTTCAATGGCCAGTGCCAAAAAAAAAAAAAAAGAAGCAGAGAATTAAATTCTTATCCCATAGGATTAAATATGCATTATTATTACTATGACTATTACTCACCTTTGTAGTTGTACCTTACAATCTGCTTTTCATTCTGGTGTTCTCTTCTTTAATCTTTGAAGTTTACATGAAGAGAGGGTAGTTATCCGAGAGAAACAACTGAAGTGCCAAATACCAAAAATAAAGTATAGTTTTCATAAAAATCTGGAACCCTGACACTATTTGAACCATAAAATGAAAGCAGAAGAGGCAGGTGTGGTTTTACACATCGGAAATACCAGCACTTTGGAGGCTGAAGCTGGAGGATCACTATGAGTTCAAGGTTAATCTGGGCAACATTGTGAGTTCAAGGCCAACCTGAACTACATAAGGAGATCCTGTCTCAAAAATAAAAATTTTTTTAAAAAAGAAAAGAAATCACAAGACAACCAGGTGTAACTAAAACTAGATATAACTGAAATCTAGTAAGCTTTTGCAAGACAATGTGCATTAATCCTACCATATCAGAGTTAATATCTCCTAGCAAAAGGCTACATATAAGTATTTAATAATTACCCTTTTCAGTATAAAATGTCAGTGGTATTTAAAGATTAAAGCAGAACTCTGGGGTTTCAGGTTTCTCAAAATCATCTTAAAATACAACAGTTTCTATTTACTCTCTACACATTACTCTGCCTCAGCAGCAATGCTCCCATCTTAGGGTTATCCAGAAGGAGAAGAGACTATCTGCAAATATTCAGAGAATGTACTAAAGAGATGAAGAAAAAACTGAAACAGTTCTGAGAAAATGCCACACTGCTCAATATAATTCTATCCACATTATTGTTTTTAGAAGAAGAACTCATTGAACACTTTTCAAAGACAATCTGCATTTCTTACAGTGAGCTTACATTAAAATAGAAAGCCTTGCTAACAGGTCAGGGTAACAACCTACTGTATTTTCACCCTCCAAAATACTGGAAATAGAGAAACAAAGTTCTAGATGGGCAATTTTACAAAAGAGCAAAGTTTGGAGAGATGAGAGTACAAAAAAAAAAATATGTCCAAATGTGAGCAGGGGAAATCCATAATCCTGTGTAGTTAGGGCCTTTAAAAAATTAGAATAATGTACTAGTTCTTAATAGCATTTCATTAATAAATTAGTACCATTTCAAAACAGAAATAAAAATACAAGGTGTTATTTTAAATATTTCCTGTAAATATGTGAGAAAATTAATTTTTTTCTTCCTGTTAATACACATTAAAATATTAAAAGTATGTAAGACCCTGAATCTTACTGCTTATTCTGAATCCAGGGCAAAATCTACCATTTTCATACTTCTCATACAAAACAATTTGGTTCTTTAAAAATCAGTAAGTCAAATATATGACTGGATTGGTGCACTCTGATTAGAGAATTCACATCCTAAGGTCACAGTGTTCTACCTGCTTCTTCACATTCTTCATAGTAACAGTCAATATCAGAGGTTGAATTTTCTGGGCTTAAATGTCACTATCTTTCTCACTGTAATGGTGACAAAACCATAAATGTGCTTCAGCAGTGTTTTTATACTAAGGATGGTGAGAAGTTGCCCGCAGTGAAAATGCCAACAGTTCACCTCGCATGACACTTTCCCATTTGAAAGTACCTGCTGTCACATACGGAAAGCAGATATGTCAGGAGGCATTCTGATCCTCAGCAGGGGGAGGGGGACACGCGGGCTCCGGGTGGCCCTTCACTTTGGGACAGAAGTGGGTTAAACTGGCTCTTCAGAGACAACCCCGATAACCAGCAATAAACATATGCCAGGCAAATCACAACGGTGACCACACAGAAATCAAAGGCAGCTGCTGCAGCTGTTGCTGGAAGCCGGGTCCAGCCACTTTTCTTGCTTGACCCTCAGCAGAATGGGTTCTCCTTGCTGCTGCCTTCTGTGTGTCACTAGCTTCTGACTCTCAAACTGGGCTAATGCTACAGGAAGAGCAGCTGATGTTTTATATTTATGTGATAGCGAAATATGGGAGGGAGAATTTACACACACACGCCCATCACACACACACACACACACACACACACACAAGCTTCTTCTGGATATAAGATCCCTGGTAGCCAAAATAAGTGGCAACATATCCACAACACTCTATGATCATAGTGGACACAACGGATGGTGCACTGTGTTACTCGGATCTGGGTAATAAATGCTACACAAAGCTTTTGCTCTTTCTGTAAAGTTCCCAAATGTGTTCTCAGAGCACAACTGCCAAGAATGGAAATCCTAGGGTCCGTGCCTGGGTGATGATAACAGGCCAAATATTAAATTTCTCTGAGCCTCAATTTCTGTAGCAGGACTATTCCTTTCTTCTCCTCACAAGTCCTCCTCCCTTGGGCAGCATGGGACTCTAATAAGCCAACAGCCCTTTGTTCTCAGAGAACCTGAGCACTGTCAGCTGTGACCTACCCAGGTTCAATAAAGTTCCTTTCTGTTTGACTCATGTGTCCATCTCTGAGTTTCTGTTGGTGTATAGCGGAGAAAGAGACCCAGAAGCTCATGGCTAACAACCCTCCTTCAAGTACAATGTGAACACCAAATGAAGTAACATGCACCATACTTCATACAAAGTGTGGTACCAAGCAGTAACTTCTCAAAAAGTCGAGGCAGAACTGAATTTGAAAATTATGATGATGTAAATGAGGATAAGAGCAGGAAAATAGTGCCTGGCTCACAGAGAGTACTTAACAAACAGCTGCTATTCTTGTGGACTTTATTATTGTTATCATTATTCCAAGCCAAGAGATTCTGGCAGCTTTGGCTCATTCATTCATTCATTCAACAAATGTATACTTAGTGCCTACCATGAATCTGTCACTAAGTTGGTCGCTAGAAATAGAAGACAGTAAAAATGGACATGATCTATATGGTCATGGAAATGACAGTATACTAGGTAAAGAAGTGACTGATCAAATGACCACGCAAATGAACGTGACATTGGCACCATGGCCAGTGCTCCAGGGAGAGGTACAGGGTACTGTGAGTGGGTACAGAAAGGGCAAGTGATCTTGCCAGCCAGGTCAGGGAAGTGGGCCTTTGTGAGCCAAGAGAGCAGCAAGTGTAAAGTCCACCCCAAGCTGCTGTGAGAGGAAGCTCTCTGCATTCCAGAACTCAAAGCCAGTATGGCTAGAAAGGATGAGGCAGGGCCAGGTTAATAAGCGCCTTCCAAACACTGTAAGGGATGCTGATCCAAAGTCCAGATCGTGGGTCTTCACACTGAGTACACTTCAGCTATGTTTTACATTTTATATTTAGTGAGGTTCTAAGTCACTGAGTTGTTAGGCTGCACTTAACTTTGCAGTCCTCCTGCCTCAACCTCCCATAGTGCTGTGATTACAGGAATTTGCTCCCATACCTGGCTCACAATTCTCTTCTTTTTTTTTTTTTTTTTTGGTACTGGGACTCAAACTCAGGACCTTGCTCTTGCAAGGCAGGAGGCAGCACCACTGAGCTAAATCCCTGGCCTTCACAGTTCTCTTCTTTAACCAGCTGACAAACCCACCTGAGATGAAATTATCTCTGCCTCTAGGTGAGGAAGGTAGCCTGTGAGGACTGAAAACCTGTTGTTAATACTTAGTACTTCCATGGGTTTCAGTTCTTTGACATGAAGAAGGCCTGAAAGGTTTTGAGATCTCTACAATGCTTTAAAAGTCATAGCACATTTTCTGTCCTCTATCTCCAAAGTTTTGAATCACAGAACCCAAAGAAGGACATATTAAAGACAGAAAGAACCAGAGATATTATCTAGCCTAATCTCACTCATTTTCTTTGTTTTGATTTCTGAGATGGGGGTCTCACCATATTACCTAACCTGGTCTCACATTCATAAGTTCAAGTGATCCTCCTGCCTCAGCTTCCCAAGTAGCTAAGATTACAGTGTGCACTACCACATCTAGTTCTCTGTTTTCTAGCTGAGAAAATCAGTGATAAAGCCAGAGTTAGAAGTGAGTTCTCTATTTCCAGTCCAGTGTTTCTCTTTCCACTCCTCTACCACTCAGAAGATCTCAACTCTTTAATGGGCCCAAAAGCCAAGCCTGGCTTAGCACCCTGAAAAGGCTGGCTCTTCTCACTGTGGAGCACAGCCTGCTTTGATAGAAACCAAACTACCATGCAACATAATGAACCAGAAACTAAAGAGTGTGGACAGCAAGGGATGTTGGACCACAATTTATTTAACAGCTGTCCGCTTTTTTCCAAAGCAGTTACACCTGGATTAATCAGAAATGGGGGGACGCACATGATAAGCAAAGAGCTGACATCAGAGTTCTCATGTCAGAAGAAAACAGAGGGATGAAAAACTTCTGGGTGACTATTGCACTGGGTGACTATCCCACATGACCCCAGCAGGAAAGCAAACAACAGCTCTGCAGAGGTGTGGGGCTCTCTCGGGGAGTAGAGGAGAGACACTCTCCAACGCAGTCTCCTGCCCAAGTGGGGTCCGGGCAGGTCACAGAGAACAAACCAGGAGAGAAAAGCACCTCAGACCCCCAACCACGTCTCGCATCAGGCGGGCCACACAACTGAGAAGACTGTCGACTAGTTCTGACAGCGCTGACAGAGAGCAACTAAGCTCGTGTTCCTCAGGGCCATGAACAGTCTTTGGCCTTTCGCCAAGTAGGGTAAAACACTGATGCAAAATTGTGAAGTTAATTCAATGGCTTCAAGACAATAGTTTGGCAAATCCTAAAGCATATTCAAATGGATAGATAGAAATGAAACTGCTATGAGTTACTCTAAAAATCCACAAATTATTTTTTCTGCATTGCCTTGATTTTCATAAAAATAGGATTTCTAAGGGGTTGAAGGGAGGGCAGGGGAAGGGGGAAAAATAAGAACCAAGGGAGATTATGTAAAGTTGCAAATTTCCAAAGATGAATGGCATTATATTGTATACCTAAACTGTACCAATAAAATAAAATTTTAAAAAATAGGATTTCTATTACATTCATGTTTTCATACCTACCTAGGCTTTATTTTTGTTTTATTTTTATTTTATTAGTACATGTTTGCAGTACATGCTGATTCCATTCATCATGGAGATGTGGTATGCGTACATAACACATCTCAATTCTCTCCCCCTACACTTCTTAACGTATGTTTACCCACTTTCCTGTACTTGTTTTAACTTACTTGGGAATGAAGATGAAGTCACAATCTTTGCAGCTGAAGAAAACAAACATGCTCTGAACAGGTATTAAGCACCTTTTTACCTAGTATCTCATTTATTGCCTATTACTGTCTTTGGGATGGAAAAAAGTGGTGATCTGGAGTGCTTAAATAGTTAAAGAGAGGGTACTTAATCCATATAGCCTTGTTTTTAACCACTGCACTTACAGCTGTCTTTCATGTCATACCAGCATGTTTTAATTCTTAATAATTTAATTCCCCAAGTAATACTATAGGCAGCTAAGTTAGATAGAAATAAATATACAGTCAGAGAGGGACTGGGTTCTCAAGGAGGTCAGGAGAAAAACAGTCATCAGAATTGTGGATGGAGATGCATCTGGAGACCAGGCCTCAAGATGAAGAGCAATGGGGCCAGGGATTTAGCTCAGTGGTTTCGCCACCTGCTGCGCAAGCACAAGGACCCGAGTTCAATCCCCGGTACCAAAAAAAAAAAAAAAGAAAAGATGAAGAGCAATGGCCTCAAGATGAAGAGCAGGCCTCCCTGAGGGATAAGCAGTAACTTGGAATGATGCTGTGATTAGCACCACTTGGTCCAGAATCCAGACAGGCATGAGTCACCCAGGTGGTGACCAGAGCATCTGGACCATCCCTTCCCAGAATGCCTTTGTTCTTCCATGCACCCTTGCCACGTGATCCGCTTCCCTATTGGATCACTATGAGCTAAGAGCTGGACTTGTGATCCCAGAGGTTGATTACAGTTTGACCCGCGTTGCACCCACATTGTGACCTTGCCATCAAATTATTCCTGAAAGGGGACTCGGGGGCAACCCTAGTCAGGATCCCTCTTGGAAATGCAGGAGCTGTTCTTCTCTCCTTACTTCCACTAAAACTCTAACTTCTTCCTTTGGTTCATGACTTCATTCCCGATATTGCGGAACTACAAACTCGGCATATTTGACATCTAACAGAGAGTTTTATTTCTCCTATATCAGTACCTTTCCTTATTTTGCATCTACTATTCTTTCAAAATGGTTTTATTACTATCCTCTATATGCCACTCCAGAATTAGATAATTCAATTCAGTAAAGAGAGAAGAGCAGGCCCTGGCAGCATCCTAGGTATACCAACTTTTTAATATACATATTTTTACATATTGATATTTTTATATTTTAAAATTCTTTTAGGCGTTTCATGAAGAAATATGAATTTCCTGTTATCATATGAAAAGTGTACATACCCTCAAAATAAACCAAAGTTGATTATGATTAGCTAAAAAATAATAGTCCATCTTGATTTCTAGTATTTCTTCTCTTTTAACAGCTGATTAGGAAGGGAAACGACAGGAACAAAGCTTTTGTAAATAAGGAGGGGAAGTGGGGTTGCAAGGTGGGGAGGGAAATGAGGAAAAAAGAATCGAGACATATCACGTACAGGTACAAATTCCCTTTAGTGAATGTGATCATTATGTATATCTAAAATGCACCAATAAAATTCATTTTTTAAAAGCTGATTATACTGAATCCATTATCAAATTAAGCTAGCCAGCATACTGAGAACTCTGCGACACCATCCAGACATTCACAAACACTGGAAATGTACTTACACATCTCCCAGCAGCTTCTGTGGCCACACCTTGTCAGAGTGAGAATGATTTAGTACTAATTGCAGTGCTCTTGACAGTCCTGAACTATAAGATTTCTCCATCTCAGTAAAATGGAACAGGTGAAGGAGATGTGAGGGCAGACACAGAAAGTCACAGTCTCCCTGACAGCTACACAAGACAATCAGTAACAGTGCTCATCTTTCTACTATCAGCAAAGCCACTTACTAACCATGGTTTCATGTAATGCTCTGCTGACTGCCCCTTCCTTCCCACAAGCTATTTCCAAAACTACACCCTTCGTGAGCTTTCTCTTTCCCCATCCCTCCCCTCCTGTCCTCTCCGTACTGCTTAACTAAATCCTGACTTTTTCTTCTCTTTCATAGATGTCATACTTAAATACAGACTTTCAGCTGTCTTATGATGAGATGAGGGTAGTCTAGTTTCAGTGATTCTAATCAAGGTGCATCTTTCTTATCTGTGCCATTAATCAATACAGGAGCTGACCAGAGTCACTCAATATCATGAGTCATTCCACTAAACTGAAACACTCCTTGGTGAAATTCAGAATACGAAGTCATCAGGCTTCATAAAATTGGTCTTACCCTAATAAAACTTGGTTAAAGAGCAGGAAAAACATAGCTCAGAAGCAGTCTTATAAAATTAATAATACTACTTTTTCAGTAAATCAAACCCACAGAGAGATTTCAGAAGTTATGCCTAGAACTCAACCTTAAAGTTCAATTTAAAGGCATTTTTTTAAAAAATAAAATCAAGCTGACAGCCAAACTCCTGGCTTGTGAAAAGACTCAAATTAGTAAACTCTTAAAAGATGTTATTCAGAATGGCAAAGATTTAAAATGCAGTAGATATCATCAGAACTTAATGAGCATTACAAGAGACTCTCCTCTTGGTGGTGGTCTGCAGTACTACCATCTGAGAAAATGCAGAGACTGCTCAATTCCCTGAAGAGCAGCTTACTGAGCCTCAGGTACACACCTCAGTTCCCAAAAAGCTCTACAAAAGGCCCACCAACAACTTGCACTAAACTAAGCACTCCAACAAACTAAACATGATCCTCACTTCCCTGTTGACAGCAACTGGCCAGCAGTGGAAAATGTTTTCTACCCCAATCCTCCTTCTGATAGCTATCAAGCCACTTGTAGTTCTAATTATAAACAAAATGCACTATTTTTCTTTCAGATTTGAGAAAGCACAACTCCTGAACAGTTTGGAGGCCACCACCAAAGCCATCCACACTGGTTTACATGTTCCTTCCCATCATGTGGCATCAGATGTATTGGAAAAGGGCAGAGAACAACCCTCCCAGCACTATCAGACCTTACACCTGGGTGAAGAGGGGTCTCTGGGTCTCTATACTCTCACACCTTCCTTGAAGCAAGAAAGCTGTCTTCCTTGCTGGAATGACCAGTTTTACATGTCAGCATGTGTCGGGAGCAATTCTACATAATTTTGGGGGGAAATCATTTCACAATTAAATTATGATTAGGCCTACTTTTCCTGCCTATAGGCCAGCTGTGGCACGTTGAGACATAACTCCATTTCGACCTCCAGTCACAGCTAAGACCTCAATGGTCCTGTGATGCTGTGATGCTCCAGGGCAGGATTACATCAGCTGAAGGCATCCAGGGAGGAACAAAAATCTTCATCGCATAGTTCCTCATTGTTCTAGGCTTTTCTAGGCAGTTATGGCCCCTGCCCTCTGAGTCACCTTTTACATCTGTTACTCTCCGATGTACTGAACTCTCTCTGCCCTGAGTCATCTGTTACATTTGTTTCTCCTGACGTACTGAATAAAGGTGTGGCAAGCCCGAGGCTGTCATCTTTGCTGCCCAGAGTAGCATTGATCAGGCCCAAAGCTCAGCTTCTTCTCTAAGTCTCATTTTTCTATCTTTTCTAAGAAGTTAATTCAGCTTGTGCTGTTGTGGCTCGGAAGGGGACCAGGACTTACTGCAGAGGTTCTAGTAACTTCTCCTTTCCCTGTTCCCTACAAGCATGGCCAGGCAATGATGCCCGTTACTTGATTAAACACTAAGTGCTGCTTGACAGTAGACGGTATTCTGTAGATTTTATAAGCATGTATACTCAGTTGACTCTAAGGAAAGGACAGTTCCCCTGATTATGCAGGTGGGCCTCATTAAATCAGAAACAAGTTTCTTGAAGAAGAAGGAACTCTGCCTGAAGATTGCAGTATGAATGCTGCCAGAGTTCCCAGCATGGAGGCTTTCCCAACAAATTCAAGACTCAAGATGGTGACCTCAGTTCTTACCTGAGTTTCCAGCTGGCCCTATAGATTTCTCACTCAACAAGATCCAATACCTTAAAATCTCGGTCTCCATATATACCTCCTATTGGTTCTGTTTCTCTATAGGACCCTGACTGATACAACCTGTTTTAAGTAGTATGCTCAAGAAATATTAGGAAAATCACTGGGGTAGAAAAATCAAAGAAGAAAAATATCAATAGTAAAAAAGTAATCATGCCTGTAATGGCAGCTACTCAGGAGATTGATCACAAGCTAGAGTCCAGCCTAAACAACTTAGTGAGACTTTGTCTAAAAAAATTTTTTTTAATTAAAAAGGCTAAGGATGTGGTTCAATGGTAGAAAGCCCTTGGGTTCAATCACCCATACTACAAAAAGAAGGGAATGGGGAGGAAGGGGAGTATCTGGGAGGGAAGAGAAGTGGAAATGAAAAAGAGATATACTGGTATTGAGGAAAAGATACCTTAAGAAAGTGGGAGATTTTACTTAGTAATGTTAATCTATTGCCATGTAATAAACTACTCTACAATGTATGATCCCTCACAGTTTCTGAGGATCAAGAATCAAGAACACTTTATGGCTTATCTTGGTGGTTCTGGCTCAAGATCTCTCATTTTGCTACCTGCAAGGGGGTGGTGTCACAGAAGCTGCAATCATCTGAGAACTTGAGTAGGGCACAGGGGTGTGAAGATCTGTGTCCATGATCCATATTGGTTCCACAGGATTGTCTGAGTGTCCAAGAGCAAGGCCAGTGCTACAATGCCTAATGTAATCTCATCTTGGAAGTCACACACCATCACTTCTGCCACAACATGTTCATTAAATGCAAATCACTAGGTGTAAATGGGCTCTAGTATCAAAGAATTCTGAGATGCACTTTAGAGCTACCATAAGGTATGAAATCATACTCTTGATTTGACCCCTGCCACAAAGCTGAGCTTTCATTGCTCTCTGTCCCTGTTTTCTCCTTACTATTGTCTTTTACTACCCTAAATCCTCTAAATGTGTAATTTCTGTGTACTCTCATTATTTTTCTTTCTTTTGGGTGGGCCTGGGATCTGAAACCAGCATGTGCTGTACCAGTAAACCACACCTCCAGGGCCCTGTACACTCTTTCATATTTGTGAGCTGGACAATTCATCTCATGTTTATTAATAACAGCAGGTAACACACACACTTATGGTACACTATGTTTTGTTTTCTATCATCTCCTCTATTACCACTAAAAGTTCATTAGGGATATGAACTCTCCACCTGTATCACCTTGAGTGAGGGATGATCATATGCCACTGACCAGCTGCTGGTTAACTGCTCTTGGTTTCAGTGCCACAGATCAGCCTCCATAGAAGAGATTGTTGGTGGCAACAGCAGGGCTCTTACGAAAACTATTTAATTGGCAGAGGTCTTCCTCTTAGAAGGATGAAAAATTCCATAGGTACATAATAGGGGGGCTGTTAATCTCAGTCAGAAATCTAGCTGACTTATCACTGTCTAGGAACCTGTCAAGATCAGTTATAAGACCATCCTGGATTTTCTTTGAAAAGAAATTCTTAAATTGGGACTTTAAAAGATTCACCTCAGAAGCCTATTTTTCTAAATCTTAATCTCACAATTCCTTTCTACAGGATTTTTACCAAGCAAACATACACTTGAATAACTCTAGCAAGGATGGTGAGGTGGAAAGCAATGGGAAGGGATGTAACTTCTGTTACTCCTCTTGTGCTGAGTGCCATCCTAAGCATTATATGGAAGTCATCCAATTGTTTTCACAAGACAACTGTGAGGTAGGCATTACTGTCTTCATTTTACACATGAAGAAACCCAGGCTCAGAGACATTAAATAACTTACCCCAAATCACAAACTAACAGAATTAACACTCAAGACCAGGCTGACTTACTCCAAAGCCCATTGTATCAAGTCAGCTTTTGCTGTGATAGTAACAAACAACTCCCAAATCTCAGTGACTAACCACACCAAATATTTTCTGTTCACAGTAAATGAAAGTTAAGGGCCGAGGAGAGCTCTGCTTAGGCTACAGGTCTACACTACATGTCTTCTCATTCTGGGATCAAAGCTTACACAGCAGTCCCTGTCTGGGATGTGATGTTATCTTGGCAGTGGGCAAGAGTGCACGAATTCAAGTCAAAGCACATCAACCAGCTGTAAAGCTCCTACTTGACTGTGGCATGTGTCGTGCCTATCCATGTTCTACTAGCCAAAGCAAGCCACATGGCCAAGATTTACACTGAGGGGAAAAATGCACTCTGCCTACTAGAAGTTACCCGAAGTTACCTGGCCAAGGATGTAGATATGTAATGCCTCCTAAAAGATTAATGAATTGTCTTCCATGAAGAGAGAGTGTATTCCAAGTAGGCGTAAAATATGATGTAGTCAGTAATGTTGTCCACAAATAACTGTAGTTCTCTCCCAGGGCACATGAAGGGATGATATTATTAATGCCATATGTAGATAAGTAACTTGTTTTGGTCAACGTAATATGTCATTTCTGGGTGGAAGCTGTTTAGAAAGCTCTCCCTCACCACACCTGCAATGCTTCAAATGATTACTGCAGTCAGGGTTTTAGAATGAAGACAGCATGAAACAGAGCCCCCATTCAATCCATGATAACCAGGTAGCATGAATGAAAAATAATTATGAGTCATTTCTGTTACTTCAACATAAATTAGCTTACTTTGGTCAATACACAAATCCATTAGATTCATTTGCTCAAGAATGTGAACTGAGAGAAAGAACTGTGTAGTAAGCAATGGATGACAAATACCAGTGCTGAATGTAACACTCTTTATGGTAAGCCAAACTAAATCATGAGTATACACAGTGAATGGGGGGCGGGGGGGGCAGAGACAGAGACACAGAGACAGACACAGAGAAAGGCAGAGAAAGAGAGAGAGGAAGAAGGCAGCATGTAGGTAGAAAATAAAAGAGCAGACATAAAGAAAGAAATAGACGTATCAGGAAAGATTGCAAGTATGATGGTGAGTTTCCAAATCCTATAGCTGCCTACCTTCATTGCTATAGCTTTCTGGCCTGGTTCAGGCTGAATGACTCTTCACAATTTCTTCATTTTCTTTAATAAGATTAAATGAGTCTTAAGTGGAGAAAGTGGGACAAAATGAGACCTGCTAAATGTTCTAAATCAATTATTTAGAAAAAAATTCGACATTGAATCCAATTAAAGATCATCTCCTAATAAGCATTAAATTTTTACTATATCAAATTTAATGTTCACATATTAAAAATATTAAATATATAAATTCAGTAAAAATGTCCTCCTATCATCAAGAATAACAACTTCCCCCAGAATAAACAGGAGAAAACAAGAGAAAGAGAATCTCACCATCCTGAAAGTTTTCTAATTCATAATACTCAGAGAAACTGATTCTTTTCTGAATATGTGCTAATCCTATACAACCTCCCAAGAAAGCCATAGGCAAATGAAAGTACCTACTCCAATACCAGGCTCAGAATTGGAATTCAATAAAAGGTTGACTGACTGACCACATACATCATTAGGTTTATTATCATTTGCTTTATAAATCACTAAGTGATGCACACATACTTCAGACGGTAGACAAAGAGCTAACGGTGATGACTGGCTGGTTGACTATTAGGCCAGATGCTGGAATTCTGGATCGAAGACCTGAGCAGAAATTAATACATGATATTAGGCATATGCTGGGGGAAGCTGAATAGCTCAAGAGCATATTGAACTTAATACCTATTTAAACACATGCCAAGCCTTTTTAATCAAAATAGAGAGCATGTATTGAAAAGCTACTTCCTAGCTGGCACTTTCAAGAAAGAGCGCTCAAAAACTCTTTGGCAAGCGGGGGTGTAACTCAATGGTAGAGCATTTGCTTAGCATGTGCGAGGCCATGGATTGTTTCCAGCACTACCAAAAAAAATCTTTTATGAACTACATTTGATAGTGAGGCACTGAATTCTTTAAATTCAAGTAGTAAGTTGGCCAAGTGGATAACAAACTATACACAATTAGTATAACTAACAAGTTTCCTTGGTCACTTCAATTGCATTTTCACAAATCAATAAATTGCTCACTTTTGTAATGTTGTATTATAAAGCCTTCACACTTCACTATTATTTAATCTGGTTTTTGTAGTTAATTCATCTGGGATATGTACAGATAGGAAAGCAAAATTTACACTTAAGTGATTTCTTAAAGATTGGATAAATTTTCACCTTTAACTGGCAGGCTCTCTAAAATGACAAGTAATGTGACAGGTAAAAGTAAATGAAACAAAACTGAATCACCCCTGCCATTAATCTTGTTCTTTCTGTAGTAAATCTAGGCTGGGAGTGACACATTGTGAGTTTTACTATTCAAGCACTAAATGAATCTGTCTCCTCCACAATGGAAGTTCCACCACAGCAGTGATACATATCCTCATTTTAATTAACCTAATGGTCTATTCACCATCATACTTGGAGGCCTATTTCATTACCCTAAGTTAACATTTTCTTTCCATTAGAGTTACAGATAATAAAAAAGACACTGCTTTTATGTGTAGTTTACAACACACCTAATCTATAGTACTCCTTTGTTTAGTGATTATAAGCACTTAAATGCTCTTTGAAAATAACTTATAACTACTAGAAATCCAATGATTTATTTACTCATAATAAATCCATTATGATTTAAAGGCCATTAATGAGAATAAAATGCAATATTTCAAGAATAAAAATATCTATTCATTAGCTCAGTGAAAGAAATTCTAAGAAATGTGTTGATCAATCTTATTTTAAAAGGTATGATGATTCTCAAAGTAAATGAGTTTGCATTTACATAACTGAATAATCCTGACACATTTTGTCATTTTATCCACCTCGCAAGAAGATTGAGTTTCTCAAGTTTAGAGTCAGACATAAGAACAACAAAGTAATTTTAATTGTTCAAGAGGACTGTTTAAAGACATTTTCCGGTAAATGTCTGCCAGCTTAATGAGAAAGTATTTGATCACAATTCTTTGATACAAATTCAGCACCTAAGGCTAAATAATCATCTCCAGGATAGAAATTTACATGGATAACAACCATTTTTATTGTTCACTTTCCAAATTAATCCTTGTTGATCAAAATTAAAACATAAACCTCAATTTGATTTAGAGATGGTTTAAAAAAAAATTTTCATATAAATGCAAATTAACAGCATACCCTCAAAAGTACATTCCTTTGAACTCCCCTCCCCTGTTTATCCTGCCTCTGTCCTCAGAATTATTCCTGGTTAGCTACTCTAAGGCAAGTTTTCTACTCCCTGCAACACAAAACAATGTCCTTCATCATGAGGCAGGGAAAAACCTAAGACCATAGGTGTGAGGTTAGAAAGGATTCCATTGGCAGGCACCAGGGTGCTGAAGTTGCCCATGCGGCATTTTCAGACACAATGCCACCTGGAGCTGTGGGGTCCTCTTGACCAAGCCTTGGCTCTGTGTGAATACCAGGAAGTTGCTCTGTGTGCCTGTGCACACTGAAGACATTCTAACTAAAGAACCACAAGACCACGGCTGAGCCTCTCTGCTCAGGTAGAAATAAACACAGGACCAGCAGCAACACTATACACACACACACACACACACTCTACAGTTCCAGACCCTGGGAGAACCTTGTGCTCTCCAGCAGACAAAGACTGCCCTGGGCTGCAGGGAACACACCTCTTTGGGGAAGTAATCACATCTTCACGTTTCTCTTCAGTGAAATAGTGATCAGGACCAACCATCCTGGTACAATGAGCAAACACCCAGGTACCACAGAGAGGAAATTTTAAAATGTGACGGGCTGAGAGTAGTCTCGGTGAATTATTAGAGAATTCAAACCTGCCTTTCCCTCCTTCACCATCTTGCCTTCCTCTTTGGCCCCATCAAAGGAGGAGTGAGAACAGCAGCTGAGGACACGGGGGCATCTGGGGCTGTGCAGAGGCCATGGGACACGACAGCTGACAGCAGTGTGCTTTCACTGAGGATACTGGGTGCTAGATTTCTCACTGCTGGGGACGGTTACAAACAACTAAAATGCTGAGGTAGAAGGGAAGGATTCAGCATGAACTCATGATTTTATTACATACATGCACATCCAAAAGTATTTCCATGTCTGTGTGTGTATGTGTTTATATATGCTGTGTAATTCCTAGCTCTGTCCCTGGATAGGGTCACAGATCCTCCAGTTATCAAAATGAAGGGATGCCCTCAAATCCTCCTGAATCATTTCCACTTCTCATGACCCATTATTACATTAGAATGTGGGCAAACACAAAGATACTTGTCTTTCCTCAATCTGCCTAAGCCTACTAAAAATTTTTTTCAGAAAGAACAGTTACTATTCATCAAGAAAAAGCAGAATATCAATTATATCTCTCATACAACACAAAAGTTTTAGCACATTGAAAATGTTTGCTTCACATGTCATTAGTATTTAGAGAAACTGTCACCTTCTTAATGCTAAAGACATGATACAAACACTATTCCTTCCCCTTTAAAAGAGTGCCAGGGAACTATCATTGACAAAATTCTACTACCCTAAGTTATTTCACTTCTACTTTACACCAGAGGAAATGAAATTTTGAATATTTAAAAATCAGATACATTAAGATGTGCAGAGGAACCAAGCAAAAGCAATTAGAATTGTGAAATATTAATTTTAGCTTTTGCTTCTTTTAACCTTGACAAAGACAGCAATCAAAATGCTAACCTTTCTGCGAAAACTAATACACAAAATGCCCTTGAAAACTGAGTATCTATGATACTTAACTCCTCTACTACTTTTTTACAACTTCCCTATTCCCACTAGAAACAGAAACAAATTTAGCATTTAACATCATAAGCTACAGCCCTTAGGACTTTCAGGAAATACATATTTAAGTCACTGCCTTCTGTATGACTAGACAGGATTATGCCTGGCCACCACTCAAAACATTACCAACATAAATACTGACAGTTGTCTGGGTTACCTAAAAACTAAATATATGAATAATTTAACCAAAATTCAGTTTAGATCAACTTTTAATAGCACTGCCAAGCAAACGTATCACATCAATAACAAAACAAAAATGATACCATCAGGATTAAATGGTGAGGTAAAAGTGAGTATGGTACTATACCAACTTTCCCTTCCTGGGAAAAACAAATGTTTCCTTGTGGAGAGCGAAAGGTTGAAATAACCTTGAGAGGCCTCTGAGTCTCTTGAGAACATAATGAATCCTGGATATGCAGCTGGCACAAAAACAAGGATGGTTACTTGTAACGAGACTGGTTAAATAGAAAGAGTTGGAATGTCTGCAGGGCAAGGGAACGTTATTCCCGGAGTTGTAAAGATACATTTGACCTTTTCCCTGGAAAATAATTAGTCGCCGAATTATGTGCAGAGGAGAGGTTGGGGGGTTGTGGAAAAGGTATATAAAGGGCAATAAAGTGGGAAGAGGGGTCCCCCCTCCGCCTCTCTCTCCTTTTTCTTTTCCTCAGAGGTTGTGTTTTTCTTTCATCCTCTCCCCTCCTCTCAGGTACTGTTTGACTAGTGACGGCTGGCACCGTCACATTTCCTAACTGTGATTCCTTGCTCCTTTAGGCCATTAATCATGCGCTGTTTTGCATGGTTATTTGCCTTCTAGCACCTTCATCGGAGACCATTTTCTCTTATAAATTCGTACAGCAGCCGGGGATTTAGTTCAGTGGTTTCGCCTCCTGCTATGCAGGCGCAAGGACCCGAGTTCAATCCCCAGTACCTAAATAAATAAATAAATAAATTCCTACAGCATTTATTCCCATTAATCACTCACTGAGTATCTTTCCCTGTGTTAGGAGTTACTTGAAAAACAATAATAAAACGCAGTCTCTTCAGATAGGCCTTAAGCCCTGAGGAACAGGAATTGCATGTGTGTTATCTTTTTTGTGATTTAAAAACCTTGCACAGTAACCAAAGTAACAGACTCACAATAAATATTAAATAAGGATTATAGTTTTTTATGGGCTATGCTTCACAATTATGCATGCACTGAAGAGCGGACAAGGCCCATTCAGAAGTGAGCACAGATTTTAATTCTCATTCTTCCTGGAATTAGTCCAGTAAGTCACTTATCTTCTCACCCTCATTCATACAAAGATGATGTCTAAAGTCTTCATGGTTCTAAAAGCCAAAGATTCTACATCACAGAGTAAACACAAAGCTTACTTAGTATTGCTAGCAAAATTTATATGGCCATCTTCCATACTTCTAACACTAAAAACTATCTCAAAACAGAACTTTGTCTCACAAATACATGAAAATATAAAATGATTCACTAAGTCAACTGCTGAATATTAACTGGATCACAGTTCTACTCAGAGTTCCTTCCACACTCAGTTATGGGACAAACACAAGGCTTGGGATATGAATTCAAGTTAAGCTCTTCCACTGCTTTTTGGTAAAGCACCAGACACTACAGATCAAAAGAAATGGGAGTAATTTGTTTTTGGTAGAAATAATATGAAACGGGTTTTTTTACATGAAACACTGCCAAAGTAAAATATCTTTGCCTAATCTTCCTTTTTCCTCATCTTTTTTCTTTCCTTTGTTTTCTTATTTGTGAAGGAAAATATGTCATTTTTCTTTTCCTATTTATATCATAAAACGTTCCAAAACTTAGAAATATGGAAAATAGCTGGACCCAGCACTCAAGTACTGCACAGGGGCACAACAGGCATTCACTCCAAGCACAGGTACTCAAGCAACTCACTGTTCACTCTGCATAAAGCCCAGACTCAATGAAGTCACTGGCTAATTTGTGGGGTTTTACTCAATTGAGACATAAATAATTTCTGTCTGATAGAACAGATAATCACAAAGATCAATGGCTCTGTGAGGCATTTTGTTTCTAACACAGAAAACATGTCTTTGATATATTGTTGATGAATGTCTAGGTTCTTAAATATTCTTTCAACCAGTCTAAAATCTTACTGACTTCCCCATTAATTAAATAAGTTAAATGAAACAGTTCACACATTTTACCTTTTGGAAAATTATCATGTAACACTTGTAAAAGCATAAACCATGAATGTACAGAATAAATGTGGGTCTATTTATGCAACCAATGTGTTAACTGCTCACCTTAAGCAAAGTTCTGAAGGCAATCAAAACTATGTACATACTATCACATACGTCTGTCTTCCTTAAAAGAACGCTTGCAGTTTGAAAAAAGAAAAATAATTTAACATGCTGGTTCACTTCCTCCTATTGAAGTAATTATAAATTCCCCAGTAAGCTCAGAAATGATAGGGGTAAAAGGTGTTGACCAATAAGTCTGACAGAATGAACAACACATAAACAAGAGAGCTATGGCTCTGGCAGCAGGCAGGTTCTCCTCTCAAGTGATCTTCTCTTTAAATCCTGCTTAAGAATGAAAGAGTGCAGGGAGATTTGAAAAACATACCACTACATGGCTTGATGAGCAAGAGGACCTAGTGTGCTACAATAAATATAATATCACTGACTCTTATTAACTGAAGACACATATGGCCTCAGTAAACAAGCAACATCTTTCAGACATGCTCAGCCACAGATGCAGATACTTCTTGATGTTGATTTGATAAGAACCTCTGATGCTCTTTAAGCCAAAACAATATATCTTTTCTGCTGTATTTATTTTGCATGGGGCATTTTTTGAAATTTTCTTTGGACGGCAAACAGAAAGTTGCTATAAGATTTTTCTGCAGGAATTTCTATGGGGAAAAGATTTAGACTGGGCTTCACAGGGAACAAACAAACAAGGCTACTTGGAAGCAATTGAATTTGGTCAACTAAACCTTGTTAGCGGATAGAATCATTCTAAGTGCTGCCAGTCAAAAATCAAAGGTATTCCCTCACTGCGAAGAAACTGTGTGAAGACTGAATCAGCCAGAAAACTAGATATGCTGGAGTCCAGAGAGAACTTTCAGTCAAGGGTAGAGAGGAATGTACATATGTACATGCTCAAAATGAATCAACAGTCCACAAATAACTACAATTACTTTTTCAAGGGGGAAATAAAGGGGAATGCGATCCTAAACCAAGTACCTAACTCTAGTTCCTTTCTTGTATTTCTCTATTGCAATCAACAAATAATTAAAATTGTTTAAAGGATCTTAGTTCAGAAATGTGGATCTAGAAGGTTCTTCTAAATATAAAATACAATTTGAGCAAGAAAAATGAATAGCTATTTATAAGAATATAAATTATAACTACAGGAAAACATTGGTCCCAAGAATGATCCATTCTGCTCATAATCCAAAGCACTCATATAGCAAAGCAGAGAGAGAGAGGAGAGAGAGAGAGAACCAGTTGAGAACATTCGCCATGACATACTAATTGCATTGCAAGACATTATTCATTTGTCAAGTTGAAATTTCATAGAAATGTTTACTTGTCTCATGGAACATTTGCAGAACCAACTTACTTGCAATCCAAAGCTTGACTGTAATTTTATGTGATTAGATTCTCAATTGTCTCAATTTTTTTACGGATACTTTTCATTTTCTAAAATCACTAAATGGAACATATATTGCTCTAGTCATAAGAAACAGGCAAGAAAATATATAAATATGTGTTTTATATAAATATATTTTATACAAGCAACAAAGATCCTGACAATAAGCAATACTGAAGTATCAACCCAGGAATTAAACCAAGGAGAGTACCAACAACAAAAATAGAAATGAGAAGACATTTAAGCAAGGCACAAACCCAGACTTCCAGTGCACCAAAGGCAAATTCTGGGGGAAACGAGGTGGAAAAGTCTGATAATCGATCACCTGGACACCCTGAGCTAATAGCGCAAAAAGTAACAAAACAGAAGAATGAGGCTCTAGAAAAATTCAAAACGGAAATAATCTCCCAGATAACTACAGAAATGGTGAGCAGAATGAAAGACATGATTAGAGAGACTCTAGAACAGAAACAGATTTAAAAAAAACAGATGAGTTCAGGACCATGATGGAAACCATGAATGCCCAACATAGGAAAGAAATGGAACCCATGCCCAACACAGGAAAGAAATGGAATCCATGAAAAAGATTCAAACAGATATCCAGGAGATTAAAAACTCTATTGAAAGCATACACAGTAGACTGAGGCAATCTCAAGACAGAATATCAGATACTGAAAACAGGATGGCGGTCAGTGACCATGAAAAGAGAGATCTCTTAAAAATAGTAAGGGACCATGAAAAATCAATCCAACAGCTCCTAGATGACACAAAGAAGAATAATGTAA
>NW_004624753.1:19185672-19232061 GCF_000247695.1 Heterocephalus glaber | reverse complement strand
AGCAAACAAGACAAAGAATGAATAAAAGTAGGAAAAAAGAATGACAGCACCCCAAAAATCTTACCTTTAAACAAAAAAACACCTGGTCTTTATTAGTTGTGTGACTGTTTTGGATAAACACTGCCATATAAGAAATAGGAAATCTTAAAGTAATTCAAAACCAATCTATGAAATTATAATTTTTTTTTGGTACCAGGGATCAAACTTGGGATCTTGCACTTGTGAGGCAGGCGGTGGAACCACTGAGCTAGATCCCTGTCCTTTGAAATTGTAATTTTTATTAAACACATAAAAAGTCTCACAAGGCTTGTTCAATTAAATTGAATTAAATTAAATTAAAGAATCTATGGAGAAAATATCCATTTTATTTTTTCACCTAAGTTCTTGGTGAATAGTAAAATAAATTATTTCTCATGAAAACAAAAAGGGATAAATCTTTACATAAAATGCAGCAAAAAGAAATATATTTCATTGCAGGTCCTCTGCACATCAACATTCAAGCCTAATGCACAATTCAATGACCCCACAAGCTGTGTGAGCAGCATCCCGTATTTTCACTAGTAAGCACTCTCCAGTGGTCAGTGCTGCCAATGGGAACCCAACTCATTCCTGCCCATAAGGTTCGTGACTCTTAAAACATTGAAAATCACATATTCTCAAGACAAATGATCAAGCATTTAAACAGAAATTTTTCCCTCTCATGATTAATGATATCTGCAGTTCACAAAGGCCGACAACTAACAAATCACATCATGTTCTGGAAGAGATTTAGGACTTGTGGCCTGTTCACAACTTTACTCATTCAGATCCTCTTTAGCCACAATAAAGCTATCCCCATGGTTTTTAAAATTTACAACCCAGTCAATTCCACTGTTGGCAAACTCACCTAAAGCCCTGAGATCTAATATTAGGCTCTTTATTCTAATACATGAAGGGGGAGAGAGTGAATCCAAACACGAGATAAACACAAAGAAAAGAAAGGGGCAGGACAAAAGAACCTCAGAGAAAAACAAGCTGATCTTAGGACCAATTTTATTAATGAAAAGAGAATGGGACAGTTTTGCTGGAATCTGAATGTAATTTGCTGAATGATCAGTAACTATACCAAAAAAAAAAAAATAGCCCATTTATGCACTAAAAGAATAAATGCCTTTTAAAATGCCCGAACTACTTCTGCACAAATCAGCACCAAGCTCAGCTCTTTCCTCAACTGTCAGTAGTTACTGAATAAAATCTGTTTCTACCACTTAATGTGTGGCTGTGTTTATCTTTGGCAGTAGATGGCCGTAATGTGGCAATAAATAAGAAAGGGGGTTTCTAGAAAAGAGTGGAGGCAAAGTTCGGCTGTGCAAGGTACACCGGCTTATTGGGTGCTAGAAAGACATGCAGTAAGATTCTCTCGTCTCTTCATTAGAAGTCTCAGGAGCTGAAACCTGTATTTCAGAAGCATGTGTTTTGCAGTGTTTCTTCACTATTCATTTTCTCCTAAGTTGTAAAAGTTCTTTTGCAATAAATAGGCTATTTTATTGTTGATTGCTTTTTCTGCTGGTGCTAAGGATCAAACCCAGGGCCTGGTAACTGCTAAGTATGTTTTCTACTACTGAAGTACATCCAGCCTTTTTATCAGACTGGTTGGTTGGAAGGTTGGTTGGTTGATCGTTTTTTCCTCTGGTACTGGGGGCTGAACCTAAGGTTTTCACATTGAACAAGAACCCCAGCCCTTTGTGTTTTTTATTTTGAGACAGGATCTTGCTAAGTGTCTAAATGGGCCAGTCCCAGCTCCAATCTAAAATTATCCTGCCTCAGACTTCCAGACTGCTGAGATATAGGCCTGTGCCTCCATAGCTGGGGCTCCTGGGGCTATTTTTAACAGGGTTAGATCAGTGTTAACAAAATTTAGGCTGGGAGTTAAAAGGGAGAGTAATCCAAGCAAAAGACGAGAGTCCAGGGAGAGAAAAGAAAGATGCAGGATTCATCACAGTTAAGACATCCTGTCCCTCCTGAATGTTTTTCCTCTCCATAGTTCCCATTAAATCTCAGCAAATTCTGTGACACTAACAGAAATCCCTTTCCTTTCAATAGTTTTCATGTCCTCAACAATCAGCCACTTACCAAAAGCATTGAAAAAGTCAGAGAATTCACTTGCTTACACTTCAAATAATTTTATCTCCCATTCCTGGTTCTCAGATTTCAATAGCAACTATGATCACCTAGGATCCCTTCCCAGACATTTTTGATTCAAAATAATCAGAACAGACACTTAGGACTCTGATATAATAAAAAGCTCACCATATTTCCAGAAACCAAAGGTGGGGGAGGAAAAAAGTCAAAAGGCAGAGAATGGAAAGAAAAAACTTAAATCAAGGGATTAAAAGAAACATGTTTCAATCAATTTTTACACAATATATATGTGACCTCCATGTTATTTCAGCAATGAAGCTCTCATGACTGGATTTTAATTCTGACATCTCATGTGAGTGACATCACTTGACACTTTCTGCCATTACAAAAAGAGCTAAGATTTCAGGGTAAATTCTTGTTGGTGGTTTTTGCTTTTTTGTTTTTAAATCTTCATCTAAGTACATGACTTTCAATGACAGAGGCTGCCACTTTGTGACTCAAAGAGCTTCAATAAAGTAAAAAGCAGTCCATACTGATAACAGCATATATGAAGCATTTACAATAAACAAGGCACTGCACCAAGTGCTTTATATGTATTAACCCAACAACCCTACTATGGCATTTTGCTATAGCTATAGCAAAATTTAGTTTTTCAAATCAGACAACAAACATGTGATTGTGTGCAGGGTAGATTACAAAGGATTACTTAGTTCTTCAAAGTTCTACAGGAATTTTAAAAGAACATAACAACCTCTAAAAGAAAAGCAATGAAAATAGTTATGTGTACTTGGTAATTATAGATTGAGTACTTTTAACTCTCATGCACATGAGTAAAAGTGAAAAAATGAAAATGTTATATTAATGTCCTTTTAACACTACTTATGGAATTTAACTGACATATAACTGTACATACAGGGTACCATGTGACATTTCAGAACATACATACAAAGTGCAATAATGAGATCAGAGTAATAAGCACATCCATCACCTCAAACATTTCTTTGTACTGGGAACATCCAAAATCCTTCCTACTAGCTAATTTGAATATGTAGTTATTACTGCCAATGACTATTACCTTACTGTGCTATAGCGCTTTAGAAGTTTTTCCTCCCATCCAACTGCTGCCCTATATGCATTATCCATCTTCTGTCCATCCCCTGCTTCTACACAATCTTTCCAGGCTCTGGTAACTACTATTCTACTCTAAAAGATCAACATTTTAGCTTTCACATATAAGTGAGAATATGAGATAATTGTTTATCTGTGCCTGACTTACTTCACATAACAATGTCTTCCAGCTCCACACATGTTGATGTAAATGACAGAATTTCATTCTTTTTATGGCCAAATAATATTCCACTGTGCATATATATGCCACATTTTCCTCACCTATTTATTCACTGATGAACATTAAAGTTATTTTGATTCCTGGGCTGGGGATTTAGCTCAATGGTTTCATTGCCTGCTGTGCAAGCACAAGGACTCGAGTTCGATCTCCGGTACCAAAAAACAAAACAAAGTTATTTTGATTCCTTGGCTATTATGAACAGTGCTACAATAAATAAGGGACTACAGATGTCTCTTCAACACATTGATATCATTTCCTTCAGATATAAACCCACAAGTGCGACTACTGGATCATACAGTAGTTTTCTATCTAGTTTTGTTGAGGAACCTCCATACTATTTTCTACACAGGCTATACTAATTTATGTTCCTACCAACAACATTTTCTTCCTTAATAGAGATGTAGTCTATTCTAAGTAAGATGCTGTTACTAATTTAGTCTTTGTACATGAAGATGAATGAAATATTGGCACTTGAGATTTCTTTTCCTGTGAAAAGGAGAGGAAGTAAGAAGTTTATGTTCTGGGAGGATTGGTTATGTAATTGCTTTCATGAAAATAATTTGTTTAGCTTGTAGAAAATGGAAAAATTTATGAGTAGCATGTTAAAATACTAAAAATTGTATTCATATTTTTGTGAAGCAGGAAGACAAAAAAGCACTGAATGAGGAATGGGAGGCCAGAGTTTTGTTCTCTTTGTTCTATGATAGGGTATTAAAGCTAATGAGAGCAAATGCTGAACAGCTTTCAACAAAAAGAAAACCTGTTTTGTCTTGACTATGGCTGGCTAGTAAGTTAGATGTTTTCATCATTAAAAGCTCCATAAATATGAAAGGGGGGGTGGGGATTTAGCTCAGTGGTTTCGCCGCCTGCTGCACAAGTGCAAGGACCAGAGTTCGATCTCCAGTACCAAAAAAAATATATGAAAGGGGGACCCTCTTATGTTGTTGGTAAATAAAATCAATAAACCAAAGAGTCAGTTCACTGAAAGAACAAAACAAACTCCCAGCCAATCTTACAAAAAAAAAAAAAGACACAAATCAATGCAATTAGAAATGAAAAAAGCAAAAGCAAAATGAACTCTGCTGACATCCAGAAGATTACTAGTAACTACTTTGAGAATTCAGAAGAAATAGATTCCTAGATACATATGAACTACCCAAAGTGAGTCAAGAAGATAGAGAAATTCTGAATAATCTAATATCAGAGAATGAGACTGAAGAAGTAATAAAAAACTACCAACTAAGAAAAGCCCAGATCCAGACAGATTTACCACCCAATTCTACAAGAACTTTAGGAAAAATCTAACGCAATACTCCTCAAACTCTTTAATGAAATAAAAAAGGAAGAACTATTCCCAAAGTCATTCCTGGTAGCTAACAATCCCAATTCTAATACTAGAAAATGACCCAACCAAAAAAGAGAGCTGCAGACCAATCTCTTTAATGACACCAATCCTGACTAGCAAAAATTACATAACAAATCACTGAAAAGATCATACGTTAAGATCAAGTAGGATTCATCCCAGGGATCCAGGGGTGATTCAAAATACACAAATAAATACATGTAATCCATCACATAAACAGAAGCAAGGATAAAAATCACATGATCATCTCAACAGACACATAGGTATACAATGGGAACTTTCTGTACTATTTTTGCAACTCCTATGTGCAAAATTGTTTCCAAATAAAAAGTGAGATAAACATCTATTACTCACAGTTTCTCTGGTGAAGACTGTGGTATCAGCCAGTTCGCTCCCTCTACCCCTCAAAATTAAACTGCTATAGTCTTAAGTTGCCCCCACAGCAGATGCTCACATGCTCGCACAGTGCTTGGAGAAATGTTGCCAAAGGGTCGAAAAAAACCTAAATGGGGCAACTTATTGAAAAATATTTGAGAATCGATGTTTTAGGCAATGATTATCAATAGTTTTCTTATTTCTTTATTCAAAGTATCATTACATGAAGATTTTAATAATTCACTGCGAAATATATCATGCAGGATTTAAAATGCAATTTCACCCTAATTTCTGTTTCTTAATTTTATTCTC
Source organism: Heterocephalus glaber (assembly GCF_000247695.1). The sequence continues at coordinate 19,226,542 of NW_004624753.1, read as the reverse complement.
CCTAGATAATGGAAATAATGAAGATGGAGGGAGAAGTAACAATTTTTCACCTTCGTATTCATAGTCAATTTACTGGAGAGTTGCCTCAAAAATGATTACTAATTCTTGTGTATATAAAATTGTTTTAAAACCTACTTTCCAGGGTATAAAATAACCTTGGACTTTTAAAGAAAAAAATCAATTCTAATTACTTAAAATTAAGCCACAAGCCTACCATAATCCTTTTTTTCTTTTTAAGTTTTTAATCTAGCTTTTCTCTTGTCTAAATGTAGGCACAAGATTACCAGTGTTTCCTTAGGAAACAATCACTCTGAGTTTTTCATCTAAATTTAAATTAATTTCAATCAGCTTGAAACTTGCAGTTAATCTTGCAAGTTTCATTTATAAACGTAAGGCTCAATTTTATAGTATTCATATTTCAAGAAAAAACAGCAATACAGTACACAAAACATGAAAAAGATTTAAGAAATCTGCCTCTGATCTCAACAATTTTCTACCACTTTAGTAATTCCTCCTAATAGCTAATTTAATTCATCATCCTTAATATGTTCATATTCTATAGTTTGGTCTCATTTATAAATAAACTACAATCTCCACCAAAAATTATGATACAAACAGTAGTGATATAAATTTACTACGTTACTAATGCATAAAACAGTTAAAATACAATTCCAAGAAAATTTTTGGCTTAATATACAATCTGGCTAACCATTCTTGATATACCCCTTCCCAAAATCTCATTAAATATTCATGAAATGTGGAAAGCAAGAGAATTTAGAACTCAAAAATGACAACAGAAAGAATCTAGGAAGAATCAAAGCAAATTGCTTTACTGATTGTGCCAATTTGTGCCAGGATGATAAAAAACGTTCTTATACTTTTTAAATGTTCCAGTTCAAAGCCCAGAGAAGGAAACTTTTGGAAGGGAATTATTTTAAGACTGGAAGAATGTGGTTAGGCCACATTTTTGATCAAATTCTACTAGTTTATCTAGAAACATAACAGAGAAATTCATTTTTTAAACGTATTATTATTTTTAAATGAATAAAAATAAAACTGGAGGGCCAGGGATTTAGCTCAGTGGTGACTTACCGCCCGCCTCACAAGCACAAGGTCCCAAGTTTGATCCCCAGTACCAAAAAAAAAAAAAAAAAACCTGGATTATGGTTTCTGATTTAACAAAGACCTACCTATTTTTTTTAAGAATCCTTCCATATCAAAATTTCTGAAATTTTTATACATTTCTACATCAGTCAAGGATAATCCTCAAGTACAAGAATAAAACTTAAAACAGAATGTTTTTATCTGTTCCCCTGTTGCCTGATGATAGACATATAAATTATTTCTAGTATGGAGCTACTATGAATAAAATAGCTATGACTATACATAAACATGTCTATGTACAGATACGGGGGTTTTTTGGATGGTAAATACCTAGCATTAAGACTGCCATGTTACAGTATGTGGTAAGTATATGTTTAACTTTCCTGTATATGAAATTGCCAAGTTATTTTGTAAAGTAGTTATATCATTCTATGCCCCCAAAGCAATCCATGAGATTGCTTAGTTGCCAACACTTGGTATTATAGTTTGTTTTTTTAACTTTAGTCATGCTAGGTATATAGTTGCATCTCACTTTGTCTTTAGTTTGCACTTCTTTGATGGCTACTGTAGTCATGCTGAAAATCTTTTTCACATTTTTATGAGCATTTGTACATATACCTTTCTAAATTGTCTGTTGAAATCTTTTATTTATTTTCAGATATTTGTACAATGAAATACTATGCAGAAGTAAAAAGGAATAAGATACAACAAAGCATACAAACATCTAGATATGCAAAAGAAACCAGACACAAAAGTACAGACAGTATACTATTTTGCTTACATAAAACTAATCTATAGGCTAAATTAATCTATATTAAAAATTAGTCAGTGGTTACCTCTGGCAGAATTGGAGAAGACTGACTATAGACAATACAAGGTTACTTTCTGGAAAGAAGGAAATGTCCTACATCTTGTTTTATATAATTATTAAATAACTGTACATACATTTACCAAATATGAGAGACTTGTGTATTTAAAATCTGCACAATGTAAGCTGTGTATGGCAGGGAAGACCTGTAATCCTGGCACTCTGAGAAGATACGGCAAGAGGATAACAAGTTCTAGCCCAGCCTGGGTAACTTAACTATACCCTGAATCAAAATAAAACATAAAAAAGGACTGGGATGTAGCTCAGTGAGAAGATCCTGTGTTTAATCCCCAATGCTGGGGGGAGGGGGGGTTAGCTCAGGTAAAGTATATGTGAGTAAACAATACATGAGTTGAGTTTTTACATACAATATCTTCAAACATCATATTCAGACTGCAGTAGTTCTTGTGTGAAATGCAATGCTAAGTTATTAGCTGTCTACATATAGTCAAGTCTTTAAAACACCTTCATAGTTAAAAACTAATATCTGCCTCTAAATTCTGTTCAGGGTTCCTTCTAGGCACAAACAGGTCTAAATTTGACTAAAGACCCTTCCATTCTTAATTTCTATCTATTTTACAATATTTCAACTGACCACTGAAAAGAAAATTAATTACTAAAAAGATACACTATTTCTGAGAGGTGTGACTAATGTGTCGTCCACTTTGTTTGTTCAATCCTCAGCCCCCAGAAAGTACCTTGACGGTATATTACCAAAATGACCCTCATCATTACTCAGATTGCTAATGATTCCTGGCTCCTGAGAAGTATCTACTGGGTCTGTAAAGAGGCCACTAAACTTATGTTGACCAAATGTTTCATATGTTTAAAGGTGATTTCTGAACTTGGAGTAACATTTCAAATTTATGCTAATTTATGCTATAAATTAGACCATACTATGAGTAATTTAAATCTTTTTTTGGGGGGGGGATCAGGGATCAAACTCAGGACCTTGCACTGGGAGGCAGGCGGTGGCACCACTGAGCTAAATCTCCAGGCTATGAGTAATTTAAAGTAATTCTGTGAAAAAATGTGCCTAGAATCCAAATCAAGTGAACAAATCTTATTTATTCAAAAAGGAAAGGAAACAGGGGCCGGGAATCTAGCTCAGTGGTTTGAGCAAACGCAAGGACCCAAGCTCGATCCCCAGTACCTTAAAAAAAAAAAAAAGAAAGGAAACTATAATTTAACACAATTTTACAACAAAAACTAGATAGACATAGTGAATATTTTAAGTGAGAAAAATGTGAAAACTCAAAGTTATTCCTAAATATAATATTTTATAGTTACTTGCTTAACTAAGAAAAATATTATGTATATGTATGTTTATTAAGTATTCTTTCATTCATTTATTATTCCTCTACTGTACACTTCAAGGAACATTATTAAAGGTTTCTGAGTTATTTTATTTGAATAGTATTTATTTGCATGTGTATAAAAGATCAAATGATTCCTTTTAGTTCATTTAATAATACTATATTTTAGTTATCTCAAAGTATGCTTAATGCACTAAGATTAGTAATAACTTTTTTATAAAGATTTTGCTGATCAAGAAAAGGCATTTATTGCCTCAGGTGCAATAACTGTAGTCATAACTGCACATTCCAATCTCTTCCACTTGAATTACCCAACCTATCTTTTTGATGTGTTATTCTACATAAAAATGATCCAGTTAAGCTTCAGCCCAGTGTCATTTTTAAGCATTTCTTTAATCTCCTTAATATCAGGCTTTCTCAATTTTGATAGTGTCTTTTAATGAAGCTATTGCAAAGATGTTTGTCCTTGATATTCAAGTTTAAATGCCTTTATTTTAGCACTCACTCATGTTATCTTTTGGAGTCAGGCACTTACATATCTTTTGCACCTGTTCTTACATAATTAAATAAATATTTAAAATCTATTTTCCCTTGTGCAGACTCTTAATTTTGTTCAATCGCCCCTTTGAAATAACTTAAAGAACTTTTTCTTATATCCTGTACTCTGGCAAGAGATTTACTATCTTTATGTTACTTCAAACACTGTTAAGACATGACAAGCAAGAATTTAACTCCTCTCAGTCTTTTTGTTAAACCCAGAGAGCTAAGCAAGTATGAGTAAACAGAATCTCTACTTTCTAGGAGTATCTGACATTTAAATGAAATTCTTGTTTTGTCCTTCTTTTAAAATTTAGTGAAATAAATGCACTTTTTCACAGCCCATACTAGTTAAAGTGTACCCATCCCTACCTTTTCCACCCACTATTGCTGTCACAGACAAAGATTTCTGAGAAGCCCAAAGTCAAAAGCAAGAGTCCCAATACTAAGAAACAAGGTTTTAAGAAGTTGTTTGGAACTAGCCTGAACACATATTGACTGGGCTTTAGTCAAACAGAAACATGTGCACACACACATACACACACATACAGCACACAACTTCTCCCCTCATACACAGGAAAACATAGCAACCAGCTTTGGATGCAGCCAAAAGGTATAAATCTGCCTTCACACACGGACCAATGGGATGATTCACTGACTCATGGGTACTGAACTAACATGTACCCTTATTCCCAATGAGGACTACTCTAGGGGCTACACCCACCAAACAGCCCTGTGTCTGTCAATATTAAATTAGTCAGAAATGTTTATTATGTATATTAAGCAACAAGAAGCTTCCCTTGGTTTTGCACATACCAAGCTGGGTTTGCTACAGCAAACTGATCACCTCAATAGGACTTAAAGTTGAGTATATCTTGCACCCTGAATCTAATTTCAATCCTACTGCTAGTCATCACTGACACATTATTAATGTTGTTGCTCCTGGACTTCTGGGCTTTGCCACAGCTTTATCCATGTGATTCATGTCACTCTAACTGCCAAGGTTACCACCTAAAGTGAAGTTTATGCACAAGCTTATTTGAACAGTGATGAAAAATTAAAAGAACTACCTGGAAGCCCACAAAAGTCTATAAAACATGTTTCCAAAGCCAGAGCTTTCCAGGGTTTTTTTGTTTTGTTTTGTTTTGGTACCGGGGATCGAACTCGGGACCTTGAGCTTGCAAGGCAGGTGGCAGAACCACTGAGCTAAATCCCCAGCCCCCCTCCAAATTTTTTTTTAAAGGCCATAAATTATCAGAAAAATACCAAGGCAAAATACTAATGAAGAAATGAAAACAGACTTTCTGATAAGTCACCAAGTCAAGTTCGAAGTGAAAAAAAGACACTAGATTTTTATTGCATTGCTAAGTTATTACCACACCACACTATGTGTGCATATTATAAAAATCATCCATCTGTGTTACAAGGAATTACTTTGGGCTAACACTGGAAACACATACCTGAAGTGAATTCTAAGTGACAAGCTCCTTATTAATCATCATTCTGAAACACTGAGGCTTCAACATAAAGTCTTTTATCACATTGCTTAAAATTTGAAGTAAATGAAGTATCCCAAAGTTTTACCTGCAAAATACATTTTTCCTTCCCTTCTTGGTTCTTAGTGTCTGACACGCTTACCAATCTCCTCTGAAAGGTCACAGTGTAAACAGAGTTCTGCTGCACTGAAGAAAAATTTTAAAACCTGTTTAACAAACATGGCATTTGTATACTAGCCATATAACATGGAAAAATAATTCCATCAAGAAAAAATGTAAACAGCAATATTGCCACTGAAACTCTGACATATTAACTCTAATAAAGTTATTCTAAAGGGTTTTTTCACAGTAACTTGATCCCTAAGTAAATTCTAAACAACATAGCTCTGAGGAAAAAGCATAAAAAGATTTTATTTTTAGACTATATGAATCATCTTATAAACACCCCTAAAAAATTGTTTATTGAAACAAAATAATTTCAAATCCCTGAATACTTGTCCATTCTTCACTAGACAATGACATGCAAGCCAACTTCATCATGCCTCTTTTCCTTCATTTTTGGGATAAGCTTATGTGTAACTCTCTACCAACCGGATCAAATGAGTTATGATGCTGGGCCGGAGATTTAGCTCAGTGGTTCCGCCACCTGGCTCACAAGTGCAAGGACCCGAGTTCGATCCCTGGTACCAAAAAAAATGAGTTATGTTGCCCAGGACTGTGTCGTAGACAAGATCAACATCCAGGGATAAGGGAGTGGGTTAGGATAGCTCAGTGGTCCAGAGCTTGACAGAGCTTGGCTAGCACATGTGAGACAATGGATGGGGACAGGATGGCATGACACTAATGAACGTAATACATAAAGGTAAAGGGACAATGTGCAAGGAAAGGGTCAGACACTGAAGGAGATGCTCGTGGAAATGTCCTTAAAGTCGATAATACATAATGACAGACAGATCTTCCAGACTGAAGGTGAACTGCAATTAATTTTAAAACACTGCACAAAAATAATGTCAGAATACATAAATCTTTTAAGAAGCACTTTCTGAATTTAATATCTTCTATTTGACTACATAAATTAAGGCCAAAAATTGGGTTCTATAAATTTAAACTGATGAAATACCACAGTTCAAATTATAATGCCAAATATATTTTTAAGGCTGATGCAAGTCAAGATCCAGTCTTGCTGATAACAGACTCTTGTAAATTAAGACTGGCATCTCTGCATCTTTCATCTTCCTCCGGTATCTCATATCTACTCAAGATGATTATTTTGAAGCCAGAATTCAAGGAGCACAGACTTTCATTTTGAGCAGATAAATTCTATCAGAATATCACATGTAAAGAGACAGCTCTTTAAACAGAGAAAATGAAAATGTAAAAAGACGGCACTTCAAAATACAGAAAAATGAAAATTTTGAGTGGCAAGGGCTTTAACCACCAGTAGTCTAACCAATAATGAAGTCACTGTTCATAGGAAAGGCTACAATAAAAGGAAGGAAAGACAGAATGCAAATGTCTACTATTGAATAGTCTGGCAGAAATGTAAAACAAGGTCAAACTGTTAACAATAATCATTAGAATATATACAAAAGAAAACTCACATTCACAATGAAAGCACAGATGTCAGGAATGATTAAGTTCCCTCACATTTGCTTACAGCTTACATAACAATGTTTAATGAACACTAAAATTATAAAGCAAAATATTTTCCCAAGTGCACTACAGTACATCTATCAGCTCATTAAAACAAAAGGATTTGATACATCACTGCAGTTATTCAAACAGACGAACTTAACAACTAGCCTGATAAAATCTGGTAAGGAAAAGGACATGGGTTGCATCCCTGGTTCCAGACTTTACGATTGAGACTCCAAATCTGTCGACTGAAATTTGACCAGATTCTCCAATTAATCTCTTTTGTTACAGGTATTACCTTAGTCCTTTGCTCTACTATTGTAAGATTTTGTTCCATTTTCCACAACTTTCTCTAAAGTCACAAAAATACAATGGCCTCTTCTCAGTCTGTACTCTCCTTTGCAGGATTTGACATACCTGACAACCTGCTCCTTGGAAGCTTTTGCTCCCCTTGAACTTCTCAAATAGTGTATCTTCTGATTTCCCTTCACCCTTCTACAGCATTCCTTTTCAGACCTCCTCACTCAGCACTTCCTTCATCTGCTCTGTAATTATGAACATCCCCGAAAGGTCTGTCCTCACCTCCTCACTCCCCATCCCCCATTGCTACTTTTATCACTTTCATCCAATTTCATCCCGGCTTTGAATAACTATCTCTTCTAGACCCTAGCCCTGCTCTCTTTTCAGTGGAACTTTTTTTGGGGGGGTACCAGGGATCGAACTCCGGTCCTTGCACTTGTGGGGCAGGCAGTGGAACCACTGAGCTAAATCCCCAGCCCCCCAGCTCTCTTTTCTGAATGTTAGAACTGCATTTCCAATTATATGTCAGACATTTCCACAGGTGATTATTTCTATGGTATCTTAAACTAAAGATGTCCAAAACTAAAATAATTGTTCCAAAGCCAAAATAATTGCTCCATAACAACCAACATCCAAACAGACCTAAATTATCACCATAGTTATTTTCCTTGTTTCCTCCAATTCATCCCAAATACAGTCTGATACTGAGGCTCATTGATTTTGGATTGAGCCGTAGCCATCATCATTATTCCTGAGCCACAGGCACTCCTGTTGGACCCAGGAAGATGGGCAGAACCACTTCACTAAGTGTCCTGACAAAGCTGGGCAGGCATCAGAAAGCCTGGTCTTCATTTGCTATCCTTCTTCCTAATTAAGCCATGACCGGCTAAGGTTCTTAACACACAAGAAAGAAGCTAACCCTGGCTGATTACAGAAGAGCACTCTATAAGAGGCTACTGGGCACCTCACAGAACTCTTGGAAAGGTGAAGGACTCTGCTCAAAGTTAAGCTTCAGGAACAAACCATATCACAGACCATGTCACTAAAGGGGATAAATAAGAGAACAGCCATCACTGGTGTTTAGTATCCCAGAAAGAGCTAAAGAAAACCACCACTACTGCTGGAAATTAATCTTGTATCCATGGGGAGACACTGCTGCCACCAGTCAGTAATCACTTCCACAACCAAAAGTGGACGCTCAATGCAGACTCTTTTCCTCAGTTCCATAGGAAAGTCGTGTGGGAGGTGAGTCTAATCACTAAAGTCTAAGTCCATGCCTATGATCTGGCTACATCTTGGACACACCTTTTAGTACTGCCTTCTATAATGATGAGACTGACTCCTACATTAGCAAAATTAAATGCATATTGGGAAAATTTTCCCACAGGTAAAAGACTATTCAAAAGCTGATACTACAAATCTTCCTGTCCCTGCCTCCAATCCTGTAATGGATCTGTCCAAGATCTTACCAGTTTGGAGAGTACATTTCATAAACGTGCTAGAACTGGATACAGCCTCTTATCCAGAACTCTAGGCCCAAACTCCCTGTCTGAGTATTGTGAGCCACCATGCCCCATAAGGCTAAACCTTGTTCCTAAGATAAATACCATACCTAAGTGGCAGCAAACCTATAGCGCGTATGCCACAGCCACGCTCTAAAAGGCTCATCATCACTGCGCATAGCAGAGTCCTCTTCCACACAAGGCATACCACCCAAATGTCACTACAGACTTTTAAGTATTGACAGTAACAATGACCTCTTGTAACTCACTGCATCCCATCCTCCACAACGAACCCTCTCCAAGAGGTAAAAAAAAAAAGCAACCTAGGCAGGCCTGAGTTTAAAGTCCCCTTTGAACACTAGGATTTGAGTGGCAAGTCCTTACATTCCTCCTTCTTCATTCTCCTGTGCTAGTCCTTCCCCATTAAGGGCTAGCTATTGGCAAAGTGACCAAAATACCCAAGAAAGTCAGCTAAAAGGAGAACAAATGTATGTCTGGCTCATGGTTTCAGAGATTTAAGTTCTCAGTTAGCTGCTTCCAAGGCAGAGACATCATAGTAGAAGAACACAGCCAGGGAAAGGTGCTCAACTCTGGAACAAAGAGCAAGGGAAAAACTGGAGAGGAAAGAGCCTGGAACAAGAAATAGCTTTCAAAGGCACAGGCCCAGTGCTCCACTCCACCAAACAAGCCACCTCCTGACAGCACATTCAGCTGTGAACTCACCAGAGGGCCACTCTACTGGAGGGGCTAGTGCCTCCATAATCTAATCATTTTCTTTTTTTTTTTTTGGTACTGGGGATCGAACTCGAGTCCTTGCACTTTCGAGGTAGGCAGCAGAATCACTGAGCTAAATCCCCAGCCCAATCTAATCATTCTCAAAACCTTCACCTCTGAACACATGAGCCTTCTGGGGGGAACTTTTGATCCGAAGCATAATATTCACCAAGATCCCAGAGCATGTCCTCACACTAATCCCTCTCCCTCTATCCCTATGGTTACTCTTCTAACCTGGGTAGTCATAAGTTCTTATGTGAATACTACAACAGTATCCTAACAAATTCTAAATCCCCCTGCACTACCTTCACCAATCACCACATACGCATGTAAGCTTCATGTCAACTATTTAATTCTTGAAAGGCTGTACAACTCAGAAAAAATACCAAAACAAACAAACAAACCCTATGGAAAACAATCTCCAAAATAATTAAATCTCGGTGTCCAAAGAACATTCCAAAAGGAAGAAAGGAGATCTGAAACTGGTTCTTCACCACCCTCATCACTTTCATACAATGGGTACAAGTACAGATAAAAAAGATCACCAGCAAAAAACTGATCTCTTTTCTAACATGACAAAAAACTAAATATGAAAAATACTTCCTAAATTCTCCTTTAGACTCTAATCCAAGGAAGTAGTTATAAAATACTTACTGAATTAATAAGAATACAAAACATAGGAAACATGACTTTGGACTGTCACTACCTCTAAATTTTGTCCTTAATTATCCTTTAACTTTTTAATGCATCCCTAGGCTTTTTTGTTTTTTAATTTCTTTAACCAAGATAAACTTCCCCTATTTGAGTTTCTCCCCTAAAATTTCCCCACATCTATGTCCTCTACCTAGCTATTTTCTCCATCCAATCTTACTTTTATAGCAATTCCATATAGCCATTTTTAAGCCTTCCTACTTATAAATACCTCCTATCCTCCTCTGTTTGGTAAGGCATTTTGCACTTATTTTACACTACAATTGTCCTCAGAACTGTCTTTTAGCAATCTCAGGCTAAAAATATTCACATATTTGCAATGAGGATACATTCCCGCTAAAATAATGACCTATAACCTTTATGTCCTAATAGATTAGCAAAGACCTAAATGGCTGCACACATAGTAGTCAAATGAAGGGAAATGCAAGATTACTTCGATTTAACTATTAAAAAGTGATTGAATTAATGGACTATTTTTGTGTTAACAATTAACCAGTGTTGCTCTCACAGTGTTTAACAAATCAGAGATCTCTTCCTTCTCTGAACCAGCATAGCTCTTGGGTACTGAGTGATTTTTTATTATGCTATACTAACTGTAATGTGCTCATGTCAACTGGAAGAGTATATGAGCTAATCTTATCATGAATCCTGACTTAAACTGCTTCCATTCTACACCTCATAGCAGAAGACACTAAAATTTTTGTTCACATATTCCACAAATATTGAGTGGAATACTAGGCTATAATGCAGAAATATCAAATACAGAACAGTCTCACATTAATCAGCAATCAATAAGGCAACCAAACAGCTTTGATATTAAGCAGCAATGCTTCACCAGCCACTGTCATCCAGCTATTAAAAATCTGTGGTTTCTAGGGGCTGGGGATTTAGCTCAGTGGTGCCACGCCTGCCTCACAAGTGCAAGGTCCTGAGATTGATCCCCACTACAGCAAAGAAAAAAAAAAAAAATCTGTGGTTTCTTTATCAGGTTAGTGGCAAATTATTCAATATATGGAATTATTTTATTAGTATACAACTTCCTATTGTATTGTTGTTTCACTTAAATACTGAACTCGATCCTTATGAAGCCAATACTAGTAAGTTCCACCAGAAAATAAACAGTTCTCATCACCCAATGTTTTCTTTAAAACTCTGCAGATCTCCAACAGAACTTCTTCCTATCCCACAATTATCCCTCATTTAACCAATCAAATTTTTCTAGACCTAGATCAAGTATTTGGCACAGCTAACATCAAAGTATTGACAGCAAGCACCTTTAACCTTACATTTAACTGTTTCCTGAATAATTTCTTCTAGTAACTAGATTTAATGATAAATGACATTAAGGGTATCTGTATCCCTCAGAACACTGGCAACAATGCTGTGCATATAATAGATTCTTAATAAACACTACACAGATGAGACAAATACATAAATACCTAGATGGACAAGAACTCAAATTACACGTGTCTATTACAGTGTTTAACAAGAGTCACAATATAGTAGTGGATAATTAGGCAACTTTGATGATTTATTGTTATCTATATATCCATATATCCACATATCTTCCATCAGTAAAAAGTTTTACTTGACTAGTACAGCACAGTTCTTAAGTCCTAGACTTCAAAAACTAGCACAGCCCTTCCTTTCTATGTAAATGATTTTTTTTTTCCTTTTTCTCTTTATTCCCAGGAAGTTTATGGTCAAATATGAAGCTCAATCAGAGCAGCCAACACTTAAAGAAGATTTATGATTTGCTTGATCTAATTTTGTTTCTTTTACTATTTCAATCAATATGTTTTATTGTAAACTAGACTGTTTTTAGAAAATAAACAACTTATAAATGAATCACCTACTATGGAAAAGACATAATCCAAGTTTCTACTTAAAAGTTCATACCAGATCTGGTGGTTCATGCCTATAATCCTAGCTAGCACTCTGTGAGGCTGAGACAGGAGGATCAAAAGTTGAAGTCCAATCTGGGCAACTTAGCCAGGCCCTGTCTCAAAATTTTTAAATGGGAGGAGGGAGTAGCGCTTTCTTTTATCCACGAAAACATGCCTGCTTTGCTTTCTGGCCCAAAATTACTCTTGCTATTAAGGGTCTCTTCTGGTTCCATATGAATTTTAGGATTGTTTTCTCTAGATCTATAAAGTATGCTGTTGGAATTTTGATTGGGACTGCATTGAATCTGTATAAAAGTTTTGGGAGTATGGCCATTTTGACAATATTGTTTCTGCCTATCAAACAGCAAGGGACATCTTTCCATTTTCTAATGTTCTCTTCAATCTCCTTCTTTAGAGTACTGTAGCTTTCTTTGTAGAGGTCTTTCATCATTTTTTATGTTTATTCCTAGATATTTCATTTTTCTTGAAGAGACTGTGAATAGTATTATTTTCAGAATTTCCTTCTCATCTTGTTCATTGTAAACTGTGTGAATTCCAAACATGTACTAATAAAAAAATTTAAAATTTTTTCCAAGAAATGGAACAGCCTGAGATGCATGTGAAAAACAAAATAATTTTCTATTAACAAAATTTACAGTAGAAGAAACAGGACATTTAATTTGAACTCTGACATTCAAAGTTCTCATGATTTTTAAAGTGTTCTCTTACAAAAAAAGTCAAATATAATCAACATTTGGGTGTTTTTCATGAAGAATTATGTATGTACATAAAAAGACTGTCCATACTGCCTCTAAACCACTGTAAACTAAATTACCTGTTATTGCCTGGATGTCTCTTCCCAGAAGGTGCTGACCTTTTTATCATAACATTGTGACAAACCAGCAGAGTCATAGTGGGATAGTAAAGAGGTTAAAGGACAAACCAGAGTGGGAGGACTTCATACTAAACCATGGATTCAGGTCCAAACATGAAGTATGTATGAAATATGTTGAAATATTCTAGTTACACAATAAGTAATAAACCAAGAATGTAGCTAACTAATTCATAACCCTATAATATAAAATCTTGAACAACTCATATTTTTAAAAGAATTTACAATGGCTTATTTAACACCGATTAACACCTACCATTAAAATCAAAGCCAGGTACAACTTCCGCACTTATGACACTGCAATTGGGGGTGAGGGTGAGACAGGGTCTTCCTAGGTAGGTCAGACTGGCCTTGAGTTCACTATGCAGCCCAGGCTGGCCTCAAATTTGCAGCAATCATCCTGCCTCAGCCTCCTGAGTGCTGGGACTACAGGCATGCGCCACTGAGCCCAGCAACACTGCAATGTTTTCAGAAGTTCAAAAGTCAATTACATCTTCAATAATTGAAATATATTAGGGATTATAAGCCACAACTTACTTTCTCCCTTTACACTTCAAAAGTACAATAAAATTTTCTCACCTGTCAATTTATTCAATAATTTACTTTTTCAGAGCATTTATTATGTAATTTATATACAAAGTCACCTCCTTTTTACCACCTTAATCAAATAGCATATTTTATTGTGCCATACTTTAGATTGTCAAGAACCACTGGACACTCTTCTCCCAGGACAGGTCATACTATACTGATACTTTTTGCAAGAAATATTAATAATATATGTATTACTTTATATTATTATGTAAGTAATGGAATATTGATATAATTTATTAACATTAATATTATTATGTGCTATATTGTATAGTACTAATATATCTTTCAAGGTAAATTCAAAAAATAATTGAGAAAGGCTCGAAAGTGAATGTTTAGACCAAGAAGCACTTTCTAAGAACTTTTTATCCACCAGATAGTACTACACCAGCAACCACTGAGGACACACAGACGACTACAGGTGAGTGTGACATGTATGCAATGGAGTTCCAAGATGAAGTATGGTAGGATATTCCTAGACAGGGCATAATGAATATATTGTACACTTTTTCTTTGTTTTATATTGTTTTTGTTAAGCTATTATTAATATAATCACTTCATTTTACTCAACTCAAAACTAAGTGTTACTTACTAAAAAATTTCTCCCCACCTTACATTCCCAACCTCTTCATATTTCGCCTGGCTAGCTTTATCACTAAGAGAAAGAAAAGTACAGTGTAAAGTGTAAGATAAAATAAAATAGAAAAAGGGGAGAAGCACACAAGTAAAAATATGACTGAAGGGCTAAGAGATGCAAAAAGAAAATCCCTTTCTGAAGAACATGTCAGACTTGTATTTGGGGAAAGAACAAAAAGTTTTCTTACATGTTGAGATTTTATAAAGAAAACGGGGCCCAGGGATTTAGCTCAGTGATGCTGCCGCCTGCCTCACAAGCACAAGGTCCTGAGTTTGATCCCCAGTATCAAAAAAAAAAAGAAAGAAAATGGGTGAACAAGTACTGTTCATTCAAAGACAGTGTGAATTGTTAAAATAACAATGAATAATGGATCTCAGTTAAAGTATCATGAAGGAATCATGAGGAAAGGAACCTGAGTGTTAAAAGGAGAATATACTAAGTGGGTTGCTCATACAGACAAGGCCTACCCTGCCAGCCTGCAAAGCACCCAAGTCCAACAGGAAGGATGACAACAATAAACTCATATTTGTTGCAACACCCTTCCCTGTCTATAGAAGATGCCCTCAGATTGTGAGGCCTAGGCAAACTAGAGGGCTCGAGCCCCCACAAAGAGGGTGTTTCCCACCTTCCCTTGTTTCTTCTGCAGCCATTGTACCTTGGGACAGACTAGGGAGCAACAGAACATTTCTTCTGCAAGAATACTTGGGACCGTAAGACTATCCTCAATCCATTACGATAATCAATCTAGACTTAGTCATTCAAATCATAAAGACCACTCTGATCATTTCAAAAACTTAAAATCAGGAAAAAAGACTGAATAACCATTTACTACTAACCCCTTGATACACATAAGACTCACATGGATTCAACACATTCTTGATTTTAGTCTGTCTTTCTCTCTCTCTCTCTCTCTCTCTCTCTCTCTCTCTCTCTCTCTCAAAAATGAATTCCAAGGGCCTGAGATTTAGCTCAGTGGTTCCAGCACCTGCCTTGCAAGCACAAGGTCCCGAGTTCAATCCCCGGTACCCAAAAAAAAAAAAAAAATGAATTCCAAGTTCCTTTTGCCTCCACACCTCTTTCTTCACAACTTGCTAAGGATCCTCAGCCCATTAGGTGAACTTCAAGCCATATTCTAATAATTCATCAGCAACACTACCACCTCCTAATGAGGCAGGAAATAGGGTGGCTAAATCTAGCTGGGCTATCATGGCTTTCCTCACGATATCCCACCCTGTGTCCTCCAAAGCTTACTTTTATCTTGCTTCTTTCTCTTTTTCTCAGCCCAAGTTCACACCACAGAGGCAGTTTCTCCTTCACTCTTCACTTTTACTTTTTCAACTAACTTTGCTACCACTTTTTGTTCATTTCACCCAATTCTTTGTCAGAGATGGAAAGAACCTGGAAACCAACCTAGAAGGAGATGAAAGCACTGCAAAACCTGAAATGTAATTGGTGAGCCACTCTTAGGAGATACCAGGTATTATGTGGCACAGCCAGCCAGGGGTGCCTACTGGGTGCACTTTTTGTTTTTCCCTAAAATGTGAAGGCTTAAGGCTTTCCTTTTCTCCTTCTTTTCCTCACTCTCTCTCCCCTAGGCTGGGAATTCAGAGGACATTTCTCATGGCACACAGAGAACTGTTTCCTGCTTTTCTGGCCATGGAAGATGGGGGAAGGATATGACATGGCTTTGGTTCTTTGGCTTTTTTCCTTTCTTTCTTGCAGTATGCCTTGTTGTTCATGTGTTTGTTTGCTACTCTTGTTTGGAAATAAACCTCATCTCAGCTTACCCCAATTTTGTAAAAGGATCTTTATTTTCTCAGTTTGTGTTTTGATGTGATGCTGTGATTAAAGGTAAGATGCTAGGATTAAGGGTGCCCCACCCTGGGTGTGGGTGGCACCAATAAATGGATTTAGAGCCTACATGGACTCATGCAGCTAGACATGGGCTTATGTCTACTGCCACCATCTTTGTCTTTTTTTTTCTAACTGACCTTATGAAATAAGAATCTCATTTCTGAAGAACAAGAGGGATAAAGCTCTTTTCTTTTTGAATTATTTTATAGCTTCCTGGCTGGATTTCTGGCTTTAGCCAACTCACTTTCCCCATCTTAATTCCTGCCTGGGGCTAAAGTTTCCTGGGTAGATTTCTTCCTTGTCTAAGTGCTGGTAATTTAAAAACCTATGCCAATGACCAGAGAAGAACAAATAAACAGCCTTTAAAATTTAATTCAAGAGACTGTGAGCGTATGAAAGCACAACCATCCTTGTTCTTAGCCGTTTTACTACTGGAGTAAATGCAAGATAAAATGTTCCCAAATTAGCTCTATTCTGCCTAAGTAAAGTCATCAAGAGGCTCAGAAATATCACCTGAGCCATCAGAGGGCTCAGAATACAAAGAGTCATCAAGGAATTCAACATGCAAGTTGGACCTATTAAGGAGTTCAACTAAGTGGCTAAGGGAACTTTGCATGGGGAGGTTCTGGCCTTACTTCACGAGAGTTAAAGGACTAGGTAATGCCAACATGTGGCTTGGCCTCCTTCTCCACAATGAGTTAATGGGTACTGATATGGAGACAAAAGTCCCCCACCACCGAGGAGAGCATCCTTCTGCACTTAATAATTCCAGCATCAACTCCAACAGAGACGTGTGTCTAGTCTGTGTTAGGGTCTCACAAGGGACTTTGTGGAGCCCTCAGGTCTCCTCCTTCTGCACGAGGCACCATCTTAAGGAGTCAAAACCTAGATATCTTTTTGTCTCTGTGGGCCCCAACCCGAGCCAATGAGAAACCTCTTGGACCTTGCCACCACACGGATTTCACCAACTTCGCCACTAGGTCATATTCTTGATAAGTGGGAAAGATTTGATCCTGACAATCTAAAACAGAAACAATTTATCTACTATTGCAATGTAGTTTCGGGTCAATATAAACTAGGAGGTGGCAAAAGATGGACACAGAATGGTACTCTAATTTATAAGACTATTCTCCAGTTATAGCATTTCTGCTTAAAATGTAAAAGAATAAAATCCCTTATATACAGATAACTTTTGTGACTCTTTATCACAGGAAAGGCTCAAAAACTAAGAGGCAGACCTGTCCTGGAACCTCACTTGTCTCTCAGGGGTTTGTGGATCTCTCTGATCTGTTTGATGATAATAGGAGGACATTTCTAGCTCTCCTTGTAGTCCCCAGACCAATAAATCATGCCCCTTTTGTAGTTATAGAAGTACAATCGGCTAGGAACTATGCCAATTAACAGTGTGCTTTAAAAAGGGAAAAAAACCACTCTGGAAAGGTTATTCCCCCTTCAGCAGAACTAACCTGTGACTGTTAGAATGATGTCTGATATGCTAGCTGCTCTGATGAAGGAGATAAAGAGGTGTGTTTAGTCTTTCATAAATATACTAACAGATCCATCTCCCAGGGAGGGAGAAGCATTAGTGGGACATAATTTTATCTGTCAATCAGCCCCAGACATTTGGCATAGACTACAAAAACTTCAGTTGCACCCTTAGACACTTATGGCCCAATGGCTGGACACAGCCTTTTCTGGGTTCAACAATCAGGACCCAGAGGAGGGACAAAAGAGAAAGGCTACAGTTATACTTGTTGCAATTGGCAATGCTTTAAACTCACCCAAATTATCGAAGGGAAAACCCAAGGACAACTGAGGTTCCTATTTTAAGACTGAAAAATGGGCATGCAACTTCACCTACCCACTGCCTGAGCCCTGCTCCGAGTGTGAGGCAGCCAATGTGCCTGACTCATGGCACTGGAGGTTAACTATCCCTGCTCCCAGAGAGAAGCTAGGCCAGTTGACACCCTCATTTACTAAAGAGGCCCAGGGAAACCTGCAATGCCCCTGTCCACAGTTATCACCATCTCCTCCAAGGAACTCTGGGCAATCTTAGACGTACGTCATGGGTGATCGAATTCAATTACTTCATTCTGTTTTGACTCACTCTTCTAGAAAACTCTCATGTGCATCTACAGCCATAGTTAGGGTCGAGGGGATCCCTTTATTTGCAGCTGTATTAATAGAAGAAACTGCAAAGTTTACTTTAGGATGGTGACTAGAAGTCCTGACCACCATCAGGTCAGAGATAGGCAGTCTATCTTCCCAAGCAGATCTCAGTCATACACTGTAAAGGGTACCAAAGTCTCTTTGGGAAATCAAAAGGCTGACAGGGAAGCAAAATGGGTAGCCTTGGGCTGGGGATTTAGCTCAGTGGCACCGCACCTGACTTGCAAGCACAAGGTCCTGAGTTCGATCCCTGGTACCAAAAAAGGGGAGGGGTAGCCTTATAGTCCCTTAAGACTATAGCCTTATTCTAAGTTCCTGAGAAAACATTAACACCAGTCTATACTCCCCAGGAAGATAATAAGCCTCAGGACAAGGGAGACTTAAAAATGGACTTTGGTGGTCTTTAGAAAACAAACTGGTCCTTCCTCAAAGGACACAGTGGAGGGCTATAAAAACATGTCATGATTCCTTCCATATGGAGTCAGATGCTACACTGGAAATGGTCACTTGAGTTTTCACAGGACTTGACTAGCAGCAACAAACTGATGGGTCTGCAAAGCTTGTCCACTCTATGCCTACAATTACCCAGGCAAGCCCAAACCACCTCCTTTATTAGAACCTGTATAGAGGAGAGAGTCACACGCGGGGGAGGACTGGCAATTAGACTTTACCCATATGCCACCATCTGGTGGACTCAAACAAATGTTGGTCCTAACTCACACTTTATATGCCGGATTGAAGCCTTTCCTACCTGTGCAGAGAAAGCTACTAAGGTAGTCAAGGTGCTTCCTAAGGGAATCATCTCTAGATTTGGACTACCCTAGTCTCTGGGACCTTCCTTTACCTCTCAAATAACTCAGGGAGTGGTGATAGCTTTAGGAACAAAATACTACCTCCTTTCACACCTGGTGGCCTCAACCTTCTGGAAAAGTAGAGAAAGCCAATCAGACCTGAAAGCGAGCTCTGGAAAAACTTCCAAGAAACATCTGAGTCCTGGCTCTGAATGCTGCCAATGGCACATATGAGGATTCATAATATGCCCAAAACTGGGCTAAGTTTGAGCCCATTGAGATGTTAGATGGGTGGCCATTTCTATTCTCTGATATGATAGTGGACCCAGAGACCACGAAGCTCTAACAATATCTCATTAATCTGGACCAAGTATAACAGGCTATCCAAATGTATGTGAACAGAAGAGTCCTGCCAGCTCCAGGCCGAGGGGGACCACTTTGTCCACCCAGGAGACCAAGTGCTCATAAAAACTTGAAGAAAGGGGACCCACACTGACCAATCAAAACCAAAATGGAAAGGCCCCTTCTCAGTAACCCTTGCCACATCCACTGCAGTAAAGGTGGCAGAGATACATAACTGGATTCATCTTTCTAGAATAAAGCTTATCACACTTGAACGGCTTAAAGAACAAGATCACCCAAAAGGAGAAAGCTACTCCTGTGAGCCTCTGGAAGACTTGAGGTTTCTCTCCAAACAGCAAGACTTCAGTGTTGATACAGGAAGCATGGAAATCTGACCTGTTCCTCATATTTGGACTAATAGTGAAGTTCCTTTCTCCTATCAAACAAGCAGCTCACTGGTCATTAACTCTTTTCTCATTTTCTGACAGGTTTTTTTCTTCAACCCAGCCAGTGAGCTGCAGCATCCCAAGGTAGTTGGAGAGCACATAGTAACCAGTAGGTAAGGTCTATAGTCCTTTCCAGCTGGAAGAAGCTATAGAAGACAGAGGCCTCCATTCCCTCAGATCCCCATAAACAATTATGGGGGTATGTGTTTCTCAGGGGAAAATGAGACAGATTAAGGAATGGCAAAGCTGGCTGAGGAAGTAGGCATGAACTGTTAATTACAAGATCCTGGAACACATGCACAGAACAGTTCCCAAAGCCCTGCTTTAGGACCTCTCCGAGAACTCAAGCAGGTTCTCAACAGGATGGCCTAGATCTGACATCAGCCTAAAGTGTGGGATCCCAGGACCAATTTTTAAGACCCATATGTAGAAGTTCTCGTGAGTTTCCTCGAGATGTGGATGACATAAAAAGACACAAGTGCCAAGAAGAGCTCACTGTCATGCTTTCCTCACAGTAGCCCACCTTGTGTCCTTTAGGCTGTCCTTTAATATTGCTTTTTCCTCTTTTACTCAGCCCAAGCTCACTCTGCAAAGCCAGTTTCTCCCTCACACTTTTACTTTTTCAAATAAACTCTGCTACCATTAAAAAAAATGAAAGTAAAAAAAAAAAATGGCTGGGAAAGGAGGCTTGTCAAGATCCTCGGAAATGTTCGCAGAACAATTCTGAGAACCCTGCCCTCATGTGGACTTCTGGCAAGAACTCAAGTGGGTTTCTGACAGGATGGCCTGGATGCGAAGGCAGCATGGGAAATATGAAAAAGAAATGGTCACCACTAAGTGCTCGCTATAGTACCTCTTAAGACAGCCTACCCTACACTATAGGGTGTATTTTTTTTCTTCCTTTTTCTTCTCTTTTTACTGGGCCCAAACTTGCTCTGTAGAGCCTGTTTTTTTCCCCTACTCTTCCATTTGTTTCCTACCTTTAATAAATGTGAAACTCTGCCACCATTTATTTTTGTTTCATTCAATTCTTTGTCCAGAACAGAAAGGACCTGAAATCACCTCCAAAAGGAGACTTCAGCACCCCAGAATCTGCTAACACTAATACTACCATCCACTGTGAGACACAGCTCAGGATTACCACAGACATGGTAAAAAAGTCATTCCCAATCTTCATTTCCCCTCACCTGAGTTTAACAAAGCTGATAGCTCTTGTGGCAAACACACAGGTTGCTCTCAACTCTCTAGCCGCTTGCTTGCCTCTACCAACAGTGATGGGTGAAATAAAATACTTGCTTTCCCAAAGAAAGCCATGAGACACAGTTCTGGCTACAGAGACATAAACAGGAATTTTCTGAGGAAGAGAAGGTAAGGGGCAGCAATTCTGAGAAAGTATTTGTACCCCTGATGAAGAGAAGCAGAGACAGCTGATCTTCCTAACATGAACATGATAACTTAATCCAAGTAATTATGTATCCTTACTATTGCAACCCAGAGTAAATAATCAGGAAAAGAATAATAAAAAGACTTAAGAGGCACATGCTGACACTGTTGAGCCACTGTAGTATTATAAGCAAAACACCTATCTCCAATTGAGGAAAAAAAAACTCTGACTTGTTTAAGCCACCATTAAACTATTTAGTATTTCTAATCCATAAAGGTATTGACACATTTATGCTTCCCAACACTGATCCAAAAAGAAAATGAAAAAAGAATGGTACAGTTGAGCCTATGTTTCGCAAGAGGAAGACATCATTAAGGATCACAGGCAGAGAAACTACGGATTCAGGTGCAGGAGCCTGGAATTCTAGCGCAGCAACCAACTTTGTGACTCAACATAAATTACTTTTCCTTGTAAAGTTTCCTCACCTGCAAAAATCATGCAAACAACCACTTTATAACATGGCCAAAAGGACTAAACCAGCAATCCACATAAAAAATTCAGTAATGCCCAACACATATGTGCTTATTTAAAAATTAGTAACTTGCTTCTACAATTACAGCCATCGTTCAGAAGGCAAAACCTTCAACTAAAATCAGTAAAGTTCCCAGGATCATGAACTCAAAAGATTCATCACACAAAATCAGATTCATCATATGATGCTAGAAAAAAAATTAGTTTCAAATTCATATCGCTTAGTCCCACTGTGTGTGTGTGTGTGTGTGTGTGTGTGTGTACATGTGTGTGCATGTACAGCCTCAGGGCTAATTCATAGTATGCAATAGATAAATATAAACTGGAAGATAAATTCCTTGGCCAAAGTGTTAAGAGATAACAGTGGAAACAAAAAACACTGGAGTCATCAAGGTGAAAAAATATTTTGACTTTCAGCACATCATCTTTTCAGCCATCTTTGCAAAGTAGAGATGATTTCCTTCTTAATATTTTAAGCAGGGCCAGGGATTTAGCTCAGTGGTTCTGCCACCTGTCTCGCAAGCGCAAGGACCTGAGTTCGATCCCTGGTACTAAAAAAATAATAATCATAATATTTTAAGCAAAACTCAAAAGTAGTCCAAAGGATTAATGAAAATGTACTTAGAAAGATTTAAGCTACTTGGAAGAAAAGACTATAAATCCAAATTGTTAGTTTCTTTCATTGGCATTATAGCTGCCTTGTCAAAATCCAAAGCTAGTTAGCTTTTTCCTTAGAGATTGAATATTATTTTGTTTTCTCTCTATTGTTTCAGGCCTTAATAGTCAATGTGATCACTGTGGGATTTCTGATAGTTAGAGAAGACAATATTCTGGTTATCAGTCTTGCTTACTGTTCTGCTTCATGAGCAAGGAGTCTGTCTTCTACATCTTCTTCCAAGCCTGGATCTCCACTTTCTACACACCCCTAATCCAGCTGCACCTCAACTTAGTAAGCTCACTGACACTGAGGTTCACCTGGCTTTTCTGAAACTGAACAAATACAGTCTTGTATATGAATAAATTCATAGTGTTGGAAAAGACAATTGTAATTTTTCTAAACCAGAACTTAAGTAATTTCCGTAATATTTCTAAAATTCCCTAACTGTATGACAGGTTTCTATTTTGAAATGTGGGCATTAAAACACTGAAATTCATCTAATACCATGTTTTAAAATAGATTGTAAAAAGTTAAATTATAAAAAATAAAGATTTTATATATAAAGCAGCAAGTCTCATAAAACACTCAGTTCTACTCTTTGTACCCCTATAAATTTTAAAGGAAACCAAACCTACATATTTATTTTGTATTATCATTCCTTGATTATTTCTAATCAACTAGTCACAATTTTCATGTTTTGTTATTTTTATTTTGAACTTCCATGTTCTTCTTAAAAACATTTCAGATAAAATTGTCTGCATTGCTCCCACTTTAACATACATCTTATATAAATATATAATGTACTTAGCATTAAGTATATAGCATACTTAAGTTCACAAAGTACTCTGTGCCACTTGGATTACAGCATAAGCCTTAACAGGATTTTTATTTCTGAGACACAAGATTCTCACTGCATGTAAATCAAAAGATATAGTCCATACTCCCTGACAAACTGCTAAATGTAGATGTGCAATTAACTAGACAAGCAGTAAAATTTGAAGGTACAGAATTAGAAACTGGTGTATGAATCGTATTCACCTGGCTGAATGGAGTGGGCAGCAAGATAAATAAAAGGCAAGGCTCGTTACCAGCCAAGGGCATGGATGAGGAGTAAACACTGAGAAAACTTAGAGATAAAGAAAAGCAACAATGGTCTTATTCCTCACCCCGCCCCCCCCAAAAAAAACATAAGGTCAAGAGATTGCTTTGCAAACCCAGGTCAAACTGATGTCTCTGAAGCTCTCTGTATTTCCCAAAGGAGGTCCATCACTCCTGCTCTCTGCAGCTCCTGACTCGATACCCACCTCACCTCTCACTGACCATGATGTGCTGACTGGCGATACGTCTCTCCAGGTGCCTGCTCTCAGACATGCTGAGCACCTGAGAGCTTAATCAAAACTGTGTCCCCAGTGCTTTTGCCTGACATATAGCAAATACTTGAGAATAGTTACTGAAGAGAAAATCTTTCTTCTAAACACTGTATAATTATGACCCCCAAAATCAACAATCAGTTAATTTTTAAAAAGCCAAACTGAGAACAACCACTTTTTTAGTGTTTACTCTTTTTCCAGCATATAATCATTAAGTATCATTTATAAAATAGCAAAGGTGGATGATTTAATACAGGAGGTGCCAATCCATTTCTATGAGAAAAAGCCAATCTAATCAGCACAGTATTTTACTTTAAATTCTTATGTGCCATGTGTATGAATCAGTATCTCTCTCTCTACTTCTTGTTCTCACTTTCTCTAACTACTGAAGAATCAGAAAACTTTAAGAAACTGAAACGCAAATGCATACATATACATAATCATTACTTTTCAATGTCCAGTCACTATTAAAAATTACACTCTCAACACTCCATCAATTCTGTGACAGTTTGTATTCCTAGCTTCTCCTGTGCAAAATTTTTAAATTGGAAAACTAACAGCTAATACATCTTTCTTTGTAGTAACTGAATAAATTTTTGCTTCATGAGAGTAGAACTGCCAAGGAACTGAATTTACAAGCACCCCCTCAAAGAACTATTTCAGTATTCGCTTGTCTCCTAGCAACTGACTCTGCTGGTATTTTCTCATCACAACTAAGCAACAGGAATAAAATCTATTTTTCAGTGCACTCAGGAGTCAATGAAAGATTTTTTTAAATCTTAAAAAATTATACCTAAAAATCAAGTATAATGTGTAATACTCTTAAGTATTTTGAGGTCAATTCAGGCTTTAAAAATGAGTATTTCTAATCTTTAAATGACAGATGATCTGAGAAACAGGAGTCTTTCCAAAAAAGGACAGGGAGACTCATCTTTTCTATGAATGAAAGGGTGCAGGGATCACCTTGAACACAAAAGGAGTAACCTAAGGACTACTCTGGAGAGACCGACCGTAAAGAATAAAGCTGCTGGGCCAGGAATAAATCATTGCAAGCGCAAGAACCTGAGTTCGATCCCCAGTGCCAAAAAAAAGAATGAAGCTGCTGTTCTGTAGGTAACTACAGTTTAAACCTATTCAGGCTGCACTGCAAGTTTCAAAGCAAAATATAAAATTGACACATACTCCAGAGAAAAACTGTCAGAAGATGGCCGGGGATTTAGCTCAGTGGTTCCTCTGCCTGCCTCGAAAGCGGAAAGACCCAAGTTCAATACCCAGTACCAAAAAAAAAAAAAAAAACCTGTCAGAAGAGCAACAACTTTAACTACTGCAGCCAATTGCAGTGATTCTTCAGAAGTTTTCTGAGGTCATTAACATTTGCAGTTGAGATTTCAGAGATATTCTGTGCATACAGCACTTGGCACATACTACTGAGCAATCTTTCTATTTATAAACAGTACAGTGAAGGGAAACCCTATTTAGCTGCCTTGACAAATCAGGAGAATGCAAACATGCAGTTCTCACAAGGTAATCCATCTAACCCTAAGTACCTACTCTTGACAAGGCATTGTACTAGGCACCCCAGATAATTAAGCTGAATCAGTCACAACCTCTAAACCTGGAGATGCTGACATATTTAAAATATGCAATGGAGGGCCAGGGATTTAGCTCAGTGGTTTCGGTACCTGCCTAGCAACCGTAAAGTCCCGAGTTCAATCCCTGGTACCAATAAATAAATAAATGCATGCATGCAATGGAAACACCTGGATGAAGGTGAATCCCAGAAAGCACTACAGGGGAGATGTATTTGATTGCATCTGGGGAGAGGCAGCAAACCACAGTAAAAAGGTCCCTGAACTCAAAAAGTTACAGGGGGCTCTTTCACTAATTAGCTGTATGACAGTTTTGGTAAGCCACTCAACCATTTTGGAGATAAGCTTTCATGAGCAAAATGAAGGCATTTGATGGGTAAGTTTTATAACGGGCTCTTATAAAGGAAAGCACTGTGCTAAGTGCTACCACAATAATAGGTCAAGTGAGTACACCCACTGGCCTTGGGGAAGTAACTGGACATGAAGGCAGAGACCTCACGAATGGGGTCTGAGTCTGTTCCTCCTCTTTCTGCTCTCAACCCCATGGAGATGCAAGGAGAGGACACCACCTGAAATAGGAAGCAGCCCCTCACCAAATGGCAGATCAGACGCCACCCTGACCTTGGGTTTCCTGGCCTCCAGAACAGAAAGAAAGAAATTATTGTCATCCAGTCTATGGCAATTTGTTATGAAGCCTGAACTCAGACAGTATCTGTGAACCTAGCTTGCATTCTAGCTGTCAAAGAAAAGGACAAGACAGTACACAAGTGATAACTTGGCAACTCTAAAATCCTGTCTTGCTCTAAAAATTCTGTCTACATGTGACCATTTGCCAGCAAGCAAAGAAAACTTGAAATGACAGAATCATTAAAATTTTTGCCACCAATAATTTCCATAATTACAAAATATATAGTCATGTGAGGCACCGTAGAAATAAAAAGAAAATCAAAATCTCTTAAAATATTATTCTTTACATGAATCAGGCCCTTCAAATGAGCACCTAATATATATAAAACTTGGGAAATGTTCAAAGCACCTTCACATACATTACTGATTTTTTTTCAGTGAATGAAATCTAATGTCCAAAACCTAGAATATTTCACTAAACAAGAAAATTACTCAATATTATTCTGTTAATGGTGCCAATAATTTCTTTTATCTATATGTGGAGAGAGATGCTAGGACTTACTTGCAATGACTTGTTCATTTGTGATGTCCAACTCATTGCACCCACCTGATTCCCACAACCTTCAAACATAGTTTGTTTGGTATTTGGTACTCTTCTCTTTATGTGCTACTCCTTAAAAAGTGCATCCAGTAGTTTGGCTTAAATTTCACAATCGTGTGGGTGACTCCCAAATCTGTGTCTGAACCTCTAAGCACTCTTCTCAACTCAAATTTACCAAAATGTTCTAAGATCACTATAAATTCAACATACCCCAAAGCAAAATCATTTTCTCACCAAACAGCTGTTTCATAGCCCTATTGCTAAAATGTCTCCAGCAGTAATACCAGCATTTACAACAGTCACTCCATACTCTGTATACAAGAATGCCTGCTGAGATAAGGAAATTGCTAGTATCTATTCCTATATTTTTCTCATCGTTTAAAAAACTCCCATCTTTCAATGGCTACAACTATGCATTAGTGAGGTGTGAGGTCTCATCTGAGGAATCACAATAAAGTTTGAAAATACTACCATACCCAATGAAACTTAAATTCATTAGCTTGGTGATACCCACTGTTCCCATTTTATTTTCTACTCTTCTCACAAACATTAAGTCCAACCAATCATATACTAATGATTTCCCAAACACAGCCCATGTTTCCCAGGAATTAACCATTACAAGCTGTTCACCTCCCTATAGCCAAATCAATTAAACTCAGTACCAACTCTATCTTTTCTCAAAATTCTCTGAGCTTAGGTAATACAACTCTCAGGTTACTCTTTTCTTTCCTGCCAGTCACTGAGTTCTTTATGTATATTCTAGCTTCCTCTACTAGAAGAAGAGATTTTGAGGGCCACGCTCTTGTCTCATAAACTTCTCGTTTCCAAAAATATTAGCTAGCCACTGCAGTAAACCTGACTTATGTTAAAGAAATGTTTGTTGGACAGACAACAAATTGTACACTGGACCAAGCAATATCTCAGAAATAGAACAATAATCAAGTTCAGCTTAGCATCTTGAGTCAACAAACACGTCAAAGTAGAAAGAACATATGTTTATTTTTTCCTTCAAAATAAATGACCTTTTTTCTATTAGTTTCATGGCTTTTAGTTGCAATTCTTTCTTCCTACAGATGGAAGGACAAATGGTGCCTGATGTTAATACTGCAGGTGAAGGTATCTATCGCAGGATTAGCTGCAGCACTATCAGCTTCACAACAATCCACTTCAAATGACATTAAATAACCAGGAGGTAATACTAAAAGAGACGCATCAACAGCTAAAATCCAAGGAGTCAACCGGATAGACAAAGAACTTCCTATATTATCCCTACTCATTCAAAAAACTTACTGTACAGGGGAGGGAGGCATAACTCAGTGATAGAGCTTAGCATGTGTAAGACCCTGGGTTCAATCCCTAGCATCAAAAAACAAAACAAAAGAAAATGAATTATATTTAACTACAGTTTAATGAACTAACCTGAACAGTGCTTTCAAAACATGGGTCAAAACATTTAAGAGAATTCTAAGCTCTTTAGAAATAATAATTAATCAATGCCACAAAACATATTTTTCCAATGAATACTTAGTCACAGAACCAAATACAAATATTTTTAATGTGAAAAAGAAATCCTTTTCCAAAAAAAGAAAATTCTTTCTTTTCTCTGTAACTCCAAGGAAAGAATTCCTTCATTACCTGTCAATTACTTCCTTGAGAATTTCTCAAAGTCCTTCTTTCCATATCTAAATGACTCTGTATCTCACCATATAGAAAAATCAGCTAAAAATGGATGAAAAGCTTAAAGGTAAAAAGACCTGAAACTATGGCACCACAAAAGAAAACAGGGGATATGTTCCATGACACTGACTGGACAAGAGTTTTTCAGTAAGATTCCCAAAGCACGGGCAACAAAAACAAAAATAGACAAAGGAGGCCAGGGATTTAGCTCAGTGGTTTCACCGCCTGCTGTGCAAGCGCAAGGACCCAAGTTCGATCCCTGGTACCAAACAAACAAACAAAATATAGACAAAGGAGCCTACATTAAACCAACAAGCTTCTACACAACAGGAGCTAGGGATATACCTCACTGGTAGAGCACTTACTCAGGACATATGAGGTCTTGAGTTCGATCCCCAGAGCAGCCATAAAATTAACTAATTAAATAATTATTCTCCACAATAATGATAACAATCAATGGGGTGAAGAGACAATCTACAGAATGGGAAAAAATGTTTACAAACTATACATCTAAAAAGAATTAATATCTAGAACATGTAAGAAATTCAAACTCAGTAGCAAAATAGATAAATAAATGAAAATCCAATTGTAAACTATACACGGTGGCATATGCCTGTAATCCAGCACTCTCAAGAGGCTGCGGGAAGAGGATCACAAGTTCAAACCCAGCCTGGGCAACTTAGCAATTCAGTAAGCCCTAACTCAAACTGAAAAATAAAGAAGAGTTGGAGATTTAACTCAGTATGAAGGTCCTAGGTTCAATCCCCAGTACCACCCCGAAAGAAATGATTTTAGAAGGGCAAAAGACCTGAATAAACATTTCCATAGACATACAAATGGCCAACAAATATATGAAAAAAAAATTCCACATCATTCATCATCAAGGATGCGAAGTCAAAACCACGAGACATCACCTTACCCAAATTAGAATGGGTATTATCAAAAATACAAAAAAATGTGGATATGGATGTGAAGAAAAGGTAAATTCTTTAATACTGCTGGTGAGAATGAAAACTGTACTCTTATTATAGACAATATGGAGGTTCCCCCAAAAATTAAAAATACCATATGATCCAGCAAATTCACAAACTCACAAATACACACACACACACATTATAGATATACATATACAATGAAATACTATTCAGTTATTTTTTTCCTCTTCTTTCTCCATTTTTTTTATTAGTACATGTTTGTAGTACATAATGTTTACATTTCTTTTGGGGAATTATTTTTTTAAAGGACAAAATCCTATCATTTGTGCAACATGGATTAATTTGGTGGACATTATGTTAGTGAAATAAGAAGAATGAAACACTCAGGATCTCACTCACATGTGAAGTCCAGAGAAGCTAATCTCAGAGTAGATATCAGAGGCCAAGGAGGGTGGGGGAGGAGCAATGAGGATAAACTGGTCACTAGGCACACTTCAGAGGAATGACATTTGGAGTTCTGGGGCACAGAGTTACAGTTAACAACATTCCAGGGACTACTCCAAAATAGCTAGAATAGAGGACACTGAATGTTGTCACCACAAAGATATGAAATATATATGACATGATTGGTATGCTAAATACCTAGACTTGATTATTACACAATGTATACATGTATCAAAACATCACATTGTACCCTAAAATATATGTACAATTAATATATATAGTAAAATTGTATGTCAATGAAAAGAAGTGTGTAAATATATTTTCCAAAAATCTGTTTGCTGTTGTTTTGAGACAGGGTTTTGGTACATTGCCCAGACTGTCCTTGAACTCCTGAGTTCAAGCAGTGCTCTGCCTCCCAAGTACCTGGGATCACAGGATCATGGCAACACACCTAGCAAAAGTCTGTGTTTTTAACATTTTACTTGCACCCTCTAATAAAGAGTCCCATAAACAGAAAATGAAATTTATAGTACTATGTGAGAAAATTTATAGCACTATTTCTTTAAGGGAAATTCTGCTGCAATTTAAGGATGTGTGGCATATCCTAAAAACAGACAATGCTAAGTGATACAGAGTGGCAGCCTATGAAAATCCAGGCTCAATTGTGGGTCCTCCCTCGTCTCCACTGACTTACCATACTTTTCCTGTGTGGTTTCCTACAGTCCCTTAGCTCCCCACCCTCCTCCCCAGGAATACAGAACCCTAAATCCAGCTTCACACCTGCTATTCCCACTTAACAGGGTCAGAACAGATATCTTGATTTTTTTTTTTTAATTTTTTATTTTTTGGTACCAGGGATGTAACTCGGGACCTTGCACTTTCAAGGCAAGCGGCAGAACCACTGAGCTAAATCCTCTGCCCTCGTGATTTGATTTTATGTATTCTTCTCACATCATTCACATTGTGGTAACGGCAACACTCCTCATCAGCAGCACAGTGGTCAGGAACACTGACTCTGACCGCTTCTGTCCCTCACTACCCATGCAGAGACAGGCCAAAGCTCAGAGTAGTAACACCACCACAAACATGAAATGTGCTAGTTTATGAAAGCATTTAAAGTAGCACTTGGAAAATATTAAATTGTTGTTAGGCTTCAGCTATTATTATCATCATCATTATTCCAATTATTCCTTTTCCCCTCACACCAATCTACCATGTCAACAATACTTATAAAACATAACTGAAATCCAGTGTCAATTGTTATCACCACTGACTCCATTTCAAGCCTAGATTAATGTGATAAACTTCCAAACTAGTCCTCCTACTTCCATTCTTTCTTTACTCTCCAAAGAGGTTTTCAAAGCAAAACTCATCTGTAATGCCAGCACTCTGGGAGGCCAAGGCAGGACGATAGCAATTTTGAGCCCAGCCAGACAACTGCCTTGAAATAAAAGCCATTTTAAAAAGGGCTGGGACTTAGCTCAGCGCAAAGGCCCTGTGTTCAATCCATGCTGGGGGAGGAGGGCGGTGCATAAATCAGGTTGTATCATTCCCTTATTCAAAAGCATCTAATTACTTTCCACTACATTAAGCTTTAAAAAAAAATTGACTGGAGATTTAGCTCAGTGGTTCCGCCACCTGCCTGGCAAGCATAAGGTCCCAAGTTCGATTCCCGATACTACTAATGATAATAATAATAATAAACCTCTTCATTGTGGTTTATTCAAAGTCCTAGGAAGCCCTACATCAAGCCAGTGCAACCTCATCCTAGACCATTCCTGTAGCTCACCACACTCCTGCAACACTGGCTTTTTTATTCTGAAAAGTGCCAAAGTTCCCTCTTTGGGACCTTTGCATTAGTGACTTTTCCCTGCCTAGAAGGTACTTTCCTTTATATTTCTTCAGCTGCTTCCTTGTCATATATAACATGGTTATTATTTATTTCTTTAGTAATTTTCTATTTTCTCCTACTAGAATATAAGCTCTATAAGTGAAGAAATTCACTTATATTCACTTACATTCACTTAAGCTGTCTTAAGTACTGTATCCCTCACACACAAAACAATGGATGAAGAAATAAAAAGTTATTTTAAAATATACCATTAAATGCAAAACTGACTGTAGCTTCTAAGACTGTTATATATAAGTGAAGCATAAAAAGTATCCTTTTCACTCTTTTCCCTACCTGGTTATCAATCTATTGTGCCATAGGTCCAAATTCACCCTTTTTGCCTATAAGTGGACCTTTTAATATCTTCTCAGAGTTTGAAGATCTAAATCTTCAGTTGTCCAGCTCCTTACATGAGCACAGATATCATCAAAAGGCCCTAAAAGTCACAAACAGAAAACCTTAGACCCAGTCTTCACTCCAGCATTACTCACCAGCATACCTCTGGACAAATGACCTAGCCTCTCCAAGCTGCCTTTTCCTCATCTGTATGCAGTATATTACAATCCCTGTTTGTCTCAGAGGTTAGCAGTGTGGAGAAAATGAGATATGCATAAACTGCTAACTATGAACAAAAGAAACTTCATATTCTCACCCCGTATCTATCAGTCCAAAGAGTTTCACTGAGCAATGAAATGTGACACATGCCACACTAGATAAAACACTGGAATTAACACAGAGCCCATACTTTTGGAGCTTATATTTTAGTTGGGAGAAAAAAACATAATGAGAATAGTTTCATCATAACTTGGGGTGTGCAGAGTTCTGTGGGAACACAAAGGACACACACTTAGCATGATCCTGGGACTTCAGAAAGGGTTCCTAGAGGAAGGTGAGCCACAGTGAAACTCAGTGGGTCTGCAGGGTATAAAAAAAAAAAGAGTTCAGATCAAAGGAGAAAGTAATGTCAAATATTTAACAGTCTACCGCCTGCCTCACAAGCACAAAGTTCTGATTTCGATCCCCAGTACCAAAAAAAAAAAATTTTAACAGTCTTAAAGCATTTTTAAAACCCAGATTAGTTGTATTATGAAAATCACACAATGACAAGAACAAGCTTTCAGATACCACCTGGGGTGAAATTCTTCTATCAATTTACAAACTTCCCTAGTATCTTTTATTTCACCTTCTACCACAAATTAAAATACTTCTTTAAAGTTCACTTTAGGGCACTTTTTCTCATCCTACAAGAATATTTCCATGTGTAAAGCTGAACATTTTCAATTACATACTCCAAAGTTGAACCCTCCACCACTGGAAAGGACAGTGATAAAGAGACTACAGCAACAGGTTAAGATTTTTACTTCACCAACAACACTAAAAGAAATTCCTTCACTTCCTTCTTCACCTTTCCACAGCTCAGGACAGGTCCCAAAGGAATACAGTACTCCACCACTCTCCTTCCTGATAAGTCAAAGGGCTCCCTGGACCTGCTCTCAGACAGGCCTGTCCCCGCACACAGAAGCCAAGTACTGCCTAAAACACAAGTCCTGACCTTCTACTACCAATCCAAGACACTGAGATCAGAACTCTGCAGAACATACCAGTGAGCAGGACAAATTCCTTTAAAGTAAATCTCAGTCCACTAAAACTGAACACTGACAGCCTCTATACACTACAATTCCACTCTGAGACGTATAACCAGCACAAAAACGTGTTTGTCAAAATATGTACTAGAATGTTTGGAGCAGCAATATTAGTAATAACCAAAAAGAACAAAAAGTCCAAATGCCTATCAACAATAGAATGAACAAATAAATTTTGATAATGTCAATGAGAATTAGAATCAAAATAAAGCCACCTTATGGAACACAATAAAAAGAACATAGCATCTTATCTATGATATTGTTGCTCAAGATATATAACTTGAAAACTAGCCTATAAAGCCCATAAAAGTCAAGGAAAAACAAAGAATCTGTTCAAGCCTGGAGGAGACTAAAGAGACACGACAAATAACACGTGTGATTTCGCTTTGGATTCTTCTGAGATAAAGGACACAACTAAGACAACTGATGAAATGCGAACAGGGTCTGACAATTAGACAATATTAACACATCAATATTAATTTATTTTGACAGTTAAATTCTTCTTCCCTAGCATTTGTGAGGCCCTACGTTTAATCCTCTACAAACACACACACACACACACACACACACACACACACACACACACAGTTAAACATCTATGAGGTATTTTCATAAATTGCCTCATTTAACAAAAACAGTTAATATTATAGTCCTCCCAAATGCTGATATAAACAGATGATATACGTTTAGGTAACCTCACAAAGTCAATAAAATTTAGACCAGAAAATACTACAATGTTTAACTTAAAAGGACCTGAGTACATAATAATAAGCATAGCTTAAAGATGCCTCATCATTGTACTTTGGTACCAGAGATCGAACTCGGGACCTTGCAATTGCAAGGCAGGCAGCAGAACCACTGAGTTAAATCCTCGGCCCCTCATCATTGTATTTTGAAGTCCTCTTCCATGTTAAGTACAAAAAAGTAGTTAAAAAAAAAACTAGACCTAGATTAAAGGACAACTGTATAAAATGTATTTAGTTTTAAGATATCACCACTTAAAAGTCATGTTTTCAACAACTACTTAAATGCACTAATTCTGTCATTTGATCAACACAGCCACCTCCAATTTCACCCAGTACTGGGCTCTTTATCGCAGCATTTGCATGGCACTGTTTTTATAGTAAGACCTTCTTCTAAGGATAGGGGTACAGCTCCATGGTGGAATACATACTTTCCCTAACATGTGAGGCCCTAGGTTCAATCCCCACCACCTCAAAAAAACAAAGAACAAATTTACTCACACAAAATCCTAATTCAGAACAAAAATTTAGGGGCTATATATACCAAAGACCACATTGACTGTTAAAGGACATATGTGAAGTCCAGCTGTATGGAAAACAGATATGACCTTGAAATTCACAGAGGCCATTCACAAATTAATCAGCTCATCATTAGTATTATAGAAGAGAGAAAAGTTGAAAACCAACTACTGCACAGTATAGATACTAGCAAATAGAAACCTAGGGGTTCTGAGGGCCAGGGATTTAGCTCAGTGATTCCAGCACCTGCCTTGCAAGTGCAAGGTCCTGAGTTCGAGCCCTAGTACCAAAAAACAAAAAACAAAAAAAACCCCTAGGGGTTCTGGAATTAAAAGAACAGCACAAGGGATGCGGATTTAGCTCAGTGGTTTCACCGCCTGCCGCACAAGAGCAAGGACCAGAGTTTGATCCCTGGTACCAAAAAAAAAAGAACAGCACAAGCAATATAAATATCACAATGAAAATTAAATTAACTTATTCCCTAAAGAAGACAGAACAAAACTTCCAAGGGTACATAACTGAAAGTGTGAATGTAGAAATGAATGAAATACTTACCGCCAAAGCCTTGGACAATTTTGCTCTAAATTCATTCAGAATAATTGCTACAATGTCCTTAAGTGGCACATAAGCAAAACCATCTTCTAAATAGACTCTCCTTCCTCGGAACAAATCCAGAGCATCAGCAAAAGGGATCTGAATTCAGATGAAATGGTAAAAATAAGTCAATACCTATAATTATGAAATCCTACTACTCTTCATAAATATTAAGTCTAAACAAAGAAATTCATTAGTCCTGGCAAATAAAAAAAAACAAAAAGACCAATTTATATTCCTTGAAACTAAACTATTAGCATTAATTTAGTCATAGCAGTACAAAAATAAACTTTTTGTTTCAGAGATGTTTTAATAATAATAATGAAAGAATAGCTGCTATTGTCTGGATCTAAAATGTCCCCCAAAAGTTTCATGTGTTCAAAAGTTCAGATTTTGGAAGGTGATTGGATCGTGCAGTATCTAACCTCATCAGTGGATTAATCCATTGATGAACTCATTATCTGATGGCATTACTGGGAGGACACTGAAACTGAGGCAGTAGGGACTAGTTGAAGGGGTGGGTCGTGGAGATGTGCCATTGGGGAATATATCTTGCCCCTCGCCCCTTCCTGTTAGGCCCTTCCTCTCTACCTCCTATCTTCTATGAGGTTAGCCCAGTGTTCCACCACATGATCCCCAACATGGTGCTCTGCCTCACCTCAGCCCAGAAGCAATGGAACCAAACAAACATGGACTGAATTCACTGCTCAGATATTTTGTCACAGTGACAGAAAGTTGACTAACACAAAAGCCAAGCTATAATGCATTATTTTTATTCATAACCTATGAATTTACAAATTATAATGCCCAGGATTTCAAACTTGTAACTCAAGATTTTTAAGCATGTTATATTAATCTCATAGACATATTCTACATTTTATTCTGCACTGAATAAAATCTTAATCTGTATTCAACATATTCAGTGCTGAAAAGTACTTGTTAGCAAAGTAATTTCAAATTTCTTCATCTACATTTCCATTTTTTTCTCTAGAGAAACATATTTGAGAAACTAACCCTAACAATAAGAAATGGAAATACAGTAATACTTCAGTTCACGAATGCTTCTGTATGGAAACAATTCCATTTGCAAACAAAAGTGTTCTGGGCCGGGGATTTAGCTCAGTGGCTCCGTCGCTTGCCTTGCAAGTGCAAGAACCCGAGTTCAATCCCTGGTACCAAAAAAAAAAAAAGTGTTCAGCAAAATTTTGCTTCTGTTCACAAACTCTGCATATGGTGACAAAGAGGACAAGGGCCATTCCCTTCACAAACATGAACACAGACTTCTTACCCAGAATCACAGAACAAATCAAGTTTGTGAACCAAAGTACCACCGTAATAAGCATTCAGGTTTACTATTAAAATAATTATTTGCCATTAATACTGTATGTATTTTTAAAATTAAAATTAAAATTTTAAGTATATAAACTACCTTAAAATTTTAAGAGATAAGCAGAATATGGTATTAACTGTGAAAATCATCCTCACTCATTTTTCTCCTTTTTAAAATGAGACAAGAAATTAGGTAAAAACTAATCCTCAAATTGCCTCTTCACCCATCTTGTAGGGAAAAGTGACATCTGCATGCCTACAATTCTATATCTGATGATATCTCACATCTAAACATCACATACCTTTTGATAAATGTACTCATTTCTATGGCTACAAGTCTTTGCCCTCAAGGAGTTCATTTCTTAGGAGAGAACAGCAAAAGACACACACATGGAAAGCCAAACAGCTCTACCGAGTAGCACCACAAACTACTGCACTAAGAAGGTGAATCAACA
This sequence comes from Heterocephalus glaber, assembly GCF_000247695.1. The sequence continues at coordinate 19,189,704 of NW_004624753.1, read as the reverse complement.
GGACATGTAAGAGGAACAGGTAAAAGAGTTAAGTGTGGTAACATAGCCAAGGAAAGGAACAAAAGTTTGGAAACAAGAGTTTTAGTCCAAGTCTAGAATCCATTTAGTCTGCCACTCATTAGATTTATGACTTAGTAAATTTAATAAATGACTAAACCTCAGCAGCTGGATTCATAAAACCAGGAGAGAGGATGAACAGATGAGCTAAATGATTCTTACAGGTTCTTTAGCTATACTATTCTATGAGTCTAGCTTATTGGAATGGTCACAGTGGAAATAAAAATGCCCGAGAGGAAGCAAAAAGATGATGTGAAAGCAGAGTAATGGGAGATGTGTGATATGGGAGGAATAAATACTGATTCCCATACTCTAAGCTTGAAAGGCTGACTGAATGATGGTCCAACAGGTAGAAACAGGGAAGCTGGAATTAGGAGCTAATGTGGAGGCAGAATTTTAAACTACTGGCATTCACCATTGATGATCAGTACCTTCTTTCAAAGGGAACTGTGGGGTGGCAGTTATCAAATTTTAAATTGAATCTCATCTCTCTCCTCTTCCCCTTCAGGACTATCATTCTAAAAGCCATTTGGTGGGGTTAATACAAAGTATCTATACTGAGAGGTGGGGGGAGCTAAGGTGATCCAGCACAAAGGACGCTAACTCTGAGTAGGGTAAGGAAGGCACTCGCACAGGAGGGCACACAGGCTTGCAGGGTCAGAGCCCGCATGGGATTCCAGATGACCAAGAGAGGAAGCAGTCCAAAGCACAGTGTCCGAAACCCAAAGCAGGGAAGGCAGGGATTCAACCATGACGCTGCGCCCAACAGGAGGTGAGGGTGTCCTGCAGGGGACAGCCCTTGCCAAGTGTGAGAGCCCACATGTTCGTTTAGTATTAAGTTTTGGTTTTGTTTATTATTGCAGTGCTAGAGAACAAATGCAGGGCCTTGCACATGTTAGGCAAGCACTCTATCACTGAGTTACATCCCCACCCAAGACTACTCATTTAACAGAAGGCCTGCAGAGGGTCTGAGCCCCAGCAGGTTTAGGAAGGAGGTCTATCTGGAAGGGGCCAAGATGAGCAATGAATATTGGCGCAGGATGAGACCATGACCTGCGATGGAGAGGGAGCAGCTGTGGTGATGAGGGCCACACCAGTGAGCTGGTTAAATATGCACATAAACCTCAATGTAACAAACTTAACAAATCCTAGAAAATATTTTAAACATTTACATACCTTATACACTGATTCCAATTCCAACTGAGCCCCACTTAGACTTACTGATGAGGCAATAATCTCCTGTTCTCGATGATTCTTCTCTTCATCACTTATCTAAAAGGAAACATTTTATACAATTGAAAACATTAAATCAGCATTCAGTTTCCATAAATGTTTCCTGTTCTAGTGAACATTCTATACTTCTATTAAAAAGTCAATATCCTGATATCTCAAATTATTAATATGATTAATGAATCACTATTATCACTAATGACAAAAATGGAAGAAAATCTAAATTCAATATTCTGTCATATTTTTACTGATAGTATCTGAAAATATACATCAAAAGAGCAGAGAAACAGAGCCGTAAAAAAAGGGGCCCAACAAGTTGCAGCTATTTATTGTATTTAAAATACCCTTTCTTAACAGAACTTTACAGCAAAGCAAAATATGCTTTCCTCAAACTGTTACTTAAATATTACATGAGTTGCCCTTATACAAATTATTGACTTTAGGATGTCTTAAGATGATGAACGAATATGATGCTTAATCACCTTAAATTTTATTGTGTAAAGCTATTTTAATTTGTTGATCTATATTAGGTGAAATTGTACTTGTTCTTCCACCATTAAGAGTAACTATAAAGGGCCACGGATTTAGCTCAGTGGTTCCATCGCCTTCCTTGCAAGCGCAAGGTCCCAAGTTCGATCCCCAGTACCAAAAAGAAGAGTACCTATAAAAATGGAAAAATGGGGATAGGTATTTTAGCTCAGTGGCACTGAGCCTGCCTCACAAGCGCAAGGTCCTGAGTTTGATCCCCGGTACCAAAAAAAACAAAAGGAAAAATGAGTTCATTCACAATTTCACCAAACTGGGAGGCCAACTAGTCCTACCCCCACCTCGCCCCAGTGAACTGAAGCAGTCAGTCCATTTTATAGAAGGGTAGGACAAAAGGCAGAGAGTTCAGAAAAATGTTAAAAATAGGGTTTTGGTGAATACCCCTTGGTGCAGGGCCTGGCGGTGGAAGTTTCTGCTCTCTGCCTGAGGAAGCTTGAAGTAGTTAAAAGATCTGTTTTAGGGGCTGGGGATTTAGCTCAGTGGTTCTGGTGCTTGCTTCAAAAGCTCAAGTTCCCGAGTTCGATCCCCAGTACCAAAAAAAAAAAAATCCGTTTTAATCTTTTGGTTACACTTACACTTTTTTTTCAATGGTGCCTATCTGGTTCTCATTCGTAGTGTCTTGTTTTCCCTGTGTGCTTTCTTATCTTTGCATGCTGGCGACTGTATTTGGAAAGTTATGTGGAGAACTATATTGAGACCTAGGAGGACTGTTATGGTTTAGATCAGGAATGTCCCCCAAAGGTCTCATGTGCTCACAGGTGGGGCTTTTGGAAGGTTATAGAATCATGGGAGTGGGAACAGCTGACTTGCTCTTAGGATGTGGGGTATGGCTGGAAGAGGCTTGTTACTGGGGGCGGGTGACCTGAAAGGTTTATTTCTCTTGCTAGCTCGTTCCTCTCCCTGTGTACTGGCCTCTGTGATGTGAACAATCCACAGCACACCACTGTGCCCTTCTGTCATGCCCTTGAGCCAGATGACCCTGGACTGTAACTGTGAGCCAAGGCAAACCTCTCCTTTAAATTACGTGTGTTGGGTATTGTGTCCCAGTGATGAGAAAGTGACCAAGAAAGGAATGGAACTGTTGCCCTGACTACATGACCATGTGACTTAGAAGCCTTTGGGAGTGGTTTTGGGGACAAGTTTAGAAAGGTTTGGAGATGCTGGCTAGAGAAGCCCTACAATGCTGTAAGCTGAACTTAATGGAAGATTCTGGTCAGAGCTCAGAAGATCAGAACGCTGATAAAAAATACAAGTAGTAAAGACCAGGTTCACGAGGTTTCAGTTGGGAACAAGGTTTCCATTGGCAGTTGGATTTGAGACCATGTGTTGTTATGCTTTGGTAGAAAATTTGTCCACATTTTACTCCTGTCCTCAGTAAACATTCTGGTGGCATCTGAAGCAGGGCCCTGGAGGGGCACCTCCAGTCAGGCAGAGATGACCTTTGATCTATTTTTTTTTTCTTCCTGTTACCTCACTGAGTGGGAACTGGAAGGCAGGGTCAACGCTCTGTAGAACTGACTAGGAGCAGCTGGATTGAGGTGACAGAAGCCTCTGGGGAAGGGGAGGGAGTGGCTGTGGTTCCAGGGGGTGCAGGAAGCTGCCAGGGAAGAGTGAGGTCAGTTGGATTTTTGGAGAGGAAGGAGGAATAGAAGAATGAAAAATTCCCATTGGAGCACAGAGAGAGGATCTGTCATGCCTGGCATGATGGAGAGCAGCAACAGGTTAAACAGTGGCCATCTCTAGCTGTGACTCAGACTGTGACTGAACATGGGTGAGTGATCAAGAAGGTCCTCACCCTGATTGGTCACTCGCCAAAAGGAAAGACCTGTCTTTCTCTGGAGATTTTTCTGTGAAAATGGCACATAAAAGCAAGACAGACTTCTCTCCGTCCTGGTGGATGAGGGGAGAGAGAGCTAGGAGCTAAGGTGAAGAGAGGGCAGGACTCGCGGGGCGGGGGCGGCAAAGCTCCGAGAGGGAAGAGAGGGAGATCCACAGGGCATGGAAAACAGGCCAAGGTGGCTAGGAGACAGCTGCTGGAATGGCAGGAGCTGGGGAGCTGCCTACAGTGCTGGAGCAAAGTCTGGAGACACCAGACAGCCTTGGTAGGGTGTTCAAAATAGGGTATAAAACCCTCCAAGGGGAGGACACTATCCCAGGTTTCTAGCACCAAATGTTACAAACAGTAAGCAAGAGGCCACT
>NW_004624753.1:19173754-19185572 GCF_000247695.1 Heterocephalus glaber | reverse complement strand
TTTATATGAGTTTCTAGAAGAGATGCTATGATCTGGAGTGGAATGTTTATGACTGTCCAAGGAGAGTCAGCACAGGTGCATGTACAACACTGGACTCTGGTACTGAGGAGACATATATTTCATCCTAAATTTTCTTTATGGCCATCTGTTCTGTTTACTGAGAGTAGCCAGTTGTTTGCTGAGGGCTGTGTGTTTGCTCAGAGGCAGGCCAGGAATGACACCTCCAATTTGGCCAAATTATAAATAAACTCATTTTTCCATTTTTATGGGTATTCTTGATGGGAGGTGGGCAAACAAATTCAGATAGTTGGGGCCCAGAATCAGACCTCTGGGGTTGGAAAAGAAGACACAAACAATCATTATCTACAGATTAGGATTAGGATTCTTAGAAAATCCAGAAGAAACCAAAAGAACATTTAAATTACTCAAACTACTGGTCAAATTATGCAAGATTCCTGAATTCAAACACAGAAAAGGAAATTGTATTTCTATACACCAACAGCAAAATCCAGTAATAGGCCTTTTAAAGCTATTATTTACAATAAAATCAAAACTACTGTCTAAAAATTAAATATAATGAAAGCTGTGCAAGGAATCCACAAACTATAAAACCTTACTGAAAGAAACCACAATTCCATACAATGTGCACAAATCTTATAAATATATTAAGCTGAATAATACAGAAAAAACATGCTGAATTATTCCATTATATACATATATAAAGCTTTGTTTTAATAATAAAAAAACTTACTGTTTAGGGGCAAAAGAATAAGAAAGTGATTTGTCATAAAGCCATATTAGTGATTTCGTCTAGGAGACAGAGGGGAAAGGCACAAAGCGAGGTTTCAAGGGCATCAATGCTTCATTTACTCTCCTGGATGACAGATTAACATTCACTTAATACTCAACTACATGTTTTTGTTTGCTCTAAGTTCTCTAGACATTATACTTACTAATTTTTAAAAGGTTAAAAAGAGAACTAAAAGTAAATGAACATTATGAAATATCTTGCAGCCAATAAAATTTCTTTTAAAATTAAGGAGATTTAGGGCCGAGGATTTAGCTCAGTGGTTTCGCCGCCTGCTGTGCAAGTGCAAAGACCTGAGTTCGGTCCTCGGTACCAAAAAAATTAAGGAGATTTATGATTACTGTCATAGATACCAAGAAATACTACTACATGAAGGTAAATTATTACAATTAGATCAAAGACAATGAAAATAAATTCTTAAAGAGTATACACTTGTGCGTTTAAGTTTATCTATGAGAAAAAGTCCACACCAAAATATAATTTTCTAAGTGAAAGTATAACACATTATATTTTTCTCTTTTATATTTGTACATATTATATTTATCCCTTAGCTATTCCATATTTTGGATGTTGTTATAAGTGGTATTTTAAAATTTGTAACTGTTGGTCTCTTTACTGCTTATTCTTTTAATTTCATTTTATTACTTCAAAATTAAAGATACTGGTTACCAGCTTAAGCACAATAAGTAGCAGACTATCATTATGGAATCACTACTTCTGACATACTTACCTAATGATTTTCACATTTTTTTCACATCTAGTGAGCCTAAGACCATATTCCTTTTTTTTTTATTTTGGTACCGCGGATCGAACTCGGGTCCTTGAGCTTGCAGGGCAGGTGGTGGAACCACTGAGCTAAATCCCCGGTCCCCTAAGACCATGTTGCTAATCACTACTATAGAAAACTGGTTTTAATTTTAAGAGCAAAATCCTACCTTCAAAGGAAAAAAAAAAACTTTTCTGGATAAAGTGTTTCTTACCAATGAGAAAGTAAGTCAAGGAGGCTGGGTGTGTCAATCTGCAGATTATTCAAAAACCAATGACAAAAAAAATCAATGACAGAAATTAAATTTCAAATGTGCCCGCCAGTGCGGCCCAACCGAAGAGAGCCGCGCAGGGCCCCTTCGCTGCCGAGACCACAGGGCTCTGCGCCGACCCCGCCCGGGAGCGGGATGCCCCGGCCGCTGCAAGGGGCCAGGAAAAGTCGGGGTTGAAACGCCACTGCACCAGGGCCACCTTCTCAAAAAACATGCTCGGAGAACGTGAGCCTCCAAAGAAGAAAGAAAAAAAGAAGAAAAAGAAAATTGCCGAACCAGAAGAAACTGAGGACGTAGCAGAAAGTGAAGACGAAGGGGAAGACCCCGCTCTCTACAGTCTCAGCCAAGCCATCGCCCGCCGCCCAGCAAGCCAAGATTGAAGAACAGAACAAATGGGCCCCTCAATGTCAGAGGTTTCACGGCGCCCAAGGATAAAGAAGAGCACATACTTCAGTGATGAAGAAGAATTTAGTGATTAGAGTTGTATAATGTAAATGTCAGGAAAATAAAAACCATCTGCAGTACAAAAAAAAAGGAAATTAAATTTCAAAAAAAAACAATGACGGTTGAGATCCATGCGTACTACCTGCTAGTTGCTATTCTATTTCACTTATGTAACTTATTTAATTGTAACCCTACAGGATAGATAAAATACTATAAAACATTTTACAGCTAATTATCATGAGTAGAAATTAAACTGGATTAACAACCAAAGTATTTCTTAACACTAAAACCCACTACACCATGTGGTCTCCAAATGAAAAAACAAAAATATCCCTTTACAGGAAAACTGAGCAAACATGTAATATCAAAAGTAATGAGAGACAAGATCATCAACTGAAATTTTTCACTTCAGTTCTTTTTGGTATGAACAAAATAAAGATACAGAAACTGAAAATATAACTAGATGCCCTGAGGAATCTTACAGGTAAAATTTAAAAGGATGTCAAAGCACAAATTACATATACTCAACACTCATTCCGGAGTATTTAAACGCAGGTTTACCAACAGCAAATATTTCTCCAGGAGCAAACATCAGATTATTCTGCTTTAGTATTTGCTTTGTTTACATAAATCTCTGTTGACAGTAATTTCACTATGTAATTGACTATTTACCTCTCACTTTGCATTCCATACAGGAAATCCTTCGAAACTCAAATATAAAACCAGATACACACTGCAGAGACTAAGAGCAGGTAGTTATATTTTAGGATCCAATTTTTGAACCAAGATGTAATCTTCAAATAGCAATTGATAAAGGAAGAAAATGATCAAGATACAGCAAAAGAAGAATATCCCAATTTTTGCCTTTGTTGGATTTTGTACAGTTTTTATATTTTTGATACCTTGTAAATAAAGACAACCAGCTTTTCCAGTTTATTTTTAAATTTTTTTTTTAAAAAAGAATATCTTCACATCTTCACAATGGTCTTTCATTACTTTTTAAGTGAATATGTATCCAATTTAAATTTTCTTAATGAATACTTATTTATTTGAAATTAAATGAAATTTTAATCCATATGCCAGTGCTTACCTATTAATGAGAATAACTGGTTGTACGTACAGTGGACCCTCAAGTTATATCCAGCCTGACATACGAACAACATGGATTAACTAGGTTAATGGAAGATTCATCTGCCTATTGTTAGCCATACCTAGGTAAACATCCAGATTTCAGCTGTATTGACTTAGTTACAACCAGCCATCGGGAACCAATGGAGTTCATAAGTCAAGGGTCCACTGTATTGTTTTTTGCCAAAACAATTTTGACTAGATCTGGCAAAACTGATATTGAAGCCAAGTACATTAACCTGCCCTGGCCCTTTTATAACCATTTATTATAGCAACAAAGAAATTGATATCAGTATCTTTGAACATACAAATGTTTGCCCTAACAATATTTTAGGTTCTAACTAAACAAATTCCATATCAATATACAATATTACTTAATAATTCACGTAGTATAACACAATTTTTCTTCTTTCCCTAATTTAAAACATTCATATTAACAAAACCACAGTAATTTCTATTCAATGAACTGCTTACCAAATGAATGTCAGGAAAGCACACATTAGTTCAGCTGCCACACAACAGAATATTTTAGTTACAAGACTTTACTTGTGCAGAGATTAGTCTTTTGCTTTAGAAATGCAGCTCAGATTCAATAGACATTAAAAAGCTCAAGAGGGCCGGGGATTTAGCTCAGTGGTTTTGCTGCCTGCTGCGCAACACAAGCGTAAGGACCCGAGTTCAATGCCCAGTACCAAAAAAAAAGCTCAAGAATTTAAATAAAAACTACTAGGTTATTTAAAAATGTAAAGAGATTTCCTTTCACTAAACTCTATCTCCCCAAGTTATCTAGCCTTGCTTAGATTAAAAATTCTGGATAAAATTTTAAGGAATTCAATGTGTTTCTAAACCTTTCACCTAAAGTAAACAACATTACAAATCATGCATTTTTGTTCCAAAATTCATGTCATTTCCTACATGACAGCCTGTGAATATTATGCTTTTCCTTGGTGAAAAGTTAGTCCCACTTGTCACACATTCTAAATCTTCATTTATTTAGTTCTAACCACAATTTAAATGTTCAAAGAAAATTCTCACTGACAAATGCAGAATGAACCACTGAAACTTTACTAATTAGTATAAACAGGTATTGACTTGATTATTTCATATTTCTAAAATTATCTTGAGTATTCTGTATGTGTTCTTTTGCTTTCTCCTTAAACACTAGTGAGAAAAATCTGAGCATATTTCACTTGCTGCAAAGAATACTCATTCTCTAAAAGAATAAGACAAGAATAAATGTCTTCCTGCTTCTACTATCAGAGAATCACATGAAGGAGTAAAAACATACAGTAGAACAATTATAAAACTAATAGAAAGTATATGGTTTTTAAAATCACAGAAACCTGGCTTCAACTCTTAAATAAGACAGTTAACCTCTTCATGCTGCAGTTTCTTTTTGGTAAAATGAAGAAAACAGTATCTCTGTCATGTGGCTTTTGTCAAGATTTTTAAAAACATACAATAGGCCTACCACAATAGCCCTACCAAAGAACATGACTTAATGAATGGTAAATATTTATTATATCTGTAAAGTAAATTTTTATTAATTTCTGTTTTCCAGGCTTTTTTCCCTAGGTAATAAAGTGAAATGCTTCCTGCAAGAAACCCAGCATCTACAATCATGTCATCTTATTAGTTAAGTTGACCTAGGTCTTGGTTTGCGGAAGGTATTCAAATCACCTAATAAAAGTAAGCTAGATTACCACGCAACATCTCATAACCGAGATGTATTAGGCTGCACAAAACAAACATCTTCTTGAAAAGATGTATATTAGGGCCAGGGATATGGCTCAGTGGTGCTGCACCTGCCTGGCAAGCACATGGTCCTGAGTTTGATCCCCGGTACTGGGAAAAGACATATATTAGCAAACTGCTCTAAATGGAATCCCATTTCCTGAGTGACTTACATTGCTATTGCAGAATAGCTCAACCTTCTCGTTAATTTTCAATCAGCAGAGACCTTGAACATTTCAGCTTTGAAGTCCTGCTCTTCCCACCACCACTCTTGATTACCCACACCTCAACCCCTACTACCCACACTCGCCCGCCCAAGAGTCAGCAGGTGACTATTTGAAAGGGACATAGTAGAATGGTATAACATTTTTTGTCAAGCAAAAATCACACTGGGTTTTAACTGTTTTGGTAAGGTTATATTCCCACATTGCTGCCTTGCTAAGAGAATTAAAGATTCTGACTATGTGTAACTTTTTTCTTTTCATAATCCTCATCAAATCAAGAACAGAGCAATTTCACTCTTCCAGAAATTCCGACAGGATTAAGAAGGAATTCTGGCAAGGCAAATGCTCCGCACAGTCAACAAGCAAAGGCTATGGGTTGCAGAGGTCCACACTGAGAGAGGACTGTGAGCCTGACCTGCTGGTCTCAGGCCAAGCCGCATGACTTGCTCTGGCCAGTGAAATGTGAGCAAAAATGACATGTGTCACTCCCAACAAAAGCTTTGTGAGCACGTGGTTTACCCAGTTCTCTTCTTCTCTACCCAGCAACTAGTATAGTTCCAGTATATAAAAGCTACTCAATCAGCCTGACTTCCAGGTCAAAACAACATAGTGCAGGGCTGCAGCTGACTCAACAGAGACACAGAGCATGAGCAAGAAACAATCTTTCTATAAGTCACTGAGTTTGGGATCATTTATTACCTGTGCTTGACTTATCCTGACTGGGATACTGATATTCTTTGCATCACACATTCTCATTAATTAATATTCTGACCATATGTGCCCAAAGTGTGTATATTTATTTATAAATTATATGCATATACTATTGTAGATTATGTGCATAAAACATGGCCTACCCCCAAAAAAATGTTAAGAGGGATGAGATTAAAAATATACACAAAGAATTACAGTTGTACATAGGTTCACAAACTTAATTCTTTCCACAATTCTGGTCGCAAACCAAACTGGAGGAGAACTGAATCAAATTTCCCCATAAGGTCAACATTGAACCTAACCTTCAAATTTGATTCAGTTCTCAACCAATTCGGTTTGTGACCAGACATATGGAAGAATCAAATTTGTGAATCAAGGTGCCACTGTATTTATTTCCTTCCCACACCCCTAAATGATCAGCTTGGACTCACCACTTTGGAATGAGTATATTATACTGGCCTGTAAAGTAGATTATAAATAAGGCTTCCCAAAGATTTAAGCAGTTATAAGCCTCTAATCAACAATATTCCATTATGTTTAAAAAGTTTGGCCAAGAGTTTTCTATTTGAATCCACACAGCTCTAACTCAAAGCTCCCTATCTTTAAACAATTAGTGTATGTAAATCAGATCTGCCAGTGAAGCACTCTAAAAGTACAGATTTCTAGTGCCACTGGACCTACAGATTAAAGCCCTAAATTTAAAAGGTCCAGTAATGCTTTTAACTATTACTAGTCTAAAAAGCATGTCCCGGAGTGAGAGGGTGGGGGGTCTTCTCTCCTAAAATAAACTTATGATTTCCTAAAAACATCACCATTTTGGGCCGGGGATTTAGCTCAGTGGTTCCGGTGCCTGCCGCACAAGCTCAAGGTCCCGAGTTCAATCCCCAGTACAAAAAAAAAAAAAAAAAATCACCATTTTTTCTAGCCCTTCGTTATTTTACTAAGATTCATTCATTCTTCCTACAACCCTACTGTAATGGCTTGTGTCTAGATGTCCCCTCTCAAAGCTTCATGCAGTCATGAGAGGGGCTTTTCCAGAGGTGGCTGGATCTAGAGTGTGTGACACTGGGATTGATTCATGGAGCTATGTTAGGATCAGGGGTACTAGGATTAAGGGTGTGAGTGCTACCTGCCCTAAGTAGCCTGCATAAGATATAAGGGACAGAAATAACTGTGGTCATCCCTTGCTTGCTTTGCCACCTTCTTCCTGCCATGAACTATTTCTCCTCTGTGATGCCCCTCTGCCATGCCACCCTGCCTTGGAGTCAGAGGATAATGGACTGAAGCCTCTACAAACTGTGAGCTAAATAAACCTTTCTTCCCTTTACTTTTGGGTGTTGGATATTTTGTCTCAGCAATGAGAAAAGTAACTCAGACACCTACCATGTACCACATACTATGTTACCACAGGTGGATGGGATCTAGCTATAAACAATTACAAAACAACCTGCCCTCATGAGGCTTATTTTAAATGGGGTGAGACAGACAGTGAACAAGAAGAAACCATGAGGGCCGGGGATTTAGCTCAATGGTTCTGCCACCTGCCTCGCAAGTGCAAGGACCCGAGTTCAATCCCCAGTACCAAAAAAAAAAAAAAAAAGAAAGAAAGAAACCATTAATGCAGCAAGAAATCTATGACAACAATAAAATGAGGAAGTGCTAAAATGGTCAGATTTTTACTTTAAATTGGGTGGTCAGTTCTAAACTCTCTGAAGAAATGACACCTATATGGAAAGGATTCAGTGGCTATCATCAAGAAATCAAATAATAGCAATCCTGTGAGGCTGCAGGGGAAAAGGAACCCTTCTACATTGTTGAGTGTGAACTAGTGCAATCACTATGGAAATCTGTATAAAGCTTGCTCAAAAACTGAAATTAGAAATTCCATTCAACCCAGCTATTCCCCTTCTAGGTATCAGGCCCCCAAAATTAAAAACATCATACTACAGTGATCCATCCATATTCATGCTTACAGCAGCACAACTCATAATAGCTAAATCTTGAAAGTGGCCTATATGTCCATCAACAGATGAATGGATAAAGAAAGTGTGGTATTTATGTACAACACAGTGCTATTCTGCTATAAAGAAGGATAAATTTGAATTGTCTGAAGAAAAATGGATGCACCTTGAGACCATAATGTTAAGTAAAATAAACTAGACATATAAGCTTAAATATCAAATAGTCTCTCTTATATGAGAAACACAAAGTATAAATAATTTAAAGAGCAAAATAAAAGCTAGATAATAGGGAACAGAGAGATGACACTTTTGCAAGTGGGAAGGGAACCAAGAGATGGGGTGGGGTTAAGATGTGTTATGTACATGTACCAACTCCCCACAATGAATGTCATCATTATGTACTGCAAACATGTACAAATAAAAAAATAAAAATTTAAAATTAAATGAATCAATAAATGGAAAAGGATACGGTCACACAAAGCCTGAGGCAAAAGCAGCCCTAGCAGTGGTAAGAGCAGCTAGGTTGTAAAAAGTATCTAAAAAGAAAAGGCTGCAGACTGGAGAACAAGAAGGCTGACGGGGCAATGACCAGCGTGGGCTGGGGCAGCTAGAGAAGTAGACAGGGTCTGCAGGCTCTGTGCATTGAGACTTTTAAGGTGCATTAAACAGAGGTTTCAGGCAGAAGAAAGCGAACACTGATGTACACTGATTTTTAAATGCTGCCTGAATTGAGCATGAGTTGTAGGAGGGATTAAAACGAAAGAAAGAGGCTTAAGTAGTAGTGTAGCCTTTAAGAGGCGACACTGATGGTTTAGGGAAAAGAAGATGGCAGCCTGAACCAGAAGAGCACTGGTGAAGAACAGAAGTGGACGGATTTCAGATATATTTCAGATGCAAAGACTGACAAACTACAGATGAAGGGTAGGAGAAATTCCTGGGTTTCAGGGTTTAGGCATTGGGCAGATGATGATGCCACTATTCAGAATTTGCCTCTATACAGATTGTCATTATGTGTCTTATGCTCGCTTCAGCACATATACATTACGTGTCTTATTGCAACTTGCCTTGAACTCTGTGGAAAGGGGCATGGAGTGAATAAATGTAAGTAAATGATTTTTAAGTAAGACTTTTTTTCTTGAAGTACAACACACCTATATTAGCAAGTGAAAAAGTACAATTCTAATTCCAACTATATTGAAATTATGCTTAAAACGAATCATTAATGGGACAACCATTTAAAACATTTGATATATAATGAAGCAGTTATGAATTATTTTTATAATAAGTTTTAAATGTGTGGACGAAGCAAATGTTACAAGCAAATATCATAAATTTGTAATACTGCTATTATTACTTTGAATAAATACAGGTTCTACCTTGGTGATCTCTAAAGGGAAATTTGTTTCCCAGATGCACTGACCTAATCATTAATCTTAGTGTAGAGACAAAAAATAGCTACACATTCTTTGACATTCCTGCACCTGAGGCCGAGAGCTCCTCGCCACCCACCCCCACACCTTGCATTTGGCTGGCTGGTGACTGCTCTGAGCAGGCACAAGTAACAGGTACCAGGCCTACTGCCTGGGAGGACTGACAGCCCTCTCAAAGGCTGCTTGACTTGGTTGCAGTCCTGGACCACTGATTGTAATAAAGTCCAACCACCTTGCTTAAGGAACCATGAGGAAAGGATCCTAGCAGAGTCCAGCCTTCCAGAAGCACCACACCCAAGCACCAGGCATGTCAGTAAAGCTGTCGTGGAGATCTGAGACCAGACTAGTCACTAACGAAGTAACCCATGCTATGCTATGTGGAACAGGACAACTGTCCTGAACCTCAAATGTGTGAGATGAAATAGAATAGGTATTGTTTTAAATTTCAAGATAAGTTTTAGTTTTAAGTTGTGATGTTAAATTTTTGAAATTGCTGTTTTAGGCTTGGGAGTATCATCACACATACTTATAAACTTAAAGTTGAACTATTTTCTTCTATTTACAACCCAAAGCTTACACAATACTTTCTTCATTTTAATGTATAAAAACATCATAATAGGAAAAATTTTTAACTGGAAAAGCTTTAGCAAACATACAAAAAGAAAGTAAAAGAAATAATTATCATTGTATAGCTGTGTTAATTAACTAAAATTGATAGAATGGTATGGTACCTCACAAATTTGTCATTTGTAATCTCCAAAGCATTACATACTAGAAAATGAGTGATAATTTAATATCCATCATGACATTCTAATTAGAATGTTGATCTCAATAACACTGCAAAGCTAATCGATATAAAAATCAATTGCTGGATTACTTTATTACTGCATTTTAACAGCATAGGCATGTTTGGAATATACCAAAACTTACACTAAAAAGGAAGGGCTAATTACTCAAGCACAATTCTTCTCTTCAACAACAAAAAATTCCTTTTTTAAAAAAATGGGTAATTTATAAAGAAATATTCTTAAAAGTCATTCCATCGGTAAGTGCCCATAGACCCCAGCCAGAAGCCCGTGTGGACAGAGCTGCCCGGGGGCAGGCAGATCCCAGCCAGAGCCCCATCCAGACACCAGCAGATTGGGCCCACAGGTCCCAGCCAAAGGCTCACCTGGAAAAGAGCTACACAGGTCGGCAAGCAACAGCCAGAGGCCTCCCCAGATACCACTGGTAAGTGCATGCATATCCTAGCCAGAAGCCCGCTCAGACAACAGCAACTCAGGTACATGGCCCACAGCCAAAGACTCTCCCAGACAACAGCTTCACCTTTAAACTCCTCCCAGTTTCAATTTCTTCCCCAAATAAACTTTGTCTTCCAACTGTATGAACCAACCTGCACTTCCTGCACATGATTTTTACCTATATAACTTTACACATATTTCCCATATCTGAAGTATGCTTTCATATCTTGTTTCTACTAGAAAAATTCTATGCTGCTAACATATTTTCTCTGCAAAGTTTCCCCAGATTTCCTCAATCATCATTACTCTCTCTTCTATGCTTGTATATACCTGTATCCTAAATCATACAGTACTAGGGTATTTATGTATTATACTTGTGACAGTTAACTGTTATGTCAACTTGACTAAGAAACACTCAACTGATTGGCTTAGCACAGTTCTGGGTGTAATGGAATGGATTTACTGAAGGTGAATTTACCCAGGGTGTGAGTGGCACCAACAAACAGGCTTGTGGTCTGAATGGAATAAAAAAGGAAAGCAGAAGGAAGGCTCACTTCTGTTACTTTGGGGGAGCTCAGTCTTTGCCTTCACCTTGGAGATCATCTGGCTTCTAGTACCTTCCAGCAGACTTTTCAGCCTCCTAATATGGAGTTGCATGGGAATCTACAGTAAACTCTTGACTGGATCCTTTGGATCTCCAGCATACACACAGCCCTTTTGCACTCTTCCACACCTGGCTCTGCAGGTGGCCACTGTAAGACTACCTTGTAAATCTGTATATACATAATCTGTTTCTCTAGTGAGTAGTGACTTATATCTCCCTTACTAGAACATGAACCTAAGCATAGATTATATTTCCAGCTTTTACCACAGTATGACATAAAATGTTTACTAAATAAAATATACAAACTATGGAAGGTGAGAATATTCAACCTAAAGAAATATTTTAAATGTATAGGAAATAATACTCAGTATAATAAACCCCCAAAAGACTAAAAAGTATAAGTGGACAGATATAATAAAATATGTTAGTTTGAGAGCAGTAAAAATTAAAAACATAGGGGCAGGAATTTAGCTCAGTGGTTCCAGGGCATGCCACA
>NW_004624753.1:19129284-19139733 GCF_000247695.1 Heterocephalus glaber | reverse complement strand
CCTAGAGAGTAACCTAATACTCGCTCACCTCCTACCACCTAGTGACATCACCGGCTCCTCCATTCCCTAGTCACTACCTCACTCAACCCCGCCTCAGCCCGTACAATCCCCACCCCAGTCTCTATAAAAGACTCCCTGCCCTGGTCATATTGCTTTTGTCTCTCTTTTGTTCAGAGACAGCCCGGCAGATCTATTCCCCTAATTAAGGCTTGTTGTGGCCTGGTCTGGTCTTGGTCTTCGGCCTTTTACCTGACATAAATGGGGCCAGGGATTTAGTTCAGTGGCACCACACCTGCCTCGAAAGTTCAAGGTCCTGAGTTTGATCCCTGGTACCAGAGGGAAAAAAAGGTATTAAATGTTAAAAGTGAGGGCTTTATATAAAAATACCTAAAAGTGAAATACATATTTAACAAAAAAATTAGTTCAGGGGCTGGGGATTTAGCTCAGTGGTTCCGCCACCTGCCTCGCAAGTGCAAGGACCTGAGTTTGATACCTGGTACCAAAAAAAAAATTAGTTCCAAGATTACAACAGGCCAGATATTTAAAAACCTAAAGTTCTAATCTGTAAAATAAAAATATCACTACTAATTAGATTACTTGTTTAATTTTAAACATTCAATACAACTTCTAGAGTTAGAAATATTAGAACTGGTCAGTTTTTATGTGCATAACCAAAGTGCTTAACAAATAAGATAGGTAAATTTAGTGATTATCCGTTATTGTCCCTGCCAAGCGCCACACAATTTCCACAGGTGATTTCACTCAGTTTCATAGCAATCCAATGAGGGAGATACTAGAATTTCCCCATTTTATGGCAGAAGAACATGGCTTCCAAATGTTACATAATAAAAAAAAAAAGTTAGGTAATATACCCAGGGTGGTGAGAAATGCAGTAAGAGATTAATTTTCCCAGTTTTTGTTGCTCATATTCTCTCCCTTAGCAATCTTTCTTTTCATAGATTCAAGTACTATTTTATGTGGTACTTTGATTATATGTTTCAACCATGACCTCCTGAACTCAGCCTAACATTCTGAACAGTCCACTGCCTAGCTCTGCTGCCCTACAGACTCACAAGTACTCTTTCCACAAATGAATGTACTACCCTCTCCCAAACACACATTCCTATATTTGCACTCCCTATCATTACCAACATCACACTGGTCTTGTCCTCTGAAAGAAACAGCTGGAGTCACCCTAGCTTCACTTCACCAGTCATCAAATCAGGCTACTCCCATGAGGTCTACGTATCTGCCCACTTCTTTCCATTCCCACAGCCACTGCTAGAGTTCAGATCTTCATGCAATCCTTCATTTGGTCATACACTCAACAAATAATTCTCCTTATTTTTAACACAGACACTGGCAATATTCTTCTAAGAGAATTCTGCCACATGTCAACATTCTACTACTTTGCAATTTTAAGTCTCAACTTACACTTCCACTCTCTACTTCCTTACTCAGCTGCTGTTCTCTTCATCACAGTGGATTACATCATCTCACTCTACTCCTCAAAATCCTTCCACTCTCCTTCTGTCTGCCTAACCTCAGCTTCCACTGTTTTCAATGAGTTCATGACAAGCTTCCTCGTCATAAAAATGTAAAACCAAAACAAAAATTAACACGGAAAACACATGAATGTACTTCTTTTAAATGAAAGAAGGAAAGATACCATTAAAATAATTAAATATGTGATACCTAGGGAGACCCCAGAGAGGTAGGTGTTACACTATATCTTGGGAAAGAATGAGATGATGGAACTACATCTGTGTTCAAACTGGAAAAGGGAGAAACAACTACCCTGCACTCAGAGAGCAGGCTGCTATTGCTAGAAAAAAGGCAGGAACCAAGGCCCATCCATCACCAGCTGGAAAAGAGCTCCAGCAACCAGTTAGCCTTCTCAAAGAAGCAAGAAAGAGATCACCCTACCAGGGGTCTGAACCTTCTGGCCATGGACTGGTAACAGGCTATGGCCTGTTAGAAGCCAGGCCACACAGCTCAGGAGTTAGCAGTGGGCAAGGTAAGAAGCTTCCTCCGTGTGTCAGCCATGCACATCCCTCACATCACAGTCTGAGCTCCACCTCCCGTCAGATCAGCAGGGCAGAGTCTCATAAGAGCAAGAACTCTACTATTAATTGTGCATATGAGCGATCTAGGTATCTAGGTTACAAGCTCCTTATGAGAATCTAATGGAATAAAGATACAAATAAAGTGCTCAATGTAATAATAGAAATAAAGTGCATAATAAATGTAATGCACTCAAACCATCCCCAAACCATCTCCCAACCATCCCCCTATCCTATCCCTAGAAAAATTATCTTCCATCAAACTGATCCCTGGTCCCAAAAAGGGTGGAGTCCACATCCATCCCATCCCAAACCACCTGTAGCTATCCCTCAGGTTTATCTCCAAAGCTGCACAATGACAAATCAAATTTCATAAGTCACCCAGTCCAAAGGCAAAGTTCTCTCAATGGTTCATAACAGTCTTATATGTTACACTATCATCACAATCAAGATTATCACCATCAATTTAAAAGAAAACAAAAATTAATTTTGAAATTCTCTTCATGATTAGCATTCTTCAAGACTGGTTAAGCCATAACAATACATGGATGATTTTTAGAAATCTATACAAGTGACCCAAATCCAGAAACCTGACATGTGGATGACACAATCCCAGGAGAAAAGCATCTTCACTACACGTACACTCTAGAACTGACTATCCCTTCAAAAGACCTGTGAATAGGCCGCCAGTCCTAATCCTTCCTATCCACCCTATGCCCGTGGGATTCTAGAACACTCTGCAGTCACAATAGACAAAGAGCTTTGTACTCTGTTTAAGGGGAATACAGGGCCAGGGATTCAGTTCAGTGGTTCCACCACCAGTCTCGCAAGCGCAAGGTCCCAAGTTTGATTCCTAGTACAAAAAAAAAAAAGAAGGGGATTACAAAGAAGTAGGATTGCCATGCTGTCTGTGGCTCTTCTCTTCATCCACTAGGCTCACAAGTTCTTATAGACACTGAAAGTATGCAATATTCAGTTTAAGAAGATTATTTTTCACAAGAAATAAGAAAACATCCAGATCTAACTTTAGTTATTAAAAAATGTGTCTGAAATGACAGCTACTCCTGTATTAGTGAGGTAAACAGTATGATTTTTTTTTTTTTGGTACCAGGGATTGAACTCGGGTCCTTGTGCTTGCGCAGCAGGTGTCGAAACCACTGAGCTAAATCCCCAGCCCAAACAGGATGATTTTTTTAAAGTGGGGGAAATTTTTAAAAAGTAAAGAAGTTGGCCGGGGATTTAGCTCAGTGGTTCTGCTGCCTGCCTCACAAGCACAAGGTCCTGAATTCAATCCCTGGTACCAAAAGAAAAAAAAAAAAAGTAGAATTCTAATCCAAAACTAACGTAAATCTTCCAAAAAGAAAAATTAAAAAACAGTCAGTGCTGGTAATAATAGAAGTAAGAAATTAACAGAATCATACTTGGGAATCAACAAAGCTTGGATGGAACTACTGGTTCATAATCCTATCAAACTCAATGCTGCTCTTTAAATATTTTAATATGTAAAATGTTACAATACCTACTTTAACATCTCAAAATAAAATTCAGAGGTAATCTACTTACATACAATTTTAAAGCAAGAGAACTCCATAAAAAATATAAAAGAAAAATAAAAGTAAAGTAATTTATGTTTGTTTTGGTTTTGGTACCAGGATCCAACTTGGGACCTTGCGCTTGCAAGGCAGGCGCTGGAACCACTGAGCTAAATTCCTGGAGTAAGCAAAGTAATTTAAAACAAAACAATATTGTCAAACATAACTGATCAGGCACAGGGCACTAGAGAATGTGATCAAGTAGTTAGATATTGTATCCATTAGCAGGAGAGGCTACCAAGGCAAACTCATATAGTGTGTGAGGGTTGGTACCCACATCAGTGATGTGCTTTTCCAAAAGAGTGAACAATTCACAGAAATATTCATAATCAAACAAAGAGTTTCTTCTATCAGTTAAGAAGGTAGTTGCATTCCAAAAATAAAGTAGAGTAAAAACATGGGGGAAAAGCATTTATGCTAACTGATAAAACAGTGTTTGATTCAGGATTCAGATCACTGGGAACAGTTTGGTTTTAGGGGACTTGTTTGGCCACATAAATATAAAAAGTCAAGAAAGATATGGGAAATCCATTGTTGTACATGGCTATCCAGTGCATGGTAGGCACTCCAGCATCCCTGTCTCCTAAATGCCTGCCAAACACTGGTAAAACCACCAGAAATACCACGAAGATAGATGTCTAGAGTATCTGTATTCCCTTTGACAGAGAACTCGTGGGCTGAACCAATAAGCCATCCTCCTGAAAGGTCCAGCTTGAAACAATCAGTGGGCCTCCCCCTTGATCACATCACTCCTTATTTTGAGTTAAAAAGAAAACCTACTCAAGTCTATAACTTTTGTTTTCCTGACCAGTTAAACTATTCCCATCTCAAATTTAATCCTTAGGTTTGTGCTCAAACACAAAACTTAATGCTTAGGTTTTAGTTTACTTTGATCTTTGAATATTACGAGTCAACTGTTGATCATGAACTAAGTCATACAATATGATGCAAAAACTGTTTTTAAAAGGGTAAACAGTACAGAGGAAAAAAGCAAAAGGGTATGGAAAAGGTATAGGCTACACAATGAGTCCCTCAATAACTGAGCTGTATGAATATGCTTTACCTAGAGACAGCATATATAGCATACTGGGGAAACTATTTATGATATATTTAATATATCTAGTTTCTACTTCTGCCAAGAACTGTCTGTTAAAATGTCTCAGTAAATTTACGGTTAATGCTTTATTTAATATCCTACATTAAATCTCTAAACTCACACCTGTGTTTCCTTTGATGAGCCCTGTCACCACAAATGTCAGCATTTATTCTGCTTCATTTCAGTGCTACTTAAGGACTAGCTGTGAAGAATCTGGTCATATATTTAGTAATATACACTTCGATTTACACATCTCAAAGTATCTAGAAGTCTTGAATTTATAATTGTGTCTATGACCATGATTTTTATATTAATCCAAATATAACCTTCTTCCTTGTATTTCTCAAATGTCTTAGAAAAGCAAAACAAAAAACTGTGATTAATAAAGGGGTTTGATAACTGAGCCTAATAAAGAGGGAAAAAAAATGCAGAAGTCTGATTTGAGGGAAATCCCTCCATGTCTCTGATCGGTTTCTTCAGAGATGTTAGGATTCAGTTATATAACCCAGGTAAAGCATATAGCAAAGTGCCTAGCACTCGGAAAATACACAACAAATGTTAGGTGATTAGCTTCTTTTCTGTTTCCTTACATCACTGGGTAGATCCAATCCTTAACCTTTATTCAGTCACTAATAAATAACCCTTTCTTGAGAAACAAAGACCCCACATGAGTTTGGGAGCAGTCCTCTGGGTTCTCTAATAGTCATACAGCAGCCTTAATCCTTGGATTAACTAGTTAACTGAAATTGCATAGCTATTAAGCCCCAATGGAGATTACAGAAAGATCCTCTTGCCCTAAAGCTTCATGGGACAATAGAATGGGGATCCCATACTTTGACCAGAAATGAACAGGAAACAAAGCCAGAGAAGCAGATATCAATAGCTAGAGGATAGCACAGGTACATGTATTTCAAAGTCAGGAAATCAACAACCCATAGGGGCCGGGGATTTAGCTCAGTGGTTCTGGCATCTGCCTCGCAAGCACAAGGACCCGAGTTCAATCCCCAGTACCAAAAAAAAAAAAAAAAACACCCATAGCAGGGAAAGAATAAATGGAGGCAAGTCTAGAAAAGAGATATTAATTGCCCTAATCTTTATATGCCTCCAGAGCAGTGGGGAGTAGCAGAATGGTTATATTCACAAGGCCTGTGCTAAGTGAACAACTGTTGTTACTCGAACTACTTCCTCCTTCCTTTGTAACTCAGATTTAGCCATTCAATGACTGAGAATGCAAAACTATTATTTTTTACAACTCCATTATCCCTCCATAGCCCTAATTCTTATTCTCATCCAAAAGATCCAGGATTAGGCAACCTGACCTAAACTTCAAACACAGTCCTTGAGAGAGGACTTCAAATAAAAAGATTAAATTTTCAGAAAACTTGAAGGAAGACAAAGGCTGGGAAGATTATAGAATGAAAAAATAACATATACATACAAAAGCTCAGTATTTTTTTTCACAATATTTTCAGAAAACATGAGTAAAAATCTCACAATGTAAATGTTAAATTACAGAGAATATTTAATAGTAGAGATGTTATTTAGCAAAATCAATTCCATTCTTTTAGGATCTAAAATTTATATATACATATGTACAGTGGTGCCTTGATTCATGAATGCTTTCATTTGCCAAACAATTTGGTTCACAAACAGAAGCATCTGGCAAAATTTTGTTTTTGTTTTGCTAAGTCTTTATCGGGTGACAAGCACAATCACAGGCACCTTTCCTACACAAACACAAACGTGGCCGGCAACCTTTTCCAAATCGTAGAACAAATTAAATTCGTGAACCAAGGCACCACATATGTATATATACATAACATTATAAAACATTTTTATGTGTGGGAAACTTCAACTAATTTAAAGTCATACATTTTTTTAAGGGCAAAGTCACAGGCATAAAGAATAATCAATGGGAATGTAAGGAATTCTATATTCTAAAGCTACATGAAAACTTTAGAAAAGAAAAATGACTTTCACAAGTTATTTTGAAAATGTTTGCACGTTAATTTTAGCCTTCAAGTATAATACAGCCTGAAGTTTTATATTTGCCACAGTGTCTCTAGGTTTAAACTATCTTATAATGAGCAGAATCTAATTTTGTAGCTTGATAAGGAAATTTTAAATTCTGTGAACTCTAAAAAATTGTCATTAAAGACCATCTGCCATGGTGTTTTACAATGATACACATAAAGAAGTTAGGCCTCAATTAACCGAAAATTCAACAAATATGTTCCCTATTCTCCAAATAGAAAATTTACCAACATTTTACTACAGCTGTCCAACAAACATATATAAAATAATACAAGGTTGGCTTCCATAATTATTTGATGTCAAAACCACTATGAAAACAAAAGTATTAGGTTTGCAGAGTTTATTTATAGAAGGAAGCACTATGTGAATACCTGTACTTCTATCCTTCAGAAAGAAGTCAAAAGTATGCAGTTGTAGCAGAAACTCATAAAGGGTTCCATCTAAATCACAAATGTTTCTACTTGTATACAGAACAAATTGAAGTTGCTAACCAGAATAATCCCTCAAAACTGTCCAAAAAGCTCGTTTCATATATAACATATATATCCTGAGAAACTTAACCTGAAGAAGGATAAGTATTTCACATTACTATACTGTACTCTCTTTAAAGATTTAGTGTCCATGAAACAAACTGGAGACAAATCTTTGCAATGTTACTATTTTCTCTAGGAATTAATTCCAAATTAATGTACTCTGAGAGCACCATGCTTTGAACCATCAAACTTACTTGACACAATCTTGAAACATAAAAAATTTACTTCCCCATTTAGAAGATAAGTGTGATCTTTGACAAGGACTCACTCCTTGACCTAGCTCTATTCAGGCTCATGAATCATCTTTTTGACAAGTGCTTGCTTAGTCAGTTTTAACAAGAATCCTGCAGAATCGGTTTAGGGAAAACCTTTCAACCTTGGTCTGATTACCTTCGATATCTTACCATACTAGTCTACCATCAGCAAAAAATCCTTAGGTGAAGTTTGCAAAAAATTACCCTATCTCTTTATAATTTTCCATCCACTAATAAACACCCTACCATGTTCCTTGGCTATACATCCCCATTTTTCTATGTATTCAGAGGTGAGCTCAACTTTCTACCCTATTACAAAACCTTATTACAGTAGTCCTCCTTGAGTAAAGTCTTTCCTATTGTCTCTGACAAGTGTTATGAATAACTTTCTTTTTTAACACCCTTCGTCTGACTATTAATCTTTCCCCAGTTCTTTCAGTCTCAAATTTCCAGAAGAGTGCTGGAGACACCTCTCCACCTGTCACAGTCAGTGTTTATCAGAAGTCCTGTGAAGAGGGCCGGGGATTTAGCTCAGTGGTTCCGGCGCCTGCCTCCCAAGCTCAAGGTCCCGAGTTCGATCCCCAGTACCAAAAAAAAAAAAGTCCTGTGAAGAGCTTCCAGGCTTATCAAATACAGTATACCTACTCTCTAGTCTGCTCCACACTTACATCTGCATATCCAGTCTCAACTTGATCACCAGATTCCTTATTGATTGAAATTTTGTTAAAAGATATAAAAGGTACCCACATCTCTCTATTTTGCAGATACCACACTAAAACCACTTGATAACTCATTACTAGACTTGTAACAACTTAAGACCCCAGGGCAGGTCCAAAGAGTCATGTGTATCAGATTAATGGCATTTTCATTTTTTTTTTTTGGTACTGGGGATCGAACTCGGGTCCTTGCGCTTGCCGGGCAGGCAGTGGAACCACTGAGCTAAATCCCCGGCCCAGCATTTTCATATTTTAAGTAATAGAAATGCAGCAGACTGCAAGAATGAATGCATATGCCCAAAGAGCTATAAGTCAAACTCTACCAATTAACAATGAAAACAATACAAGGACCAAAGTGGTCACAACAATAGCTATCCCAAGAATAACTTGTAAATATCTAAGAAATAGTGATAAACAAGTAAGCACCAAAACCATTTTAAAATTCCACACACATAGGGCCGGGGATTTAGCTCAGTGGTTCCACCACCTGCCTCGCAAGCACAAGGTCCTGAGTTTGATCACCGGTACCAAAAAAAAAAAATTCCACACACATAAAAATTAAACCAATGTTCCAATGTTAACTGGAGACTATCCAAAAAAAGTACTTACTAAATTCACAAATGACAAATTACCCTTTAATTCATATTCACTGAGAAGTTGCCAGCTAAAATTAATATGAAATATTAAAAGGCAGCACATATACTAAAAAATTTTAAATGCCAGATACAGAATAAGAAAAGCTATTTTAAAATAAGCAACAGCGGGGGCAGGGATTTAGCTCAGTGGTTCTACCGCCTGCCTCGCAAGCGCAAGGACCGAAGTTCGATCCCTGATACCAAAAATAAATAAATAAACAACAATGAACAATTCAAGGTTTTATGTGTATTTAACACACATATTCAGTGAGCAAGGATGAGGATGCCAACCATACTTATCTTCATTCAAAAACTCAACAAAATGGCAAATGAACAACACTAGCTCCTTTTAATATGTGATAGTTTCCCGCTGTGACACACAGAGGGATTTTGTCCGTATTTTGTACTGTTCTAATGAAAACTAACCTGCCATTAGATCCATCTGTATTTCAAATAAAATAAAATCATAGTCTTCTTTTAAAGTCTTAGGGGGTTTTTAAAACATCCGAGTAAATAAATTGCTGTAAGACTCATACCTACAGTAGCACAGAAACTCTCTCCCCTGAGGCTGACAGCTGTCAAAGCCTCACATCTCCTCAGCTGATCAACTGAAGAAGCATTAACAGACCTGTCTCACCCACTCCCTTTTGCTGTGTTGTGACTCAAAGTTGAGTCAATCAGCTGAGCTGTGATAGGCCCAAAACAATCCCCACAGATGGCAACATTTACTCCTTTCTAACCCTTCCTAGGAACTTCAGATTTAAAATCCAAGCTATTTACATATAAGCCAAAAAAAAAAAGTATCAGTTTTCCCTTTTCATACATTTTTCTGTCCTATGTCATAAAGACTCAGAAGCTATTATCCTTTAGAAACTCAAGTATAGCCTTAAAAAAGCCAAAATAGGTCAGAAATAGAAATGATAAATGGCCCCATTTACCATTTCCAAATTTTTCTCCAATAAAATTACATCAGCATTGCAACCAGAACAAAAACAAAATTTAAGAGAAAAATCTATGCAAATAGAAAAAAATTTCTTTTTTTGCATCTTCATCAAAGTAATAAAATGCCACTAGTTATAATACTGCATCTCCTTTCAGGTGTAGCGGCACACATCTGTAAACCCAGCATTCTGAGAGGCTGAGGCAGGAAGATATAAGTTCAAGCCCAGCTTGGGCAACAAACAAAAAAATGCCAGGCATGGTGGCACACATCTCTAATCCCTATACTAAGGAGGCTGAAGCAGGAAGATTGCTGTGAGTTCAAGGCCAGCCTGTGCTATATAGTGAGTTCAAGGCTACCCTAGAATGCACAGCAAGATCCTGTCTCAAAAAAAATTTTTTTTAAATAAACAGCTGGACATGTAGTTCTGTGTGAAAGGCCTGGGTCCAACCCCAGGACTGAAGAGAAAAAAGATATACATCATCTCCTCTCTTGGTACTGGGTTACCATGACAGTGAGTTGCTACAGAGCACAGTTGCCCCTCTCTTCTCTTCTCTGCATTTGCCCACCTGCCCTTCTGCTCTTC
>NW_004624753.1:19112427-19128189 GCF_000247695.1 Heterocephalus glaber | reverse complement strand
AAAAAAAAAAAAAAAAATGCTACTGTGAAGAAGAGAGCTGATAGGACCTCAAAAAGCACCAGAAAAAGTCAAAATCAGAAGTATCAAATATACAAGATGAAAGAAGTGAGTTAAAGAAGGCAAAACAATAAGGGGTTAAATAAAAATCACTACAGAAAAAGTAAACAGTGAACTCTGGCTGTCCAATATAAAAATCTACATGTTAAAACACGGGTCATAGGTCACTGTGAAAGGAGACTGGAGGTTTCCTCTCTGAAATCTTGAGTTTGGCAGGGGTCATCCAACAACCAAAAACATTTAAGTGACTAAGTAAGACAGAATAGGTGCCTAATGCAACTATGCATACACACAACCCTCAACCTTCCTATCTACCTTTTATTATCTCAATCTTAAACATAAACAAATAGCTAAGGATCATTAGACCTTTAAGGAAAACACTGAACATGAAAGACTGTTTAATACAGGTATACTAAATAAAGGAAGGAGAGGTAAATAAACAACAAAAGGAGCTGAAAAATAGTCCAAAAGAAAAGAGAAGAACCCAGGCATGGTGGCACACACCTGTAATCCCAGTACTCTGGGAAGCTGGGCAATTTAGCAAAACCTGTCTCAAAGTAAGAAATTTTTAAAAGCTGGGATGTAGCTCAGTATGAAGGTCCTGGGTTCAATCCACAGTACTTGGGGGGGTGGGGGTGACACAAGGGAGAAAAAAAACACAGAAATAAATATGTAGAAAAAAGAGAAAACAGCTGAAGAAATTCCCTGGAAAAAAAACCAAAAAGATAAAGACTTGATATCAGGACAGAAGTAAAATTAAGAGAACCAATCCAGAAGGACCAAATCCCAACTAACAAGAGAATAGAGAGAACACAGAATACAGAGAATTATCAAAGCAATAATAAAAGAACTCAAATCTTCATGTTTCCATCCCCATAAATGCATGCAAGAAATGGCTGCCAAGAATTGGGAGAAAGAATAGGGAGTGACTACTAATGCTTTTCACTTTTAGGGTAATGAAAATATTACAAAAAAAGGAAGTGGTGAGGGCCAGGGATTTAGCTCGGTGGCGCCACACCTGCCTCGCAAGTGTAAGGGTCATTGTCGAGAAGAAAAAAGAAAGTGGTGATACTTGCACAACTCTGACTATACTAAACAACTGATTGTATGTTTTAAAAGCATGAATTTCAAATTGTGTGAATTTCATCTTAATAAATTATTATAAACTATTCATGGCAATGTGTTAAGACACTTTAGAATACAGAAGGGACCTTCTCAAGGACAGTTTTTTCCTATGACCCAATAAAAATCAGTAATTTCAAGAACAGCAAAAAACAAACTATTTCTAATATGAAAGTATAAGTTAAATGGAATTGACACTAACAATAATGGACTTCACAAAAGATCAAAGCTAACAGCAAGTGAAGATGTAGTGGGTTTGGGTCATAAAGTCCTGTGCCCAACACCCATCCCTACCTACCTCGGTAGATGTTATTTAGAAAGCTCATGAGACACAGGAAGGAAGGGAGAGAACTAAAGAAAGTAGCTCCTTAACATACTTCATGCAACGTCTCCTATAACCCAGTGTTCTTCGCTGCAGTCGATACACTGCCAGGACAATGTTTTTCACCAACTCCGACTTCTAAGTTTTTATTTGGCCTCAAGCCACCCATTTAAACACCAGAGTCCCACCAGTCCCACTAGCACTTGACTGCTCTGATTCTTCCAAAATAGATTTTTCTACTTTTCCATTACAATACAGATCCACCTAAAATACAAATTACATTTCTACCCACTATCCGTGCTAAATAGTCTAGACGTTTCTTCTTTTTCATATAATTACAATATGTAAATCATTCAGATTTGCCTGCAGAAAGTATTTTTTAAAACTATTCAGTCAGATTTTACTCACAACTGGTTTTTTTTTTTTTAAACTGGGGATCGAACTAGGGATCTTGAGCTTTCGAGGCAGGAAGCAGTACCACGGAGCTAAATCCCCGGCCCTACAACTGACTTAATAGAAAGTGTTACCCCCTCTAAAATTTATTACTATAAATAAATGTCACTTAAATGTAAAGCTATTAGGTACTCTTTCAGGTAAAAACTGAAGAAGAGGATGTAAAGAAAATGAACTCCACACATTAGTACTTGCACTTAACACAATATGGAGAGATAAAAGGTGAAAGCAACTAGAAATAATGACAAAAATATACTTACAGCCTCAAACTGCAAATGGCTATCCTTTAAGAAATTTTGAATTTTATCCTTTGGTAAAATAGTGAATCGAAATCGGAGGAGATCCATTTCTTGTTGAATGAACCAGCGTCTAAGATCCTCACTGAAATTGAAAGAGGAAATTATGAGTATAAATTTAAAACTTTACTGCTTAATACATAAATTTTTTTTTTTGGTACCAGGGATCAAACTCAGGTCCTTGAGCTTGTGCAGCAGGCAGCAAAACCACTGAGCTAAATCCCCGGCCCAAATACATAAACTTTTTATGAAATGATATTCAGATAAGCAGGATGCCAACAGACAGCAGTTAAAAACAGTCAGGTTCTCTACTGTGATAAAGAAATGAATACTATACCACAAACCACAATATTCTAAGGATGTGTTCACCATATGTTCAAGGGGTATTATGAATATAAAAGTTCAAATACAGGGCCGGGGATTTAACTCAGTAGTTCCGCCACCTGCCTTGCAAGCACTAGGTCCCGAGTTCGACCCCCGGTACCAAAAATAAAAACTAAAACAAAGTTCAAATACACACTACTTTAGGCCCACGTGATTACTAAATAACATCAGTTCCTTGCATTTAATGTAACTGTCAAAGAGTTATGTACATTTGAAAATGGGGTATACCCTTGGGCTGAGGTGGTTTCATCAATGGCAAGTAAACACCAAATTTTTCTTTTTTTTTTTGTACTGGGGATAGAACTCAGGCCCTTGCGCTTGCAAGGCAGGCAGTGGCACCACTGAGCTAAATCCCTGGTCCAACAACAAATTTTGTTCTGTTTTGTTTTTTTGGTACCGGGAATCGAACTTGGGTCCTTGTGCTTGTGAGGCAGGCAGCGGAACCACTGAGCTAAATCCCCAGCCGCCAACACCAAAGTTTTTAAAGCTAACTTTATCTCTAAATAGAAGACGATCAGTAAATTTTAAAAGTAAAATTATAACCCTAACAGGTTATAATTTCGCAAAAATTAGTATATACAAGTATACTTCAATATCTCAAAGCTAACAAAATATATTACTGCATAAGGCATTAATATATAATGCCAATAATGGGTATTATTATAATAAAAAATTACTGCACACAAAATAGGATTTCTTTTTTTAGGTGACTTTCAGAGATTATCAGCAACCTATTTACTATATGTTACATATAATACATATGCTTCTTTATATAAGACCAAAGTCAATGAATAATTTCTCAATTTTGACTTTGGAATAGTAAGGAATTCAAGATTCTCACTTGATAAACCTACTAATAAAAAGAAACAACTCTATATTATTTGGCCAAAATTAAATAAGCATGAAAAAAAACCTCAAGTTTTAAAAAAAGCAACTAACTCCTTTTCCCTCTGGGTGGCACTATTGACAAGAAACCAAGCACCACCAGAAACTAAATCTAATAGACCCATACATCTCAAATTCCAAAAACTTGTATCAAGTTCAAATAGGTGTTTAATTCTCATAAATATTACCTTTTTTTTTTTGAAAAAACATAAAAGTCCTTTTTCCTAAAGACACCCTTCTCATTTTAAATCCCACATGAAGTACTCTAATAGTTAAGTGTCTCATTGGGCAAAATTTACCAACAGAAACATTTTTCAGTATTTTTTAGTAAATAACTTGTTTCAAACACTTCACTACAACAATGTTCAACCTATCACACACTGGTTCCCAAGTTTTCCTATGTTCGGTATGTCAACTTCCCATGTAACAATTTATAGCCCAAAACATCAAATTTGACAGTGAGAGTATAAATGTATACTTACGACTGACAATAAGCAAGGCGCAAAATAAAATGAGAAATATGATCCTTTC
Source organism: Heterocephalus glaber (assembly GCF_000247695.1). Next base: position 19,124,139 of record NW_004624753.1, on the reverse strand, counting down.
TTCGTGGTTCATATTCATCTTCTAAGTTTTCCTTAAAAATAATGACATGAATAAAATAAATGCACTAGAATAACAGGTATAAAGAAATTCTGCATAAATAAAAAGGTACAAAAATATATCTCTTAATATGTGTTCCAAGACAATTATCATTTTACTAAAGCTTCAATCAGGTGAAACTAAGAACTGAAATGATCTCATCAAAGCCTCTGGACCTATTATCCTCATATCAATCCCTCTTTCTTAACTTCCTTTCTTGTACACCCTCCACCTAGGTACTCACTACTTCAAACATTTCTTAGATCAACCTTCAACTCTGCCATATTATAATCTTCTGAGTCCATATCAATCACTCCAGTAAACGGTAGGTACCTTCATGCAGTCTATGCTACATTAGTCTTCAAAAAAGCCTTGTGCCTAATACAAGACCTTTCCCATAACTGACACTAAGTATGTAAATACATACAAACTGAGGGCATTTTTCCTTTTACTTACTCTGAAGGAAAACTTGAGCTTTCGAATTTCAGTCTCCAATTTACTCTGATATTGCTCAGTTCCTTTCACATAGCTCACACCAAGATTTTCAACTGTTTTTAGCACTAAAAAAAAAGAAAGAAAAAGTATAAAAGCAAGATGACTTTAGAAAACTAAATCCAAGACAAAATCTCCAGCAATTCTCCAATTACTTGTGTGCAGAATATAATAGCTTTAGGGCCAGGGATTTAGCACAGTGGTGCCACCACCTGCCTCGCAAGTGCAAGGTCCTGAGTTCGATCCCCAGTACCAAAAAAAAAAAAAAAGAATATAACAGCTTTAGTTTTACTTTCTGCAAGTATATTACATAAAGTATGAATGTTTGGAAAAGAATAATCTCTATCTATATGCAGAAAATATTCGTGTCCCATAGCATAATCTCACACCAGAGGTGAGGGAAGGACAGTGGATAAGCTTTCTTGCAGTGAGTCACTATTATTACTAATTATTACTAATTGTCAACTATTTCAGTGAGGAAGAAAAACCTACCTGATGAGGCAGAAAAGGAGAAGATACAACAGTGAAGAAGTGGGGCCATCATATCATCCAGGGGAACTGTCCTGAATAGACACCATCTACTGTTCAAAGATCTCTAAAGTTTCTTGCCAATGCTTCTCTGGCTGACTCTTTCTCTCTGTCTCTCTGTCTATCTCTATCTGTTTGTCTCTGTCTGTCTCTGTCTACCTCTCTCCCTTTCTCTCTCTCTCTCTCTCTCTCTCTCTCTCTCAAATTGAACCCAGGGCCTTTGCACTGAGCTCCATCCCCAGCCCTTTTTCATTTTTTATTCTGAGATATGAGTAAAAGGTCTCACTAAGTTGCTAAGATGCCCAGACTTGGCTCAAACTTGTGATCCTGCAGCCTCAGTCTCCCAGAGTGCTAAGGTTATAGGCCTGTGTCAGCTGGATGAATTAATCTCTTGAGGAATTTTTTAATTATTGAAATTTTCTAAGTTGCCTCTTGAACATAAACCCCATGGTCCACAGATACCCGCTTAGTAAGTTACACCCAAACCAAATTATGTTCCCCTTATTCCTGCTCCTTGTCTTGCCATTCCCATCTCCCTTAGTTTCCAACCACTACATCATGCAAGAAGGAACTTCAGCCACCCTAAACCTGCTACCTCACTCTCATATCCAAACAACAACCAAATTCTGTAAACAATAACTCCTTTAGAAGCAGGGGGTGCAGGTCAGTGGTAGAGCACATGTATTGCATGAGTGAGGCCCTGGGTTCAATCAACAACACCAAAAATAAACAGGTAATACCTCCTTAGTGTCTTTCATTTCTCCCTTCCTGTCACAGCCATTGTCACTACTTTAGGTCAGGTCCTTACCAAGTCATCTGGGTGCCAAATCTAAGGGACATCTTTATCATTATCCTAATCCCTATGAAGCATCTGACATTACTAAGCTCTCTAAAATCCCTTCTCCCTTGCCTTCACTCTTACATTTCACAAACAAGTAATGGGCCCCCTCTCTGTATTAGCAGTTCTCACTCTGCTCCTCTAAGAATGAAAAATGGTATCTCACTTCTAATACTTCCACAAGGATATACAGTACTGGAACATAAACTATGAAGTCAGTGCTAGTGTCTGTTTCAAATCACATTAACTCCTTCCTTTACAGGGAAGGAAAGCAGGGTCCCAGTATGGTGGTCACATCCCTGTGACAATCCAACACTGTGCCATAAGCACAGCACAAAATGTCCTTTGTTATCCATACTTCACCATCCATGCTCAAATTATCATCATTCCCTCAAACATAACATTCTCTCTGACACTTCCAAATTTTTGTATAGGCATCATGTCAGCTTGGAAAAAACCTTCACTATTTCTCTGTTGGAAGTTTTCTACTCATCCTTCAAGGAACACATCACATTTTGACTTCTCTAAGAAGCCTTACTCAATCAAACTAAGTCAGTTACTCCCACTTCTACACTTCTACAACACTACTATTTACTTCTACTAAAGCAGTAAAAATAGTTATGACTATTATTTTAGATATCTGTCTGCAGGTACTAGAACACAGCTTCAACAAAAATATGATTTACATTACTTCCTCAAACTAGCCATTTACAATACTTTGGTACTAACAAATATGAGTTTTATAATACATAAATAAACAGCAAACCCCCAACAGCAAATACTCAAATATTTGGTGAATGGGTTGCTGAATGAAGATTTTCATTCACCCTGACAAATTATAACTGAGCTTCTCAAGAATTTATATATTCTAATTCAAATGTCACTTACATTTAAGTCTATCAATAGCCAAGTTCTCAAACTCTATTAGAGATATGTTTTCAGAAGGTGGCTCCAGGTAAAACTGAAGACTATGCGGGTAACAAGCATTCTTCTGGTCTCCTGCCAACCTCAGCTTCCTCCGCTTTCCTCCAGAAAACTGCATCTTGGTCACCTTTCAAAGGAAGCACATGAAAAGTTGGAAAAAAACAAAACATAAATCCACATACCCAGAAAAACACACAGTGAAGTTGAAAGCATGAATAAAATGTTCAAAGTGGTTAACCCTGGGTGACACATTTCTGTATTTTCCAGATTTTCTACAACACACCTGTTATAATTCTGTAAGGGGCGGGGGGAGGGTTTGGTAGGGAAGATGCAGGGAATGGTCCTAATCTTTAACAAAATGAGAGTCAGGTGATGTTCTGCTCACTGAGGGACAGTTTGTTGCCACCCTTAGATCTCTGCGATCCCAAGAGTTAAGATGGGGTTTTCTAGAAGTGCCATCCCAAAATGTGGCTAGATGAGAGACTTGATGGACTGTGTCCTGTTATTTTCTGATGACCCTGAGAAGCACAATGTCTTTTGGATCCAGTCATTCGGAACTCCTTTTGGGAACCGACCACAAGTGCTCTTCAAAGTTCCCACCTGGATCCTTCAAATCCTCCCACAGGCAGCAGGCCCTGTGCCCTAACCCGCCCACAGCCCCGCCTCGCAAGGTAAAACCTGCTCCCACTGCCGGAAAAGTGCTCCTTTTAATCTCAGCTTACAAGCCTCAATACCACGTTTGCTCTCCGTCCTAAGTCATTTCGCGATAGTTTCTTTTACCTGAGAACACCCCAACGAGCGAAAACACAACTGACAGCTTCTTTTCTCAGGTGGCGGGAGATTTCATTTGGGGACCGGAAGCGGAAGTGGCCCAGCCAGAAGCCCCACCCCGGACGTCCCGCCCATCCCGCGGGGCAGGGGGGCGTCTGCTCAGTTCTGCGGGTCTCTTGGCTTGGGCGACGTCTCAACTGCTTTGCTTACTTCAGAAGTTTTGTATGGGAGTGTTTGGGGGAGGGGTTGCTTTTTCGTTTTTGTTTTTGTTTTGTTGTTTCGGTTTTCAGCTGACCTTCCCGTGTGTGGGGTTGGTAGCTTCTGACAGTTGAAACCAGGGTGCTGGAATGCCAGTGTATATAACTTCCAGAGTTTCCGTAGTGTCTTCAAGGTAGACACTAGGGACGAGGTCTGGGCCTAGGGAAACGTGGTTCTGGTCCCAGGCCGGCACGCTTCACCCCCCCCCCCCATCGGGGCAGGAACGGGACCGAGCAGGCCCCTGTTAGGGACTTTTCCCCTCGCCGAGCATTTCAGCGACCCTGCGAGGTAGGTCTCATTTTTCAGATGAGAAAACAAGCTGAGAGGAATCATTATTTGCTCTTCTACTCAGGATACGCACTTGGTTTCTTCTTTTGGATGCAAGCCCCATAGGACTAGGTACCGCACAGTGCTGGCCCAGCGCAGTATTTGTCCTGTGTCTCAGAATGTGAACTCGCACTCTAGAAAGATTGGGATTACAAGAGATAAGCTCCTGGAGAAAGGAGGGTCAAGAAAGAGGCCACTCGGCTCATTTTCCAGATGTCCAGCTCCCGGCCTGAGCCCTCAGGTCTGCCGGGTTTCCACTTGTGGCCCCTAGGGGTCGTGTCTCCCTTTTAAAAAAGTGGCGCTGGGAGACTGGTGAAACAAGTTACTGGGTGTGAAGATCACCTTGACATGTTCAAGATTTTTTTTTAACGTTCATGATTTTAGAAATGCAAAGTATATTGAAGCAGTAAAGCACCTACACAGCATGAACTAAACTGTGGCTGTCCTTTGTCCTAAGCGCTTTTCATACAATTTTTATTCCCAAAAATACACAGTATAAGGCATGTTAAATTGAGTGAATTAGAAAGGTCACGTGTTCTCAGCCAAATTCACATCTAGGAAGACTATCCCCAGGAACCTGAGCTAACCATCTCACTATACAAATTTCATTAGTGAGAGCAGAGCTTCCCTTATCTTCTTTCTCCTGGTGTCAGATACATAAATGATATCACCTTGGCCAGAGAAGACACCTGAAAACGTGACCTGCCGTCAAAAAGAAAAAAAACTGATGCACAGATCATAACATTTACATAAAGTGCTCTGTGGATATGAAAAGAATTTAAATGAAATATGAAGAAAAAATCTAAAGAATTGACTGAAAATACATAATTGTGCATCTAAAAGCTTTAGAGTTAAGGGCAGGGGATTTAGCTCAATGGCACCGTGCCTGCCTCAAAAGCGCAAGGTCCTGAGTTCAATCCCCGGTACCAAAAACAAAAACTTTACAGAATTAGTTTTCAATCATCATAGTTTACCATAACATCAAAAAATTTGATACATGAGGATACACAAAGAACTTATGTCAGTTTATTAGAGAAAAGTCCTGAGACACAAACTGAAAAATGGAAAGATAATTTATATACATAAAAGTATGAAAAATCTTTATTACTGACAACAAAGAAATTTTTTCCTACAAAGCTGACCCAAGATCTAACAATGAATGCCACCTGTGTAGTTCATATAAGCCACCAAGGCTCTTTATGATCCCCATGTGGTGTCATTTTTTTTTTTTTTTTAGTTAGGTCACTCTCCTAAAGAAGATCATCTTTTGGGAACATGAACCACTGGACAATTTGGTGGATGGTCTCACAAAAATACACCTACAAGGCAAATTTGTGCACTATTTAAAAAAGGTTCCTTATCACCATGTGCAGCTGGTTGAGAATATCGCCAATACATGATTTTAAACTCAGTTTTGGAAAGTCCCTTTTGTTTGTGTTTAAGATTCTTAAATTGCCTACCACAATACTTTCCAAATTAAAAGATGAAGTGACTAGTGTGATTTTTTTTTTTTTTTTGTACCAGGGATCAAACTCGGAACCTTGCGCTTTTGAGGCAGGCGCTGGAACCACTGAGCTAAATCCCCGGCCAACTAGTGTGATTTTTACAACCAGCTCAGAAAAGTGGAAAAATCGTTATAACTAATATTACCAACATCTTACCATGTTACATAATAGCTGCCTTTTCATCATATTAAAAACATTTTAAATCTCAGAAAACAAAATAGCTTGTGTCTGTCAGCTATTCCAGCATCTTTATTATGTGCGAATGCTGCAGTTGTGGTCACTCCCTCACAGTGAAATCTGTTTGTAACCAGAGGGAATTACAATCTGAATCTACATAGCACAGCAGCAGTGATGCACAATAATGTTTCGCAGTGCAGTAGCCATTTTCAGTAAATTATGTACTCTTTCATGAATTCATTTCATAAACAAAAATGGGTTGATACAATGCTCAGCCCTGGCAACCAAGACTCTTATAAATTACAACCATTGACTTCACAATGAACAGGAAGAAAACATATATACATAAAATTTTATTTCCACTAAAACCATATACATCTCAAAAACAGGAACAACTGTGTCATTCACTTTTTCACCCCAATTCCTGGCACTCTTCATCACTTCAACAAATATTTATAAGATGGAATTGATAAACGCTGTGAAAGATGTATGGAAAAAAAAGTGCTGGGTTTAACTTCACATTAAACAGATGGTTTGAATCAACCTAAAAAGCTTCAAGACCTCATCTGAAAACGCCACACACATTCCTTCCAGAATGACTTGGCTGCGCAGTTTAGCCCATGACAAAGCACAGAATACCTTTTCTGAGAGTTTCCATGAATCATCGCTGCTCAATTCAATCCCCGCCCTAGGCAATACCAACTACAGACAGAATGCCCCATGGGGCCCCCACGGGGCATCCACCCTTAGAGGACTCCACAGCTCCAGGACTTTTGTCCCACAGTACGTTCCACAGTTGAGAATTTAGTCGCCATGCTCAGTAAATCAAAATAAGTGTTCATTCTTCCCTATGCAGGGTGTGTTGCTTTAAAAACCAAGGGTGTAGCAAGTTTCTTTACCAAGTGACCATGCTACAAATTCTAGGTTCTGCCAGCCCCACTCGCCATGGAAAACAGAAAGAGGAACCTTTTCCAGCAGGATAGCTGACCCATAAATCCTAATACAAACTTGGCCAAACCCTGCTCGCTCCACCCTCCCCATTTCACTGCCCACCTCTGGGTGATGGGTAGGAAAGAAATGTAAAGAGATCTCGTTCTTTCTCCTTCTGCTTCAGATTGCTTTTGTTAATCTAACAGCAAGGAGCAACAGAACTAGAGAGAAAGCATACTCTTAGAGGGAAGAAGAACTATCTGTCCATATATCAACATTGTTTGGTCCAGAAAGATTAACTGAGCACCTGCTAAGTGTCAGGCAACATTTTCTGTTCTGGGGACACAAAGGTGATAAAAGAGCCAAAACTTTCGGCCCTCATAAATCTTACACTCTAGACAAATAGAAACAACAAACAAGATAAATGCATACATTACTATGAAAGATAGCAACTGCTAGGGGGGTATTAAACAGAGAAAGAAGATATAAAGTTTCTAGAAGAGACATTGAAATTTTAGAAAGAGCAGCCAGGAAAGGCTGACTAAAAATATAACCATGAAGAAATTAGAGATTCAGTTATGTGTATCTTGGGAAGAATAGCTCTGCAGATAGATAGAAGGCTTATTATAAACAGGAGAATCCATATATGTGCTGGGTATTTCCCATTTCCCATTCTTCACCTAAAACCACTCTGGCCCTCTCTCCTGCCCTCTGATCCTGACTTGAACAGAATATATAAATGACTTCTTGTGCCTCTACTTACAGTCAGGTTCAGTCAATAAGTAGGCCTAAAAGGAGATGGAAAGGAGAAAGGAAAGTGAGACCAGTGTTTTCCTTCCGGTAGCTGACCCCTACAAGGTGGCCCATGTCCCTCAACCTGTCATTGCTCCCATCAAGGCAGAGGATCTAAATGACTCTCTTGCTTTGAGCCTGATAAGACCCCTCTTCCTTTTGCTTGGAGGCCTAGAGACAGTAAGTAACAGGCTGACTTCCGGTAACCCCTCCGTGGTGGCTGCACCCACCCTGTGGTTCCCTACTCTCACCTTTGTAAAAAATATCTGCAAAAAAAAAATCCTTGAGCTAGCCTATTTTGAATGTGCCATCTGTCTCTTGCTGGACCCTTACTGGTAAAATTTTACGTTTATATAAAAGTTTTAAAAACAAAAGTGAAATAATGTATTGTTCAGGGATACATACTGTATACTACAGGTAAAAAATGATCAAGTTCAATACAGTGGTTACGCTGAGGAGAAAAGGGGCTGGCACTGATGGGAGCCCTTCTGGACACTCCTTTCTCTCCCCATCAGACACAAGATGGATTTTCTAAGATTGTAATAGGAACTGAGATTTCAGGGCATGGACTGCTGAAGACTCAGCGGAGAGTATTCATGAGAAGCAGATGTGCTGGTCAAGGATGGTCCTCTGCCATTGCCAGCCACGTTCTGTAACAAGAGCTCTCTCTGACAACAAGCACCTCTTCCTTGTCTATATGTCTTCTCTCTAAACCTCTTGGGCGCCAAGATCCAAAGGTATTCGTACTGAGAATCACCACCCTTCCCTCAATTCTTAACTATACTTACCAGTGAAGTGCACCCCTGGCTGTAATAATGTAGGAGGTGTCACCTAGAAATTCCAGGCACAGTATATCCTCACTAGGGCTTCTGAGCACCCCAATGTGCCAGAGGGAGACAGCCCTCTCACTTGGGGTAGCATAGTGTCCAGCTGAACAAGAATCCTGAGGCTGGCTTTGGATAGAAAGATGAGTCATGAGATAGAAATCATAAGAAGTTTAATCCAGTATCTTTGGGTGTATCCATAGGGTAAGAGCAGTGAGGGGAACTGAATCTCACCCTGAACATAGGACATAGCAACTACTCACTCTTAAGGCTATTTACAGATATGGGAGACCAAAAAGAAGCCCAGAAAAAAAAAATCTGACCTTGGTTTAGACATGTAGAAATAATTTTAATACAGGGATTTATGAACACTGCTTATCATTTATAGACAACATTAGGCATTTCATGATTGCTCTGTGTCAAATTAACTATTGGCAGAATTTATTTTATTATAATCCTAATTATTCATGCCAGCTCAAAGCATAAAAAATATCTATTTGTAATAAACACATAACCCAATCTGGTACCTAACAATTTGGTACATGTCCCTTTACTGCTCTTACTCTATTTAAATTTAAACTGGACTGGAGTCCATTGTGCAAGACCAATCTACCTAGAATCATCTTACTGGTGTTTAAATCAGTTGAACAAAGAGAACCTCAGAAAAGAATCAAACTAATTAAGGACATACCGTGAAATACAATTTTACTTTATGCATCGTATTTGGTTTTTATTTTCAAACATTCTGTTCCTATAACCTGCTAAATCAGAATTTCTAAAGTGAGTCATATATTTCATGTGAGTCCAACTAGATCTTGGCAACTTTAGCCGTGCTCTTTTTGGGTTCAAGGTGCTATGAATGTTTGAATTTTTTTTTTTTTTTTGGTACCGTGGATTGGACTCGGGTCCTTGCACTTGCACAGCAGGCAGTGAAACCACTGTTGAATTTTTAACATGAAACTGGTTATCAGACCTTGAGCTCCTCAAAGTCAGGAAGATTGTCTTGTCCTTTCTGCCTCCTGCCTCTACCCTCATCCTTGGCACACAGCAGACACTCCATAGCTGTCTGTCGAACTGAATCAAACCTTTATATTTAGTCCCAATTCCAAGTGGGCTGTCGTATGTCTATGGTGTAATCCTCCACAGAAAGTGTGTTTTCACTCTAGATTTTGGCTTTCCCACTGAAATTCTTGATCAAAATGTTTTCTTTTGGTTGGATGATTTTGGAAACTGAAGTAGACGTAAATATGATCCTATTATGAAGTCAAGATTTCATTTCAACTTGACTGATATTTACGTCCAAAAGTTAGCATTCTCCACTAGAAACTGATCTTAGTATTTCAGAAAATAGGAGTCAAAAAATATGAATGAATATACCTTACTCTGCCTAATCCAAACACTTCCAGATCCAGGGTACAGAGAGGAAAGGGATGTGTGGAAGCATCTCTCCTCTATTTTCTCTTTTTTAAGCAGGAAAACATTTTTAGCCAGGGCCCATGGGGTGAAAACCTCATCACAGAAGAAATACGATTTTTTCCTGGGAGGTTAAATCTTTTGGGCCAGTCCTCCAGAAGCAGAGTGTATATACTTGGGACTCCACCTATGAAAGTGTCTTACTACTCTTCTTTCCAGGCTTCTCTGCCCCGGGGGCCCCAGGCAGTGGCCCCCAATCAAATGCTCCAGCCTCTTTCACAGGGCCGTGTTCCCTTCCCTCCCCCGGTGTACACACATACCCAGGCCACACAAGCAATGCCTAGAACCAAAGTCAGCTCTTCCCCAGTACATTCATGAAAGAATTAGGTTGTTTTGTGCTTTTTCCAATTGAGTCATAGGAGCAGATGTTTCTCTACAAGCTCTGATTAATGACCTTCACTGTGGGAATTTTCTGTCTGCTGTGTCGATGTAATCTAATCTTTGTTTATAGTATACTAAATCCAGATTTTTTTCCCACTATTTTTATTTCTCAATGATCTTTGGCATTGGTAGCTCACACAGTTTTCAAATAAATTTCATTTATATAACCAAACCTAGGGTTTTTCCAACCAGTCGAATCTTTGAAGTCCCCTCATTCTACTATAACTTTCACTTTTTTCTTTCTATTTTCCTTCTATTTTTATGGTAAGCTTTAACAATTTAATAAAAAGTATATGTCATATCATCTAGAAGGCTCTGTTACTTCCAAATAGTGCCACATGTGGCTTCAGTACAAGCCAGTGCACATAACCCCAATCCCATTGAGATGACATGGCTTGGTTTGCAGTGTATTGGTAGACATGTGCAGCTGCTTTTAGATTTGTGCATTCTAAATTCAAAACATCAAATATCAACCTTCCATCACCATCTCTAATTTGGGTTTGAAAAATTAAATTCTCAATTTGGATTTTTTCCAACAATTATGAAGATAAAACTAGCTACTATCTTGCAGTCACAATTTTGCAATTATAAGACATTCTTATGAATAAGCCTTTAGTTTCTTACATTTCTTATTAAATAGTAAGTCAAGATTTGGTTTGATATTTTGAAATCAAATAAGTGTAAAAAATAAAGTATTTTTTAAAACATAATACAGGGGAACTCAAACATGAAAAAAGTTCACTGGAGCCAAATATGCCAAATGATAGCTTGGTTTGCTGAACAAACTAAGATTTCATGTTAGTTGGATTAGAGATTTGTGGTAGCTCAGAAATTGTCATGGGGTAAGTTTTGTTTTTGTTTTTTGAGACAGGGTCTTACTATGTAAGACTATCCTCCTGCCTCAACCTCCCAAGTGCTGGGATTACAGGTATGTGCCACTACACCTGGCCAGATAGATAATTCAAAGGCATATGTGAGTCTGGAGAACCTGTCTACCTGTCCAGCCAGGGTTCACCTATTGTCACTAGGAGCAGTGCTGTTTGATTTTGCCTGGGGGTGCACCACCTTGTCACAGGACACAAGCAGTCTGAGTAAAATACATCCGCAACTTATTGTATACATAAAATGTACCAATAAACTTAATAAATAAAAAAAATACATGCCCAACAAGGGCTTCTCAGCTGGATTTTCTCTCTTCCATTTCTAGGTGAGCAATTAAATTCACTGACCTGCCGATCAATTATAGTCATAGTTTAGAATCTAAAAACAATGACAGTAATGACAATGATCCAGATGAGAAGTTACTGTGCTCCAAATTAAAAACAAATAAGGGTGACTAAGTTTTTCTATTATTGACTTCAACATATGCTCTTCAATTTCATAAGGACACTGGCCAGCAAATTAAATTAATATTAGCCATTTTAATTATATTGCATATTTTAATTGTATTGTATTT
>NW_004624753.1:19065485-19078911 GCF_000247695.1 Heterocephalus glaber | reverse complement strand
TTTATGTCATCTGCACTCTCTCCTGTTTCTTCATTGACTCCAATCAGTCTTATGTTATTCTTCTTTGCATCATCTAGCAGCTGCAGGATTGATTTCTCATGGTCCCTTACAATTTTAAAGACATTTTTTTTTCCTGGTCATTAATTGCCATCTTATCTTCTATATCTGAAATTCTGTCCTCACATTGGTTTATTCTGCTGCATAGACTTTCACTGGAGTTTTTAATCTCCTGGAAATCTGTGCATCTGTTTTATGGGTTCCATTTGTTTCCTATGTTGGGATTCCATCATGTTCCTCAGCTCTTTTTTTTTTATCTGTGTCCTCTCTAGATTTATTAATCATGTCTTGCACTATGGGCATGATCTCTGTTGTTATCTGAGAAATTATTTCTGATTTCATTTTTTCCAGATCCTCTTTTGTTACCAGTTCAGGGAGTCCAGGTGGTTGCATATCAGTGTTCCATCTTGTTTCCCTTTGGGGTTGTTTTAGGTGATTTGGAAGTCTGGTTTTGAAACTTGTTTATGTGTCTTCTCATTTCAAACCGGCGGGGGGGGCGGTGTGCTGCTGGCACCCCTGCGGCTCACCTCCTGTGTGCTGGTGGGGTGGTATGGAGGCCTGGAAGCCTCTTCTTGTGTGCTCAGAGCAGCTCACCTCCTCTGTTCTTGTGGTGGTGGTATGGTGGCTTGGAAGCACCCTCTTGTGCCCTGGGAGCTGCTCACCTCTCTGTGCTTGTTGGGGGAATGAGGGGGCTCGGTGGCCTGGAAGCCTCCTCTTGTGCACTGGGAACTGCTCACCTCCTCTGTGCTTGCAGGTGTGATATGGAGGCCCAGAAGCCTCCTCTTGTGTGCTGGGAATGACTCACCTCCTCTGTGCTCACGGGGGGCGGGGGGGGGTGCTCTGGACTTATAATAAGAGTCATGGCTTAAACTTTAAACTTCATTTGACACATGAGTATCCTGGGTTCCTTTTAAGAGCATTTCAGACACATTAAGACATTTGCTTCTGTAGCTAAAGAACTAGTCTATAAAAGATTTGATGACTTTCAAGTTTACAACTTAACAATAAAAACAAAAATAGTTGACTTATTGAGTATTTGCTGTAAGCCAGGCCATGTCTGAAGTGTTTTCTCCTTTCCACTAATCATTGCAATAATTTTACACTATTTTATAGGTGTTTCTTTTTACACTCATTTCACAAATGCAGAAATTGAGGCTTAAAGAGATTGGTACCAAACTGACACCAATCAAAAACTGAACAGAAAGTTTAAACTGACAAGTAGAGAGAAACTATGGCAAAATAAAGTATTTTTATCCTACAAAAATGTTATTCTAATAAAGTACATATACATCCCAAGTGAAGTGATGGATCAGGGTAGATAAGTCAATGACAACAAATGACTCCTTTCTAGGGAATTTATGGAGAACATATTTGGGGTGCAGTTACTGTGACTGCAAAAATGGAAAAACATTATTTAATTAGATAAAACTGAAAACTGATGTTTTCAGCGCTGACATTATTAGTGCTCTAGTAAAAGGAGTTCCTCACTTAACTCAGTAGGCATTCAGTGTTTATTCCTAGAGATTGAGGTGGAATTTATATGCAAAATCTAAAAGCCCAGAAATAGTCTTGAGCATATGGCAGAGAGTTCATGTTGAAATGCTGAAACACACGACACTGCCCACAAGAAAGAAGCCACTGTGGTCTCACAAAACCTGGCTTCCTTGGCTTACTTCCACTGACTCACCTTGCAGCTACAGGGTATTTAAAGAGAAATCCTGCTGCTTGCTACTCAAAATCATGCAAATTGCAGATTTTCCTTCTGGTTTTTAGTGTCTCATCTGTTCAGCCTCTTTATAATAATACCCCTGAGCCTGAAAACTAGTTAAGTTCTCCTTCATTTTTTTCATTCTCCTTTCCTTATAATTTAAAAATTAAATTATCTAACTTCATTCTACTTTCATGAGGTGGGCAGGAAGTCTGTTTCCTGTCGATGATGAGCTAACATGATGAGCTGACAATGCATGAGGAAGAGTTGATCCACACGCTGGTGGGGAGAGTCACCTGGGAAAAAGTGTGTTCATGTTTGGAAAATGAGTCAGTGTCTAGAAACCAACTGCATTTAACTCAAAATTGGCCTGACTGAGCAAATTGGAAATTCTTCAAGGGAAGCTACATAATGAATATATCTAGAATTGTCATTCAGGGAATTATTTATAACAAATTTTATTTAATTGCAATAGCATCAATTCCTGGAGCATAGCTGGAATGAGTTGATGGGTTTTTTAAATTAAAATATGTACATCGAGTCACTAGATGCATTTAGAACTTTTCCTAGAATTGTTGAAGTCTGCATGAGCATGTTCTGCTAAGTGGCCGAGTGTCTGCCCTACACCAAAGTATATGCAAAAACAAAACTTTGGAGGAGCAAAACCTTGCTAGCACCTGCCACCATGACAGACACCACAGGCGCATTAGACACTTCATATTAAAGAAATAATTTGAACAAGATTTTCAGGAAATCAAGTTTCTCTTCCTCTTCAACCTAATGATGCAAATCAGATTGCAAATCTCCCCACTCTGTAAATAAAAACTGAAGAAAGAATGGAAGAGGTTAACAAGTGACCTGATAGCTTTGAAATGCTGCACTGCATGATGACCTGAACCCCCCCCCCAAGTAGTTCAGTAGAGTCCAACACAGGCCTTGATCAGAGATTAAGTTTCTTCACCATTTTCACCCTGGAGAAGGGCAGAGTCAGGACCATTAGGATTAAGATGAATTTCTGAGCATTTCATTGCATGGCACAGCTCACAATTGCTCTCACATACATGGACCCCAGGACCCTCGTGAAAACCCTATCAAGTAGGTGTGTTGTGTATTATTCTTACTCATTCTGTGTTGCAGAGGAGGCAAGAGTCTTAAGTCTCCAGATAACCCAGTTCTCTGTCCTCCACCAGTCTCATCTTGCCAGGCATGATGGTGCGCATCTGTAATCCCAGCACTCAGGGAGGCTGAGGCAGGAGGATCGTAAATTTGAGCCCAGCCTGGACAATTTAGGGACTTAGCAAAACCCTGTGACAAAATAAAATATAAAAATGGGCTGAGAATGTAGCTCAGTTGAAGGCCATGGATTCAATCCCCAGTACCCTGGTATCAGAAGATAACCCCAGAACACTGGTATTGGAAGGACAGTGTATGTTTATTCATTTATTCAATGACAGAAATGATAGCCCTGGCTCTGCCATTATATTCTGTGAAGCAATGGGTTGAGTATTTAAGATGATAACAAGCACTTCAGGAACAATGAAGAAGAAAGAAATCAGTGTAATAAGTCACACTCTGCAAAGTAAATGCAGATCACTCCCCTGATGACAACAAATTATTACTCCAGAAAACTAGCACAAAAATGAATGCCCTGGCTTAGGCATCAACTAAATCTGCACTAACAAGAGCTCCAGGTACCATGCCACTCAACACCGCAAGAAAACCTGAAATATTTAAATAGCAACTGTCACTAAGGACATCTTCAGGATGCTGAAAATGGAGAAAAGAAAGTGAGCTATCAACTGGGGACAAACAAGACTGCTTGTTCCCTCATAAAGCAAAGCCCATCATTCTCTCTCGGAACACATAAACACTGAACCACCCAAGGCAGGCTATAACAAGCTCTTTCAGCTACCCATCCTCCTGATCTATAATCTTTCGAGAAAAGAAATCACGCAAAGAGCTGCAAACACGAGGCACTCACACAAACATGTACCAGGCAAGCAGCATGTGGTCCAGCCTAATGTATGCTCATGGGTCTGGGAAGGGAGTTCAAAACTCAGCCTGGCCATTTATTAACCATTGTCAGGGACACAAAAGTGAAACAAACTCAATCTGCCCTTGCAGTTGTCAGTGTTCGGGGGATAAGAGATAAATTACTATGAATAAGTGAGATGATGACAGATGGTCCCTAACATGTGTTGAAATAATGACCTCCAGCATTTTAGAATGTGATCTTATTTGGAAATAGGGTCTTTCCAGTTATAATCAAATTAAAATGAAACTGTTAGGGAGGCCTTCATGTGCTCTTTCTGGCATCCTTAGAGAATACCGTGTGCAGACCAGAGTCAGAGGGAGAAGATGGCCATGCAGCGCCGGAGATGGAGGGTGGAGTGCTACAACTGCAAGCCAGCAACAGCACGGACAGCTGAGTGACACAGAAGCTGGGATTCCCACCAGCAGCCATCAGAGATGCTCTGCAACACCTTGATTCCCAACATCCAGCCCTCAGAATTCTGAGACAATACTTTGGACCCCAGAAATTCACAAGGGTTATGTTCCTAGAGCACCTGCAGATTGTGAAAAAACACAAATTTCAGATATGGTCAGAAAAATACCTAGTTTTATAATTTAAACCCTAAATATGCTACATGTCCTGCAGTTATGTGATTTAACAAAATACTATATTAATAGTCTTAGAGGTGCAGGGCATTTTGGCGGCATCTTAGAGATCTTAGGGGTTTAAGAACAAACCTGAGCACTGGAGACAGCTACACGTATTCCCTGTTATGATGCGGGAATGCTGGTGCCTATGCGGAGGAGATGGGTTACTGGGCAGCAGCCAATCAGCAGCAAAGAGAACTGAATAATGCTTTCAGGTTAGCTACTTGGAAACCTCCCTCCAAAAAAAAAACTGCGGAGGATATTTGCAGTTTCCATGAAATTGTGAGGTTTCTGAACAATCATTAGTTACGTTCTAAGGAAAAAATCTTTGAATGACTGAGGCTGCGAACGCTGAACCACAACTTTGCAGGGGAATATTGTACATTTCTGTTCTCTCAAGCCACCCAGAGTTTGATACGTGTAACTGTGTCCCTAGGAAACCAAAACAGAGGGAGAGTCTATTTCATGTTAAAAGATTCCAGCAAAAAAAAAGATTACAGCAGACTTCTCTTTTTACTGGTACATGACTTCAGCACATACTGATCACACCCATCATGGGAATAGGTCCCTGCACATGACACACTTTCATTCTTTTCATTCCCCTTCCCCTCCCCTTTCTCCATCTCTAAATTCTCTTTCCCTCTTTCCTATTGTCTTTCATTTTGCTCTTTATTTATAATTTGCGTTTCTCATATAAGAGATGTCATGCAACATTTAAGTCTGTGTGTCTGATTTATTTCACTTAACATTTATGGTCTTGAAGTGCATCTATTTTCCTACAAATGACTCAAGTGTATTTTTCTTCATAGCACTTCTGAAAAGTGTCTATTCATTTCAGTTGCCCATTTTATGATTGGGTCTTTTATGTGGGGGGGTCTGAGTTTTTTTAATTCTTTATATATTACAGATAAAAACTTACCATATCTGGTCAAATGTGGTGGCACATGCCTGAAGTCTGTGTGTCTGATTTATTTCACTTAACATTTATGGTCTTGAAGTGCATCTATTTTCCTACAAATGACTCAAGTGTATTTTTCTTCATAGCACTTCTGAAAAGTGTCTATTCATTTCAGTTGCCCATTTTATGATTGGGTCTTTTATGTGGGGGGGTCTGGGTTTTTTTAATTCTTTATATATTACAGATAAAAACTTACCATATCTGGTCAAATGTGGTGGCACATGCCTGTAGTCAGAGCTACTTGGAAGGCTGAGGTGGAAAAATCTTCTGAATACAGGAATTTGAGACTAGCTGGGCTGAGAAAATTAGTGAGATTCTGTCTGAAAAAAACTTTAAAAGATATATAGCAACTGAATAAGCTGGTTTCCCCATTTACAGTGATAAAAGCATATTATGAAGGGCCAGGGATTTAGCTCAGTGGTTTCACTGCCTGCTGTGCAGGCACAAGGACCCAAGCTCAATCCCCGGTACCAAAATAAAAAAGCATATTATGAAAATCCACCATGCACGAGGTTTGTACTATGAATCATTCATCTATCCTGGAGTGGCCTCTGGCTATACCGCTCACCTCCTCGCTGACCGTCCATGTTCTGTCCCACAGGGGTTGGTTTGTATGGAAGCTTCAGTGTGGCAAATGGAAAAGAAGGAGGGTTGGGGTGGGGAGGGTAGTGAATTAGGGAGAGAGGAGGATGGAACTGATGAGAAAGCATCCGTTTCCTTTCTGTTCCTGGCCATGACCTTTGAAAAAGAGGGTGGAAGCAAAACTAGAACCTCTGTGTGTCATTTTGTTGTCATGTGAAACTAGATGAGAAGCTCTAGGCACAAGCCCAGCACATTTGGGCCTACAGGGCTCAGAGCCAAGGGAGACCATGCCCCTCTCTCTTCCTCAGAACTAGGCCTTCCAAAAACCAGACTTGTTGGGAGCATTAAGAGCCAACATCCTCGAGGGCCCGGGATTTAGCTCAGGAGTGCCGCTCCCTGCCTCACAAGCACAAGGTCTTGAGTTCGATCTCTGGTACCAAAAAAAAAAAAAAAGAGTCAACATCCTTGGTACGGGCTGTGTATTCATGATCAGTGACCCTGGAAAAAGTTTAGTCTTGGCAAAGCCTCAGCAAGTGGCCTTGAAAGCAGAAGTGACATGAGGGAACTGGGACAGAAGAAAAATAACAGGGCAGAAATCCATGACAACCAGAAAGAAAGACTAGTTAGAAAGGACACTTCTTTGGAAACTTCTAGAAACAATTCAAAGGGAATTAATTTCCTTCAGTCAAGCAGAAAGAGATCCATGCTGTAAAAAAAAATAGAATGTAAAAAGAGAACCTTGTTTTGTGGACTTTGTTTCAGGAAAACAGGCTGATGAGGCCTGGAATTTATGGGTCAGGTACAGAGTTTTTAATATCATTCAACCAAAATGCATCATTTTTTCCCACTTCCTACTTTATCAGCAAGAAAACTGAGGCTCAGGGGGTACTTAACTTTTCTCAACCAGGAATTCAGCCATTATGTGACTGAATCAGAAATAGGACCATGTGCATCTGCCATGAAGGCCAGTATTCTTTGACTATGCCGCACTGCTAGTATGGCCACAGGGGAAAACAGAACACGTGAAAAGTGTTTGAAAAAGAATGCAGTAGATCCAAGTATCAGCCAGGGCTCTGGGTGGAACAAGTCACCTCAAATTATCCAATACTGCCAGTTGTGGGCAGGATCAAGAGAATCAACAAGGGCTTCTGACACACCCAGAGATCAGCAATGGAAGAAAGGAGACCTCAGGAGACTTGCTGAGACCTAGCGGAGGGAGGAGAAGCCATGCGCAGCATCAAGGACAGATGCTGCCCTGACAGAGAGGGTGCTCCAAAGCAGGAGGTGAGAAGTAACCTAAGCTCTCCTCTCACCTCCCAATCTCCTGTGCGTGGCCCCAGCTGGAAACCAGCTGTCAAGGGAGGCTGGCCAAGGCAGGAGCAGGGATAAGGGATACACAGATGGAAGAAGAGGAAAACACTTTCATGGGGTACAGGGACGTGTTGTCCTGTTTTACTCTTGATCTATTCCCTGTCCTCCTTGGTTCTGTTCTGTATCATGGAGAATTACTTTGCCCAGCTTTCTTTGCCAGTAGGAAGCTAGTGTGGAGGGCAGATAGGGAGAAACCAATGTATTTCTGCCCTTTCTCTCTGCTTTCAGACAGTGTCTCTGGCAGTGATTGTCTTTACTATGGATGTAGCTTTTGCTGCAAGGCCTGCTGTCATCCTAGCTTCTGCTTGGTGATCTGGATCTGTTTGTCCCTTAAGCTTCAGACATGGTAGCAGCTTCCTGCTCCTGATAATTTCAGGGATGCCTCACTGTCCTCCTTTCATCTTCTTAACTTTATCATCTCCTATGTACCCACCTCCTTGTATTAAATCCCCTCTGTTTAAACAGTAACAATGAGGTTCCGGGGATTTAGCTCAGTAGTGTGGTGCCGCTGCCTGCCTCGCAAGCACAAGGTCCCGAGTTTGATCCTTGGTACCAGGAAAAAAGAAAGTAAGAATGTTTGTTGGACCTGGATTGATAAATGAAACTCGTATTGGAGGATGTCAATCTTCCCAGGAAAGGATGAAGAAAATAAATGTAAATATGACTTGTAAATCAGTATTAGTTGAATCTATCACTATTGAAAGCCTGTTTCTTCCTCTCACTGAAACTTCTAATCCCGCAACCTCCAACGCTCTGATCTACTTCTTGGCCTGGCTTGCATCCCTGGAAGACATGCATAGGCAATATTCCATTAGAACCCTCACTTTCCTGCTGAATTGTCCTGCTATAACTATGTTATCAATCCCTGTCCCTGAGTAGAGTGAATTATCTATTTTTTTCTGTCCCTACTATTTTACTAGAAAAAGAAACACTACATGGCCCAAATTTCTTCTTCAAGATCAGTCCTGGATTGGTCCCATTATTTATATCCATACTGTTCATCTTCAACACTCATGCACCTACTGCATTTAGAACAAAGGCTGAGAAAATCACTCTTCTTCACCCCCTTGAGTTTGGGCTGCACCCTAGTGACATAGGAGAGTAGGGCATGGCAAGGTTGGCTGGGAAAGCAGGCATGACTTGTAATTACACCAGCTGGCTCTCACTCTGCAGAGCATACTTCTTTTCCACCTTCAGTAAACACAAATCCTCAGTACCTTTTCTCTGTGTCTTGTCCAATTCTTTGTTCAGGACACTGAGAACCTAGAAAGAATCCCTTTGGGCCTCAAAAAAGCCAGTAACACACCTACTCAGGAAGTTGAGGCAGGAGGATCACAAGTTTGAGGCCAGACTGGGCAATTTATTGAGACTGTATCTAAATTTTAAAAATAAAAGGGGCTAGGAATGTAGCTCAGAAGTAAAGCTGTCCTAGGTTCACTCCCCAGCACCACACATACACGTACACACACACACACACAAAGATTCACATTTACCCACAACTCTCCAAACTACCTTTGCAAACTGAATGCCATCTCAAATATATTTCAAGGTCCAATATCAATAGCTTAAATATACACTTGTGTGGGCTCTGCCATGTGCTTTTGCTGTATGCTAGAAAACAGCTCAGTCTAGCCGTTAAATGCAGAAATGTTATAGATTGTATTATTGGTCCTGATTCTTTACTACACTGTAGCTGTGCCCTTTGTCCTTGACTTGGGATTTATATGTGCTGACTACAGCTCTTGAGAACAACCTTTGAAGGGAGTAGGAGAAGCAAGATTGACAGGAAGCAAAACGGGACTTTGTTGCAACCAGGCCCCAGCTAATCCCACAGGAAGCTCTGGAGCTGGGATAACATTTGAGAGGTGTCTTGAATTAAAGCAAGGATTAGGGGCCGGGGATTTAGCTCAGTGGTTCCGCTGCCTGCCTCACAAGAGCAAGGACCCGAGTTCGATCCCCGGTACCCCCCCCCCAAAAGCAAGAATCAGACCCCTCCTCCCATGTGACCAGTCATTGGACCTAGGTTCCCATGGGAGCAGCTTTGGGCAAAGCAGTTCCCTTCTGCTGAGACAATCCCTGGTGGGCAGTGGGGATGGGGCTGTGGAGGACAGAGACAGGGGAAGGGGCACGGCCCATCTCTAAGCCATCATAAGCAAGAATTCCCTCAGCTCAGGGCATGAGTACTCCCTCCGGTTCTCAACACAACCAGGAGGTGCACACAGCATCCCCCTACATTGCACAAAGTACAGTGAGTGCTGCCAATGTCATCCACCAGAAAGCCAGGCTCAGAATAACCTCAGTGTGTCCTCTCCCACCTTTTTCACCAGAGCTGGCATTTCACAGCTTCTGCTCTTCCTCAAATGCAAAATGAACATGAAAGTAAACATTTTGAATCAATTCAGGACATTGAGGCAGCCACAACAGCACAACTAAAGATACTCATAAAAGAGGACTTTCAGAAGTGCTTCAGAAAGTGACAAGAACAGTGGGATTAGTGTGTTGGAAGCAAGGGGAAGTATTCTGAGGATTCATGGTAATGTATCTTTCACTCTACTAAACTTTTGAAATTTAAATACTCACTGTATTTTGGGGTCATTACCTCATTTGAAAAACAGTAAGAGAGGCTGGTACATAGTAAACTCTCACTAATATGAGTTGTTTTCCTCCTTAGTTATTTTCTGGATATTTCAGGGGTTGCTGTTTTGCTCCTCACTTTGGTTTAAGCTCGAAAAGCCCTGCCTTAGCCCTTCCCAGGATTCTCTCCAGCATGTTGCTTTTGGTTCCTTTCTGTGGTCTTTTGTAATGTTTCAGGAATGCAGTTTTTCTTTTCTCTCCTTTTTTTTCAACACCATTTAAAACAAAAAGTGGACATTTTAGGAATTTGAAAAGTGAATGGGAATGACTTAGTTTCATTCATGTTTAAAATGAGAAAGCCACCAGGAATGGAGTGCTACAGCTAAATTTCAGAGGTAGCGAAATAAAACATTTTCAAAGTCTGAACTCCCTTTGCAGCAAGGCTCAGACCCACTGGTTATAAAACATAAAGTATGTACTTAAGAACTCTTTTCTGTAAGCCATGGGATATGTGTTGTCTCATCTAGTCATAGCTCATCTGGGAATGGATTTTCTGATGCAAATGAGTTTTTTAAAAAAGCAGACGGTCTCTTCATTTAGTTAACACTACTTCTGCACTTCATTTTTCTCTGTTGGCTTTAGAAGGAATAGAAGAAAAGCAGAACACTCTGCCAAAACTTGACAGTAGAATTTCAGTGAGGAAAAATTCTCCACCTACAGCAATGTTTTAAAGTGGCTTCCAGTGAGAGCACCTCAGGTTATGCTGGACACAGCAGAGCAGCACCTTTGCAAGGTTAAGAGAGCCCAGAAGTCACAGCAAAAGACCAGTGTAGCACCAGGGGGCACCTCCCTTTTCTTTCCTCTCTCCTCCACCTGAGGAAATCTTTGGCTCAATAGCCCCAGCCCTGGAAGGGCAGATACTCCAATTCACCACTCACCTTGCTGGTCCCAAATCTGCCTTCTCCTCCAGTCCCAGAACCCAAACATGTGGGGGGCAGAGAGCAGGATAAGTGCAGCCTACAGAATGGGAGCATGGCCTGGCAGATGCACCTTTTGCTATTCCCCTTTGCCTACCAATATCTTCTAGGTTCCTTCTTCTTCTTTGTTTTTTGGGGGGTTTTTTGGTACCAGGGATCAAACTCTAGTCCTTGCGCTTGCAAGGCAGGCAGCGGCACCACTGAGCTAAATCCCCAGCCCTCTAGGTTCCTTCTTTTTTGCACCTAGAGATAAAAGCATATGAATCTTGACTGTAACTCGGTGACTGAGTGCTTCTAAGTTGCCATATTCCATGCTAAACTCACAACCACATTGTTGGACCACAATTTTTTTTTTTTTTTGAGACAGGGTCTCACTATGTAGTTCAGACTGGCCTTGAACTCACTATGTAACCTAGGCTGGTCTCCAACTCAAAGCAATCCTCCTGCCTCAGCCTCTGGAGTGCTGGGATTACAGGCATACACCACCACACCCGGCTGACCACACATTATTATTTCTAGATAAAGGGTGAACTTGAGACTTAGAAGGACATTTAAATAAATTGTTCAGGGTTACAAGTAGGTTATGGGACAGAAGCACTGGGCACTGGAACAGATATGACAGGGAGGTAGAATCTGTTGTACTGACTTGCTTCCGATGCACAGCAAGCCATGTCATACAGAAGCAAGCACTTATTTCTATAGCATCTAGAGGTCGTCTTCTGGGCTGGCTGATAAAGCTGAGCTTGGCTGGGCAGCGGCCAGCATAGTCTGTTCCACATGTGTTCCCTCTTCCTCCTGAGACCAGCCTGTCCAAGAAGTAAACTGGAAATATGCAAGGTTTCCTAAGGGCGGGGCCTGGAACTGGTTTATTGACTTCTGCCTCATCTGTTGATGAAGGCAAGTTACAAGGCTAAGACCAAGGTCAAGGATCAGAGAGACACAGCGCACTTTGGTGTAATATAGGGGATTCTGTGTGCACCTCCTGGTCATGTTGAGAACTGGAGTACTTATGCCCTAAACTGTGGGAATTCTTGCTTATGATGGCTCAGAGATTGGCCCTGCCCTTTCCCCTATCTCTGTCCTCCACAGCCCCATCCCCACGGCCCACCAGGGATTGTCTCAGCAGAAGGGAACTGCTTTGCCCAAAGCCACCCTGTGGGAACCTACTCCAGTGATTGACTGGACACAGCCCTGTGCATACCCAGTGCCAGATGGCACAGACCTGGCCACACCGACTAACAACTTTGCAATTCCTTCTTACACTAACCCAAATCATTCCAGAAGCCTATTACCAAACCCATACAAACAAGAGGCATTAAAGTGTGCGGAGGATTTTATATATCTTCTGACATATCTACAGACCAAGTCCTGAGCTCAGTCTCCTCCTTTACTGGGATACACCCCCCTAACAAACTACTCCTGAAATCATTCTCTAACTGGAGCTAACTTAACCACAGTTCATGTCAACCCTAATTACACAGGTTACCATACCCCAACTAGTTTCCTTCCATATAGGTCACTTTCCTTGCAAACAGAGGTGACCCTGAAACCTGGACAGCTGAGGACAGTGCCCACAGACTGTGATGAGAGGGGGGACCCTCCACCTCCTGCCTGGGCTTCAGCTTTGATCCTGGTCATCTGTACTCTTGAGCCACAGAAGTGTAAATCTGGGGCAGCCTCCCCCTCTTCATCCTGTCTGTTTCTCTCAAAGTCCATCCCAAATTTACTGAGCTAATGTATTCTGTTTCTATTGACTACTAAACATAATGATTTCTTTCCTTCAACATGGCAACAAGGCAAGGTGAGGCTTCCACCACAAAGGGCAGGAGGACTGAGAGGTACAAGAGAGCTGTGTGGGGAGCCAGCAGTGCTATTTATTACTATGTATGTCTGCTGTGTGATCTTGGAAATCATAACAATAACTACCTCATTGATTGGTAACCACTCATAAAATCACATAGAGCTTCCAGGATGTGATGAACCTCCATAACTAGAGTGGCTTGGAATATGCAGTTCTTGGGATAAGCTACACATTCTGGAGATCAATGAAAGGCCAGTGCTCAATGCAGAGTTACATGATAAGTAAGTGTAGTCTTCTGTAAACATAAACGTACTCCCGAAGAAAGGGTGATTAAGTCTTTGCACAGCACTCAGGAAGGAATTTATAGTCAACATTATGTTGTGATGTGTCTTCTCAAAGAGAGAATACATGGTCCTCATCCTCAATGGGGTAAGGCATGGAGTTTTAAAAGCTAAAAACTGTGCCTCACAAGCGCAAGTTCCCGAGTTCGATACCCGGTACCAAAAAAAAAAAGTAAAAAAAGCTAAAGACTAATGCTGGACAATTGGAGGAGCCAGGTTAAGACTGTTTGATTAGGTGAATTAAACCATGCAGGAATTCAGGAGGGAATAATTAGTAAACAACGGAATTAAGCCAGGCATGGTGGTATGCACCTATAATCTGAGCTACTTTAGGAGGCTGAGACAGAAGAATCTTGAGTTCAAGGCTAGCCTGGGCTACACAGTAAAATGGGGGGG
>NW_004624753.1:18976305-19039429 GCF_000247695.1 Heterocephalus glaber | reverse complement strand
GATGGATTTAACTCCTAGATCAGTCACTGGAAAACAGAAATATCTTGAGCAGTATCATTAACTTCTCTACCCTCAGCTTTTTCTTTTATAAAACAGAAGTAGGTGTCACTCATTTCATAGAGATGTTATGTGGGATGACTATGAAGTCCCAGTGCTTACATGTGGAGAGCACATCCAACTGAGGATGGCGCTAGTAGCAGTGGTAAGACCAGCTGTCAGAACAGTGTGGTTTGGAAAGAAGTTTCTTGGCATCTGACTCATGGCAGGCAGAAGGCCTAGATTTTTTTTTTTTTATCAACTCTCTGAGATTTATTGCAAAGTAATTTATTTCTCTGTACCTCAGTTTTCTCATATTTCCGTAGGCATAATGATATCCCCAAAGAATCACAAAGTTGTAAGGACCAGGTGAAATCATAGTTGTGAAAACCCTTTGAACTCAGTGGAGCCCCATATGAAGTATATTAAGTTCTAAGTGTATAATTGGGTATTCTGCTACTTGATGGATCCTTTGGGAAGCAAAAAAGGCCTTTTGTAAATTAAGGTATTTCATATTTTTATTCAAAGTAGATTACCTGTGAATGAATTACTTTCTTAGATTTGCCTTTGCAACAGAACAAATGGTTAGTGTTCTTAATATCTAGTACCACAGATCACTCTGGGAAACTTTGATTGTAAATTTAGCCCTTACCTGTTAAAGCAGACCTACCAGGCTTAATGCAGTTGTACCTGGGTTGTACCACATTTAGTCGTTACTTAAGCATCATCTAGGTTCATGATTTAGAGGGTGGCCTGCAGAATTAAGAGTAATTGGGCTCAAGAGTGCAAGTAATATATTTGGAAAATCTAACATAAAATCTAATCTAAATCTATGTTGAGATTCTGGAGAGTTTTATAAATGCAGGAAATAGGAAGTTGGAACAAACCTTTGTTAAGTGGAGATTTATGTGCTAGGAATTTTTAAGAAAGTTCATTAAGTATAATACAATCCTTTAGCTTTCTCAGGTAGGTCTTTTTAGTCCTATTTAAATAATGGCACAGATGATTAACTAAGTTGTCAGGAGCAGACAGCTAATCTTTGCCTGAGACAAGATTTGAACTTGAGGTCTTTGAATTTGAGCCTAAGCAAGTGCTGGTAATGCTGGTCATAAAGAACCTCACTGACCTTCCTCTGGAACTAGATCCATCCATTAGTTGCTCTCTGTCATATTCATAACTCCTCTCCTTTGTCCATTTTTTAAGTTAGACTTTCACTGTAATTTCTGTGTACCTTTTGTTTTTTCTTTCACATTGTACTTTTCATCTTTCGCTGTTTTTTTCTTTTCTAATACTTAATAAATTCTTTTGGATCTTTTATATCAGAAATCTGAAAGGTCTAAATAGGTATAAAGGGTATAAATAAAATAGCACTTTCATTTCATCTTTCCTGAATATTGAACTTTTGGTGCTTGCAGCAGACACACATGAATGAACATATTAATCCAGAGGTTTGATTATAACTAGTTGTGTTTTTCTAAAATCCTAAATATCTTGCACTATTCAGTGACCACTGGAGTTCTGAAACCCCCAAATGTTATAATTTATTTAATTGTTTTTCTTTTTTTACATCAAGAGACATGGGTATAGTTATGGGGCAGATATTATCTGAATCTTTGAAGAATCCCTTTTGTTCTGTGTACTCTGAAGAAGAATCCTGTATTGAAAGGCTATGCCAGTGAAACATTACTGCTGTTTCACCTCAGTTCCACACAAGTGCACCACAGACCAGTGTAGGGACAGAGCACTGAGTGTGCCTTGTGAGGCTTGGTAGGCCTTTTAGCATGTGTCAGGGAGGGGCCTAGGCCTAGTTTTTTATTTTGGTCTTGGTTGGTTGGTTGGTTGGTTGGTTGGTTGGTTTTTTGCAGTACTGGGATTAAACCCAGGACCTCACACATGCTAGGCAAATGCTCTACCTTAGAGCTATTCCCAGCCCCATTTACATTTTTATTTTGAAACAGGGTCTTACTAAGTTGCCCAGACTGGCTTCAAACTTGCAGTTCTCTTGCCTCATTCTCCCCAGTAGCTGGGATTATAGACATACATCGCCACCCTTGGGCTGGCTTTAAATTTTAAATTGAGTGAATTATTATATATTTTAAGAAATAAGGCTGAGGATTATCAATTATTATAGGAAGATTTTCTTTTTGGGCAAGTCAAGGAAAGGAATGTGGCATTTTTAATATTAGTAGATCAAGAAGGTTATTGTCCCAGGACCTTAGTTCTTGATTGAAAGTTTTCCATTTCTTAGGAAGTTGCCCCAAATCTGTGGATGCTTTAGGTTTCATCTCTAAAAATGCAAGTGATTAGTTGTTTGGAGCCAAAGAGCATGTTGTTGAGTTGTATGAGGGGGACCGAAATTAAAAATAAAAAGAAAGAAATCTTAGAGAAAATGGGAAGGGGAAAGAAAAGAAAAATTCTCAAGACAAATCCAGTTGTAATTAAACAACATAAGTAACAATAACTGTTAAGATATTGGCAAGTTTTTATTTGTGATCATTTTCTATCTGTAATGTATCCTAATTAAGTGATTTTTCCCCTCTTGTTTTACAGAGGTCAGAGGTCAACTCCACTCACCCATGATGGACAGCCAAAAGAAATGCCACAGGCTCCCGTACTTATTTCTTGTGCTGACCAGTGAAGCGCCCTTTAATTATAAAACATTGTGCTTTACCTACTACCCTAGCCTTGTCTTTACCAAGGGATGCCTGTGAGTCCAATTGGTAGAAAATACAGACTGAACACAAGTGCTTGTTGCCCTGTGTGGCCCAGATTCACTTGAAGCAGAAGTTAGCATCCTGGGCCAGTTTGTTCTTTTGGAACCCAGAATCTTTGAGGATATTGTCGTCTTTGTGATACTGAACAGAAACAGAATGAGTCTAGAGCTTTGCTTTCCATTGAAGGCTTTTGATGGTAAACGGTGGTAACTTGGTAAAAGACTGCCTTTACTGTAGCTCATCCAGCATCTCTTTTACCAACCAGAGAGTGTAAAACTAGTTTCATATATTGCCTAGTTATTCTTTCAAAACAAAATAAAACAAAACCCTGACACACTGCACTAGTTATTATTAGATATTCTTAGTCTTTTTTGTACATGGAGATTTAAGTTCTACGATGATTTATATAATAGGATATACCTACATTTATATTGTAGAATAAATATAAAAAAGCCTGTTCCAGAGACTCTCAAGCAGCATGGGTAGGCAGATGTACCATTGTTAGGGGTTTATGCTTGGCCTTGTGGTCCATATATTCTACACTTTTATATTTGCCACCAGAGTGGTAGTTTGCTGACAAAAAAAAAGAGAGAGACAGAGACAGAGAGAGAATTACAATTTTTACAATCTGAATTTTTTTCTTAGACTTGAGTGACCAAGAATAATTTGCTTGGGGAAAATTGTGGCAAATATTTTCCCAGACAGGGGAAGAGTCCTGCAGATTACAGATTACTGATGCTTTCATGCCTTGAGGATTCTTTAATTTTTACACAGTGGTCTAAGTGACCAATGGATCATTCATACAAACAAACAAAAAAGACAAAAATATTATTCAGAAGTGACCTTAGTATTACTTCATTATTCTAAACACATTGAAGACACTCACTTCATGTGGACTTGGAGCTACAGACCTTTTACATCCATCACAGACAGACTGGACGGGTTGCAATTGCTATGCACAGCCTAATTGGCACTGCAAGTTTTTAGAGCCATTTCAAGTTTGTGTTGAGTAGGAGGTATAGCTAAATGATGAGGGAGGTATGCCTGGGGTGGGCTTCTCAGTTATAAATCCACCTGCAAGTTTCTGTTTCCTTTTTGTGTTTTGTTGCCAAGTGGATTAACTGGCTTAGAACATTCAACATATTGATTTCAACCACCTGACATTCACAGTGTCTTGTTTCCTAGCAAGAGATGCAAAGTGATAAATTAAAATTAGTCTGAGGCTACAGATTTTACAGGGTATTTGTTCCATAGCACAAAGTATTTCCCCACTCTTGCATCACAGCACAAACTACCAAATTTTAATTATTAGATTCCAGCAATAATTTTTAATGGTTTTCAAACTGGCAGAGTTTTGATAGTGCTAGTTCAAGTTTGAAGCTTTTGAATTAGATCTCTAAATGGTGACAGTTTACATGGTTTTATCTAGCTTTCTTATTTATACTTGACTGAATTGTAATGATGATTTTTTTCTAATTGTAATTTGACCTAATAGCCATATAAAAAAATGACTCTATTAATGCTGACTAGGTTTAGCTTCTCATGGTTGTAGATATTACTTCAGTTTCGGTGCTGGAAAATATGTACAACATACTAACAAAATTGAAAATAATATACAGAAGGTTTGTCATTTTTTTTTCCCAAAAGCAGGTAAAAAGAGAGCGACAGTGTGATGTCCTGAAAAATGCATATTCATTGTGAGGATGGAGAAAGTAAAATTAGTAAAAGGTTAATGAGTGGTTATAGCTTAATCCTATTCACATAGAAATAAATCAAGTGAACAGCCCCAGATCTTAGCATACTTTTACTATGATGCTGTTTTATTAATATTTTCTAAATTCCAAAACAAAAAAGTGAATGTTTGAAAATTGCTGGGTCCTGACATCAGTGGCTGTTGGAGTTTTGGACCACTTGCTAGCAGTGATTTTAAAATTATAATTAGCTAAAAAATTTCAAAAACCAGAAACAAACAACCAACAACAAAAATTGTATGGTGCAGAACATGCATCTTGACAATGGTACTAACTTGTTACTCTATAGAACATGTTAGAATAGATCTATTTTTGCCAGACCTCCCTCCTTCAGTCCTCTGATTACATTTCACTAGAGTTCCTTATGAGATTGCTGTATATTCATGGGACCTTTTTTAAACAGAAGCAAAACAAAACATTACTTTTTTCTATGTGATTAGTATCTTACTTGATCTGCTTTTCCTAAACCTCAGTGGCTTTTCCCTTAGGCAAGGATGTGGGTGGGAGGGCAACTTCCTGGATATCACTGTTTTCAGATACTTTAAAACAAACCTTTTTGTAGAAATGGTTAATTTTTAAGCGGTTAGGCACTGAGAGTAGCAGAAATCCTGCAAAGCTTTATAGTTCTTTAGGCACACGCCCTGTCCTTTCTCTGAGTGAAGTCTTTATTTCATTAATAGTGCTTCTTATGCCCTGAATCTGCTGGAGAAAGGGGTGTTGGTATTTTCAGGTAACAACATTTATTAGCACAAATATTTTGGACTAATATATAGCACTCACCCAATTATCATTTTCATTTCATTTTTTCTCATTCATAGAATAAAAATCAAAGGATGCACCAGGAACCCAAAACCAAGCAAGAATAGTTATCCTATTTTCAGACAAAATGGATTTCAAGCCAAAACTGATCAGAAGAGGCAAAGAAAGTCTCTGGTTAAGGGAACAATTCAACAGAAAGACATAACCATTATAAACATATATACACAGAATACCAGCACAACCAATTTCATAAAATAAACACTAAATAAAACATCAGATAAACATCAACACAGTTATAGCAGGGACCTCAATACCCCACTATTACAATTTTTTTTTCTTCTCCACTATTAGAAATTGATCAACTGGACAAAAAATCAACAAAGATATATCAGAGTTGTAGCAAACCCTTGGAAAAATGTACTTAAGAGATAACTACAGTGTTCCATCCAACAACAACAGAATACACATTCTTCTCAGTAGCACACGGAACTTTCTCCAAAGTAGATGACATATTAGCCAGCAATGCATGCTTAAGTAAATGTAAAAGAACCAAAATTAGGGCCAGGGATTTAGCCCAGTGGTTCTGCTGCCTGCCCCGCAAGCACAAGGACCCAAGTTTGATCCCCGGTACCAAAAAAAAAAAAAGAATCAAAATTATCCCATCCACATTGACAGATCATAGCACAATCGCAAAAAACCCCACAGAAATTATGCAAATGCATAGAAATTAAACAATACATTATTGAATAATCAATAGGTCAAATCAAGGAAGAAATTAGTTCCTAGAATCAAATGATAATGCCAGTAAAACATATCACAACATATGGGACACAGTGAAAGCAGTTCTAAGTGGGGTTATTTTTAGCTGTGAATGCCCACCATCAGTAAAACAAAATGAGCCCAAATAAATAACCTAATGATGGGGGCCAGGGATTTAGCTCAGTGGTACCGTGCCTGCCTTGCAACCACAAGGTCTTGAGTTCAATCCCTGATACCAGAAAAAAAAAAAAAGAAAATAACCTAATGATGCACCTCAAGATCCTAGACAAACTAGAGCAATCCAAATCCAAAGAAAGTAACAAGAAAGAAATTATGAAGATCAGAGAAGAAAATCATGAATGAAATTAAGACTAAAACAACAATACAAAGAATCAATGAGTCAAAGAACTGGTTCTTTGAAAGAATAAACAAAATAGAAAAACTCTTAGCCAACTTTACCAAAAAAGAAAAAAAAAGAGCCAAATCAATACAATTAGAAATGAAAATTGAAATTACAAGGGACAGTGCCAAAATTCAGATAATTATCAACTTCTGAAAGAACCTGTGCTTCAATAAACTAGAGAATTCAGAAAAAAATGAATAGATTCATAGACATATATGAACTGGGCTGGGGATTTAGCTCAGTGGTTCCGCCACCTGCCTCACAAGCGCAAGGTCCCGAGTTCCATCCCCGGTACCAAAAAAAAAAAAAAACCAGAACAAGACACATATGAACTACCCAAAATGAACCAAGTAGATATAAAATCCCTGAATAACCCAATCCTAGGCAGTGAAACTGAAGCAATAATAAAAAAACCTATCGCCAGGGATTTAGCTCAGTGGCACTGTGGCCACCTCACAAGCACAAGGTCCTGAGTTTGATCCCTCATACCTAAAAAAAAAAAAAAAAAAAAAAATTCCTATCAACTAAGAAAAGCCCAGGTCCTGATGAATTCACTGCTGAATGTTATAAGAACTTTAGGGAAGATCTAACACCAATATTCCTCAAACTCTTTAATAAAATCAAAAAGGAAGGGGTACTCTCAAAGTCATTCATGAAAGCTGGCATTGCCCTGATTGCAAAACCAGACAAGGATCCAAGCAAAATAAGAGTACTATTGACTAATTTCTTTAATGGATATAGATGCAAAAATCCTCAACAAGATACTGGCAAACATGATGATCAAGAAAGCCTCATCTTAGAGATGGAAGGATGGTTCAACAAATACAAATCAATAAATGTAATATATCACAGACAGAAGCAAGGACAAAAAGCACATGATCATTTCAATAGATGCAGAAAAAGCCACTGAGAAAATACAACATTCATTCATGATTAAAAAAAAACACTGAAGAAAATAGGTATAAAAGGTCCTTATTTTAATCTGATAAAAGCCACTTTTGACAAACCTACTGCCAATATCATATTAAATCAGAAAAAACTGAAAGTTCTTCCTCTACAATCTGGAAAAAGACAAGGATTTCCACATTCACCACTCCTGTTCAATGCAGTATTGAAAATATTAGCCAGAGCAATCAGGCGAGGGAAAGAAATAAAAGGATATGTTTAATAAAGGAAGAAGTCAAATTATCATTATTTGCAGACACCATGATCCTTTACATAGATGACCAAAAAAACTCCAACAAAAGATCAATACACAAAAATCAATAGCATTTCTGTACAGCACTGAAGAGCTCACAGAGAAAGAAATTAGGAAAAGAAGGGTCTGGGGATTTAGCTCAGTTGTTCCGCCACCTGCCTCACAAGCGCAAGGTCCCGAGCTTGATCCCCGGTACCAAAAAAAAAAAAAAATTAGGAAAACAATATCATCAAGAAAAAATACTTAGGAATTAACCTAACCAAGGAAGTAAAAGACCTCTGCCATGAAAATTATAGTACTCTCAAAAAGGAGACTGAAGAGGACATTGGAAAATAGATGTTCCATGTTCCTGAATAGTTAGGACCAATAGAGTTAAAATGGCCATACTTCCAAAACTAATGTACAGACATAGGTATAGGCAAGGACTTTCTGAATAAAACCTCAAATGCACAAAAAAAGAACATCAAGAAAAAACAAATAGGATAATATCAAATGTAGAAGCTTCTTCACAGCAAAGGAACAAGCAGCAGAGTAAAGAGACAAGCTACAAAAATGGGAAAATATTTTACCAGCTACTCCTCAGACAGAGCACTAATATCTAGAGTATATAAATAATTCAAAAAAATTAGACTCCCCCAATAAAAGATTCAATAAAAAATGGGCAACTGAAATGCATAGACACTTCTCAGAAGAACAAATTTCCAATAGTGAAAAAATGTTCAATGTCTCTAGCTATGAGAGAAATGCAAAATGAAACAACACTGAGATTCCATCTTACTCCAACAAGAATGGTTATCATCAAGAAATCAAATAATAAATGCTGGCAAGGCTGTGGGAAAAAAGGAAGTATCCTTCTACACGGTTAAGAATATAAACAAGTACAACCACTGTGGAAATCAGTACAAAGAATTTTTTTTTTTTGGTACTGGGAATCGAACTCGGGGACCTCACGCTTGCGAGGCAGGCACCAGAACCACTGAGCTAAATCCCCAACCCAGTACAAAGATTTCTTAGAAAACTAAAACTAGAAATACCATTCAGCCCAGCTATTCCCCTTCTAGGTATTTTCCAAAAATAGTTAAAGTCATCATACTACAGTGATACATGCATACCTATGTTTACAGCAGCATAATTCATTATAGCTAAATTTTGGAAGCAGCCCATATGTCTATCAACAGATGAATGAAAAAAGAAAACGTGGTATTTATACACCATACAGTACTACTCTGCCATAAAAAGGTATAAACTTGGGCTGGGATTTAGCTCAGTGGCACCACACCTGCCTTGCAAGTGCAAAGTCCTGAGTTCAATCCCCAGTACAAAAAAAAGGGATAAACTTGAGTTATTTGTAGGAAAATGGATGCATTTTGAGACCATAATGGTAAGTGAAATAAATCAGAGAGACAAGCTTAAATATTGAATGATTTCTCTTACATAAGATACTAAGAAATAGGGAAATAGATATTTTGCAGATTAGAAGGGGACCAAGAGATGGAGAGAGGAGGAAGGGAAGGGAGAGAAAGGCAGTAAAAAAGAATTAAGATGTGTTATATAAATGTACTAACTCCCCATGAGGAAAGTAATCATTATGTATTACAAACATGTAATAATAACAAAAATAAAAATTGGAAAAAAAGGACAGGATAAGAGATGGAGACTATTGCCAAAGATACTAATTGAGTAATTACAGTGTATAATGTGGAGAAGATGGACCATAGAGGAAGAACTGAGAGATGAGATTTCAACATAAATAGTGGGAATAAATACCATCAGATAAATAGCATAATTCCCAGGTATCTGCCTTTAACCATCAAAATTAGATGAATTCATCAAATTAATTTCTAAGAATTATTTTCCTAAGAAACTTAGTTTCCTGAGAAAAGAAGCAAATGTTATGTGACAAAGGCACATTAAATTCAGGACAGAGTATATTATGTTTATAGGGTTATGGGGATCACAGTAGGGTGAGCAATGGTCAAGCAGATATGAAGGTCACCTGTCATGAAAGAGACAGTTGTATTCGTCACTTTTTGTCCAACACCTACAATCAAAAAAGGAGAGGTTTATTTTGGCTCATTGGTGGGCCATGCATCAGTCTATGGTTGGGGTGGCTCCAAGGCAGAAACAGCATGGAGGAAAGGCATGGTGGACAGAAACTACTCAATCCATGGCAGCCAAAAGCAGAGAGCAGGACATGCCAGAGGCAGGGTGGGGGGCCACAAAGACACACTCCCAGTGATGCACCTCCTCCACCACCTCCTGGCCCATCTCCCAGCAGTGCTTTCACAAGTATAAACTCATCACTAGGCTAATTTACTGATGAGTATGGCACCCTCATGATCCAATCACCTTCCATAATCCCCACCTGTGAACACAGGCGACTTCTGAGGAACTTTTAGAAACTAATCCTTTATTTCATTTGAAGGTATGATACTCTTTGGTCATCATTGTCAAGAAAAGCTAAGGATTTGAACATGCACATGTATGTGTGTTTCTATGAGTTTTTATTAGTACATGTTTGCAGTACATAATGATTACATTCATCACCGCTGGAGCATGTACCTAAGACATCTTAACAGGGGAATATTTTGGTTCTAAACTATATCTCACCCCTATCTTCCAAGAGGCAAAAGGCTCATGACAATCTCATTATATATATGAAAGGCATTTAGTCCATATCTAAGAGTCTTCACAGTTTCAGCACTGCTGAAAAGTCTAAGTCTAAAAGTCTCTTCTGAGACTTAAGACAAATTCTTAGCTATGACCTCCTGTAAAAATTACAAAGAAAGTTAATTACTTTTATCATACTTGTATAATAGTGTATGGCAAGGATTCCCTTTTTAAAAGGGAGGAATAGGGGAAAAGAAAGGAATCAGACAAAAGCAAGACTGAAACCCAACAGGGTCAGCATCTACAGCAGGTTGTGGTGAGATGTGAACACAGAAGGACTTGGGCAGCCCCACCCACACAGCCTTGCTGATTGCAGCCTGCATGGCCTTTCCCTTGGGCTGACTGTGCTCACTGCTTGTGGCTTTTCTTAGCAGATGTTTTATGCTTTTGGCTTCTCCAACTTTCAGGGTTTTATATTGTAGCTTTGGCTTCACTCACACAGCTTCATACACTGTCCTCTCAGGGGCTACTGGCAAGGACTGTCACACATTTTTAGCTGGCTTCTTGGGTTTTTTCTGAAATTTGGGTGGAAGCTTCCATGATCCTGTAACTCTTATACTCTGCCTCTGCATGGCTGTAAAATCACCATCCTGTGGATGACACCAAGGTCTGTCACCAGCTTAAGCAGTAGGTAGGCTCTCTTGGACCATGACTATAGTGGCTTCTGAGTGTACAGATGGCTAAACTCAGTGATGTACTTCATTAAGTGTCTCTGAGTGAGCAGGGTGTTCTGGGGGACTCTTCTCAAAGCAAAGGAGTTTCTCCTTTTGCACACTTGAGCTTGCAGTGAGTGAGATCTGTCCAGTTTTTGAGATGCCATTGAGATGGTTATGAAGGGATTTTTTCAACTGTCCTGGTGCAAAGTACTTGGCTCTTTTGTTTGTTTGTTTTTTGGTACTGGGTATTGAATTCGGGCCTTTGTACTTGCCAGGAAGGTGGCAGAACCACTGAGCTAAATCCCTGGCCCAGTACTTGGCTTTTTTAAACAGCACTAAGATTTTTAGGAACTATACTCTTCTTGGCTCTAACTTCACAAGTGCTTCCCTTGTGAAGCACTTTGCCAAGCTATAAAATTTTACTATCTCTCAATTAGGCTTTTTGCTCCTGATTCTCACCGTAAATATGCTAAAAGCAGCTAGCAGTACCCTCACCTTTGAGCTGACTTGAAATTTTTTCCACCAGATCAATTAGTCTCCTACTTTAAATTCAGCTTCACCAAATCTTACAACATGAACAAAATGTAGACAAGAATTTTGGCAGAATATAACATGGATAGCCTCTAGACCAATTTTTAAACAAAAGTCTTGTTCCTGGCAGAAACCTCCTGATCCCGGTCTTTACTGTCTACATTCCTATCAGCATTCTGGTCTTCTGAGCGCCAAATTTATTGCCTATTGAACACCATTTACATCATTCTAGGGCTTCTCTAGCATGCATCTCCAAACTTTTCCAAACTCCTCCCACAAACCAAAGGCTTCCAAACCACATGGTCAGGAATAGTCACAGCAACAATTCCACACTTAATAAAACTTTTCTGCACTAGTCACTTTTTTGGCTGGAAGAGAATACCCAACACTTCCAACTTAAAGGAGAGGTTTATTTTTCCTCATAGTTTCAAAGGGTTCAGTTCATAGCTGCCTGTCTCCAAGGCAGAAAAAATAGTAGAAGGGCATGGCAGAGAAACTTATGACATTCAGGAAACAGAGAGAGAAAAGGGAGGAGCCAGGGACAAGCATACATACTTCCAGGTCACACCCTCAGTGACATATCTCTTCCACCCAGACCAGTCTCCTAACAGCACATTTAGCAATGAACTCATCAATGGACTAATCTGCTGATGAGTATAGTGCCTCTATGATCCAGTCACCCTCCAAATGGTCTACTTCTGAACACATGAGGCTTTGAGGACATATATAAACATTTTATATTTAAACCTAAATCTATTATTAGACCTAAAGACTTCCCACTAGACCCCCACCTCTTAAAGTTTGTACCACCTCCCAGTAGCACCAAACTGGAGACAAGCCTTTAACAAATGGGCCTTAAGAGAATTTTCCAAGTCTGTAATCTACAATC
Source organism: Heterocephalus glaber (assembly GCF_000247695.1). The sequence continues at coordinate 19,027,063 of NW_004624753.1, read as the reverse complement.
TTGACACTCTGGGAACCTGAGGTAGGAAAATTGTAAATTCAAGCCCAGCTTGGAAAACTTAGTGACTTAGCAAGACCCTGTGTCAAAAGAAACGACAAACAAGAAGAAAAAAGACACTCCAGAACCAAACTACAGCAGCAATTATCTACTACTTTAGTTGTATATACCTTTGACCATTTTGGTTGGTTTCTATAAAAAATATCCACATGCCAGTGTTTATACCATTATCCCTCTTAGAAACCAGTCCAAAGAATTATTACTTTATATATAGTTCATATTGCTAAAGTAATTTTCATAGAATAGCAGCACAACAGTGTTTTTCTAATATTTTATTGAAGTATAATTTACATAAGGTAAAATATATTGATCTTAAGTGTATAGTTCAATGAGTTTTGACAAATTCAAGTGTACACATCTATAAAGATATGTTTCCCTCACTCAAGAAAACATTCTTATGCCTTAACTGAGGGAATGCATGCCCCCTAGAAGCAACCATTATTCTGCTTTTTTATCTTAGATGAGAATTGTTTGTTCCAAAAATTCATATAAATAAAATTATACAATACATATTCTTTCATGTTAGACTCTTATGGAGTATGTTTTTGAGATTCATTTATGTTGTTTTCCAAATTGTAATTTGTTCTTTTAATTGTGAATAGTATTTTATGAATATACTATAATTTGCATAATCACTCACTTGGTGGACATTTGAGTTGTTCTACTTTGTGTTATTTTGAATAAAGCTTCCATCTTTTATTCACATGCTTGTACAACATGCTTGTACAACTCTTTTTATACACAGAAGATTTCATTTCTCTTGAATAAATACCTACAAGTGAAATTACTGGGTCACAGAGACAATATGGCTTTAATTTTTAAGAGAGTTGCCAAAGACTTTCCAAAGTGGTTGAACCTGGGTTCTGGTTAACCTATATGCATGCAAATACGTGATGTGAAAGTCTTTATTTTTAACCACTCTAGAGGTTACAGTATCTTATTGCGTTAGTTTGCATTTCCCTGATGACTAATATTTTTGAGTATTCTTTCTTGTACTTACTGACCATTCATATACCTTTCCTTGCAAACTGTCCATTAAAGTATTTTGCCCATATTTAATTGTTGTCTTTTATAAATGAGTTACAGATTTTAAAAAATATTATGGATATAAATCCTTCATTAGACATTAGCATAAATATTTTCTCCCAGTCTATGGCTTGTCTATTCATTTTCTTAAGTATGTCTTTTTTTTTTTTTTTTGGTACCGGGGATTGAACTCAGAACCTTGCACTTGCAAGGCAGGCAGTGGCACCACTGAGCTAAATGCCCAGCCCATTAAGTATGTCTTTTGATGATTAGAAGTTTTAAATTTTTATTATATCTGTTTAATATTTTCTTTTGAAATTAATGCTTTGGGTCCCAGAAATATTTATTCACCCCAAGGTTATGAAGATATTTTCCCATGTTTTCTTCTAGAAGCTTTATGGTTGTAGAATTTTAATTTTTATACATAAATTATAGAGAATAATAGGTTTTGTGATATTTTCATACATGTATATCACATAATTTAATCATGTCCACCACCCCTCTTACCCTCCTTTACTCTTCTTTCTCCATTTTAGGTTTTACATTGAGGTAAATAATTCATCACAAGTCACTTTTTGAATATTGTATGAGGTAAGGCCTGAGATTGAAAAAATAACCCTATATATCTTTATAGATATCCAGTTATTCTAGCACCAGTTCTCTTTCCTCCAACAAATTGTACTAGAGTATCTTTTGAAAATCCATTGATCATATTTATGTGAATTAATGCCTGGACTCTATTCTGTTTCGATGACCTGTGCATCTTGTTTAATGAAGCTTTATTCCATGTCTTAAAACCAAAGAGTCTCAGCTCATTAATTTTGTTATTTTTCAAAACTGTTTCCATTGTCTAGGTTCTCTATGTAACTTTTAGGTCAGTTTGAAATTTTTAACAAAAAGTTCAACTAGGATTCTGATTGGAGTTGCATTGAATCTGTGATCAACTTGGAAAAAACACAACAAAAAATATCAAGTGTTCCAATCTCTCTCTCTATATATATCTTTAATTTTGCTTAGCAATAATATTAAATGTTTATATGTTCTAATTAGCATAACTGTATGACATTTTTTATTCTCACAACTTAATAGAGGAGCAAACCTCATAACTGCTTTAGAAGTAAAATTTTTGAATAAAACTTAATTAGAAAAGATGATATGTGTGCAAAATTTTATTATAGCACAAAGACAGAATATGATAAGATCAATGGAGAATTTACATATGGCATAATACCAAAAAACCCCAGAAAAACTAAATTTAGTCTTTGACTTATCTAGCCAATTTTAAAAAATGAAAACATAAGTGAGTGTGAATTAATAACATGAAAAACTGAACTATAAGACATGAAAAAAATTTACAAATAAAAAAGTAAGATCTGTCAAGTTGGCATTCAGCATGGATAACATTTTATTTACTATTTTCATTTATGAAGATTTATCAACTTCATAGTTATTAATCTCATTAAATAATTTCAACATTTAATAACCCACATTAAAAACTAAATCCTTCAACTTTGATCTTCCCCTTTAACAATTTCTGGCTAGAATTCTCTTTATATAAGTCTTTTATAATGTACTTGAAAAGAGTTAATTATTTCTTTTTTCTAAGTAAGTACATAATCTCAATTCAAAAGCTTTTCTTCTTTTTTAAAAAATTTTTAAAAGAAACCATCAAACAAGAACACACTAAAAATATGATTGAACTAGTCAATTAATATACTTTCTCCCAGGAACTTCAGATGAGAAAGTAGATTTTAGTTATAATAATGATTCCTTATTATTTTATTTTTCTTAAAAAAACAAATGTGGGCCGGGGATTTAGCTCAGTGGTTCTGCAGCCTGCCTCACAAGCACAAGGACCCAAGTTCCAACCCCGGTACCAAAAACAAACAAACAAACAAAAACAAAAGCAAAAGCAAATGTGTCAAATCAGTAAGAAATCAACGATAACATTATGAACATTTATATGCTGAAAATGTTCACAGTGATAACAATTCCTCCATAAAATATAACCACATGTACAAATCAATATAAGACCACTTATGTATACTAGACTGTAAAATGTCATGAAAGATAGCAGATACTTTTATGTTTAGATTGGATAAGCATTAGTTCTTAAATGTAATAGACAATGGCTTTGTTACTAAATAGTGTGTGACTGACAAATTAATCTCTCTACTCTTCAGTTTCATATTACGAAAAGGAAATAATATTTTCATAGGGTTGTTGCAAAGATTATTATTTTTAAGGCAGTTGATAAAGTTCCTGCCATGTAATAAGTAATAAATTAATGAAAACTAATTGTATTTTCATGGCAATAGTGACAGAAATGAGTCACTAGATTAATCTTAGTATCATAAGATTAATAGTTTCCTATTATTACTGTAATAATTACCATCAATTCATTTTCATTCTAAAGGCCAGAATTTGCAAACCAGCCTCCCTGAGCTAAAATCAAGATGTGACCAGGACTGGTTATTTCTGGAGACTGTGGATGAGACTCCGTTCCCTGCCTCTCCCAGCTTCTAGAGGCCACCTGCATTCCTTGGCTTGCAGCTCCTTTCCCTATCCTGAGTGCTAGCAACAGAGCATCTTCAAATCTTTCTGAACTCTACTTCCATGTCCCATCTACTTGTGTCTCTGACCCTCTGCTTCCCTTTCATGAGCACCCCTTTTGATTACATTGAAACCACATGAATACTCAGAATAATCTCCACATCTCATGATCCTTAACTACATCCCACCTGCAAAGTTCCTCTTTGTCATGTAAGGCAACTTAATCACTGGTTTCAAGGATGTGATTTTTGTGGTAGTGGTTCATGGGGCATTATTTTGCTTAACAGACACTAATGTGACACTGTATTTGCATTGAGCACAATTGTCTTTGAATTTCATGAATCTAATCCTACATCTTTTCTTCTCCTGGTTTTGTATAGACTCCTATTTGTTACAAATGAATTTCAGCCACCACCACCCAAATTAAGCTAAACACATCAGACACAAATTACTAAATTATTAGATCTATAAAATTAATGACTCTGAGTTAGCTGTTATAATTTTTACTTTTGTAGTCTGGACCTTTAAATCTTATGTACTAGAGAGTATCAATCATGCTGCTAATGTGATGACAATACTAAATGTACTCTATAAAGCACTTGTATTGAAAACTTTAAAAGAACACTTTAGACACTATCCTTTAGCGTTTAATATGTCAGGTATATTCAAAGAAAAATATCTATCTTGATATTTTATTATTTTTGCCTCTGTACAATTTTTCACATGTATCATCAAGATTCAGTGAATCCAGACATATTATACAGACCGTAAATTACCCTTAACCAATCTCTTCTAATGAATAATTTCAACTAGAGATCTACAGCTGTTTGAATGGAAGTCTATCCCTCATATAAAGGAAAATTATGTGGATATGTAATTATATGGATATGTAAGCATTTGGCAGCTGTATTAGTCACCTTTCCACTGCTGGGACTAAATACCTGTCATACACAACTTAAAGAAGAAAAGGTGTATTTATCTGGCTCAAAGTTTCAGAGGTTTCAGTCCATGGTCAGCTGGCTGTGAGGCAGAAACATCATGGCAGAAGAGTGTGGCAGAGGAAAGCTGCTCACCTCATGGCATCTTCGAAACAGAATGAGAGAAAAGAACCCAAAGAATGGATAGTCCCCAACCATGACCCACCCAGACACATCCAGAGGTGTACTTTACTAATCTCTTAGATGTCTCTCAAGCCAATCAAGTTGTCAATCAATATTAACTGTCACAGAAAACAATATACATTTTATTTTAAAATTTTATTAGTACATGTTTGCAGGATATAACATTTATATTCTTTTTGTCAAGTTGGTACATGTACATAAGACACCTTAATTGCTTTTTTGGTATCAGAGATCAAACTCAAGACCTTCTGCTTGTGAGGCAGGCAGTGGCAAAAACAATATACATCTATTACTGCTATTACTCATGAAAATTTTTCTGGAGGAATACATAAGAAATTAACAGATATTACTTTTAAGAGTGGGGCAGGAATCAGATGGGTGCTATGGAGGGGATAGACATTATTCTTCATTTTACGCCATTTTTTTATAACCTTTTTTGCTTTTAGGTTTTTTGTGTGTTTTTTTTTGGTACCAGGGATTGTACTTGGGTCCTTGCGCTTGTGAGGCACAGGGTTTTTCTTTTTTTAATAAGACCTGTTTGTATATTTAAAAATTTAGCTCTTTACCTGTCTTGTATTGAGAGTATGTTTTCCTTAGTTGACTTTTGCATTATTATTTGAATTCAAGGTGAGTTGTTTTTGTTTTTGTTTTTTGGTACTGGGGATCCAACTCAGGACCTAGTGCTTGTGAGGCAGGCAGTGGCACCACTGAGCTAAATTCCCAGCCCAAGGTGAATTTTTGAGACAGCAAATATTTATCAAGAAATCTTTTCCCCCTTTCTACCACATGAAGGAAAACCTAGTGTATTTTTTAAAAGGCCCGAGTTTATATACCTTCCTTGAGAAAAAAGTAAAACCTTTTTGGTACAGTCTTTCAAAGAAAATTAAATTAGATCAACTCAGAGGTGGATAGACAATGCTTCTCAAAGAAAAATCTAATGGCTTTTCTGGCACGCTTCATGGGCAATTCATGGCTTCAAGGCACTAAATAACAACAGCATACCTTAATTATTATGATTACTAACAAAATCAACCATACATCTTCAAATTCTCACCAAAGGTTATAATTCTTAGATTTGAACAGCTCAGATTACCCTCTAGAGATTGTATGTTCTAAAAACTAAGGAATCTGTGCCCAGCTTTAGCAGAAGAGAGTAGGGCCTCTGGCAGTGCTTCAGCTCGTGGGTGCTGGAGGCAAGAACATTAACCTCCCTGATCCTGAAGGTTGAGGTAAAAGAATACATATGACCAAAAAACTTGGCAGAAAGGATGTGTATTTATTCACATAGATTCAGTGTACTTAGGCAGTTTACATCTTAGTGATGTTTACAAGTGAGTATCAGAACTGTCTCCCCAAGTTTTCCAAACTCTGAAAACTCCTGACAGACATAATTCTGGCAAATGATGGCTCAGATCAGAATTTGATATAAAAAATAAAGCAAGACTTCTCATTTTTCTAACAAGGCTGAGCTGATATTAACCCTCCCACTATATATGTATGTGTATATATATATATATATATATATATATATATATATATATATATATATATGCAGGCTTGATATGCTTAAATATACACAGTAGGATAAACTTTAATAGCAACAAAAAGAACACACAATATAAATTAAAAGAAAAGAGAATTACTAGGGGCCTCAACAAGCCAGGAAGGGCCACACCTGAGGCTCAGAGCATCTTTAATGTCCCCAAGGTGAATGAAGAGATGTCCTGGTCTAGATGGATGAAAGAAGCAGCTGGAGGTGAAACACCATCATAAAGACACAGCACTACAAGAGCCACCTACCTTAACTGTGAAAAAGGAGTTAGGAAATTTCTGTCCAGGGGGACAGAGAAGCAAGAAAAAAGTTTAGTATTCTCTGGAGTTCTGAGTGGGGAAAAAAAAAATCCCAGGAGTCTTTAAAACCCCAAATCTATATCTTAAGTACGTATGGCTTCTGAATTTATATTACATGTGTGATATAGAAATTCCAAGCTGATAATTTAACATAAATGCTGGTCTCAGATCCATGAATATTCCTAAATCCTACCTTTGGCAAAAGCACATTATTAAAAAGGTGGTAACAAGCCATTATACAGGGTCTAGGTACATAGAATTCCCATAGGAAACATAGCCCCAGTGAAGATGAGTTTACACTCTTAAATTACAAACCTCACAAGAGGCATGGTGAAGGAGAGCCATCAAAAATAAAAAAAAGAGAACCAGAAATAACAGAACAATCTCAAAAGCACTAAAATAGTGAAAGCAATTGTGATGGCTGATTACTGTGTTAAAATGAGTAAGAGAAGCTCAACTAAATTGGTTCAGCAATTCCACACCCTAGGGTGAAGATCCACCCTAGGGTGGCTTGTAGCCTGGATAGTGTAAATGGGAAATGAAGAAGAACAGATCTGCTTCTGTCTCTTCAGAGGAGCTCCAGTCTTCACCTTCACCTTGGACTTCATCCCTTGGCTTCCAGTGCAGTTTTCAGCTTCTGGCAGAGACTCCTCAGCCTTTCATAGTTGATCCATCAGCCTCCTGATACAAACTCTGCAGGGAGCTCCAGACCTTCAACTGAATTGTTTGTTCTCCAGTGTGCAGACAGATCCTCTGGACTCTTCCACATCCAACTCTGTGGGTGGCCACTGTAAGCCAATCTTGTAAATTATTATATATTTGTACATCTCGTGTTATATCTGTTTCTCTAGTAAACACTGACTGATACAGCAATGCAACAAAGATTAAAAGCAAAATGAATAATTTGAATACAGGATAAAAGAACAGACATTTTAACAAAACAGAACATCTGGAAATTTAAAAAGTAGTTGCTTAAATTACAAACTCAGTGTACAAAAATTTTTTTCATTTGCTGAGTTATGGATCAAACACAGGGCCTCATGCACGCTAGGCAAGTACTCTATCACTAAACTACATCTTGAGCCCACAATGGATAAGTTTAAATCAGACTAGAAATACATGGAGGAAAAATTAGTGAACTGGAAGATCTGTCATTATACACAATAAAGTCATAAAGATAGAAATATGAAATATGGGCATTTAGAATCAACTCCTCTTAATAAGAGTTTACAGAAAAAAAAAAGTAGAAATGTGTTAGAGGTGATATATGAAGAGATATGGCTGAGAAAGACACAATTGAAGTAGCAAACCAAATACTGTAGATAAAACAATCCATACTTAGATACTACAGAACTGTGAAGACAAAGCAACCAGTGGGGGAAAAGACATCACTGGCACTTCAGCAGCTGGAGCTATGTCAACTTGGAGATTGTTCTGTACATTCCATTGCTAGTGGCTTCCAAATACTACTACTACTACGATGGTGACGTTTGAAGACTTAACTTTTTCATGGGCTTTTGCATGTGATAACTCATTAATGTCAAGTAACAACTGTAAGAAGTTCTACTACTAGCTTCAGCTTACAGATGAAACTGCATCATAGAGAAATGTAACTTGTCTAAGGTAACAGCTAGTAAGTGAGAGTGGAAATTCAAATCCAGGCATTCTGGCTCCAAAGCCTGAGTTCATAGCAAGAGCCCAATAACTTAGACTGATGCACTTAGGACATATTTCAACTCCTTTCTACTCGAGATTGCTACTACACCTCACAAATTATCAATATATCATTATTACATGTGTCTCATCTTTGAATCAATTGCCTGTTTATTCCAACTACTCCTCAATCCAATCCACTTCTTTTCATCCCTCAGGTTGATGGCAACTCAATTTTTAAAATAACTGCATGTGGGCTGGGGATTTAGCTCAGTTGTTTCGCCGCCTGCTACGCAAGTGTAAGGACCCGAGTTCGATCCCCAGCACCAAAAAAATAAAATAAAATAACTGCATGAAACTCAATCACTGATTAATTTAGAAAGGACTAAACTTGAAAAGAAATAGTAATTTTGTCGAGGGCATCAAGTATTTGGTAGTATAACTAGGACAAGTATTTATTAGCATAACATGTACCACCTTTGTACATGACATAATAATTGCAAATCCAAGGAAAAGAAACTGGATTAGTTTGAATTCAGTACTGGAGGTTGATCTCAGGGCCTTCACAGTGAGCTACATCCCCAACCCTTATTTTTGAGACAACTTTCTAACTCACTAAACTGCCCAGGCTGAGCTCAAACTTCTAATTCTCCTGCCTCTGCCTCCCTGGGATTTCAGGCATGCGTCACCACCCTTGACATGAATGAACTCTTGAAAATGTATTAACTACCAGATCATTGAGTGATACATAAATAAACGTTCCAACAGATGTACAGGATGCACTCTTTGGTACCATCAGTGGAGTCTTTAAAAGTTAGAGAGCTGTCCTAACACTCCGGTTTTTCAGTTAGAGAGAGGGTCTCTTAGGACACTAAGACTTTCAACAAAAGCAAATATATGCACTATCTGAGAAACATGTTATTTTTAAAAAATTTTCTAATAATTTCTTTATATTAGTAAGGAGTCTAAAAGTATATATACTGGTATAGATTAGCCCAAGTGGGACAAGAACCATCTCGATAAAATAAAAAGGAATCTAGAATGAATAGACTATGCCTTGATTTCCATGGGCTGGAGATATAAACAGTTCCTAACTGCTATGGTTTGAATGTGTCCCCCAAATTTCATGTGTTGGGAGCTTGGGCCCAACACAGTATAGTGTTGAGAGATGAGATATGTAGAAAGTGATTGGATCATGAGGACAGAGCTATCATGAATGGACTCATTTGCTAGTGGATTAATGGGCTATTTTGGGAGTGACTTTTCTGTAACAGTGAGCTCTCTGTAGAATGAATGCTCTGTCTCACTGGATAATAACCTCTGCCACGTTACAATAAGGCCCTCCCCATTTGCTGGGCAGATACCAGCACCATGATGTTGGATTTCCCAGCCTCCAGAACTATGAGCAAAATAAACCTATTCTTTGTAAATTATTGTTTTGTTACAGCAACAGAAAAATGGACTAAGACACTTAGTGACCACTATCCACAACCTGAGCCATTCTTGACATTTTATCTTGTTCCTACTCCAAAGCCAAGTCCCATAGATTCTACCTCCAAAGTTAAAAACAAATGCATCCACGTTTCTGCATCATTCCTGTTGGTTCCTCAGTCTATTCATCATGTCACTGTACCAGCCTTCTATTGGTCCCCCATTTTCCTCCACTCTGTGCTATCCCTAGACAGCAGCCTAAGAAATCTTTTTAAACTATCAACTGGATATTTTTATCCTTGCACTAAGTCCTTTAGTGGCTTCTCAATATCTATATAATCAAAATTGTTTAATGTAACCCACAAGGTCTTCACAATATGGCCCTCACCTCCCTCAATACTTCTTTCCATACCACATTTCACCTCACTCCTGCATACTAGGTCCTTCACTTAAAAAAAATAATTATATTCATCGTACAGGATTGGTACCTGCGCATACAAATCTGATTTTTTTCCCTCCCCTTCCCTTTCTCATCTCTTAGTCCCCTTCCCTCTAGGTCCCTTTCAATTATTTAAACACATTAAATTTGTTTCCTGCCTCAGGCCATTATATCTGCTGCTGTTTTCTCTATTTAAAATCTTTATCTGCCTAGCTTTACCTAAGGTAGCTAGCTCATTTACCCTTCAGATAACAGCTTAAACATCACTTTGACAGAAGGGCCTTCTCTGGCTGTCCAATTTAAATCAGCCTCCCTTTTACATGTCTACCATACCACCTATTTTTTCATATGTCTAGTGTAACTATGTAATATGTTTATGTAAATATTTATATACTTTTTTCTTTTTGGACTCTGTGTCTAGACTATAAATTCCAAGAGGACACAAACGATACCCCTTATGTCCATCATTAAATATCCATTGCTTAGGACAGTATTTGGCATATTTTTTAAATAGAAAAATGACTCTGTAAGGTGGATAATTCCTTATTATAGATGAGGACACTAAGATCCAGGGCCAAGCAACTTTTAAGAATTGGATCAGTATTCTGATTTCTAACTAGAAAGTATCAGACAATTTTTTTCCAGTATGGTTTGATTCCAAAGATCGTCAGACTGTTACTATGTAGACCAATTGTCTTGGTTACTTTTCTCATTGCTGAGGCAAAATATCTGACACCCAAAGTTAAAGGAGGAAAGATTTATCGTAGCTCAGTTTGTAGAGGTTTCAGTTCACAGTTGGCTGCCTCCAAGGAAGGGTGGCATGGCAAAGGAGAAACAGTTCATGGGCAGGTAGAAGGCAGAAGGCAGCCAGCAGCAAAGTACCAAGGCAGTAAGTGATGAAGGCAGTAGCCCCCTTTCTGTCTCTTATAGTCTATCTAGGCCACACACCCTTAGGGTGGTAGAACTCACACCCAGGGTGGACCTTCCCATTATCCACACGGGAAACTATTAGGAAACCAATCAGTGGACTAATTCAGTAATCACACCCCCTTAATCCCAGCATTACACACTTTAGATCTAACCACCTCTGAAAAGCCTCACCTAGGACAGCATGAGGCTTTGTGGGGACATCTAGACACAAGTCATTAACACCGAAACTGTAGTTTCTATTAGTTCTTTTCTGATGTGCACATATTCATTAACATGTATATGAGACTTGTAGTCTAGTCAAATTTTCAAAACTTCTTCCTTCAGAATATTTTTCAGCTAGCCATGGTGGCACAGGCCTATGATTCCACTACTCTGGAAGGATGAGGCAGAAGGACTGAAAGTTCAAGCTCAGGCTGGGAAATTTAGTGATCTAGTGAAATTGTCCCCCAAAAAAGTGTACTTTGTAACTTTCCTTTTACAATGTCATTTTCACTTACTTATAATTCATGATCCTCATTAGAGTGAGACAGTGAAAAAATTAGTAAGGGGCAGTATACATTTTTTGCTTGATCAGTTGAAGGTACTAGAATTAAATAATCATTTGATGACTTAAAAATTAACTGTGAGAATATTTTTCCTAAAGTAATTTTGTGCGTCTCACTTCCAGACACAGCAGCTGACCACTAGACTCCACTGCATTCTGCTTATAGACTTTTTCCCAGATGACTTAGGTCAGTATAGAAACAAGTACTTCTAATGGGCTGCCTCTTGTCTCTCTTCTGTGTTAACCTGCCCTTGTCTACAGCCAATGTGGATTCAATGAAAACAATGTATGGTTTCATTTCCCAAATTCTCATTTTTAAAATGCCCTTGGCTATTAAGTCCAGCAGGCACACTTCCCACTACAGACCTGCCCCAGGACCAGGTCCTTTGTTTTCTGGCTAGCATTTGTAACAGCTCAATAAAGTCTTTTTACTTTTTCGAAGCCTGTCTGAGGAATTCTGACACAACTATAAAAATGGACTTAATATGTACTTTGACGTCTAACTTCTACGCTGACCTGCTGGAGTAGTGTACCGCTGGAGGCCTTCTGGATTCTTCCCATGTGGGGACCATCACAAGTCCAGCTGTGAGGATTCTGCCACTTGCCTGTCAGTGCACCTGTGTTCACACTTCTGGTTGGACACGGAGACGTGCAAAGTGGCTCAGCAGAGGCCTCCTCAGCGAACAGTGCCTGTTTCCAAGATTCGACCCAGGTCACACCCCAGCAGCTCCAGCTCCTCGCCAACACGGTATTTTCCGTCCATTTTTCCTAGCCCACTTTCTTCGGAAACACTTAGGGACGACAGCAGCAGGATTCACTGCTCCCCGCGGGCCCTTTCGTCGGGGCCGCCCTCCTCCCTCTTCCGTCTTCAGCCGCACCTGCCTGCGCCTACCGGGCCCAGCGTCCCTGTCAGGAAAAGAAGTGCTCATGAGGCGAGAACACAGTCCAGGGCGGCGAGAGTCCGCTAGCTGTGTGGGGAAACCTACACGGCCTTCTTCGGCTGAATCCGCCTCCCGGCCTCTGCCGCGTAGGGGTCGGGGGGTGCTCTGGAATCCACACCGCGCGGGGCCGGGGCGCTGGGCGCGGGAGCAGCGGCGGCGAGCGTCTCCAGACGGCTCCGGAACGGGGGCGCGGGGGGCGAGACGGAGCATGCGCCGAGGGCCGACGCTCGACTCACGGCGCATGCTCCCTGGCCAGGCTGCGGGGAGTGGAGTTTCGCGCGCCTAGCGATCCCCGGCGGCACCTCGGCCAAACTGAGCCCTGGGTTCCTCGAAGCGCGAGTACTTCTAAGAGTCAGTCGTTCCTGAGCGGCAACGGTGAGGGCGGCGGCGGCGGGCTCTCTCGCGCTCGGCCCGGGGTTCCCTGCTCCCGGCTCAGCCTCCTGCCTCCCCAGCCCGAGCGCGGGCGCCCCAGAGGTGCGGCGGGAGTCCGGGGCGCGGCCTCCGGCCTGGGACCGGTCCTCCCGAGTGGGCGCCGCCGCCCCGCGTCGCTGTCCTGCGGCCCCTGTTGCGCGGCCGCTAGCCAGGCCCACGACCCGGTACCGACGGTGCGAGCGCCGTACGGGAGCCAATCGGGGCTGTCGGGCCGAAGGGCCCTGCTTACCTGGCTTCACGTGACGCCTACCGCGTAGCTTCCGTGGTCCTGAGAATCACGCGTAAGCGTGCCCGCTTTTAAATTAAGGGCAGGGTGTTAGGAGGACGACCTTCTGCGATTTAACTCATCCTTCCCTTTTTTAAGGCATAGGACTGCATTGGTTGGCAAAAAATTAAAATTAAGTTTGGGTGTAAATAGTAGGACTCAATCAGTGGGCCCAGAATTACGTTTTTAAAAAATCCTTTGTATGCCTTTTAGGCTTTTGTCATATAAAATTTTTTATCTTTATGAAAAAAAAATTTTCATAACCAAATGATATGAGAATTATGCCTTTCTAAGAATATAATTGTTTTGATAGTGTTTTATAGAGTAGTGCTTGAGAATCACAAGAGTTCAGACTGTTAAAATCTGCTTTCACTTTTGTCTTTAAATTTCATTTTAAAATTATATAGTACAGTTGACCTTTATGGGGATGCACAGTTACGTGAATTTTAGATTCAGGTAACCCCCACTATAATCGGGATATAAAACAGTTCTGTCACCCACAAAAAACTCACGTTATCCCTTTTTATCACTCCCCTTACTGATCCTTCTGGAATGTCATTCAATTGGGTTTCTAACCATACGAAAGCTTTTGATGCTGGCTACTTTCTCCTCATGCCATTGCGCATTCTCCAAGTTGTTTCACCTGCGGATAATTGCTTTTACTTTTCTTTCTTTTGTATTGTAAAATAGTATTTCATTAGAAGGTTGTGCTACATCCATCTACTTATTTTTCCACCCATTGAAGGACATCTGGGTGGTTTTCAGTTTTAGGGGATTATGAATACAGCTGCTATAAATACAGCACAGTATAAAATCTTCACAGTACAGATTTTAGTGGGATCTTTTTGTCCTGCACCTGAGCTTTGGAGGTTACATGGAAAATGTAATGTAATTTTAATTTTTATTATTTTTTTGGTACCGGGGATCGAACTCAGGTCCTTGCGCTTTCGAGGCAGGTGGTGGCACCACTAAGCTAAATCCCCGGCCCTATAATTTTAATTTTTAAAAAACTGTCAAACTTTTCCAGAGTGGCTGTATCATTTTGCATTCCCACCAGCAACATGTGAGAGTTCCATTTACTCTTCATCCTCCCCACTACTTGGTATTGTCAATTTTTTTCTTTTAACTATTCTGCTAGGTGTTTGGTAGTATCTCATTGTGGTCTTAATGTGCCTTTAATGACCAAAGGTGTTGAAGTTCTTTTCATGTATTCGTTCACCATCCATACTCTTTGGTGAGGTATCTGGCCAAGTCGTTTGCCCAGTTTTTAAATTGAATTATTTGTTTTCTTAATGTTGAGTTTCAAAGGCTCTTTATATGTTCTGGCTACAAATTATATGTAAGATATGCATTTTGCAAATATTTCTTCCTAGTCTGTAGCTTGTCTTCACAGTTTTGATAGTATCTTTCAGACACCAAATTTTTTTTTTTTTTTTTGGTACCAGGGATTGAACTCAGGACCTTGCGCTTGCAAGGCAGGCGCCGGAACCACTGAGCTAAATCCCTGGACCTAGACACCAAATGTTTTTAATTGCTGACGAAGTCTAGCTTATTAGTTTTTTCTTTTTTGAATCTTTTGGAATCATGTCTGCGAACTCTGCTTATCTCAGGTCGATTTTCACTTTCTAAAAAAAATTTTTTTAGAAGTTATAGTTTCACATTTAGACCTGTGATCAATCTTGGGTTAAATGTATAAGGTGTGAAGTTTAGGTGAAGTTTTATTTTTTTGCATGTAGACATCCAATTATTCCATCACCGTTTGTTGAATGACTGTCCTTGTCTCCATTGAATTGCTTTCACACCTTTGTTAAAATCAGTTTTCATATTTATGTGGATCTACTTTGAGCTCTCTGTTGTATTGATTTATGTATCTTTCCCTTTGCCAATTATACAGTTTTCGATTAGTTTAGGTTTATAATGTCTTAAAATTGAACAGTATGATTTCCTCCAATTTTCTTTCTCAAAATGATAGTATCACCAGGGATTTAGCTCAGTGGTTCCAGTGCCTGCCTCGCAAGCACAAGGTCCTGAATTCGATCCCCAGTCCAAAAAAAAAAAAAGAAAAAAAAAAGTGGTAGTACCTATTCTAGTTCCCTTGCCTTTCCATGTAAAATTTAGTCAGCTTGTCTATAAAAAAAAGAATCCTGCTGGTACTTTGATTTGAATTACATCAAACCCTTGGAAGAATTGGAAATGCTTGATTTATTTTGTAGCATTTTCCAATTTACAGTCTGTGTCTATTTAGGTGTTTGATTAGTTTCATTAATGTTTTGTGGTTAGTGATGTGGTATCATCACTAGATTAGTCCATTGCGAAGTTCATAGCAGAATGTGCTCTTTGGAGGTGGGGCCTGGTGGCAAGAGATGAGTTCCTAGAGGTATGACTTGGAAGGGGCTATTCTTGTCCCAGGCTCCTCCCTTCTGTTTCCTGGTTGCCATGGGTGGAACACCTTTCCTCTGCCATGCCCTTCTACCATGCCATTTCTCCTTTAAGCCTGCCTCGTGGACCAAACCCTCTGAAACTGTGAGCCAAGTAAATGTCTCCTCCTTTAATTTGTGTATGTTAGATATTTTGTCTCAGCAACAGTAAAGTAACTAATACAACAGTCTTTCAGAATTAAGAATGATGTTAAATCTAGATTTTGGGTGATAGATGCTCTTTATCAGTCTGAAGAAGTCTTACTCTATTTCTGGTTTCTGAGATTTTTTTCCTCACAAATGGGTATTGAATTTTGTAAAGTATTTTCTTCTATATCACTTGATACTGTGATGTAGTTTTTCTTCTTATCTATTAATGCGGTGGATTATATTGATTGCTTTTCAAGCATTGAACCAGCCTTACATTCTCAGAATCAAGTCCACTTGGTTGTGATATATTATTGTTTTTTAAATATGCTGAATTAAGTTTATTAATATTTTGTTGGGAAGTTTTGCATCTTTGTTCATAAGAGGTTATTTGTCTAGTTTTCTAATTTGATGGGGAACCCCAGCTCAAAGAGGAATCTCACATTGATCAGAATTGGCCTGGCCCCAGTTGTCCTGGTGGTTTAATCTTCACTCTTGGGGAGAATGTAGCTTCAGAAGGAGTGGGCAAGGTAGCGGCAGCTGAGGATTGCCAAAGAGTATCTCTTTTGAAGAGAAATCTAAACTCACACTTATGTGCTGCTTTTGTTTATTTATATATTTGACTTATTTAAGTTTTTGAGATAGAGTTTTTCTTTGTAGCTCAGGCTGGCAATGAACTTTGAATCCTCCTGTCTCAGCCTCCCAAGTGCTAGGATTAAGGCGTGTACCACCACACTAGTCTTTAGTACTTATTTTTTGAAACGGGATTCCAAACCCCTTTCTCTGAGCTTTTGGATTACCTGAACTGGAGACCCAGAACCCATACTTTAGCAAGTGCCCCTAGATGAATCTTATGATCATTCAAGTTTTTGAAGTTCTAGGGGCAATTGTTGAGTCTATAAAGAACAAAGAAGGAGTCTTCATAATTCAGACTCTGTGTAGTGGTTGTATAAATAGGTTTTCAGTAAAGTAGGTGGAATATATTAGCTAAATGGGTAGGAGCCTAACTAGTAATTTTAAGAATACAAAGAAATTGACTTTCTATTCTTTTCAGTCTAAGACACAAAGAGTGCACATTCTGTTAACTTTCATTATATGAGTAATTATAGTCTGAAACTAAAGAATCTATGGAATAAGATTGTTTGTACAAGATTCATTGCAATCTAAACACTAAAATAGTGTGACCAAGAGCCCATTGCAGACACATAGTTGCACATTATTATGCAAAACCTTTCTTTAGGGCATTTTTCTAGCGACATTAATTACTACCTGTCAGGTTAAAAAGGAGTTTTCCAGATTTTATATTAGTTGCCTGCATGGTGATACACTATGGGGGACTTACTGTGTTATATAAACTACTAATTTTTGCAAGCTCAATTTCAACTACAGAAAGTTCTTTATATGTGTCAACAGCCCTGTGAAATAGATACTATTGCCAGGATACTGAAGCGAAGAAGTTAAGCAGTAACTTTACTCAGAGGATAGAACTAGTAAGTGGCAGCTTTAAATTGAGCCTCAACTCCACTGCCTGTAGTCTTCCTCTCTGTAGAAGGGAGAACTAAGCAGATCTAGGCAATTATTTGTACACGAATGTCATGCTTTGTGCTACTGATAAAGTATTAAAAATTAATCATTTCACCTTTCAAAAAATTTATATTGTCTGAAAGAGGTGGAGCCAGGGCCTCAGTCTTGGAAATAAATTCTTGCAATGCAGTATAACTATTTCTTTATAAAATAGTTGTCTTTATACAATTTTTGTGTTATGAATAATAATTTCGTCTTAAATTACAGATTTGAAAGAAGATCCACTTACCTGGAATTTGAGTTGATAAAGAAACCATTTCTACTTCAAAAATGTTGGAGGAAGATATGGAAGTGGCCATTAAAATGGTGGTTGTAGGGAATGGAGCAGTTGGAAAATCAAGTATGATTCAGAGATACTGCAAAGGCATTTTTACAAAAGACTACAAGAAAACCATTGGAGTTGATTTTTTGGAGCGACAAATTCAGTATGTACTTGGCTCTTTGATTCCTTTGGGTTTTTTTTTTTTTTTTTGGTACCAGCGATCGAATTTGAGTCCTTGAGCTTGCAAGGCAGGCAGCGGAACCACTGAGCTAAATCCCCGACCCCCTTTGGTTTTGATTTGTGAACTATGTCTAGGATTTTCTTTGCAATAACAGTACTTGTAATTATTAATTACAAGGCTAGGCAACTGGTGGTGCTTAATGGACTGTTCCTGATGTTTTTCAGTTACTCCTTAGCATGTATATCTTTATTCTTTTTTTTTCTTCATCTCTTTCCCTTTTATTATTTATTTTTATTCTCTTTTTTTTCTCTTACATGTGCTTTGTGTGTTATGCCTTAGTGTGTCTTAAACGTAAACTGGTACTTGACTGTAATGAGATTTCCATCTGCTATTTTATTTAGAAGGAAAGTTGTCTGTATCTCAAAATAAAGTTTTCATCGCCTATATTGTAAGCTTTTGTTTAGAATGTCTCTTCTCTTTTTAACACTGGACAAGAGTAAATAGAAGTTAGAAAATTAATAATTTGCATTTACTCTAAAGAAATAAGAGAAAACAGATTTGGGAGAATTAAATTTGCGTATGAAAAGGAAATGTTATTTCAGAAAATCCAGTTAGATTCTATATCACTTCTGAGTAACATTTTTTTGTCATTATTCTTGAGCTCTTTCAAGATTTTTATATTATAAGAGACAAACTAAAATGTATTACAGAAATAAGAAACATTTAACAAATCTGACTTAATGGCTCAGATAGTAACATCAAGCAAAAATGAATGTGTTCATTGTTTTAAATATTAATTTCTAATCTGATACCACCCCTTTGTGTGCTTCCATATTTGCTTCCTTTCTTAGAATGTATTTTAAGAGAACTCTTTTTTGCGGGGGAGGTATGGGAATTGAGCTCAGGACCTTCCACTTGCCAGGCAGGTGCTAAGAGAACTCATCTTAATTCTTGATGTTTATTTTTTGTACTTAATACTTGAAAACAAATTAATACTTTAGTATATCATTGATCTTCATTAATCTTAGGTTAATTGCAAATTCATCTACTTGATAAAATTGATTTATAACTCCAGTATCAGTATTTATAGTCCTTCTATGGTCATTTATAGACAGGTACAGAGCAGCAAAAAAATGTGAATTGCCCAAAATGTACTTTTCTAGCAGAGGTCAAGTAGGATATACTCTTCTTTTTTGTTTCAGGTGTCATACAGTAAACATCTGTATATCATCTGCAGGGCCACATTTTTCACTTTTTGTGCTTTTTCAGGTGATATTGCTGTTTAAGATGGCCCCTGAGTATAGTGCTGAAGTGCTATCTCGTGTCCCTAAGTACAAGAAGGATGTGATGTGCCCTGTGGAAAATACTTGTGCTCAATAAACTTTTCTCAGACCCACGTTACAATTCTGTGGAGCTCTTGGGCATGGTTTCAATGTTAATGAATTAACAATTATATAATAAGGTGTCTTTAAATAGAAACACATAAAACAAGGTTATGTATTGATCAGTTGATGGAAATACAACCAGAGATTCCCAGGAACCTAACTCTGCATTTCCCTTAGAGCAGTGTGGGTCAGTATTTGCTAATTCAGTGTACATAGTGGCAGTGTAGACCAGGGGTAGAGCTCAGTGGTAGAGCTCTTACTTGTTATGTACAGAACCCTAGGTTTGATCCAGAATGTGAAGAATAAAAAAGATGAGGAAATTGTAGAACATAACTACTGCCTGCATTGAGAGTCAACTGTATGATAAGTAGAATAAATGTTTTAGAGGACAATCAAGCAGGGAGGCTGTTGCTTCCCACAGTCTGGTTCTGTCACTAGGGCACCAGCGCCCATTATTGGAATGGTGCAGTGAGAGGAGAGTAAACGCTGGCCTGAGGGAATTTCCTTTTCCCAGGACTGCTAGCTAGTCCTAGAGCCACTGTTGCCTGTGACTGTTGTTGAAGGAAAACACTGTAAAGCTACAGCTTTGCTTTCATAGTTGAGAATACTATCAGCATATAAAAATAATCACTCAGACATTTTGAGAAAGAAACTGACAATGTAGTTTTAGTATATTTGTATTTGAAAAATAAGATACACAAAGCTGTATTAAAAAATACTTTTACAAATTAAATAAATTTATCTCTTTCAGAGTTAATGATGAAGATGTTAGATTAATGTTATGGGATACCGCAGGTCAAGAGGAATTTGATGCTATAACAAAGGCCTATTACCGAGGTAAAATGTGGACTTTATTTCTTTAATTATTTGGGTTTGTTTTCTTTGGCTAAAGAAAGAACTCTCCTTTCTTTATTTCCCATATAAAGATTTCTCTTTAAGAAAAGTTAAAGTAAGGCTGCAGTTGTCGCTCAGTGGTGGCGTGCTTACCTAGCATTCATAAGGCCCAGACTTGGTTTGATCCTCAGCACCACAACAAAAGTAAAATTTAAAAAATGGTTAAAACAATTTAAAAGTATTTTTAACCCCAGTGCATTAGTAAATGATACTTTGTACTATAGACATTTTGTCTGTCTTAAAATTATATGATTTATATAGGCAATCTCAGACTAAAATCAGTCAGAAACTTAAATGCCTACTCGGATCCCAAGGCAATGACTCTATGGTCAGAGTGGAAACTCAGATAAGAAAAATAAAGGCCCTGCAAATATCTTGGTGTTTTTGTTGTGACCCATGAAATCGCACAGTACAGCCTTTTCAGTGCTTAGAAGTTCAGGGCAAGGTACATGTGAGAGGAAGGACCACGGTGATCGAGTTTAATGTTCTATAAGGTGAGCTTCATTTCCTCAAGAAAGGCTCAATTAAACCTAAATTTCCTTTAAAATTTTCCTGCAAACTTTTTCCTTTTCTTTTGAAATCTAAAATTTAATTTTCAGCCAGATGTGGTGGTCCACACCTGTAATCTCTAGAAATCTGAGGCAGAAGGATTGCAAGTTTGAGCCTAGCCTGGACATTTTAGCAATTTAATGAGATCTTGTCTGAAAATAAAAATCAAAAAAATGGGCTGAGGATATGGCTCAGTGTGAAGGCCCTCGATTCAGTCCCCAGTATCACAAAAACAAACATTTTCATACTTCTCTAGCTCACTGCCAGTGGTGATTGAAATGACAGACTGAAATAATTGAAAGCTTGATTTGGTATCATGCAGCATTACATCCTGTTGATCCAAGTAAATATTTGATGACTGATATCAGCAAATGTTTACTACCGTGGCATCTGATAACATTGGCATTTGACTTATTTTCTTCTTTTAATGTGGTGCTGGTGATTGAACCCAGGACTAGGCATGCACTCTACCACTGAACTATAGCCCAACCCAAGATTGCTGTTCGAAGATTCAGCCCTTTACCCATTTCCTTGTCCTTCTTAAGGCCAGTAATCTTTTTACTATCTCTCAAAATCTTACCCTCTATCAAGGTTCCCACTTTCTGATCACTGATCCTAGCTTGCTATTAGCCATCTTCATGTAGCTGTCCTTGAACACATTGAGAACTTGGGTCTGCTGACACTACCAACTGCTCTTTTTATTGTGACTCCACATACCTTTACTTCTTTTGATCCTCAGCTTTCTAGTCCAGTAAATGTTTGCTTGCAAACTTCTGTAACTCTCTCCCGTGTTCCCTGCCTAGTACTTGCTCTGTAAAATGTCCAACCCAGTTAGACCCCACTATCTCCAGTCTGCCTCTAAGCGCCTGTACCTCATTAGAGAGTATCAGACAGAACCACTCTGATTCAGCTTGGAAGCTGTGATCACATCACTTCAATGCGAACTCAGAGCTGCCAGACATTCTTCACAAGCATCTTTATTCAGGTCTCTGCCTTTTTCCAGAAGAGCTATTTCATGCCCTCTCTTGCCTTAACCTTTAGAATCCCTTGTTGTTCTCTACTCTAAGCTGACTTCCTTGCTTCATTTTTCTTTGAAAAATTAAATGCAGTAAAAAACATTATTTTATCCTTTGCACTGTCAGTTCAGTTCCTTAGTTACAATTTTAAGAAACTTTCTCCTGTTTGAGAAATTCAGATGTTTTAGCATCACACACTTTGCAGTCATGTTTCTCTTTGTGTTCCTAGTCTCATTTCCTGCTGATAGCACTTGCACTTCATTCTTGAGAAGTCTCCAGATTATTTTTTGCTTCTTGTACTAAGCCCGACAGTTTAGAAATCTGTGAAACCTCCTGTGGCTCCCATCTCTGAAAAACTTAATCTCTGTTGAGCTACTTCTGAAAGTCAATGTAGTGTTTGTGTATTTGTCATTACATTTCTTGTGTTACTTGAGATTCTGGCTTATGGAGTTATAGCACTTTTTTGGTTTGTTTTTTGGTCTTTGTCTCCCCAGCCCCAATCCCTAGCATCTGTAGGCTCAGATGAAGTCAGTCAATTTTAGGAGGCTGAATCATTTGGGTTAATTTTTCTTCTAGTACTAGGAATTGAACCAAGGGCTTTTGCACTGAGCTACATTCCCAACCCTTTTTTTATTTTGAGAAAGGGTCTTTCTACATTGCCTAGGCTCAGCTGGAACTTGAAATCATCTTGCCTCAGCTTCCCAGAGTGCTAGAATCCCATAGTCTGCCAACCCTGCTATTTGGGTTATTCTGTCTTCGTAAGTAGAATTATGATAGTTGAATACTAAATAGTCCTAAAGACTGTGGAATCAGTAATGATTTGTTCAAAGTCTCTTAAACTGTCCTGCCTTAGCTTTGATGAAACTAAAATAATAAGCCTTGCCTTCTTTGATGTGTTACTTTATACAACTTGAAAGGAAGTATATATGTGTCCTCGATTATCTTAGAAGCAACACTTGAAATAGAATAGGAATGTTAAAACAGTATAATGGTGTACTTCACTTAATGTCTATATAAATAAAATTTCTGGTTGATAGTGGGTTTTTTCATGACTGTGTAAACTTCTGCTTCTAGATAGGATTTACCACTGATTTTATTGATGTAGCTTGTATTTGTAGATTTATACCTATTATTTAAAATAGATATACTTGAAAAATCAGATGAAGTTGAGCAGCTTTTGAACATGTTATTTTTCTTTTGAAAATATAGGATTATAATAAATAATAACTAAGGCCTAAAAAAAAAATTGTGCTAACAAAAAATGGGACAAGGACAAAGGACAGTTGGAAGCATAAGACTTTTGGCACTGTATGTTCCTAATTATAGATACTACCCGCGGTTTAAAATGCATGCCCCTTATTCCTTTTCACATTGTGTGCCATTTAAAGCACACAGTATTATTCAGTGGGCCAACCTATCATAGATTCTAAGCCTATAATTTCAAAACAAATAAATGAGACTTCTGCATAGTCTTAATTCAGTTGCTTCTTCACTCTACATTTCTACCTCGGCACTTAATCACAGCTATTTTATGTCCAACATTTTATAATTCATTTGTTTGTGAAAAAAGGTACTTTTAAAACAAGGAAACATCTTGTTTATGTGCATAAACTCAGACAACAGGTTTCAAGTCTACAACCTCATTTGTACATACTGCTAGTCAGAAGCATTTTTCCTTGGGACTTAATGAAGTTCAGGATATGCTAGCCCTGAAAATAAGGTACTTTGGCATAGTGAATATTTAACCTGAAGGCATCTGAGGAACAGGTCTCTCTGACTCTCCCCTGAAGCTGGTCAAGACCCTAAGGTGAGAAGTATATTGATTTGTTTAATAAAAAAGTCTGGAAGAAGGGGACATCCTTATCTCCAGAAGAGGGAGGAACTCCAAGAAGAATCTAAACAAACAAGTCTTGCTAAGTTTCCACCAGTTTACTGCTCTTAGCTCTTTTTTCTGCCACATTTTTGCATGACTTTCCAGTCTCCCAAACCTAGTATAAGAATGCTCAAGTTTGCTAGTTTCTTTGAATCTTCATTTCCTTATGAAGGCTCCTGTGTTACAAAAAACTTTCATTAAATGCTTAATTGGATGCTCTCTTGTTAATGTGTCTTTTGTTAGCAAGACCAAAGGTATAAAAAAAGATATTTTTTCCTCATCTATAAAGTAAAGTCACAGTAAAAAACACTATAGTTTCAATTATTTTATGTTGTGTGCATCTTTCTGTACTAAGCACTGGTTTCTAATGCTTAGAGCAGACTTTCTCAAGACTTTTAAAAGAGTCCGTGGAAATTCCAAAAGGCTTCCTCATATGACCTGTGCTCTCTTGTAAAGTCATGTTTCAACATGTCTCACTATGCAATTAAGCCAGCAACCCAAGTCCATAATAACGCTTCTAAGCAGTAATTTTGATATAATAGGTTGGGGGTGGGGTGGGGTGGACAACAGGGTCTTGCTGTGAACTCACTGTACCTACCCGAGGCTGGCCTCAAACTCATGGTGATCCTCTTGTCTCAGCCTCCCAAGTGCTGGGATTACAGGCAGGCATATGCCACCATGCCTGGTAATAGGTCTTTTGAATTATAATAAAATTTAAATTTTATCATTTGTTAATTTTTTGTGTCATGAATAATTCATTTCTAAGATTTACACCAGAGTCATAATGGTGTAAGGTATAGTCTTATCACTAAATTTCCCTTCTCCTCTCAGTCTTTATTTCTGTCTAACGACAAGTCCCATTTGGGGTAGCTTGTCTTAGACTCCATCATTAGCTACTTCTTAGACCTGGTCCACTTCTGCCCCACTTCTGAAATCCAAGTGCGTTCTTTGCCCTGCCGTTGGTGGGAGCATAGTTCCTTCCTCAGTGCAGCCTGTCTTCCTTTTGTCTGCTGGTCTTGCTGTTCTACTTTTGCTCCCAGCCACTGTATCTTTCTCAGGCTTGAGTTAAAGCACACCCATCTAGTGTCTCCCATTTTCCTGGAACACATACAAAGTTCCCTAATTGAAGTCCACTGTCTAGTTTAGAGATGAAGGAGGTGCCAAGAGTGCCCTCATCATCCTTCTCAACTATAAAGTTCCCTGATTGAAGTCCACTGTCTAGAGATGAAGGAAGTGTCAATAGTGCCCTCATCATCCTCAGAGAGGGTTTGGAGTATACTGCAATGTTCTTTAAGAAATCCTTTCTTCTTTCAGTTAACGAGACAAAGCAAAACTTCACCCCAGCCCAGAGTTGCATAAGAGCTTTATAGTCATTTCCTGTATAAATTCTGCAAGTAATAGCCTGTCTCTCTCTCTCTCTCTCTCTCTCTCTCTAGAGAGAGAGAGAGAGAGAGAGGAATCTGGTATTTGTCTTGTTTTATTACCTCATTCAAATTTTTGTTTAAAAGGTGTTATCTTTCAATAATTTTTCATACATATTAGAAAAGGTCTTTTGGTCACTAAACACAAAAGAACCTGATCCATCACAGTTTGATAGCGTTTTGTTTTCTGTATGGATAATAGTTGGGGAAAGTGAAACAAGTTGGCCAACTTTTGTTTGAATTATTATAATTATAAAAATAATCCAGATTGTGGGTTGACTTTTATTTTTGCATGTTAGTGATGTTTTTAGGTTGAGTTAGCCAGGGTGGTTGCACCATCTGATCCAAAGGCTTAGCATCAGGTAAACCATCTCATTCTCTTTCTAGAGATTATGATTGCATTCTTTACAACTTAGTTTTACCATCTTATTTTAGGTTTTGTATTTTCTGTAGTTCTGATTTTTTGTTGTTGTTTTTGTAGTTTTTGTTATGTTTTGTTTTTGTATCTACTTCCCTCTTTTACACTGGATAAATTTAATATTCTCCTTTAGTGTAATAGTTTAGTCATATACTAACCTGTCTTAGTTTGAGGCCTACCTTTCCCTCCACCCCAGTAGGGTGCCCTGGTTTATTTGGGCTTTGATCCTAGGAAGTTAGGGAGAAGGATGCAAATTATCACTGTAGGTAACTAGGGCTCAGTCCTCCTGAACTGGCTCAGTTTCAGGCACTGTATTTATGCCTCCCTGTAGTTAAGAGCTTTCCCCTTGAGACACCAGCTCCCCTTGGAGATGCCTCAGAAGCCTCAGCCCTTATAAAACATCAGAAAAAGCCCTGGGAGAAGTGGGGAGCAACCTGCTACTTCTGCTTGAGGTGGACACTGGCAATAGGCAAAGAACTGTCCTCACAGCCAGGGCACTGGAGGGCTGAGGGGCTTTAGCTAGGGCCACAGGTGGCTGTCGCACCATCTCTGTTTATACTCCCCTTGGTGATTGCGCACATGGTTCAGTTTTCCATCTTCCTCCTCTTTACACAAGCACTTTGGCACCTTCTCACTCCTTCCATCTCTGCCCATTCTGTTCCCTACTAAATAATTTGGGGGTTGTAATGGATATACTTGTTCTTTTCTCCTTTGAGCCTTGACTTTTTGTTCTTTTGTCGTTTCTTGCCTTTTAAATTTTGGGGGGATTTTTTTCTTTTTCTTGTCATTTTTTCTATTTTCCTTTTTGTTTTTTATTTTTATTTTTTGTTTTCTAGGTCCTTGACTTTTTAAATAACATTGAGCTTCTTTTCATCCCTTTTTTTTTTTGGTACTGGGGAGTGAAGTCAGGACCTTGCTCTTGTGAGGCAGGCTTGGTGCCACTGAGCTAAATCCCCAGCCCCTTTTCATCATTCTTATTGCTCATATTTGGCACCATTTGCTTAGATTTAAAAAAAATTATTATATGTTTCGTAAGAAACTTCTTTTTAAGACTCAGATATTGTACACCTGGAAAAACCCTATTGTGTTCTCAAATTTAAATGACAAATGACTGGATATAAAAGTGGGGGCTTATAGATACCAATCTAACAAATAAGAGTTTTGTAATAAAGCACAATTGAATATTATTTATAGTTTTAGTAAATATAAAAATTCAAGTAAATATTTATCAGAGTACTAGTGAGATTGCTTCAATTTGATTTTTCCTTAAATTCTGAGATGGTCTCGGAGTAGGTCTCTTTCTCTGAATTTTATGTAATTAACTTATTATGTACTTCACAATCTGTTCTTACAGTAGCAAAGATTTTCTCAGATAAACCTTATGCTAATATAGAACACATTGCTGATTTCCTTTCATCTTATGCTCTTGCTTTCTGCAGTATTCTAATGATAAACAAACTTTGACCTTCGAGTATCTTAGGTAGCCTAGGCGTTTTAGTCTTAGTGGAAGGCTTGTGGTACAGAGGGACCAGAAGGAAGGAGGAAAAGTAAGAAAACATGCCTGAATCCAAGAGTCCTCTTGAACCTGGAGATGGTTTTCTTTTGTAATTTACACACCTGTTTTTGACATCATGCTGCCTGAATCAACAGCTAATCATTTGTAAAATGGTAGTGGAGAACATTGAAAGCTCTAAGAGGTTTGCCATCACTGTGCTCAGAGGTTGCTGCTTATTTTTAATCTTAGATGTGATCAGCCTAAAATGACAGTGGATAATTAAAATATTGTCAGTAGATATGGTACAGAATTACACAGTTAAACAGGTGAAAGGGAAATTAAGGTTCCTCCATCACATGAATAAATACACATGTATGTTTTTTACTCTTGGCACTGATTCTCAAATTATGTTTCTTAGGATTATTGTTATTCCATTATTAAAATAAAATAATACAAAATTCTGAAAAGGAAATAGAGTGAACAAATTGTGTTTGTTTTCTCATAGAATTTTCTCTCTTTTTTTTTTTTGGTACCGGGGATCGAACTTGGGACCTTGCGCTTGCAAGGCAGATGGCAGAACCACTGAGCTAAATCTCCAGCCCCTCATAGAATGTTCTTAAATGTGCTGTAAGCATTGAGCAAATGACAAATCTTAACTTGCAACAGCCTATTTTTTTTGCTTAGTTTACCATTTCTTCTTATGATTGCAATAAGTAAGTATTTTGTGATGTTCTAAAAAGAATGTACAGTTTTGAGGGTACTTTGACACTTGAATGTGTTTGAAAATCATTGTACTTACAAAAATTGGTTCTTTGAATTAGAAAAGGGTTTATATGGTGAGAATAAGTAGTGTTACAAAGACAAGCTCAATACTGGTTTGCATAAAAATTGTTTCGAATAGGCAGAGAAGTTAGCCCTCCTCCCCACGCACATTCATAGTGCAGAACACAGATTGTTTCCTTAACGTAAACAGCATTTTTATTTTGTGACCTTACAGGAGCCCAGGCTTGTGTGCTTGTGTTTTCTACCACAGACAGGGAGTCTTTTGAAGCAATTTCCAGCTGGAGAGAAAAGGTAGTAGCTGAAGTCGGAGAGATACCAACTGTGCTGGTACAAAACAAGATTGATCTCTTGGACGACTCTTGTATAAAGAAGTAAGATGGCTACTTCTGGGGTAGGAAATATGCTCATTCTGCAATGTTAAAACTTTTTAGTTTTTGCTTAGATTTATAAAAGGGAAGCTTTTATATTTACTTAAATTGTAAATATTTTACTTACTTAAAGGCGTAAATTGCCTTAGATTTTCTGTGAGCTCTTTTTTGTGACTGGTTTAGGTTTAAAAAAAAAAGCACAGTGGGGTCACTGTAGATAATAATAATGAACTGTGCATTTCAGAAACCTAGAAGAAAGTATATTGAAAGTTTCTACCAGAAAGAAATGGTTCAGAAAATAGGTATGTTTAACCTGATTTAATTATACAGTGTATAAATGTATTGAAACATCACCTTACCCCATTAATGTGTACAATTTTTATAGTTTTATGTGCCAGTTAAATTTAGCACTTGCTGGGCCGGGATGTAGCTAAGTGGTGCTGCCACCTGCCTCGCAAGTGCAAGGTCCTGAGTTCAATCCCTGGTACCGAAAATAAATAAATAAATTCAGCACTTGCTTAGCATTGAACACGGCCCTGGGTTCAATCACCAGCACTACAAAAAATCCCTGAGTACATATACTTAATTTGAAAAGTAAAAAAATTTAAATCTCTGATTTTTACATAGAAAAAATTAAAGGAATAAACTTGTAAAGGTGTTTAGAATTCAAGTCTTCAATCTTTGTACCACAAAGTCAATGTTTCTTGTTGAGGCAAACCTAGATAAAGCTGCTTGGCTCGTGACATAGATGTTACAAAAAGCATCCTTAGATGTCGGAGTAACTGGGCTGAGCTAGCTGTCCTGTGTCACTGAATTTAAGTAGAAGAGTTTGGATTCCTATTGTTTTGTATATTCAGAACGTGATTCTCATATCTGTGAACAGAGCTGAGCATCCAGATAATTTCTGTCAGTATTTACTTGTTGCATTATTTTTGCTAGCTTTGAAAATTTTGCTTAGATTTTACCTTTCTAAAAATGCATTCTTAGCTGGGCATGGTGGCACACGCCTGTAATT
The DNA here is from genome assembly GCF_000247695.1 of Heterocephalus glaber. The sequence goes on along the minus strand of NW_004624753.1, from coordinate 18,998,012 downwards.
CGAGCACTTGGGAGGCTGAGGCAGGAGAATCACTGCAAGTTCGAGACCAGACTGGATTACATACTGCACACTGAGACCCTGTCTCCAAAACAAAAAAAATTTTTTTTCTGTTATCTGTTGGTGTAGAACAAGTAGCTGACAACTTAAAGGCTTAAACTAACATTTTTTTTCAGTCATGGTTTCTGTGGGACTCTGGACGTGGCTTAGCTGGGTGATTTTGCATGTGGCTGAGGGTAGGATGTTGGCTGGTCACACAGAGGTCTGGTGGTGCAGGAGGGGCCGGTTCAAAGCTGGCTCTCGCACTTGTGATCAGCAGGCCTCTCCTTGGGGCTGAGTGTCCCCACAACACGACAGCTGTTCCCCCAGCAGGTGAGCCATGGCAGAGACCAGTGTCCCTCGTAGTCCAGGGTCAGAATCACACTTTGTTACTTCTGTGTTCTGTTGGGCACACAGACTGATCCCTATGAGAGATGGGAAGGTATGAAGACCAGGAGGTGAGAGGTCAGGGGACCATTTTGTAGTATGGCTTCTCTGATCCCAGTAAAACTAAAATCAGAAGTCCTAATAAAAGTAAACTAGGACCCCTTTCTTGTAGACTAAAACATTAATATGCTGGCTTTGCTTTTGGCAGCAAAATTCTTCTGTAGCCAGTAAGAATAAGATGTAATTCAGTGTCAGATTTTTCAGATTGTGATTATATCCAAATACTCTTTTAAAAAGAGAAAATTAATTAAAATGTTAAAGAATGGCATTTACTTGTTTTATGGCCAGAGATTGGAGACTTCCTAGGAAAGTGATCTATCTGTAATTACAGTATCATGGGTGATGTTTATCCCTAACTAGGACAGATCCTGTTCAGGCTCTCAGGGAGAGCTTAGCTTCCCCTGGCTCCACCTGACTGGGCATCGCAGAAAGCTGCCCTAGAAAGAAGGGTGACAAGCTCTGAGGGACCTCAGTGCCTTCCACCCCACACATGACAGCCTTGCTCAGTAAGCATAACTGACAGTGACTTGGTAGAAAGCTGTCAGAAGACACCTTCATGCGTTTTTTTAATTGATGTGCAGTGAGGAAGCTGAGGCACTGGCAAAGAGGTTAAAGTTAAGATTCTACAGGACATCGGTAAAAGAAGACCTCAATGTGAGTGAAGGTAAATTGCATCTTTTAAAATGTTGAAACAGGGAATTTGTTTTATTCTTCTAAAGCCTTTTCTGTTGTTTCTGTGGGGTTTTATGATCCCCTGACATTAAGGAAAATTTAAAGCCATTATTTAAATTTGCAGTCCTTACTTAATAGTGAACACTTGTTACTTTCTGCAGGCAACTCTGGTGGGGTTTTAGGTTTATTTTCTTTAAAGATCTAAAGTGTGAATGTGTATACATGCATGTGTTTTGATTCATAACTTTTGCAACCAGACTGTCACATGGGTGTTTATTCTGGAGACTGTTCTCTCCCTAAAGAAAGTAGACATCTTTTTAAGACTGAGTCAGTTTGTTGCTAAACACTAATTATAAGCTGGGTATGGCACACTGCTATAAACCCAGCAATCAGGAGGCTGAGGCAGGAGGATTGGTGCAAGTTCAAGGCCAGCCTGGGCTACATAGTGAGTTCAAGACTAGTCTGAACTACATAGTGAGACTCTGTCTCAAAACATTGAAAATAAATAAGTAAATAAATATAATTGAAATATTTAAAAAAGAAGAGCTAATGACTAGAAGTTTTATTTCTTTACTCATAAAATACCACTATGCAATTATTGCCATTATCGTTGTACTTAGATACTGCTCAGATAATTTTTTTTTTTTTGGTACTGGGGATTGAACTCGGGACCTTGTGCTTGCGAGGCAGCCGGAACCACTGAGCTAAATTCCTGGCCCTGCTCAGATAATTTTTAAAAGTTGAATTTTTATCTACGTTGTTTCTAGTTCTAATTTATTTTTAAATTTGTTTAGTAAATATAAATATTATAAGTAATATTTGCATAAATCATATTGACCTAGTGTGTGTGTTATTCTAGTTTTTAAATATTTGGCCGAAAAATATCTTCAAAAACTCAAACAACAAACAGCTGAGGATCCACAACTGAGACATTCAAGTAGTAACAAAATTGGTAAGTACCCAGGAAATTTTAGCTCATGTTTACCAGATATGTATCCTCTGTGCATTATTTTTTTTTTCTTTTTGAGACAGGGTCTCGCTATGCAGTTCAGCCTGACCTCAAACTCACTATATAGCCCAGGCTGGCCTCGAACTCACGGTGATCCTCCTGTCTCAGCCTCCCAAGTGCTGGGATTACAGGTGTGGGCCACCATGCCTAGCTGTTCATTATTATATTTAATTTTTTATGTGTAATGTAGACATTTCTTTAAGAAATCTTATTAAAAAGTGTTCGATTATTGATTATTGAACTTACAAGTATCAGATCTCTTGTTAAAAGGTATATTGTGTTAAAAGCATTTTTTTTTATTATTGTATGAGTCAATTTAATACAGTAAATACAACAGAGATAAACTATTTATAAAGGTCTATATTTATAGAAAAGTGTTTTGTTCTGTTTTGTCTTTTTGAGACAGGGTCTCACTTTGTAGTTCAGGCTGACCTTGAACTTACTGTATACCTCAGACTGGCAGTGAACTCATGGTGATTGTCCTGCCTCAGCCTCCCGAATTCTGGGATTACAGGTGTATGTCACCATACCTGGATAGAAAAGAGTTTTAAAATACCTGTTCAATATAGTTCTGGAAACATTAGCTGTAGCAATTAGACAAGAGAAAGAAATAAAAGGAATAAAGATAGGAAAGGAAGAAGTTAAACAGTTATTATTTGCTGATGACATGATACTCTGCATAGAAGACTCCAAAAACTCCACCAAAAGACTTCTAGACTTAATTGACAAATTAGGGATACAAGGTCAACACTCAAAAATCAATAGCCTTCTTGTACACAAATTACAGACTCACTGAGAGAGAAATTGGGGAAACACTTTCTGTCACAGTAGCATCCCAAAAATGAAGTATTTAGGAATCAATCTAATGAAAGAAGTAAAAAGACCTCCACCTTGAAAACTACAGCACTCTAATAAAAGAGATTGAAGAGGATATAAGAAAATGGAAAGACATCCCTTGTTCCTGGGTAGGAAGAACCAATATAGTGAAAATGGCCATACTTCCAAAACTGCTATATAGATTCAGTGGAATCCCAATTGAAATCCCAACAGTATATTTCACAGAACTAGAGAAAACAATCCAAAAATTCATTTTGGAACCAGAAGACACCTAGGATAGCAAAAGCAATTCTAGGCAACAAAGACATGACAGAATATCACAGTCCTCAACTTGAAACTATACTACAAAGCCACTGTGATAAAAACAGCATGGTACTGGCAAAGAAACAGATCCAAGGGTCAGTGGAACTGATTAGAAGATATAGCAACAACTCCAGACATACTCAGCTACCTCATCTTCGACCAAGGAGGCAAACACTCTCACAGGAGGAAAGAGCCTCTTTAATATATGGTGCTGGACCCATGTTTATAGCGGCACAGTTTGTAATAGCTAAAACTTGGAAACAGCCCAATTGCCCATCAACTGGAGACTTAAGGATAAAGAAAATGTGGGGTTTTTTTAATAAAATGGAGTGCTACTCAGCCATAAAGAATGGGAAACTAGAGTCATTTATAGCTAAGTGGATGCACTTTGAGGCCATACTCTTAAGTGAAATAAATAGGACACGTGTAAATACTGAATAGTTTCTCTGTGAGAAAGTGGAAATGTAAATAAGAATGAAAATGTATAATGTGAAACAAAAAAAAGGTCTAAAGGGGAAGAGGATGTGGGAGGAATATGGGAAGGGAAAGGAAAAATGGAAACAAAGTCTTTGTAAATAGGGAGGGGGTGGAGGGGTTAAAAGGAGGGCAGGGGAATGGGGAAAAAATAAGAACCAAGATGTATTATGTAAAGGTACAAATTCCTAATGATGGATGTCACCGTATTATATACCTAAAATGTACCAATAAACTTAATGAAAAAAAAAGTTGAAAATTATAACAGAAAAAAATATAAATAAAATGGGGGAAAAATGGTGCTGGAAAAATTGGGTTTGAACTTGTCAAAGATTAAAACTAGACTTATATCTCCCTCTATTCACTAAACTAAAATTGAAGTGGGTCAGCAATCTAAATATTAAAACAGAAACACTAAACTTGCTGGAAGATATAGGTTAGGTAGAACTCTTGAAGACACTGGCATAGGAAAAGACTTTATGAACAAAACCTCAGCACGGGAACTAGCACAAAGAAAAACAACTGGGATCTCATTTTATTAAAAAGTTTCTGCACTGCAAGAGAAACCACCATCAGAGCCAAGCGACATCCTACAATGTGGGAAAAAATTTTTACCAACTGTTCCTCAGAGGTCTGCTATCTAGAATATGTAAAGAACTTTTAAAAAATCAGACCTCCCAGATTTAAAGACCCAATTCAAAAATGGGCATCTGAAATGAACAGACATGTCTCAGACAAAGTAGTAGAAATAGCAAATAAACACGAAAGAATGTTCAACATTACTGGTCATTTGAGAGATGCAGATGAAAACAACACTAAGATTCCATCTCACTACAAAAAGAATGGCTGCTATCAAATCAACCAATAATAGGGCCGGGAATATATCTCAGTGGCACTGGCTGCCTCACAAGCACAAGGTCCTGAGTTCTATCCCTGGTACTGAGAAAAAAAAACTGAAACAAGAAATCAACTAATAACAAATGCTGGTGGGGGTGTGGGGAGAAAGGAACCCTTCTCCATTGTTGGTGGGAGTGTAGACTGGTGCAACCACTGTGGAGGTCAGTATGGAGATAACCTCAAAAAATTAGGATTAGAGGTCCCATTTGACCCAGCTATTCACCTCTGGGTATCTTCTCAAAAGAATTAAAAGAATCATACCACAGGAATATATGTACACCCATGTTCAAAGTGGCAGTTTGTAATAGCTAAAACTTGGAGAGCCCCAACTGAAGACTGGATAAAGAAAATTTTTTTATATAAAATGGAGTACTACTCAGCCATAAAGAATGAGAAATTAGAGACATTTATAGCTAACTGGATGCACATTAAGGTCATACTCTTAAGTGAAATAAATTGGACACATGTAGATACCAATTAGTTTCTCTGGTGTGAGAAACAAAGTGTAAATAAGAATCAAAGTGTATAACAGTGTGAAATAGGGAAAAAAGGGGGAAGGGGAAGTGGGAGGGGTTGGGGAAAGGAAAGAAGGGAAAGGAATAAATACGAGAAAAGGAAAAAAAGGAAACAAAGTCTTGGTAAAGAGGAAGGGGAGAAGGGGGTGAAAGGGCAGGGGAATGGGAAAAAAATAAGAACCAAGATGTATCATGTAAAGGTACAAATTCCTAATGATGAGTATCATCATACTATATACCTAAAATGTACCAATAAACTTAATGAATAAAAAAAAAAAGAAGGAAATCCTGCAGTATACTGCAACCTGGATGACTCTTGAAAATACTGTGCTAATGAAAGGAGCCTGACACTAAAAGACAGTATGAGTCCACTTCCATGAAGTGGTCAGAGTCATACGGGCAGAGGCGGTGGGAGGGGAATGGAGAATTACTGCTTAACAGTAGAGTTTCAGTTTTACAGATGCAGAGTTGATGGAGATGCATGCTGGCTTGGTTTTGCAACATAATGAGTATTTAATACCACTAATTTACACTTTAAAATGTTTAAGATAGCCAGGCCTGGTGGTATAGGCCCTGAAACCCCAGTACTCTGGGAGGCTGAGGCAGGAGGATCACAAGTTCATGTGTAGTCTGGGCAACCTAGCAACTTAGTGAGACCCTATCTGAAAATGAAAAATAAAATGAGCTGGGGATGTAACTGAGTACCAAAGCTTTGGGTACCCTAGTATTGCCCCACCACCGCCAAAAAAAGGTCAAGAGAGTAAATTTTTTTGTTTGTATTTTACTACAATAAAATGAAAACAATTGTAAATACTTGAAAATACTTTGTTTTTCCTAACAATCTGAATGCTTCAGGTAACTCTGAGTTGTCTCAAAGTCGGTCTCTGTTTTCCCTCAAACTATACAGGTGTCTTCAATACATCTGGCAGCAGTCACTTGAGTCAGAGTTCAAGTACACTTAACGGTGGAGACGTCATCAATCTTAGACCTAACAAAGAGAGAACCAAGAAAAATAGGAATCCGTTTAGCAGCTGTAGCATACCCTGAATGTCTAGGGAGGGAAAAAGTTGGATTACATTGCGCCATTCACAGAGAAACACGCCCAGCCGTCCTGGTACATTCAAGTGTTTTAGCAGACTTTACACCTCCTGGCTCCCTGAGTGCAACAGATGTTAACGTGCTTTCCAGAGTGCGGAGTGAGACCTCTGGTGGAAATATTACTGCCCTGTGAACTCATTTTTTATTTTTATTACATTAGACGAAGCTTGTCCTGTACTTGAAGGAATGCTAAGAGAAATATCAAAACAGGTTTTGCTGAATTATAAATGATGAAATCATGAATGAAATGTCAAATATGTTGGTCCAGATTAATATTGGTCCAGATTAATGTGCATCAAGGAAAGATAACAAGTATTTTGTTCTGAAATTGGCCATCTAGCTTTTACAGAAAATAGTACTGAGTCTGAACACTAACAGCAAAATAGTCACGCAGAGTAAATTGAATCTTGCTGGACTCCACCAGTGTGTTTTGGAGGTGTCACTTGTACAGTGTCTGTGAATGCAGTGTGGATGAACGTGTGCAGACACATGTGCCGGAGCACATAGAGGGTCTGTGCAGTGTATAGGGAAATGTAGATGCTAATCATGTATAAAGTCATGTACACACTGTGTATGTGTAAGCTTTTATTTTCAGATAAGAAATTCCAGGCCTATATTTTGCAAAATGAGCTTGAGCTAAAAAGTGCTTCGTGCCAAAAATATTAATCTAATTTTTACAGTGCTTTACTATTAGAATTTATATTGTTTTCCTCACTGGCAGGATCACAAAAGTGGGGTATATATGTTTTAAGCCAGAGGTTCTCCCTGTGAGACTTCCTATAAAACCCTTTCCTTGTGGCCACTGTCGCACATCTGGCCACCATGGCCCTGAAGGTGTGCAGCAGGGCTGCAGTTGCTCAGGACGTCCTGTGACACGCTTGTGCAGCCAACACCTTTCACTGCTGACCGAAGACCCCTTTTAAGATTGTGCTAACAGCCAGATGTGGTGGCACATGCCTGTGAATCCAGCACTTGGGAGGCTGAGGCAGAAGAATCGAGCTCCAGGTAAGCCTGGGCTACATAGTCCAAGGCCAGCCTAAAGCCAGTCTGAAAAAGAAATTATGCTATTTTTTAAAATACATAAACTATTACCTTCATTCCTAATCCAGTTTATGGATTTTATAATGCCCAGCAACTCTAAAGCATCTTTTTGTTTACACATTTTTGTATGGTACTGTATTTTAAGGTTATTGCTTAAAAATTTCTATTGCCTTTGGTTTGTGTAGCACTTTCTCAAGAGCTCTGTCAGTACCACATAAAAAATAATTTAAAAAGTGATCTGATATGTAATGACATATCAGAGCATAAATTTTGTGATTTGGGATAGTAGCCTTCCAAACAAAGGTAATTAACCTCTATTGAAACTGATTACCAAAAAAAACTGATTACCAACCCAGGCATGGTAGTACACATCTGTAATCCCAGCACTTGGGAGGCTGAGGCACAAGGATCAAGAGCTCAAGGCCAGGCCGGGGATTTAGCTCAGTGGTTCTGCCACCTGCCTGGCAAGGGGAAGGACGGGAGTTTGATCCCCAGTACCAGAAAAAAAAAAAAAAGAGCTCAAGGCCAGTCCGGACCACATAGTGAGATCCTATTTCAAAAACAAAAAATTCCCTCAAACATCCTGATTATCATTCAACATCATTGTTTGTTTTGTGTTACTGGAGATTAGATCCCTAGCCTTCAAGCTGAGGTTCATCCTCAGCTCTTTTTGAGACAGAGCCTTGCTAAGTTGCTCAGGCTGGGCTCAAACTTGGGATTTTCGTGCTTCAGCCTCCTGCACTGCTAGGACTACAGGTATGAGCCACCAAACCTGGCTTAGTAGTTTTAATGTATAAATGACCCCTTTCAATATATCTGGTTTTTACAAGCTTTGAAAATACATAAAAATAACTTCTTGGAAAATGTGTCATGCAGTCACTTTTCATTATTTTGTACTAAATACATAAATATTTTACATACTTCTTACATGTTTTATCTTTTTTTTTTGAAGTCTATTTGTACCACCTCCATCCTCCTTTTCAAACTTGTGCTGAGAATATACCAGAATTCCTAGGGTGTCCTGTGGTTAAGTGGTCCAGAGTAATGGCTGCTCTCCGTGTGTTTAGAGACAGGCTGGTGTTACCTTTTCACAGCAGTTAATACAGGTGCTTGTGTTCATGTCACCGTTGTCACCATTCCCATTGCTGGCTGTGGGATAAGGATGGGGAACTCTCACTTTCTCACAGTGGGTACCTGTGATTCAACTGCTTTTATTTTCTTCAAATAGTCTAATTTTTTCACAAAACATACGTTGTGGCAAATAATCTTAAGTCTTTACTGGCAGAAAAGTTACTCATTATATAATATGGTGCAATTCTAATTCATACTGATTAATGTGTATGGGTGAAAGTGTATTCCTTCTCTGTATCAAAAAAATGTTATATCTTTTTTTTTTTTTACAAAACCTGAAGATACCTTTGTTGTGTATTTGAATTTTTACTTTTCATTGCTATATTTTAAACCTAACCATAGTCATTTTAAATAAATAGGTTTGTCTATTCAGTTAATTCTAAAACCTTCAAAATTTAAATTTTTCGCTTTGTGCCTCTTTAATCTTTTAAATAACCTTGTTATAATTGGTAATGAAACAGTGGATGCTGAAGAGCCTGCCGCCCAGGCCCTTTCCCATGTGCTCTGTCCTGTGATCTGCTCTGCCCACTGTAGCCAACCTGAGTCCCTTAGTCTCCTCTTCTGGCCTCCGCCTGTGAACTCAGCAATACCCCGTCAGCCTCAGAAGGTAGCACAGTGAACTACATTGGCTTAAATGGTTTTCTTGTTACTGGCCCAAAGTCAGGAGCACAAGTGTACTTTTTCAAAATAAAGCTGACACCATGAAAAAGAGGGTGATGGGCTTACTGCATGGTGGGGTGCGATGAGACCATTGCTTCCCAGCTGGGGGTGGACATGGTGCTCAGGAAGAACAGGGATGCGCACCCATGTCTGTGGCCTTAGGACAGGACCTTTCCTGAAAACCTTCAGGTGTCCCTAACATCCCAACCTGAGAGCTGAATTCTTAATTCAAGGAACCGTGACCCAGCAGCACCCTCTCCACCTGGGCCGTGGTCACTGATGATGTGCCTGCTCGGGCAGCTCCTGTCTGTTTCTTTGAACAGTGGCCTGGTACAGGAAGCTTGTCCTCTACTGCACAGCAATTACGAATAGCTGCGTACTATGGTCACTGTAGGCTGTCACATGTAAAATTCATTAAATCATACAAGAGAATTGATTTGGCAACATTTCAAACTGCAGTGTGGCCTAAAATAGCCAATTACCAAGGTCCTGACAAGTGAGGAATCTGGCTGTAATCTGTGTAACTTTGTGCTCCCCTCCCCCCATCTTTAGGGTCTTGGTAAAAGGTATTTTAAAAATTAAAACTTTGGATTAAAAGAAAAACTGGACCCCTACTATATCTTTGTGCTAATAAATAATATAAATGGAAAACCACTTGTGCGTACTGGTATTAGGTTCGTTATTCCCTCAAGCTTAATTTAAAATATACTCCTTAATTAAAGCTTCATCAAAGATGAATTCCAGTAATCAAAAAATAAATGCATTTCAAAGCCAGGATTTCATGGGATATGTATGATGTGTATCACCAGTGGAACTAAATATATAGTAAGAAGTATACTGTGACTTCTTTAAAAATCAGAATAACTTTATCTTTACTATTTCAAATCCTTTTCCATAGCTAGTGTACTCATTTTGGTAGCAGCAGTGTATACAGTGAGTCCCTGCCTTACAAGCCAATTCTGTTGAACACCCCTACATGGGATTTGCTCGTACCCACAAAATCTTACACAGTACACCTGTCAAGGCTCGCAACTCCAACTCTGGGGATTTACTGGCACTGTGCTTTCCGCAATTTTGCCCAGGAACCTGTTTCTTTTATAGTGTTATCACTGTCATTCTTCTAAAGAAAAGTTATTTTGTCTTGTTTTGTTCTGTAGTATAACTATGGGTTTTTTGGTTTGTTTTTGAGACAGGGTCTCATGATATAGCCCAGGCTGGCCTTGAACTAGCAATCTTCCTGCCTCAGCCTCCTGAGTGCTAGGCTTACAAGGTGTGCATCACCACCATGCCTGGCTACTTCTGACTCAAATTATTTAACAGATGCTCACTTCGAGTCAGGCCTGCAGAGGCTGCAGGCGACAGCTCTGTCTCGCTCCCTCCCTTCAAAGCAGGGCCTCCTGAATCTCAAGCTGGGCCAGGTTAAGGGTGAGCTTCCCTGGGCCTTGCCCTGCTGGGCTGGGACAGAGCTGGCTCTTGTACCTGCTGTTCTGTGTGGATCCTGTCCCACTTTGCTTGCCACGTGAGCAGACGTATGCACATAGAGAACAGGCTGAGCTCAAACATCCGTCTTTGTTGCCCTTTTTCCAAGATTCTCACTTCTGTTTTGTATCTGTAGATAATTGTAAAATCCACCCTTCAAAAATAGCATTATCATGTATGTGTACTTCAGATGTGTCATTATTTATCACCGTCATTTGAAAGGGACAAATGCATGAATATTTCAGAACATAAATCACTGCACATTTTTCATTTTGCCAGCTACTCTGTTAGTTGGGGAATTCTCTCCGACTCCCTGCTTGTCAGCAGTGTTGTGGCAGAATGAGTCCTGGCACTGACCTGTGGAGGCCTTGGCTGCTCTGTCGAGCACCTGGGCGCAGGCCGCTCCTCTGATGGCCTGGCTGATGCTGCCTCGAGGGTCCTCTCCAAGACTGTCAAGCTTTCTCCTGGGCTCGTTCCTTTCTGCGAACGTGCGCCCTGGTGCTACCCCTCAGGGAGCCATCCTTACAGAGGACTGGACAAATGGACACCCCTGGGAAGCGGTGCCAACAGGGGTGGCAGAAGGGCCATCCTAAGATGGGACAGGCCTGGGGCAGTCTGAGACAACGCACAGTAGCTGCCCTTCCAGGCCAACCTTGTCTGACATGGCTCACAGTGGAGGTGAGGGCGGACCAACAGACTGCAGACTGGGAGCTGCAGCACAGTGCACAAAAACGGGAAAGAGACTATGCAGAGAATGCAGAGCTGGAATAACCGACCCACAGTGTGAAGGGGAAGAGAGTGAGGGCACTCTCCACACACACAGGGCTTTCAGACGCTGAAGACAGCACTTGAGGAGTCAAGATTTGACTGCCCATTTCTTAGTTTTCAAGACACTGCTAAAGAACAAGATGACATAGCAATCTTTGTCTGAAAGTGAAGCAGATCAGAGTGTGCTGATGAACCTTGAGGCTTCCAGGGAGATGAAGACCCAAATGGGGCACAGCCAGCAGGGAGCACAGTAGCCAGGTAAGGAAAGCAGTGGAGGTCCTCAGGTTGTAACTGCTTTCCATACAGACTAACTTGGCATTCTGTGCAGAAAATTCAGCTCATGACTATTTACACTGAGAGGGAGAAATATATAAAATCGATGTGGATCTTCACAGAAAAGAGTGTGAAATACTAATTTCAAAGCATTTAGAGAAGTTGTTGAGGTTTTTTGTGGATCAATAGCACTACTTAACATTTAATAAGTGTTCTATGGTTGCTTCATTTATCATGGATAAAAAAGGATCAATACATTGGTCCACCTTGTTAGGAAGCAAGATGCAAAGTAGATAAGGTGTTTTATGTCTTAATGTTAGAAAAATTTAATCATCAGTGTTGAAAAGATTTCAGTGAATTGGCTACATTTAATTAATGAAGACAGTATAAACTCACAGCATTTATACCAAAAAAATGTAGAAGTGTCAGGCCATGAAAATGTATAAACCTTTGACCCAGTGCACCCCAAGCTGGGAACTGAAACAAGGAAGAGAAAGTGCTGTGTACATGAACACGTCTCAGTAACAGCAACAAGCTCCAAACAACCCATATGTCCAAGGGGGGAATGGACAAGTACTTTATGGCACAGCTACAAAAAGACAGCCTTTTAAATTGACAAGCAGCATTTTAAGAAAAGGCAAGTTACAACGTAGAAATTTTAGAAGAATGCATTTGAGAGACCAAGTGAATATGTAATTATTCACACTGGTAAAACGAAAGATGATTGTCTCACATTCTAACCCATGTGTTCAAGTATGTAAAAATATATTATGCATAAATCTTTAGCTTCAAAGTAATCTGGTATAAACAGATGCCTGGAGACATCTGTATGAGTGGGAGGATGCAGGACAGGCTTGCCTGTGTTCCCTGGAATCGAGGCACACTTGCTGTTCGCGCAGGGTGTGCACTGCAGAAGGCAGGAGCTTCTGAAGGCTCCAGTCCCGGATCGATTTCTCTGTCCCAGTCTAGCAAAGACCAGTGACACTTTGCCCCTAGCTGAGCTTTACTTTCCCCACATACTGTGCTCATCTACAAAATAGTAAAATACATAGTGCTATATCCTAGTATGAGGCAAGGATTCAGTCTAAAATCTCTAGATAATTAAAATACTAGTTTCAATTGAGTTGCAAAACTGACACTGCAATAGTTTCCTCATCTGAAATAACTGTTCCTATCAAGTAAGTGGCTATGCCTGACATAAAGAACTACTGTCACTTAAAGTAGCATCTTAGCATCTTGACATGACCCGTGTGCCTGTAAGCTTGGAGACTAGTTCAGTCTGCTCTCGGCATTTGCTTGCAGAACTTTGGAGCTGGCTCCTTTCGAATGCTCTAGCAGCTTGATGGCCTTGTCTGAGTTCTCGATGTTTCTAAGCAGAGTCTCTAGTCTTCTCTTGATTTTCTTCTGATCCTCAAGAGCACAACCAATCACTATAGACTGAAACTTCTGATCCACTGGGCCTGGTGGCACCTCAGAAGAACACGCGCTGTAGAGTGACATTAAGTGACATTTGGCACTGCCCAGGTCATCCAGGAACTTGCTGACCACGTCATCTATAATCCTCGTGGCGTGCTTCAGGGACTCTTCCTGCTGTGGGTTTCTGATTGTTTCTACTGAAACTTCAACGGTGAGGGTTCGTCCCATCAAACGGTTTGCAGTCAGATTCAGTTCTTCTCGTTCTCCTAAACACAACAGGTTGTGAAATATCAATCAACGGGGGACATAAACTATCCATGTCAAGAACACCAACGCATACTGTGGTGGCTAAATTTACCTTTTAAACATTTATGCTATGAAACTTTTTAAAGGTAATGACATATTCTAGCACACAAGTAAGTGATGAAGTGTTAGGCTGGCGAGCTAGGGTGCAGAATACCTTTCCCTGAAAATCTACTCACGGGACACCAGCTGGCATCTCAGGTGTGTGCATCTGCACAAGCTGGGGAGCTCTGCCTTCATAACCGGGACGGAGATCACATGCAGTTAAGCAGGCAGCATAAGTAGGGTGTGTGCTGGGAAGAGCTGCAGGGACATCCTATAGAAGAAATGCAGGATGCGCTGGCCTCAGGCCTAGGCATGGACTTCACCCCCTTAGAAGGATGTGGCTGACACAGCCTGACGTCAGGTTATGGCCAGTGTGAAATGGAGCTGTCAGCTGTCCAGTGATTCTGTGAAATTAGCCAGCAGCCTCCTTGTCTTGTTCCACAACTCCCTTCCTAATTCACCAGTCTCTGGCCAGGATGGTAAAGAGAGAGTAATCATGATCACTGTGGATGAGTGAGTTGGTTCTGGAGTCAAATGCTCTGCTTACCACCTGCCTGGCCCCTGGCGTGCCCTGTAGAGACCCATGAACGCAGAGGTAGGAAGCTGAGTGCTAGTGAGACACACTCCTCCACAGACAGTCACGCCCTCCTGCGACGGTGACAACATGGTTTCACACTGATGGGTGTTTTGGTCCTGTCGTTTACCTTTGCTCTGAATTTTCTCCATTTCCTCTCACACCTCAATTCAGTTCCTCTGTCTATATCTCTTGTCCTGCTCTCACCTTCACCTGCTTTTCAGTCTTCTGCAGCACAGTAACTTGGAAAGCACTGAAGTTAGGAGTGGGAACCTGAGGGAAATGGGGCTTTACTGTTTGGGCCTGGGCTTCAAGTTGTGGGTGCTGGCAGGCGGGCTCTGTCCTCGCCTGAGGGGCAGGGGAAGCACCCAGGAACATGACTGCTGCTCTGCAGCTCCCGCCGCCCAAGTGCCGTGACCCACACCAGAGCAGCTGAACAGGAGCCCTGGGACCCTCAGGCAGGAGACGGTGCTCACCATCACTGATCTGCCGCATGTCCTGGCTGTTCTGGATGCTGTGGATCATCTCCAGGAGGACTTCTTTTTCTTGCTCAATAGCAGTTGCTGCTTCTCGCAAAGCTTCAACCCTGTGTAAATTGGGGAAACAAAGCAGTCACCGTTACATGGATGGTGTTCTTCTTGTTGGTACTCTTCATCTCATTCATTCCAAGTCAAATTTAAGATCATTAGGAATGCTTTTTTAAAGTTTTTTCCTTTTTAAAAATTATTCGCTGGTGGTGCTCGCCTATAATCCTGGAACTTGGGAGGCTGAGGCAGGAGGATTGCTGCGAGTTCCAGGCCAGCCTGGGCTACATACTGAGTTCAAGGCCAACCTAAACTACATAGGGAGACTGGCTCAAAAGCAAAAAAACCCTCCATTTTCCTTCTTTATTATTACTTTTTAGAACGGGATCATCTATGTAGTTCAGTCTGGCCCTTGCAGTGATCCTCCTGTCTCTGCCTCCCTAAGGGAAAGGTGGGATTACAAGCACATTACCAAGCTCACCCTTTTTTTTTTCTAATTTACTTACCTCACTCTCTTTTCTCCCTGCTCACCGGGCAACTGTTCTATTTCATTTGCATTGTTTGTATATTCGGATATTTTAAATTTATATCTCATTCAGGTTTTTTTCTTTTTGTTGCTTTCTTTGGACTCAGTATAATTCTATTTTCAGGACTGTCAAGTTTCCAGGGCACACTCCTATGCAGCAGTTTCTGGTTACTGCATAATATTCTGTGTGTTCCCATTTGATTTTACCACTCCACGCTCCAAGGTGGACATTCAGGCTGCCTGCCTACTTCTCGGCACAAGTCACAGCCCCTTGACAATCTGCACGCCTGGATGTTAATTTCTCAGTGGGACAGATGCTGCATCATTTCCCAGTGCTCCCTTCACAGGGGACCCTTGTTGGGGATAGCCTGCACTGGGTGGATCATTTGTCCTGAGATGGGGTCTCATTGTGCAGCCTGGCAGCCTCCACCCAGTCCTGCCTCAGCTTCCTCAGCAGCTGGGTCATGGGCACACGCCATTCTTCCCAGGTAAGAGCTCCTTCCTTTGATGTGATCAGTTCATCTTTGTTTTACCTTATGATTTATGCCTTTGAAGTTTTAGGGCTTTCCCCACACCCAGATCATAAAACAGTTTTCTCATTAACTTTACAGTTTTAAGTTTTGTATATCTGCCACTAGGATCCACTCGTGGTTAGGTAAGGATTTTGTATTTTTTCTAAGCTATTTTTCCTTGAATTATTTACCAAATAATCCATCTTTTCCTAATGCTTTGTAATTAAATTTACCTCTGAAATCTCTATCACACATTAGGGTATTTGATCTTACACCCACAAATGTTTTTAAAAATAGCATCAGTCTTATAATATGCCCTAATATCTGATAGAGCAGGCTCGCCACTGTTCTTTAAAGATAAAGAAGCTATTTATGGGTGTAGGGAAGAGGGAAAGGGGATGTTACTAGAACCTCTGCAGTTAAGTCCTAGTCTCCTGCGAGCCACAGCAGTACACGGTGAGTTACAGAAAGGTAGAAAAATGAGACTAAGAAGAAGCTAAGCTTTAGGTCTGATCAGTGCTGCTCTGAGTAGCAAAGGCAAAAGCCCCCAGCTTACCGCACCTTTTATTCAGTACATCGGGAGAAACAAATGTAACAAATGACTTGCAGAGAGTTCAGTACATCCTGCGTAAATAAGATGTAACAATCCAAGAACAACCAGGAACTGAGTAGACGTTTGTTCCTCCCAGGATGTTTTCAGCTCCCAGGATGTTTCTTGTCCTGGAGAATCACAGACAGCATCACCGGATCATTGAGGTCTCAGCTGTGACCGGAGGCCAAATTGTCTCGGAATTCCATAGCTGGGCTGTAGGCAAGAGAACTAGGCTAACCAAATGATTTTACCCTAAAATTATGTAGTATTGCTCCCGACATAGGGGCCTTTATTCCCCTATATAAACTTCACAGCAAGTTTATTTGGTTTCTAAAAAAACTGGAGGAAATATGACATCTTTATAATAGTGTTACATTCAAGGGCATGACGTCTCATTTACTTCAATCTTCCATAGCCTTTATTCAAATTTTTGTTTTAGTTTTTGCAGTTTTCTTTTTTCAGTGGCTCTTTTTTTAGTCAGTGCATGTGTGCAGTACATAATGTCTACACTCCTTGTGTGGCGCTGGTCCCTATACAGGACATAGGACACATCTTCATTCCTTTTCTCCCCTCTCCTCTCCATTCAGCTCTTAATCCTGTTTTTCTTTTTCTTTTTTTTTTTTTTTACATGTTTGCAGTATATATGAGACAAGTTATTGTTCAGACTGGCCTTGAATTTGCAATTCAGACTGGCTTTTACTATAATTTTGAAATATTCTTCATAGTAGCTTTGTGGACTTGAGTGTTCCACATACTTTGTGGGTATTTTTGCTGACATGAATGATTCTAATTACATTTTCTAGTCAAGTATTGCTGGCTGGTTCCAGGAATGTTTGTTTTTGTACTACGTTCAACTTATAACTGGCAGCACTTATGTATACTTATTAATTTTAATGGTCAGTCTTTTGATTCATTGATTCTTCTAAGAGGTTAATAATCCTATCATCTGCAAAAAAAAAAAAAAAAAAAAGTGACAGCTTTTGTCTTGCTTTCCAACCCAGCTGATTCTTCCTCCATGGCACTGAGGAGGCCTGCAGTATATGTAGTGCAGTGATGGGCATCACTGTCTTTCTCACGGTCATGGGGGAGTCATCTGGGCTTCTGGCATGTCCCTGAGGGACCACAGGGTACTGCTGTCCCTGCCACCCCCAGCCACACACAGGCACCCTTACACAGGTCCTCACACACAAACACATCAGTCACTGAAAGACGAGGCTGCAGAAGCATTAGAGCCAGAGAGAAAACCTGCATATTTCAAAGTTCTCTATTTCCATAGCACTTAATTGTTGTAGGTTACCGTACAGCAACTGAATTGCCAATTTTTGTGAAATGAGAGGACAGATTTATCCCTAGTGTATCTGGATGAACCTGGAAATCTATGATTACAGAAGAGCTATGAAATCGCTGCCTTGTGTGAGCGCAGAAGGAGCAATTCTGCCAGCGCTGGAGCCCTCTCAGTTCCCCGCCCCAGTCATCCACCTGTCGCACCCCAAAATAGCACCGAGTCTGGAAGCTGTAGTGTGGCTTTATTCTTCCAGATATGAAATCTGGTGGGACTTTGTATTTGGAGAAATCAGTAAGTAAAAGAGCTAGGAAGAATCTGACATAAAGTTTAGTTGGAAACACAAGCACGGTATCCATAAAATAGGACTGAGGTAGCATCAGGCCTTCTTCAGGCACCATCCATTCCTTGCTCAGATGTTCACACTAGCAACATGTTGGTAAACCAAGGCCCAGCACATTCGAAAGAGACTGCTGAGAATACCAAAATGTCAGCCGTCATATGCCAGTGTTCCCATAAGTGACACAAGAATCACATGACTGGTAATGTGATGAGAAGATGGTGGAAGAATATATTAATTTCTCAACACTCAAGTCTACATTCAAATGCAAGATGATAAAAAGAAATGTGAAAAGGAAGGCTTCACTGACAACAGTTATAACAGTAAACCTGTGGAGTTAACAAGAATGGGTTAAAAGGAGACAATCTAGAAAAAAATATAAATCTATGAAGATATTTTGTCATTAAAACCAAATTAAAGGGCCGAGGATTTAGCTCAGTGGTTCTGCCGCCTGCCTCGCAAGCACAAGGACCTGAGTTCAATCCCTGGTACCAAGAAAAAACAAAAACAAAAAAACCCAAATTAAATGAGACTTTTCAGCTTTGTGGGAGATTTTTTTTCTCCCAAGGCTTCTTTACTGGTTAATAGAAATTACCAGGGTATTTTCCCTGTGAAAAAACAGATTTCACTTTTATAAAACTTATTTATATTTTTATTTCATAGCAGAAGCAAAACGTTATTCTTTAGGATATGGACTTAGATATAGATATATTCTTTAGGATGTAGTTTGTGGCACCATGGGCCTTGCGTTGTTTTCCCTCCTGCAGCATTCTCTCTTGTGACCCCTGTCAGCGATAATCTCTCAAAGCCCTGTCCCCTGCCGGCAGGAGCAAAACACCCTACTACCCTCCTCCCTGGAGACCGTGAATACTCCCATTAACACTGTGTATCTACAGGTTTAAAGTGTCCTTTTCAAAAGCTGAACCTAGATCTCTACTGAGCTTATTTGAATCATATCTATACTGTTTATCAGTTAATGCTAACCTTCCTCATATTGTTTTAGCTATGGCTTTTCCTTTAGTTCTAGAAAATTCTTAGCTATTGTCATTGAATATTCCATCTCCCTATTATTTTCTTTCTGGAACTCTGGTTAGGCAACTGACCATCTCACTTTATCATTCCTGTTTCTTAGTATCTCATCTGCCAATGCTTCTCTTAGCGGCAAGGGGAAGTTCTGCTTTACTAACAGATCTTGGAAGCAGCTACAAGTCCCAACTGGGAAAGAACTTATCCGCATATTAAGGCTGGTCTGGGCTATGCTCCTGGAAAATTTTATGTCTCAAATCACAGCTAAGCAGCTTTCCAAAAAAAACCACCAACTAGTCAGCGTATTTATGAGGACAGAAACGTAGCACATACATCCTCAGCAACAGGTCTCGAGTACCACATACATCTCTGCAGCCCAGGGATTAACAGGAAGGACAGACTGGTGGGACCCTCAGGAGCAGTGCAAAGGCAATGTCACCGAGAAGCGATGTCCACCGCTGAAGTGCACAGTGGAACCGTACTGAGACTGCCACTTAAGAGTTGCATGGCTTGAGGAGGAGCTCTCAGCCAGTTTCCTTACCTATACAATACTGTGACAGAATGGAGGAAAGTAGGTGAACACAAGACCTGGAAGGTATGTGCGGCATGCCCAGAATTGGTGCTGGGGTGCCTTGGGCTTCATGGTGGTCACCATACTCATCAGGAGCCAGGTTCACTGACTAGTAACAAGAATTTGTCCTCTCAGAAAATGGAGGGAAACTGGCTAGTGCTCTTTGATAGGTCCCCCAAGTCAGACCCCCCACCCAGGCAGAGCCAATACTAGAATCCACATGAGCACAGAGATAACAAGAAGAACCCTGCTGCTCTCACCACAGCCCTGTGTATCACCCAGCCCCAGGCCCCACCCACGGGACTCTAAAATTTTCCACCCTCTTGAGCAGTGCCCCCTCCCCTACCTAAAATCCCCCACATCACCCTCCTCTCAGTGCCAACGGCCTTCTCAGCCTTGGCCCATCTGCACCCAGATGGCAATAAACTTACTGCATGTTGCTTAGACTTTGCCTGCCTTGGTGGTCTCAATCATGCCTCGGTTTGACCTTACACTCTTATCATGGCTTTATTTGTAATAATTTCCAAACCAGGTTCTTAAATTAACAGTCTTGCCTCGTATTTGATACTCTCATATCAAAGGGTTGCTATAACATCCAGTTAATATTTTTGACAATGTAAAATTTTTGAAGGGTTTTCCTAATCATCAGAACATTAAATTTCATTATCAAGATTCTGGGTGAAAAGGGATGTTTGTTTTTAGTGTTGAGAGCTACCGGTCAGTACTGTGGCCTCCAGCAAGCAGCCAAATGGTCTGCAGAGTTCCCTCATTTATGAGACGATTTGTGTCCTCAACCTCCCTCAAAGGGTGGATAAGTTTAAATGACAATGTATATGAAAGGCTCCCTCATAAATTACAGGCTTATTCAGTACTAACTACAATACCATCTGGCTTTATGAGTCCTGAAGTTCCCATCAAGAACTTGAAGCAGTGAGAAACTGCGCCACAGGAGTGATCCATCACCCCAGCTGTCCCTTCATTCTTCATTGGCTGACTGAGCCAGTGGCTGACTGGGGAGGGAAGGCCCTGCTGGCTGTCAGTTCTGGGAAATATGCGAGCAGCTCACCACCCAGTGCTCTTACTTGCCCTCTGCCCGTCTCCAAACCCATCTGCACACCTTCCTTAACTCCCTTCCAGGCTTTCTATGGAACAGAGTGAGTGCTCAATGCTCATGAAGTAAAGTCATACATTCACTCAAATATCAGTCTGACATTTTGGAATAGGACATCTTTGACTTTAAAATTGTGGCATAGGGCCAGGGATTTAGCTCAGTGGTTTCGCTGCCTGCTGCGCAAGCACCCAAGTTCGATCCCTATACCAGAAAAATAAAATAAAATAAAATTCAGGCATAAAGTGTGAAAGCCTGGAGAGCCAGTGCAAATGTTAAGTCCCCTGCTGTACAGCTATGTGACGATGGACACCCATTTATTTCTCAGACTCGGTTTCCCAATCCAGAACTGAGACCACAGTGACTTCCACAGGGACAGGCCTGTCTGCAGACAGTGCTCATGAGTGCATGTTAACACGTATCATTATAAATTATGATTAGTTAAGAAGTAACAATAATAGGTGTCCAGAGCCAGTGACAAAGGCAAAATTCAGATTTCACAGAAATGGTCATGAAAACCCTGAGAGAAAGGAATCACCTCTTTACGTTTGTAGAAGAAGCCAAACATTTTAGAGCATTTAAAGCACCGCAATGGCGCATTCATACACAAAGCATCTGGTATAAGCCTGCTTTCGGCTTTAAATGGAATAAGTTTCTCCACAGCCAACAGGATCAGTGTGGCTGAAGAACTCATTACAAACTAACAGTACTCTACCCAACCCACTACTTAATAGTCACCCTTCATATCAAACTGAACTACTGGAGCAGTGACAGAAGAGTTCCGATTTCTTTTAAAGTCGGCCCCCTTCTGGGCAGGAGTCTGATTCCTTAACCTGTAAGGCTTTGCTGCCATATGGTTTCAAGAAAAACTTTAATAGGAGCAGCCTTGGCGTTTTTCTATTTTTGCTAACCTTCTGAAATACTTCCTTAGATTTCAGTCGGTATTACACTTTTTAAGGTAGAAGCAAAACTTACAAGTTAAATTACTAGAAAAGCCTTTGAAATGAACAATTAGACACATATTAATCAGTTTCCTCCTCAGTACAAATGTTAATGAAGCAAGCGGTAATCAGAATTCATCTTACATTAATCAAACGCTAGATCTGATACTCAAGGCCAGAGGCTTTCTTCTGAAAAGGAGTACTTGAGTGTTTCTGGGACGCCACGTGCGGGGCCCCGATTCCAGAGCCAGGACAGTGACTCAGCTTGAGGGGGGGCGCCCGAGCCTGTCTCTAGCCGCCGCGCCCC